>CM062806.1:236776350-237976350 GCA_031772625.1 Pinus tabuliformis | reverse complement strand
CCCTTTTCTTGGAAAAGACAATTATGTCATCTAAGTAAACAACAACTGACCTATTGATCAAACCTTTGAAGGCTATATCCATGGCTCGTTGGAAAGTAGCTCCAGCATTTATCAAACCAAAAGGCATTTTTTGATAGGCATATGTTCCCCATTTAGTTCTGAATGTAGTTTTTAGTCTATCATCTGTGAACTAGCATCTGGTTGTATCCTGAAAAAACATCAAGAAAGGACATTAACTCTGAACCAGCTACTGATTTAAGTATCTGTTCCATTGTTGGTAATGGGAAATTATCTTTTTGACATGCCTTATTGAGATTTCTAAAATCTATGCAATTCCTAATATCACCATTCTTTTTTCTTACATGTACCATGTTTGAAACCCATTTGGAATGTCTAACCGGGAAAATTATTTTAGCTTTTAGAAGTTTATTCAACTCTACTTTGATTTGACTTTCAAGATTTGGGTGAATTTTCCTTAACTTTTGTTGTACGGGTTTCTCATCAGAAATCATTGGAATTGTGTTTTGAATGATAGAAGTATCATAAGTTCTCAGATCTTCGTAATTCCAAGAAAAAACATTCTTGTATTTGTTTAATAATCTGATAAAAGCAAATCTTTCCTCTGATGTGAGTTCAAGTCCTAGATTGACATTTTGTGGTTTGGCCTCAGTGCCAAGATTTACTAGTTCAAACCTTAAAGTAGAACTTTGAAGTTTTGCATTAGTAGTCTTTTTAAATCTATCTTTAATATCATAGAGATCTTATAGCTTGACCACAGATTTAGGAGTAGAATTCTCATTGAGTCTTTGTTTAAGTTGAAGATCATGATCTCTTTCATCGATGATTTGGTCATCATAAGATTTTTCAGAAGTCAAGAAATTTAAAATGTCTTTATCATGATTAAATACCCACCAATTGGTGACATTATCTGGGACATATGGTCGAAAAATTAATTCAATTGAAAACCTATCTGGACTGTAATCCTCAGATGGAAGGAGTTTAGTAGCAACATTAGCCAATAAATCAGCTACTGCATTCTGAGATCTAGGGATAGGAGAAATGTTAAATGCTAGAAAATGAGTTGTGAGATCTTTAACAACGGATTGATAATGTTTGAGATGACCTGAGAGACAATGGATAGTGTTCCTTACTTGTTTGATGATAATTTCAGAATCACCAAAAACTTTCAGATATTTGATATTCAGGCCTATTGCTTTATAGAGCCCTTGAATCAATGCCTCATATCCGGCAGTGTTATTGGTACACTCAAATTCTAGTCTACATGATAGCATTGTTTTTTCCCCTTCTTGACTAACTAAAATACATCTTGCTCCTGCACCATCATTGGATTTTGATCCATAAAAATATAAAGACCAAAAAAAAGGTTTATCTACAGATTTATTTACAAGTTCATTAGCAACATTGACACATCTTGAGGTATCAGTGTGGGAAAAATTTTCAATTTGTGATGTGAAACTATTAACATAAAAAGGTGATTGTTGAGCATTAAAATTTCCAAAGAATGACTCAGCTGAGTAGTTTCCAAGAATGTTGTTATTGAAAGCCACTAGTTGATTTTCTTTCTCGAACTCAGTTACTGTATGAGTCATGTGTTTTTCCCGATCTATTTTGATTTGATTTGGTTTTCATTTGTAGGAAAGCCACATGTGAGACCAATCAGTGGAAATGTAACCATGGAGTTTCTCAGACTAGTGCCTGCTTAGAATTAAACCATAAAACTTAGGGATGTCAACAATCAATATATCAATCCTTTGTACTACCCTAGGATCGGCTGATAACCTAATGGTAACTTAATTAATCTCTCCTAAAACTTGCACTTTAGTTTGATCTAATTAAACAATATGAACTGCAGATTTCTGGGGCTCAATGTTTAACTTGGAGCAAACTGAGGCTGGCATTATGTTTGATGAAGCCCCTGAATCTATTAGGTAGTTATGCAGATTCCTATTATAGATCTCGTAAGTCAAGAGAAAAGAAGAAGTATGAGAATTAGATCTATCTCTGATCAAAACAACATGAGTAGCATCTACCTTATCAAATGGTGGTTTACCTGATCCTTTAGTTGCCTTGGATAATACAACATTTGGAAGAGGAGAAGAAGGTACTGCATTTAACTCTTTAAATAACATTTTTTGTTGATGTTTGAGCTTGCTAAGTTCATATAAAGAAATATTTTCTCGAGTCTTCTTCATGTCTTCAACAATGTTGTAATCCATAGAGTCAGAGACTACTAATGTTTTAGATGATGAGGGTGGATTGGAGGATGGTGGTTGATTTTGGGTAGTCACAACTGGAGTTTTCTTCATGGGAGCTTTGTCTTTAGAAACAGGGCTTGAATTTTTCTTCTTTGGATTTGTTTGAACAGGCTTTGTTGCATTTTTACTTCTGGTATTTACTGGGAGAGCTTCCTGTTCACTTTCATTATTAGAGTTAGGCAAGATAAAGTCCCACATCTCATGACATTCAACTGTTTCATCTTCTTCTGTTTCCTCCGATGATAAAACTATGTCTTCATCTTCATCATCATCTATATCTGATTTTGCATTAGTTATAATGTTAGGTGGTTTTGATTCAGTTGACTGATTTCTTTTGAAATTCCTAAATGGTTTTTTAGTAGAAGTTTCAGCTACCTGCTTCTTTATTTCCACCATTTCATTAGACATGGTTTTCAGAACTTTCTGTAAACCTTCCATGTCATATGGGTCTTTAACTGCTTTCTTTTTTGAATCATCTTTGAAAGTAACCTTTTTAGATTTTCTTTCTTCAAAAGCATTTTTATTTTCTAAGGCAATGTTACATTTTTCAACAATGATCGCTTCCTTCATATTTTCTGCTAATGTGGGTTTGGCAGCCCTATCAACAAAGATGGCTATATTTGAAGGCGAGACAGAAATATACCATTCGATTCAGATTTAAGATTGGAGAGATCATTAATCAAATTCGTTGTGGACCTATCATCTCCAAACTTAGTTAGAAACTATTCCTGAAAAGCATCCCAGATATTAATGGATCCTGGTGGTAATGAAAAATACCACAATCCAGCTGCTCCTTGTAGAGTGTATGGGAAAAGCCTAACAACAACTTCTTCTTCTGTTACCCCATTCAAGTTTATTGACAACATAAAATTGTTTATGTGTTCTTCTGCTAGTATGGCAATATCTAGATTAAGCTTTGGTAACCATTTCTTAGGATGGGCTGGTAATTGACTCAAAGGTACAGGGATTGCGACATCTCCTAGATTGGTCCATGGCCTTGGTTGAGGTTGTGCCATTGTTAAACTAACAGCAGAAGAAGGTGAGGAGGCAGTTGAAAGTGATAGGGTAGAGGATGTTGGAGTACATGTACCCTTTTGGATGATGATCGAAAGTTGGGGAATGGATGGATGACTTTACAATGGTTGAGATGGAATGGATGATGATGAGGAAATAGTCTCATTGTCAGACTCTAAAGGTTTCTTCCTAGCTCTTTTTCGACTTGGCAGAGGAAATTTAGTTGGTGGAATGCCAAGCTTTTCACTTTGCGATCTAGTAAGAGGCTGGGATGGTATATATTACGAAGTCACACTACCTTGGGATAACTCAGACTGTTCTTGGGATATTGAAAGAATAAGTGTGTGGTCTATTTAGTTTTCACTTGCTTCTTACAAGGCATAAAAGTACACATTTTTCTAAACATATCCACAATTACATACAAGTAATCATGACCTGTGAACTCATCATTCACAAGTGGACAATTATCATTTTCAAGGCAAGTTACTCTATCATGTTAACAAACTATGTGTTCTAGAAGATGAAAGAACCCAAACATGTTGAAACATGTTAACAAACTATGTGTTCATTCAATGATAAACCCAAACATGTTGAAAGAATAAGTGTGTGGTCTATTTAGTTGTCACTTGCTTCTTACAAGACATAAAAGTACACATTTTTCTAAACATATCCACAATTACATACAAGTAATCATGACCTCTTTTAGCCATAGGAAAACCCCTTACAAAATCCATAGAGATGTTGTCCCATGGATGAGAATGAGTTATAAGAGTTGTATACATACCCGATGTTCTATTAGTGAGTTTACTAGTGACACAAAATACACACCCTTTTACATATTTGAATACAATTTCCCCTATTGAAGACTAATAAAAAAATATTTGTAAATTAGCTACATTTTTTCCTACCCCAAAATGCATTGAAATAAGAGAAGTATGAGATTATTTGATTACTTGAATTCTTTCATCTTCTAGAACACATAGTTTGTTAACATGATAGAGTAACTTGCCTTGAAAATGATAATTGTCCACTTGTGAATGATCTTGGCTTGTTATGGGTTAATTTCATTATTTAATCCAATTGGGTGATACTTTGAAATTGGTTGATGAGTTTTTTCGAAGTCATTTTGATGGCCTTGTTCTATTTTTCTAAGCGGCTTGACTTCACATCTTCAAAAGAGGCCTAATGAATAGGGCCAAATTTTTTGAAAGTGTTCAGTGGGAAATTTTTTGAAATGACTCAACATCCTATTTCCTTTTATTGGGTATATCTTTTCAAAGCACCCACCAGTCAATCTTTTGAAATGGCCTAATGATCTATTTCTTCACATTGTGTGGATATTTTGAAAGAACATAATAGATAATATTTCAAAATGGCTCAATGGTCTAATTCCTCACATTGAGCAAATATTTTGACAACACTCAATAATCAATCTTTTGAAATGGTTTGATGGCATATTTCCTTGTATTACACGGATCTTACAAATGCCCCTAATGGGATTTTTATAAATGGCCTAATGGTGTATTTCCTTACATTAGGTAGATAATTCAAAAACACCTATTAGGAAATCATTCAAAATTACACAATGACCTATTTTCTTACATGAAGGAAATGTTTTGGAGGCATTGAATGGGTGATCCTTCTGAATGACCCAATGGCCTATTTCCTTTGTATCATGTCAAACTTTTGAAAGGGCTAGTTGGATCAATAATTCAAGAAAATGATTGATTGTTTTATGCTATTAAAGTGATTCCTTTAAATGGCTTTAATGGAAACATGGAAAGGGTGTTGTGCAAGGTCTTCTATCCAAACAAAGAGTATTAGTCCAAATGTGAAAGAATTCACAACCTTCATTGGAAAAAGACAAACATTGTACCCCTCCTGAAGTGTGGCGATACAGGGAGATAGTTACATGGAAACTTTGATGTATTCATTGTTATTATGGTGAAGAAAATACTAAAGTACTTTTTAATTATGTCAATTTTCTAAATTTTATATAATCATTATGGAATATATTTAAAATGGTTATACACTGAAATTGAATTAATTTTAATAAAACTAATATAATTTATTTATTTTTGAAAGGTTGTTGGATCTACTTTAGGTGGTTGAAATATAGTTTGTTATCCTCTCCATTGTTGTATAGATCTTACTTGAGGTAAAGGATGAGGTGAGAAATTACATATGTTTAGTTTTTGTTTTTTCAATAGAATTTAATTTTGTTAAATGTTTTCTGTAAATGCTATATATTAAATTAATTATATTTTACAAAATTGTTTATTTATATTTATCCATATAAATATAAGTATTAGTGTAAAAGAGATCAAGGAATAAATTTAATTAGTCATCATCAATATTGTTGTCTATTTGGTTAATTAGTTGTAAATGCTTAGTTTGCAAGTACAACAATCTACATAAATGAGAAATATCATTCATGAAAATCTTGTTCTTGCTCACTTAATATTTGATGCCATCTATAAATATCACTATTATTTATAGGATGTCATCAATATTATGATGCTATTATTAGATTTGAAAATTGTATATATTATTCATTCAATTAATTACTTATATATATATATATATATATATATATATATATATATATATATATATATATAAGAGTAAGCACTCAACTATGTATTAAGGATTTTGAATATTTAAAATTTAAAATAAGTTATAAAAATAATAAACAAATATATAATAAATTAATA
The DNA here is from genome assembly GCA_031772625.1 of Pinus tabuliformis. Classification (NCBI taxonomy): domain Eukaryota; kingdom Viridiplantae; phylum Streptophyta; class Pinopsida; order Pinales; family Pinaceae; genus Pinus; species Pinus tabuliformis. The sequence continues at coordinate 237,970,346 of CM062806.1, read as the reverse complement.
TTAAAATTAATAATTAAAAAATATGTATATTAAAATTGAAATATATAATAAATTAATATTAAAAATAATAATTAAAAAAATATGTCTATTAAAATTGAAATTTATTAAAAAAATAAATAATTAAAATATGAATTAAAAGATTTAAAATTAGAAATTAAAAAATATATGAAAATTTAATTAAAAGTAATTATTATTTATTATGCAAATAATATTTAAATAAGTAAAATATATGATCAAAAATCTATATTAATTTATAGAATTTATATTAATTTAATAAATATATAATTGAATAATAATAATTAAATTAAATTTATTAACGAAAATTATTTAAAAAACAAAATTTATATTTATGTGTTGTATTTAAGAAAAAAAATCACCATAAACTCGAATGTTATGTGAACCATAAACTCAAATGTTTTTATGGCTCAATATATTTTGCACCAGTATGTTTTACTACCCCACATGATGTAAAATGTAGAGCATTCTGTGAAGATTAATGACACAGCTCTCTCTCTTTGCGGGGTGTGGTGAGCTCCCTCTGATCTTTATTCATCACTGTTTTAGCTGCCTTCTTCGATGAAGCCATTTCCAGAGACACATCAAGCTTCACCAGCGAGCTCAAATGTTGAACATTGGGCGGCATCTGTAAATTGGAACATCCAGACAAGTGAAGCTCCTCCAACGAGCTCAAATGCCGAAAATTGGGCAGCATCTGTAAATTGGAACACCCAGACAAGTAAAGCCATTTGAGTCTGGTTAAGTTCCCAACTGAGTCTGGGAGCCCCTGCAGGCTGGAGCACCCGTTCAAGTAGAGTTTCTCCAGGCCCGTCAGCTGCCCCACCGAGTCTGGGAGCCCCTGCAGGCTGGAGCACCCGTTCAAGTAGAGTTTCTCCAGGCCCGTCAGCTGCCCCACCGAGTCTGGGAGCCCCCGTAGGCTGGTGCACTCTTGCAAGTCGAGTGTCTGGAGCCCTGTCAGCTGCCCTACCGAGTCTGGGAGCCCCTGCAGGCTGGCGCACTCTCTCAAGTCAAGTGTCTGGATGCCTGTCAGCTGCCCCACCGAGTCTGGGAGCCCCTGCAGGCTGGTGCACTCTCGCAAGTCGAGTGTCTGGAGGCCCGTCAGCTGCCCCACCGAGTCTGGGAGCGCTTGCAGGTTGGAGCACCAGTTCAAGTCGAGTGTCTGGAGGCCCGTCAGCTGCCCAACCGAGTCTGGAATCGCTTGCAGGTTGGAGCACTCGGCCAAGTAGAGTTCCCGGAGGCCCGTCAGCTGCCCCACCGAGTCTGGGAGCGCTTGCAGGTTGGAGCACCAGTTCAAGTCGAGAGGCCCGTCAGCTGCCCCACCGAGTATGGGAGCGCTTGCAGGTTGGAGCACTCGTTCAAGTAGAGTTTCCGGAGGCCCGTCAGCTGCCCCACCGAGTCTGGGAGCGCTTGCAGGCTGGAGCACCCGTTCAAGGAGAGTTTCTCGATGCTCGTCAGCTGCCCGACCGAGTCTGGGAGCCCCTGCAGGCTGGTGCACTCTTGCAAATTGAGGCTCTGGAGGCCCGTCAGCTGCCCCGCCGAGTCTGGGAGCCGCTCCAAGCTGTAGCACCCCGAAAGGTCGAGAGTCTGGAGGCCCGTCAAGATCCCAACTGAATCCGGCAGCAACATCATTTGTTCACAGTTTTGTAACGTGAAATGTTTCAATGAATGCATATCAAAGAATTCGTTTGGTAAAGTTTTAAAATAACCATTTTTCAGGACAATTATTTCGAGCTGATTCAGTTTCCCAATAGACTCTGGAACCTCTGAAAGGGGAGCATCAACATACAATTCCCTCAACTGTAGTGGTGCCTGCAGTGTGTACATAAAAACATTAAAGTCGATTTGCCTCTGTAAATGTCACCTATTTGACATTGTGGTAAACAAAGACAATTCTTAAATGCAAGCAATTTTTATAATTTGAAGAGAAATGTAAATCGATGTCTGTCCAAATAAATTAGAATTTGTACTACCTGAGATGCATGTTGCCAGAGTGTTTTCAAAGTCTTCCCCTGTATGTATAACACTCTTAAATTTCTTGTTGGAATTGTGAAAGATATTGAGATCGGACAGTTCTCCCATTGGAGATATATCAGATGTCGTAAATCACCTGCACTGAATACGCTTTCAACAAAAGAACCTTCACCCCTAAGCAGTTCCAACCTGCTTAGGTTGCAGTTGTCCGCAACGTTTTCGAAAAATTGTTCGCGGCCATTTCCATAATCCATGCTAATTCCTCGCACCTGAATTGTTCACTCGGAGCTGTTAAAAACATGATTTTTTTCTTATAAAATTTCAAAACAAAAAGGCAATTTAGATATGGCAATGCTAATTTGAAAATCCGTGGAGAGCTTCAACATACGTACAGGCGATGAGGGGGAAAGAGTACGAAGAAGATTGACATTTGGTCGCGAAAGCCGAAGCGGATGTTCCTTCTCTGCTACATCTCTGCCGAGATCGCGGAGGTGGTCGTGCATTCTTATACACTCTTCACTGTCGATCTCGAGAAGGCATCTGTTCTCTAAGATACGGAGACCTAGCCATCCGTCCCAGCCAGATCCGTTCCATATAGCTATGGCGGTATCTCTGTTTTCTCCTATAAAAAAACAGGCGACGTCTAAAAAGATCTCCTGCTCCTCTTTATCGAGACCATCATAGCTAATTTTAAGCTTGCTATGAATATCCTCAGGAAGTATTCTTCTGATTTTGTTTAACTGGCTTTTCCAAAACTCAGATTTTTTTCCACGAATAACCGCTCCAATGACCTTAAGAGATAAGGGCAATCCATCACAGAAATCCAAAAACTCTTCTACCAGTTGTTCAAAACCCCGCACAGGAAAAGTCTGGTCAAAGGCATGCGAGCAGAATAGTGCTTTAGAGTGTTGTCGGTTAAGGCCTGTTTGCTGGTAAATATACTCCTCTATAATTCCCGAGCTTGTAAGTACATCCCTTTTGAATGGTGTCTTTCACCGGTGAAAACAACGCGTCAAGTTGATCAATATGATCAACATCATCTAAGACTATCAGACATGGGGGACAGGATGAAAGATGCTTTCGGAGCTTCCTTATGCCTTCATCAATGTTGCTTATTTGCACGTCCTTCAAATGAGCCAAGTCATTAAGAAGTGCTGCCTGCAATGAACTTAAAGAGCTCTTGGCTGCGGTTTCTCTCACATCAGACAGAAAACAACATCGATCATAATTTGATGTGTGTTTGTTGAAGAATTGTTTTGCAAGGGTCGTTTTGCCTACCCCGCCAAGACCCACAATTCCCACAACCCTAGTCTTCTGGCTTTGCTGCTGCAAGAGCACAATTCTTTCCACATGTTCTATTTTCTCATCCAGGCCTGTAGGATATTTGGCCACATTAAGAGGTGTTTTTCTAACCTTTCACCACACTTCTTCTACGACCGCATCAACTAGCTGCCATTCGTCACTGAACAATATGCACAGTAATATGATTATGGAGGAACGTCTTATGTTTCGTGAAATAACCAAGAAAAACAGGAGAGAGTATGGCCCTTACCCGTTGTATGCGTCGATAACAAAACCGCTTTTATTGGAGACAACAGAGAGAGCATTCCTCCATTTTTGCAGAGTGCTCGAGTCATGTCGTGGCTTCTTTTTGTTGGTATGAGGATCCAATGTTGTCTTCTTTTCGAGCATGTGCAGGTCTCGAGCATACCGTCCCTTTTCGCCCAGTAGACACGGACAGATACAGCGGATGATACTCTCGACTCCATCTCCACTCTGCGTCCACCGAAGTTCGGAAGGATCGACACCAAGGAAGACTGGAATAATTTTCGACTTGGATTCGGTTTCGGATTCCACCATTAGCGCGAGCTCATTAAGGCACCAGGTTGATTGGGCATATGTTGGAGAAAAAATTGCTACATGCACCGTGGCAGTTCGAATAGCCTCTTCGATTTGAGAAGTCATGTTCTCTCCCTTGCGCAGTTCTGGCTGGTCCAAAAATACATTTAAGCCACGTACAATAAGCCGACGGTAGATATGGCTGGCGAGGCCTTTCTTTGTGTCGGGAGCGCGGTGGTTCAAAAAAACGTCAAAAACCTGGCCAGTGTTGGTGGATGAAGACGAAGAAGAGGCGATGCATGTGATATCCGCCATCGGTCCAACACGTTTTACAGAGAAGAAAGAAGCAAGCGAGACCCAAGACGTTTTACAGAGATTGGGAATGAGCGCTGAACCTCAATATTTTCGTCTGAATGATCTCACCAGTGCAAGACACTAATATCTGGTCAATTCAGAGGATTTGTATTTCGCTGAACGAACCAAGTATATATATATATATATAATGAAATTTAGGATACTTTTGTTTTATTATTAAATTGTGAAGTCATGAAAGTTGCTGTTAATTATTGAGGGTTGCCGCCGAGTCACCGACCATATATATTCCTGGATCGTTTAGAAGATATGCTGACCACAGATATGTGGGGCCCATCTTTATGCAAAAGCAACTGCATCCACTAACCCCAGACATGATAAGTTAATTTATTAAGCAATACAGGTGGCATCCATCCACATAAGAAGCAAGTGGGAGTCGACGTCCATCGCTGTAAATTAAAGCAGCAGCAAGTGGGAGTCGACGTCCATGGTTGGCAATTTCATAGTACAATGAATGAAGGGCACAACTTAAGGTAGCTTAGCGTTTACTGAATTCATTAATTGAGCATGTTACACTTTATTGAGCATGTTACACTTTATTTTATTGAGCATGTTACACTTTATTTTGATGATCTTGAACGAGATAGTTCCTTTAATATGTATTATATATGTTTATTATGTAAACATTTAAGATCACAACGTGTTTCATGTTTGTTACTTCTTTTCTACTGAATCTCGAACCTCATTACAATAGTTATGTTAAGGATTTATTATGTATTATATTTATTGTATTTATGATATATTTTGTTAATTTCCTTTTGTAGGTTTAGGGATCAATTTTTATCTTTTTCAATGTTGGGAAAAGGATAGAATATTTGTGTTGAAGAACTAAATCATAGTTGTATATTAAATTTGACTAAAAACGGTTATATTAGGATAAACTTGATAAACGCCTAAGATTACCAAGAACGGTCAATTTTGACTATTCCATATGTTTAATTAAATAATATTATTATGTTATGATCCTGGTGCTATCACTGGTATTATACCTATTTATTATAATATAATATAATTATTTATTTTAGTAATTATTTAACTTATTAAAATTAAATAATTTTATTTAATTATATATTATAGTATTTAATTATTAATTTAATAAGAAATTCATGTATATAAATATATGAATATTATTAATAACAACTATATTAGTATTTTTTAATTAAAACATACTCTTTATCTTTTAAATATATTTTATTATTTACATAACCATAATAATGTAATTATGGTTAATCAATAAATTACTTAAGTAATATTCTAAATTACAAATTATTAAAAGTTAATATATTAATATTTCAAGTTAAATATTTTATTAAGGGATGGGTAGCTACTCAACATAGATTTATTGGAAAGGCCGTCTAAATATGCTAATTAAATATCTTATGCTATATAATTTAACCCTATAAAAAGGAAGGAAAGGATAAAAAGAAATCAAGGAAGATTTCCAAAGAGGATCAAAGAACTATGGCTAAAGAAAGAAGGTTAAAGGATAACAAGGGGAAGTCCCAGGAACAAGTTATTAAAAGAGGGAGGGGAGGAAGGGGAGGAAATGACTAGGAGGCGATGGTCGGGACCCAGCAACTACTGATCTTCCAACCGTCATCTCTATTGAGATTGCTTGGCCTTCTTTCAATCTCAATGGCTTCCCTAAATTTTCGGTGGTGGAACTGCGAAACTCTAGCAATAACATTGGCCTCCTCAATACAAACATGATGTTTGGTCTTCTCTGCATGCTCTGCTAGTGCGGAAGACTTAGTTCTCCTATGCTTAAGATCAGCTGCGTGTTCACTAATTCTTTGATTAATGGAGCGTCCAGTCTCACCAAAGAATGTTATTAATGCTTTCTTATTTTTTTACTAATTTATATGTACTTTTTATAATTCAGTTATGAATTGATTTTTTCTAAGGCTTTTAATAACTAGTTATTTTCTTTTATAATTCTCTATTCGCTATCAATTAGGATATCACTAAGAGAGAACAAATTCATGAATGTTGCCTCCTATAATAGTCCAAGTCTTTTTTTTATTTTAGGGAAGCAACAATGAAATCAACTAATGCAATATGAATGTTTCTTTTAATGACCATTGTAGGTACTTAAGACTTGGAACCTTTTGGTAAGCATAAGACTCACAACATTCACTTAGAAATCCTCTACACATAAGCTCTACACTTTGGAAAATGTGGTCATGCACATGCTCTCAAATGTGAACAAACTTAAAGACTTATATAACAATCTACCTTAGATGAACAACCACCCACCTCAACCACTAGGTTTCCCATCTCAACACCAAGCTCGATGAGATTGCTTGTGAGCTCTCTAACCAACCTTTTACCATATTGTCAAAGGCAAAGGAATCTAGTAGGCTATGGGCATGCCACTAGAAGGGATGACACTTCTAATGGAGTAGGACATTATTATGATAATCATCGCATTATGTGAAAATAATTATGCAAAATAGGGATGAATAAGTTTGATGATTTTGATCCCACTAGTCAAGTTACCCAAATGGGAAATTATTTCTCTCTACACTTTCATACTAAAAATTTATGAAACTTAGAGGGGGTGTTATACTTGGATGAAGAGTGCTGGAAATGGCATAAGAAATATCATGGAGGATACATTTCCTACATCCAGTTTTTGAAGACAATCTACTCTTGTTTTGGACAAGACAATCATTATCTGGGAAGTCTGAATATATTGTGCCAAACAAGCACAAATATAGAATTTATAGCAACCTTTGAGCGATTGGAAATTTAGACATGGGGTATGTCTTATTCCTTTTTAAAATAATGTTTCATTAATGGCCTTGAGAAGGTAATTAGAGAGAATCATGATGCAATGCACAACTACTTTGTTGGAGGCTTGTGGAAGAGTTGGGGAAGTTGAAATGGGGATAAATGCATAGACCGAAAAAACCTTTGATTTCACTCCCATGCCATCTTTGGCATGTACTACCACCCCCTCCCCCATCAACCCTTGAGAATCCTATCAACCCTTGAGAATCCAAAAAAAATCACCAAAATAAGTCACAAAATGCCAATACCTTCAACTATGCTATAATTTTGATAAGTGGTGCTTCGAAGGGCATAAATGTAAAGAGCATAAATTATTCCATGTATATGTGTCTTCCCAACACCAATTGAAAAAAAAATTAGTAGAAGAAGCTCTTGAAGTAGAATTTGCAGATACCACCCTTTCCCCTCAAGAAGAAACAACCTTAGAAGCCCTTGTTGAGCCCTGATTTTGTTCATTTTTTATAGCGTTTCTAAGGCCTTACTTCCCCCTTTTGAACTCTTTTTGACCCCTCATAACTCTCTTTTTTCCATATTATATGTGTTTTGACCAAAAGGGTGTTGTGAGATTTAAGGTATGCAGATCATTTTAAAAACTATCATTTCACTTTATCTTGAGTATTTTTGAAGTTGAATGTTGGGCCTAATCGAATTATCTACAATTTCAAGAGTGTTGACTGAATCTTATGCTGACCAACTATCTTCCGAAGAGGTTTCACGATTCCCTGCAGACAACCCGTGATTTCTTGTAGAATCGTTGATTTCCTGTAGAATATCTATTTCCTATAGATACGTTGATTTCCTGTAACCGTTCCTATTTCCTGTAGAAATTTTGATGGTTGAGTATGTTCCGGTCACCCTCGAGGAGAAAAAAAACATGGGTTGTGTTAAGAAATTCACTTACATGGATGTTGTCCTATTCATTGCCTCAAAACTGCCACCAAAACCACCCAGACCTTCAGACCTCTCATAGATGGTCGTATTGGGAAACAACTCCAGCAACTCAACGAGATTAGTTTGATCCATGCTTTCAGTCATGGATCAAACTCAACATGTTTATTTTTATTATCTTCTCCAGTTATTATTAGCAAACAATTGTAGTATGTTAGTTTTCCTAATTCGGGCAAGTTTATGCCTTTGCATTTGTATGAATACTTTTATGTTTCATTTACAAAGGGATATACCAGACTTTTGTACTACTGTAATATTTGTTCAGATTAATATAAAGTTCCATGTTCTGTTGATCTCGATGTGTAAACTCCTTTAGTAGTTGAAGGGGTTGTGAGTAAGGGAGGGACCCCTTTACTCACAACTCTAGTAGTTGCATATTTGTGTTCTTTTAATTATATTCATGAATTGATAGAATTATTACACAACCTTTGGTTCTCTTTTCTAATTTGTAGCATCACATGTATAATGGTTAAATGGTGAAGCTTATTTGATAAATATGTTTGGAGTTATTTGATCAAGCTTTAATTTACATTGTGAAATGTTGAATTGGTTTAATTGTTGTTTGATTGATCCATTATCTTTTTCTGATCAGCATCAACAATTTTAGGTGTTGTAGAGGGATGATTAAATCTACTCCATAGCCTTTGCTGCTAAGTGTTGATGAGGAAAAGAGATATTGAAGTTGTGTGTGTGTGTGGTTTTGTTTAGAAAAACACTTAAAGTATTAGCCCACATATATTTTGCGCAACATCTCATAAGGTTTTTTTTTTTCCTATATTAAGACTAACCTACGTACCCATAGGAGATTTGAACCAGTGACCTATCGCAAGGAGTGCCTTAACAGCGCACCCATTCACCGTCAATCCAAACCCCCGTGGGCCTCAACATCTCATAAGGTTACCTACCCCTAGTTGATGATTTATGTCTATCAAATTATAAGTCTATAATTTGCCCAAACATTTTGGCGCTGTTGTCGGGGAGGTGCGAAGGGATGATACTTAAAGTGTTTTAGTTTGATTCCTTTTTTCTGAGTTTTTTCAGGAGGGGAGGCAAAGTGGTAAGACATAGGGTAAGGCCTACACACCTGCAAAGATCAGAATTCACCAAAGCCATGTCCTGGTTGTTTGGTAAGTAGAAGTTTTGAATTTTTATAAATAGGGGCCAATATAAATTTCCAAGTATTTTTAGTGGTGGTGTGAGCACCACTTCATTCACTAATAAACTGGCAAGGAAAAAGAAGTTTGTAAAGAACAAGGCAAAGGAGTCAGGAGAATCTAAACCAAGGACTGACAGTTCTGAACAGGGATCGACAGCTGATCCTAAGCAAATCAATACCCCCACAACAGAGAAGAATCCTTCTGACAGAGAATCCTTTGTTGTTGCTCATCTAACATCTCCTCTTACTAGAGGGACATCATATTTGCTTTGTGGTCAGCCTGAAGATTAATTCCTATTCAATCCTATTCAAGAGCCAGAGTTCCAGACAGCTAACTCTGAAGGATCTGTAGCTTACCAGGGTCCCACTCCCTTTTGGTTCGATATGGCTCATTTATAGGGTACTAGTACTACAAATGGGGACTATCGTGAGAAGGAAGAGGAACCATTTACATTCAAATTTCCTATCAAATATTCTGTTGGGGTCAGTCAGATGAAAAACATTCCTCCCTCTGCTTTGCCTAATTTTCATGGTACCTCTAGTGAAGATCCAGATGCCTTCTTATTCGAGTTTGATGTATTATGTAGGAGCTACGATTATTCTTCAAATTCTCAAAAGTTGAAGTTGTTTCTTGCCACATTAAAATATGCAGCTCTCAGATGGTTCATGGGACTAACTGCAAATTCCATTTTGACATGGGATGACATGAAGAAGGTGTTCTTGAAAAAGTATCAGGATTATTGTAAAACCAAGGACATCAGAGAAGAAATATTTGGCATGACCTAGAAGGAGGAAGAAAGCCTGCATGACTTCCTGGAAAGATTCCAGTATAATTTACAAAGATCCAAGATGAACTAGCTGAACAAGGAAACCCTGAGAACAATTTTGCTAAGGGCCATAAGACCAGAATCTCTCGAGGTTTTGAACTTAATGGGAGCAGTTGATGTATCAAAATTGAGTTATGATGATGTGTGCAAGTTGTGTCGATGATATTCGAGGGGAAATTCTAAGGTTGGAAAAGGATCAAGAGATACTTCTTCCATATTCACTAAATTAGTTGTAGGGGCTAGGGTAACCAGAGCTGAAATGGGAAATTTATTTGAAAATTTTAAAACTGACATTCTTAGCACTTTGTCTTCACAGTGAGATGTTTTATAGGCTAAGAAGAAGCAAGAGGAAGTGGAGAAAGCCCTGGCTGTGTTCTGCTCCAAGTGTAGAAAAAAACATCCCTTGAGGGAATGTCCTGCAGACAGTATAGAGGTATGTCGAATTTGTGAGGCTGGTCATTCTACTGATCAATGTCCTTCTCTTCCAGAGATTAAAGCAACATATCTAGCAGATCAGGAAGCTGTTAATGCACTCTATGCAATGGCACCTCAAAAACCATGGCAACCACGTCCTACAGATATGTCACAACAGCATGTTCAATTTCCTTATGCCCAGAATCAGATGTGGAACATTCCAATGCCCTAGTAGCCCTGGCTTCCACAACAACCTTGGCAGGGGAATTTTCCTTACCCTATTGCACCAAATTATCCCCCTCAAAAATTTTATTCACCACAACCCATACCACAAAAAATGGTTCAGCCGCAGCAGCAACAACTTCAGTTGCTTACCCCACCAAATCAACCACGTCCCACACAACTTCATGCCCAGCCAATATCCAATCCCAACAATAAGTCCATCCAATCTACTCACAATATTAGAGTGGCCACTTATCCCACTTTTCCTACCTATTGTATTGCACCACAACCTCTGTAGGAAATTTTTGTACCAGTGCTGGAGGAATTTCTTGTGTCGTTGTAGGAAATTAAACTCAGATCAAGAAAAGTGGTAACTCAGCCCGGAAAAATTGAAAAGATTATAGAGGAAGACACTCTGGACACACCTGAAGTAGAAAACACACAAGACAAGTGGAACAAACCATTCCAAAGTCACAAGAACTTTCCTTGTCCCATAATGTTATGAAACCAGCTCACAAAAAGATAGAAAAGATAGATCAATGCCTCATAATTCAGACTCTTCGAGGGGGCAACCTCCTTTACATTACACAAATGAACAATTCTTGGATGATATAAATGACAAGACCTCCTTTCTATATATAGGAGTCTAAGGAGTCATAATATAATCAGAGCTGACATAACAATAATAATGTAAGGACACAATAATAACAATAGTGGGCTTCTATGGGGCACAATAGTAACAATATGGGGACTACATGGGTACAACAATATAATAAGGGGGTTGTACTAATAACAACAAGGGGTTACACTAGTAGTATAGGGGCCTAACATGCCCCTCTCCTTCAAAAAGTGTTGTCCTCAACGCTTGAGTAGTTCTTGATGCTTTTGTAGAATATTCTTATCCTCCCATGTGGAATCTTCAATAGATAAGTTCTTCCACTTGATGAGATACTCTGAAATTGATCGATTTCGTAGCTATCGGGTTCTTGTTTCTGTCACTGCTCCAAGTTCCAATATGATTTTTCCTTCCTCTTCAAGTTCTCGCAATATTGTTTGAATTGAGATCTTCTGCAACTTTTGAATGAGTGGCCACATTTCTTCGTCCTTCTTCCATTCATCCCTTGCTTCCTTCATCCAATCTGGTTGGATAATAGAAATAGCACAAAACAATGCTTCCACATCCTCATCCTTTCTTGAGAGTGCATCTGCAACAAAATTTTGCTTCCCTTTTCTATAGATGATGTCAAACTCATAACCCAATATATTTGTGACCCATTTTTTCTGTTCTTCTATAGATAATATTTGTTCTAAAAAGTATTTAAGACTATCATGATCCATTTTTACCTTGAAATGTCTTCCCATTCAGTAAGGTCGCCATTTGTTAAGTGCATGTAGTATTTCCAACATTTCCTTCTCATAAATAGCTTGCTTGAGATGTAGCAGTAAAAATACCCAATCACCTACATCAAAACATTTTTCACTACAATGTTGATCTACCTGTTGTTTCATTCGATTTTGCACCAAAGTGGCATTATCCTTTAAAAGTTGGAGAACTTCTTGTTGATGCTCGATGTGATCTTTCACTGCTTGAACATTTTTCTTCTTGATATGTCCTTCTATATTGAGATTTTGAGGAGTGGTAATTTCTTCCAATGCTTTACAAGATATGGTCGGATTCATTTCTTGATGCTCGATGTGATCTTTCACTTCTTGAACATTTTTCTTCTTGATATGTCCTTCTATCTTGATAATTTGAGGAGTGGTAATTCTGGCCAATGCATTACAAGATATGGTTGGATTCATTTCTTCTTTCTCGATGTGATCTTTCACTTCTTGAACCTTTTTCTTCTTGATATGTCCTTCTATCTTGAGAGTTTTAGGAGTGGTAATTCTTGCCAATGCTTTACAAGATATGGTCGGATTCATTTCTTCTTTCTCTGGGGTTGGTTCCTGGTGTATATACTCTTCTTTTGATGTTTCTTGATCCTTTTCTTCCTCCTCTTCATAATCTATGTAAAATAATTTCTTTTCAGCACACTTATGACCTTTAGTGCATTTGCTATCACAATTGTAACAAAGCCCTTTTTCTCTTTTCTCTTCCAATTGTTGTGGTGTAACCCTTGTAGGTTGTGGAAGGCTAGGAGAAACAACACTTCCATTATTATAGTTGTGAAGGGTAGACTTCCTTGTTGCCATAATTTTACTTTCCACTATGTAAAAAATCTCTTTTACTCTTTCCAATTGTTGTGGTGTTGCTCTAAAGAATGTGTTGCTCTTTGTATCCTCATAATGTGCTGTCATTTCCTTTGTGAAAATTGACCATTTAACAAGTTGTTTACGAGAACAAAGCCCTTTATACCATAAAAATTGATCCGGTTCTAAATATGAAGATGCAATACATACCTTTTATAATAGTGGTACACCATGTAGATCAAAATATTGCTCCATCTGAAGTATCCAATTTACCGGATCCTTGCCATCAAACTTCCTCATATCGCCTTTTCTTTATTTTAGGAGCTCGATCTTGAAACGACTATAACTCTGTAATTTCAGTTCTTCTAGTTCTAAAATTGTGACCTGCAGTAGCCCTCTATGTCCTGTTTCCAATGCCACTAGTCTTATCCAAATTGGATTCTCCAAGGAAGAGTTATGCCAAATCTCCCACAGTGACCTGATTATAGACTAGTTCAATAGAGTGAACTTGTACGACATGCCACATGTCACTCTTTCAACCTTTGGCTCTTAAAAATATATACAAGAAACTAAACTCTGTCCTCTTTCTATACCTTCTTATGAAATTTCAATCTGATGCTCAGAGAGAAAGTTATGATAATTTTCCCCAGGTCACCTGTTTGGAATGTAATTCAGGAGTCTGCAAAAAGACCAACTTCCTCAGATCATATCTCTACAAATATAGCACGAAAAGCTCTGAAATTCGGACCTGAGGTTCAGTGTGATTTCATCTCAAATGGATTTTTGTTTCTGCTTCTGAAACATCGCAGAAAAAAGTTATAGCGAAAATGCCACGATGACCTATTTGGAGCAGCAAAACCCTAGAATCCAAAGCTCTGATACCAAATGTTATGAAACCAGCTCACAAAAAGATATAAAAGATAGATCAATGCCTTATAATTCAGCCTCTTCAAGGGGGCAACCTCCTTTACATTACACAAATGAACAATTCTTGGATGATACAAATGACAAGACCTCCTTTCTATATATAGGAGTCTAAGGATTCATAATATAATCAGAGCCGACATAACAATAATAATGTAAGGGCACAATAATAACAATAGTGGGCTTCTATGGGGCACAATAGTAACAATATGGGGACTACATGGGTACAACAATACAATAAGGGGGTTGTACTAAAAAACAATAAGGGGGTTACCCTAGTAGTATAGGGGCCTAACACATACTGTCCAACCTCGTTTTCCAGAGAGGTTGGAGATGAAAATAAAATAGCCCGAGTTCGATCTTGTGTCTGAACTGAGAAATGTATGCATTAAGATCCTGTTACTGTAATAAATTAAGGATATCTCAATTTATGCAAAAACAGTGGGGGAGTTATGTACTAAGAAACCAGGGAGACAGAAGAAGGAACCTTCTACAATTCAAGTAGGTGGGAAACTTGCAAGTCTTATGTCCACCGGATTTGTTACTGAGAAATATGCAAACCCTGGAATCCCTATGGTTACCACCTTTATCAATGGGTATCCGATTAGAAACACTCTAATCGATTTAGGTGCAGCCATCAATGTGATGACAATGGAGACATCATCTCACATAGGATTCGTTGACTTCATACTCCTACCATATTAGAATTGGCAAACAGGTCTAAGGTAAATCCAGAGGGTGTATTAGAAGACATTGTCATTTCATTGGATTCCTGGGAGTACCCTACAGATTTTTATGTTCTTCAAACTAAGACCAACTTGGGAGGGCATCCTTTGATCTTGGGGAGACCTTGGTTAAATACGACGGATGTGTACATAAGGTGTAGGTCTCGAAACATGACCATCATTCATGGGGCTGAAACTAAACATATCAACCTATATCCCCCTACCAAACCCCTCCTAAAATCAGAAAATAATTATTGGGATGATGAAGAACATAATCCAAAAATTATTCACCCAGTGTTGACTATAGCCCAAGCCATGAGCCTTAAGGGAAATACGGAGGAAAATCTAATAAATTGTTATATTTCTAATCCTGATTTTTTACAACATTTAGAGGGGCAGTCTAGTCCTAATATAGATATCATTACTGACCTGTAGAACTCTTATAAATATAGTACAACAAATGAATTACATTCAACCCTCTTATCTACATTCCCTGCATATTCAATGACTGAATGTGGAGGTAAGGTAATTGAATTTTTTCTTGGAAAAACTCTAAATATCAATTCTGCCTTGACTCCTGAACATGAGAAACAATTAATTCAGACATTGAAAGACTTTTCGGATACATTTGCTTGGGAATACACAGACATGAGGGGTATTCACTCGGATACATGCATTCATCATATCTACATAGAGGGAGATGTCAAGCCTATAAGACAACCACAAAGAAGAATGAACCTTGCTTTAAGAGAAATTGTAAAAAATGAACTGCAAAAATTGTTAAATGTAGGGTTCATTTATCCTATTTCAGACATCCAGTGGGTAACCCCACTGGTTATCGTTGCTAAAAAGAATGGTAAATTGCGAGTGTGTGTAGATTATAGGGAATTGAACAAAGCTACATTAAAAAATCACTTTCCCTTGCCTTTTATAAACCAACTGTTGGACACTTTAGCAGGGAAGAAGTATTTTTCCTTCCTAGATGGGTTCAATGGGTACAATCAAATTAAGATAGCTCCAGAGGACCAGGAGAAGACGACATTCACATGTCCCTAGGTTACCTATGCATATAAGGCATTACCATTTGGTTTATGCAATGCACCAGCCACATTTCAAAGGGTGATACTTGGTATTTTCTCTGATCTTTTGCATGATTGCGTAGAGGTTTACATGGACAATTTTATAGTAATGGGTGATACTTTTGAAGAAGCTTTACATAATCTTAGGAGAGTTTTGTGGAGATGTAGAGAAACAAATATTTCATTGAGTAATGAAAAATGTTTTATGATTATGAATAAGGGTATTGTTTTGGGTCATCATGTTTCTGCTGCAGGAATTAAAGTTGATCCGGCTAAGATTGAAGTAATTGAAAATCTGCCCCCACCAACCAGTCAAAAGGGAGTTCGAATTTTCCTTGGACATGTAGGCTACTACATAAGGTTTGTTGAGAATTTTACAAAGGTAGCCTCACCATTGTTTAAATTATTGACTAAAGAATCTGAATTTCATTGGAGTGATAAGTGCCAAGCTGCATTTGATACACTTAAGGAAAATCTTTCTTCAGCACCTGTCTTGAGAGGTCTATATTGGAAATTTCCCTTTCATATTTCCACGGATGCCTCTGATTCAGCTATAGGAGCAGTATTGGGCCAAAAGGGAAATCTCGTAACCCATGCTATCTATTTTGTTAGTAAAAATTTAACTCCTGCAGAACTGAATTACACCGTAATTGAAAAAGAGTTCCTTGTTGTAATTTATTCTATTAATAAGTTTAGACATTACATCACTAGTTACAATGTTTTTGTACATACTGATCATTCTACTATTCGATTCTCATGAACAAACCAGTCACTAATGCAAGGATTACTAGGTGGCTTTTGCTGCTGCAGGAATTTGACATCACGGTATTGGACAGGTCGGGAAAAGAAAATTAGGTAGTTGATTTCCTATCTAGGCTCAACCATGCAGGTGAGGATATTTCCTATTAATGATAGCTTTCTTGATGAGAATTTGTTTGCTATTTCTTCCAAAACACCTTGGTTTGCAGACATGGCCAATTACCTTGCTACAGGAAAGTTACCACCCTACTTCTCATCTAGTCAGAAAAAGAGAATTATTAGAAAAAGTGTTGATTACTCTTGGATAAAAGGAGACCTCTTTTTCATCGGACCTGATTTGATTATTTGCAGGTGTGTCAGAGAGGATGAGATATATGATATCTTGAGAGTTTTTCATGATGAACCCTGTGGAGGAAATTTCGCAGATAAGCAGACAACCTATAAGATCCTCTGCTCAGGTTACTACTGGCCAAGTCTTTTCAAAGATGCAAAGGAGTATGTTCGTAAATGTGATAGTTGCCAGAGAATAGGGTGACCTGTTCAAGCGGATGAAATGACTTTGCAGCCAAAAGTTCTCATACAGCTATTCGAGAGGCGGGCTCTTGATTTTGTAGGTCCCATCAATCCTATGTCCAAACGTAAGAAGTATATTTTAGTTTGTACTGATTATGTTACGAAGTGGGTGGAAGTGAGAGAACTACCTAGAACAATGGAGAAAGCATTGGTAGAATTTCTTTTTTCTGATATTTTTGTAAGATTTGGGGTACTAAGGGAAATTGTTACTGATTAGGGTACTTAGTTTGTGTCAAAGCTTGTGCAGGGAATTGTATAGAAATATCAGATTACTCATCGGAAGTCCACCCCTTATCATCCACATGCCAATGGGCAGGTGGAATCAACAAATAAGGTGTTGGAGGCAATCCTAACTAAGATGGTGCAATTCCATAAGAAGGATTGGTCTGATCAACTTCCCGAGGCATTATGAGCCTACATGATCACATGGAGAAACACCACCATCTTTTCCTCGTATGCATTGGTGTATGGAAAACAAGTTTTATTACCAATTGAATTTCAGATAAAAACTTTTAAGATGGCAATAGATTTGGGCATAAACCTTAATGAAGTACAGCAGCAGAGAATCCTGCAGGTTAATGAGTTGGATGAGATTAGGTAGGATTTTTTTCAACATACTGGTCTAATCCAACAACAACGGGCTAAATGGCAAGACAGATACATTAATAAAAAATAGTTTAAAGAGGGATGTTGGGCATTGTTGTTTGATTCGAAATTTAAGAATTTTAAGGGGAAATTTAACACACATTGGCTTGGCTCCTATGAAATTGAGAAAGCTTTTGATAATGGATATGTTCCGGTTAAAAAAATTGATCATGGACATGTTATCTACTTGGTGAATAGTCACAAACTCAAGCTTTATCATAAGCCCCAATTTAAGGAGGAATTTGTGGAAGAGATTGTGAAGAAGAAAGAGCTGGAAATACTGGGAAAGGGAGTCATTCCTTTCACTACCTCTTCTTGATTTTCTTCCCTAATAAAATGATCTTACGTTGTTCCTTCTCATGCTCAATAAACCATGAGAGGAATGTCTATTAGGTATAGGTCTATTCCTCTTTCCCACCCCAATGGACTAATTACGGAAAAGGAGCCCCCTTGGAGTCTTCTCGTTCAGTATTTCAAACTCTCTAAAATTGAAATATGGTGAGCATGAATTGCCTTGGGCTTGTTAAAATCACAGAATAGTAGATCCTTTGAGATCCTCAAAATAAATTTTGTCTTTTAGTTAATTTTTTTTTTTTGTTCGTGTTGGATTGATGTGGGATCTCTTAAAGCCTTCCTTCCAACAATCTTGGCCCATAGACATCAACAAATTATCTAGGTTCAAGATTAGAGACTTTTGATACCTTGAAGCTTGTATACCCTAATGACAAACTATCTCATCAACAACAATGGAGATTCATCATGGCTCCTTGACTGTTGGATCCTACAGGGGGTTCGACAACAACTCATGCATTCACACCTGATAGGATGCATCAGAGGTACCTTGGTCCTCACTCTCATTAATGGTGATGGACCTCACATTGGTTAACAACTAACCTTAATGGCTGGTAATCCAACGAGATTACTGCACATTCGATCTCAACACCTATATTCATGTGCAGTAAACTATACAAGAAAAAAAGGGGAGAATATGGTTTCCTACAGAAGGATTTCCTGCAGAGAAGTTCAGTAGTCGCATTTCTTGTAGCAAAACACTTATTTCCCGAAGAATGAATTTCAAGAAGAAAATTATTCTAAAGGATCTGGCAAATACTGATCATATTCATTATTAGTAGAGGCCATGCAATTACAAGACCTTGCATATGATATGGTTTCAAAGTGGCTTATTATTCCAAAGGAAGTGCAGCTGTCACCCAAGGTACTCGACTATTGTAAGGTAAGATCGATCAAGTACATTTAGCGTCAAAACAATTAAGGTAAAAAGGTAATGATACAAAAATTTTGAATTTTCATGAGTACGAGTCATGGCTACCCTCGCGAAATAAGGTGGCTATGATCTGTTGTGTCATTACGTGAGTTTCCATTCCCGATTATTATTTTGATGTGTACGTCAATTATCTTCCCAACACTTATCCCGCAGAACTGATCATGATGGTAATCATGATCATGTTCCGTGTCATTAAAAGTTTCCTTATTACCCTACACCCTTCTTAAATTAAACCATTCTTGTTCTTATCGGGTTTTGAATTATCTCGCTTGATCTTAGAAGCATATCAGTGAACTAAGTCGAGCTCTACTCTCTTCCACTTCTAGCTACTATTGAAAATGCAGTCTGCCCTCAAGTTAAAACCTCAGGGTCCTACATTACTGGATGCTTACCCATAGAGTAAGGCAAGGTTTGAGAAGGCAGGATGGTTGCCTCTGTTCCTAAAGTTTAACGGCCATAACTCAGAGATGATGAAGTCTTTTTCTCTAAACTTAAATGGTGACAGGGTAGAAGTGGGTAATGTTAAGTTCAGATTGATGGAGGAGCTAGTAGCACAAGCTTGTGGAATTCCAAATGAAGGAGAGCATTGGTTTAAAAACCAGTGATTCAACAAGGACATTTGTGCACCCTTCCTAAAAAAAGAGCATGAAAACCTGGACTAGAGCAAGGGAATTCTGCAGGATTATCTTAGAAGTAAGTACCGACATCTCTTGTTTCTCCTGTAGAAGTATATCAACTATGAAATTCGTTTTAGGTTAGCTTTCCTGTTTTATATTCATCTCCTTGACCATTTCTGAGATGAAACCCTTGAATTTACCATATTATCCTAGAATGTCTTTGTTGAAGATGGATACTTCTGGCAAGGAGAGGGCATCACATATAGAGGAGAACTACTATCATCATAGTATTGTCAAAATTATCATGATGGAGGTTTTGAAGAAACAAAACAAAACATGGGAATAGTTTTTAGTAGAGAATTACTTTGTAGATTACGAGAAGGAGCCCGATTTATCGGAAAACCAAAGAGGTGGAACCAGTGGAGAAGCTGAGAAAGAAACCCCGGACCTGTGGTCAGTTGATAGAGGATATTAAGAAAGATGAAGAGGTGGTGGTAGTCGGGGAAACTGTAGGGAAGAAGCCTAAGCTGTCAAAGGTTACCTCTGCTCCTACTTAGCGTTTTATGAGAAGCTAGGTGGCGAAGTTGGTGATAAAAGAAACTACAAAGGAGGGGATACAACAAATTAAAATTGATAAGGAAGATAAGAAGCCTTGATACTTGTTTAAAGGGAAGCAAGTGAAGATTGAGTCAGTTGTGTTCATTGACAAAGAAGAGTTGGAGGCTGTGTCTTTCTAAGACCCACAACCACAGGAAAGTGGGGATAAAACAATCGAAGGTTGCAAAGAGCGGGAGGAACCAAGTCTACCTTAGTCCTCTCAAGGGAAGTATGGGGATGAGGAAACCTCTAAGAAGAAGCAGTCCCTAAAGGAAATGGAGGAAGCTATCACCGATCTCATTGTGTTTGAATGGGTTCTTTGGAAGGAAAACAAGGCTCTAAAGGAGAACAACCTACGCTTACAGAAAGAAATGGATGAGTGGAAAGCAAAGCATCAAAAGGCATGCCGAGTCATGAAGAAAAACCAGGTTCATATCGAGCACCTGTAAAAGAAGAATGAAGAATATCAAAGTAAGGTTCATTAAGCTGAGTCCAGTAGGGCACAATTGGATCACGTGGCTACAATAGCTGCAACACAGGGCAAAGAATGAATTTTCCTTTGGATTTGCAACATTTTTTCTTGCATAGGGGACATGCAAGGAGCTAGGTGTGGGGGAGATGTTGAGCCCCATTTTTGTTCATTTTTTATAATGTTTCTAAGGCCTTTCCTCCCCCTTTTGAACTCTTTTTTACCCTTCATAACTCTCTTTTTTCCATATTATATGTGTTTTGACCAAAAGGGTGCTGTGAGCTTTAAGATATGCAAATCATTTTAAAAAGTATCATTTCACTTTATTCTTGATTATTTTTGAAGTTGAATGTTACCTAATCAAATTATCTACAATTTCATGAGTGCTGAGTGAATCTTATGCAGACCAACTATCTTTCGAAGCGGTTCCGCGATTTCCTGCAGACAGCCCGTGATTTCCTATAGAATTGTTGATTTCCTGTAGAATCACAGATTTCCTGTAGATACGTTGATTTCCTGTAATCGTTCCTATTTCCTGCAGCAATCTCGATGGTTGAGTATGTTCCATTCAGCCTCGAGGAGAAGAAGAACATGGGTTGTGTTAAGAAATTCGCTTACATGGATGTTGTCCTATTGGATTCCTCAAAATTGTCACTGAAACCACCTAGACCTTTAGACCTCTCATAGATGGTCATATTGGGAAACAACGCCATCAACTCAATGAGATCAGATTGATCCATGCTTTTAGTCATGGATCAAACTCAACATGTTTACTTTTATTGTCTTTTCCATTTATTGTTAGCAAACAGTTGCAGTATGTTAGTTTTCCTAATTTAGGCAAGTTTATGCCTCTGCATTTGTATAAATACTTTTATGTTTCATTTACAAAGGGATATACCAGACTTTTGTACTACTGTAATATTTGTTCAGATTAATATAAAGTTCCATGTTTTTCTAATCTCACTGTATAAACTCCTTTAGCAGTTGAAGGGGTTGTGAGTAAGGGAGGGCCCCCTTTACTCACAACTCCAGTAGTTTCATATTTGTGTTCTTTTAATTATATTCATGAATTGATAGAATTATTACACAACCTTTGTTTCTCTTTTCTAATTTGTAGCAACACATGTATAATGGTTAAATGGTGAAGCTTATTTGATGAATCTGTTTGGAGTTGTTTGATCAAGCTTTAATTTACATTGTGAAATGTTGAATTGGTTTAGTTGTTGTTTGATTGATCCATTATCCTTTTCTGATCAGCATCAACAATTTTAGGTGTTCTAGAGGGATGATTAATCCACTCCATAGCCTTTGCTGCTAAGTGTTGATGAGGAAAAGAGATATTGAAGTTGTGTGTGTGTGTGGTTTTGTTTAGAAAAACACTTAAAGTATTATCATGCATATATTTTGCACAACATATCATAAGGTTACCTACCCCTAGTTGATGATTTATGTCTGTCAAATTATAAGTCTATAATTTGCCCAAACAGCCCCTTGTGAGGAACCTTGAATTTCTCTCCATTCTTTATCATGCATTTTTTACCCAAAACTCTAAAGATTTCCTTCATCAAGATCAACACGGTGATTGTTTTAATTAATAGTCATAGCACCCACAATTCTATCCATAAGAGAGTGGTTGAAGAAACCCATTGTTACGTCCATGCAATGTATAAATTTGAAATTATGATAGCTAATGGAGGTTTGATGAAACATGTTCGCTAATGTGAAAATGTGAAACTTCAAATGGGATATTTTCAATTCAAATCTTGCACATTTTCTATGGATATGGGTGGTTGTGATATAGTTCTTGGTGCAAAATGGTTTCACATTTTGAGTCCTGATACCATGGGTTTCAAGGAATTATACACTGGCTTTAATAAGCCTTGGGCATAAACATACACTCAATGGGGCTTAAGTTCAACTCCCTATAATTATTAGCTCTCACCATATGGAGAAGATATCAAAGAAAGGCCACTCCAACATTATTGTATAGTTCAATGCCATATAATTCAGAGACAACCCGTCATGGGAAATTCATCCTAATTTGTAGATGGTCATGACTAAACATCAATAGGTGTTTGAAATAACCTGTGGCATGATAATGAAATTCCCTTAGTCCTAACTAGTCAAGCACCCAATATGCATCTTTATATGAACCCTTTTGCATAAAAAATTGAAATGGAAAAGATTGTCTAGGAACTCTTGGAAGTTGGAGTCATATGTCCTACTGCATGCCCTTACTCAACACCCATGGTTATGGTATTAAAAAAGAAGGTAGATGGTGCACATGTGTCAATATTTCAGGGTTCTCAATTAGTTGATCATCAAAGGTAAATTTCTCACTCCACTTATTGATGATCTCGTGTATGAGCTTCATGGAGCCAAGTTCTTCACTAAATTGGACCTTCACTCAAGATACTACTAGATTGAAATGAAGCTCGTAAACATCTCAAAGATTTCCTTCTACATTCATGAAGATCATTATGAGTACTTAGTGATGTCGTTTGGAGTTTGCAATGCTCCATCCACCTTTAAGAGCCTTATGATTTTTTTAACCCTTATTACACAAATTTATATTTTTATTCCTTGATGATATCTTGATATACAACAAAACTTGGGACTCACATGTGGAACATATTAATAGAATCTTGCAACTCTGAGACCACTAGTTGTTCCTTAAACATTCCTAATGTGCTTCTGAGGCTTCATAGTTTGAATAAATGGGTCGCATTAACCTATATTCCAGTTGATCCCATGAAAGTTGTGTCTATTAACAATGTAAACTTTGAAACGGGAACTATAAACTCAAAATGGGAACTCTGGCCAGAAAACCCCGAAAAAACATCAAAAACAGTGCTAAAAATGAAAAGTGTGTATACTGGAACGATGGTTTTTTTTTAGGGTCAATTTTGAACATGTTTTAAAAATGGTAGTGAAAACGAAATTTTCGTGCAAAATACAGCTTGAAAACAAAAAGGTGATGATACTAGAACGATAATTTTTTTTAGGGTCAATCTTCAAAATTTAAAAAAAATGCTAGTAAAACCGGATTTTTATGTGCCAAACAATGTTTTTTATGAGGAAAAAAACAAACTAATGTTTTTGGTAGAATAACGTTTTTCTTTCCTAAGTATAAATTCAACATGTTCTCAACCATAACATGCTAGATACAAAAGAAATTGAATTTTTTTCAACCATAAAATTAAAAAACCATGACATTATGAACAAATTACATCACTAAATGAATTCAAAAGTCATTATTTGTATATTGAATGAAACATACATTATATCTCTAATTTAATGTTGCATTGTAGATATTCTAAACAATAAAAATTATCATAATTAAAACATATAATCCAACAACATACAAATGACTCATAACTTCTCATTTAACACCATATGGAAATCAAAAGTTTTATTTCAAGATACGATGCATACATCAGTTATATAAACTATCTTAAACAATTATTCAAAATCACTCATATTTTCTTGCACACCATCATAATTCACATCTTCAGATGAGTGACTGGATGCTGACGAAGATGCTCCATATTCTTCTCTTTCATCAACTAGTGCCCCGTATGAGTCCACATGCATGCCCACCGTTTCATGTTTCAAAATTCTTCTAGATCTACGACTGGTTTTAGCAGACTCCCATCTCAACATTGTTTCTTCTAGTAACAACCTTTTCAGAATCTCTATCGTCTTGAAGCGAAGAGTTCCTCTCTTTGTTAAATTGAAGTCATAAACAAGTATGTCAACATCCTCCAATTTTAATATGTCTGTGCGGCGACGATTTATATTTGTACCCTTTCTTTTTCTCTTTCTGCCATTTTTTTTGTCAAGTACCATCTCTAGTTTATACACATCATTGAATGGGTGTGTATTTGTGGCATACCAATGTAATTCAACACCTGTAACATCCTCACTTTCTATAAAGACCTTTATAACTTTAGCAACCCAGAATGGATAGCCATTGGGATCTCCATCTGCTAGCACTGCGATCATGCAACCCTCCTTAATATCCTGTACTGAACCCCTGTAAAGGTCTTCCATGGCTTCACATTGTGCACGAGATCTTTTGGAACCAATATACATCTCTCTTTCCTCTACCTATGAAGAATTAATAATACCTTGAGATTGTTGTTGTTTAACAATGTTTATTTCCTCATGTTCATTCGACACATTTTATGGCCAAAAAAATGGATTTTTCAAAGGTATATCTTCATTTGTTGTTGTTGAAATGATATCACTTTGATTATTGAAAAATGATTCCCACCAAACTAAATCAGCAATGTCAAAGTACTCATATGTATATCTAATACATTTTTTAATTTCTTCTAGGCAATCAGAATAATTTATATCTCTATTTTGTCTACGTGCATTATAAACTTCACTAACTGATTGTAATAACAATATTTTTGATGCAAATATTGGATGATTTGGAATGAACTTCAAAAATTGCAAACCTGATGATGGTGCCCATTCTGCAGTAGTTGAATACTTCTTGCCCCATATTAGTGTTTTCCCATCAATTTTTTTGATACGAAATTGATGTTGGAAGCTAATTTCATTAAGTTGTTCAATGCATTTCCTCTTACCATATGATCCCAGAATAAACCTTCTCATGTCAACAGTTTCTTCCAACACATCAAAAGTAGGCTCTGGCATGTATGATTTCTTAATACATTCAATTAATGATGGCAAGCTCCCAACTTCCTTCCTCCTCAATGTGACTGAAAAACGACTGAACATCTGATCAATATGGTCATGAGTGTGCCCAACAAGAAGGAAACCAACCTTTACCTTTTGAAAAATTCTCAATTCAACAAGCATGTTTAGATATCCAAAAACAACCTGATTTTTGTTTTCACGGCAAGTGTTGTCCAATTGTAGATATAAAACTTCAGGAAGATTACCAGACAAATGAGAAAGCACATCATGAATTATGGTTATGGTCAGATTTGCATCATTATGAATATTTGGAGCTGTGAAGTACACCCTTGGCAACATTTTCCCATTGAAGACCATACAACCGACCAAGTGCTACTAAATAAAATTTTCCTCCTGTAAATTTTTGAGTGTGTGAACAAAATGTGGTAAAAGTGTTTTCTTCTGGTCCATACCATCAATTATCAAACCCAAATATTTATTTGGATTATCATAACACTTCTTTTGATGCTTGTAAAACTTTTTCCTTTCATTTGTTTGTTGTTCGCGATGCTCCTGAAGTTCTTTGAAAATTGAATCTACACAACATAAAAGAAAGCCATTAAGAAATATGTTTTCATAGTTGATGACTATACAATTTTAAAAGTTAAAGTTATGAATGCTTACCTCTTTTTGATCCTTCACATTTGTCCCTTTTTTATTTAAGAGAAGCACATGTACTGCAAATCCCCATCCTTTTCTTCTTAGGAATACAGACATTGTTGAATTCTTTCTTCCATACCTTCACAAAATATTGATATGTAATAAACCGGCCATGTGCCTTAGCACCTTCTGCATATTCTTTGTATAAGTTGTAGATTTCTCATCTTGAAAAATTATCTGGAATATGTATTGTCTCTCTATTTGGCATACACTCTCCATGCTTTGAAAAGAAATCTTTCATCCATGACATTGCAGTATTTGATAATGGCCTAAACTGCCTTTTATGACGTACTTCTGAATAAAATGTGGGATCCTTTTCCAAATTTTCTTGAATTCTCAAGAGGCAAAAATTCCCAATCGAATGAAACATTTTGAAAGCTTTTCTACAGATAAATAAAGTCCTAATATGATAATCATAACCTAATAATGCAGATTGCATGCACCAAACTAAATATGAATTTTGCATGCTTTTATTCATTGACAAATATCTCTTCCTGCTCTCTAATGCAAATTTGAAATCCATATGTTTCGAGCAATATTTTTGGCAACATTCACTTGAAATGAGAGCGCTAATAGAACTTATTCTCATCAGATATTCTGCTCTACCCCTTGTATCACTAGAACATCTTGCATTGATACGAAAAGGTCTGCTCCTACTCCTCGATACAATATTTCTTGGCAAAATCTCCATCATTGGATCATCATTTGTATAAGGATTTCCATCATCATTGAGAGGAATGTTATCCACACTATGATCAGCTATGCTTTTCAAATACTAACTTGGAGGATATTCTTCATCTTCCCCTTCTTCAGTGCTACTGTCATAGTCCTTAGAATTCGGACTAAATGGAAAATTTGACTCGATGTTTATTGGATATTCTTCCTCATGTGCATTGTCAGTGCTGCTCTCATAGTCCATAGAATTAGGACTACGTCGAAAATGTGATTGTTTACTTACTGAAAATGCTACATCCTATCCTTTGTCACTGCTACCTTTATACTCATTAGAATTAGGACTAAGTGCATCATCCTGTCCTTCATCACTACTGCTCTCATAGTCCTTAGAATTAGGACTAAGAGGACACTGTGACACTCCATTCTTTTGAAATTCATCATCATGCTCTTCATCACTATTGCTCTCATAGTCCTTAGAATTAGGACTAAGTGGACACCATGACACTCCATTCTTTTGAAATTCATCATCCCGCTCTTCATCACTGCTGCTCTCATAGTCCTTAGAATTAGGACTAAGTGGACATCGTGACACTCCATACTTTTGAAATTCATCATCATGCTCTTCATCACTACTGCTCTCATAGTCCTTAGAATTAGGACTAAGTGGACACTTTGACACTCCATTCTTTTGAAATTCGTTATCACGCTCTTCATCACTGCTGCTTTCATAGTCCTTAGAATTAGGACTAAGTGGATACCGTGACACTCCATTCTTTTGAAATTCGTCATCATGCCCTTCAACACTGTTGCTCTCATAGCCCTTAGAATTAGGGCTAAGTGTACACCATGACACTCCATTCTTTTCAACTTCACCATCATGCTCTTCATCATTGTCGCTCTCATAGTCCTTAGAATTAGGACTAAGTGGACACAGAGACACTCCATTCTTTTGAAATTTGTCATCAAGCTCATCATCACTATTGCTTTCATAGTCCTTAGAATTAGGACTAAGTGGAGTTTGTGACTCTTTATTTATTTGAAATTCTCCATCCCCTCTTTCATTAGTGCTTCTCTCATAGTCCTTAGGATCAGGACTAAGTGGAAGAATTGACTTTCTATTCATAGTGGATGAATTCCCGCTATATTCATCAATATGAATAGAGTTGTTATGCGATGAAGATGTTGATGCTGCATAAATCAAAACTTCACTATCAGGACAATCCATCCCTTTCAAATAGAAGATGTTGAATGATACAAATGGAGAGTCTCATAAAGATATTATATAGCTTAGAGAATGAAATTTTCCCTCCAAAAAGTTTCACGAAAAATATTTCCCTCCAAAAATTTTGTTAGATTTATTTCCCTTCATTACTTTATTCTACAATTTATTGAAAAATGTTAACTAAATTTTTTTATGAAATAAATTATTAAAGTTAAAATTGTAAATTACAACTTCTACTTAAATTATTTTAATAGTTAAAGTATATAATATTTACAAAACAATTGAATATTTTTTTAAATCTTTATAATACATTCTAAAAAAATTAATCCCACATTCACCCCGCTGTAAAACAATTCCATAATATTCATTTTATCATATTTTCCTTCATCGCCATAAAAAAATTAACATTTTAAATTTTTTTAAAACAAATTAATCCCACATTAACCATACCGTAAAGCATCTCCGTAATTTCACCTATATACTAAATTCCACTATTACTATTACTCACATCACATCAAGGTTTTCTAAGGTTTGTTGAAAGACTTCGAGCGAATTTGTGGAGCAGCTACATTGCTATCAACAACATATTCAACAAAAAATTCTCGCAATTAAAAGGTTAGTTAATTTTTTTCCCTGAAAATTTTCATATTAAATAAGTTTAATGAAGTAGATTTTTGTTTTTTAAATTAATACTTTTTGTGAGCCAAATTAACCAATACATCCGTCGTGAGAATGGTGGGCCCAGTAAAGCTCACGATGGTAGCCCACCCTGGGCAGGCGGGCCGACTGTCGAGGTGGCGCAGGGTGGGCAGCTAATCGCCCAACCACCCCCGGTGGGCGGACGGGCCGTCGGGGTGGCACAGGGTGGGCAGCCAATTTTCCAACCACCCCCGGCAAGTGGGCGGGCCGCCATGGTGGCACGGGGTGGGCTACAACGGCCCACCCCGCACCACCTCGGCGGCTTGCCCGCCCGCCGGAGGTGGTTGGGCGATTCGGGTGGCCCGCTTGCCCGCTGGCGAGGGTTGGGCAATTCCCGGAATCGCCAACCCCCGCGGGGGAGCGGGCGGGCCACCGGGGTGGCGCAGGGTGGGGTTGGGCCACCGAGGTGGCATGGGGTGGGCTGCCGCAGCCCCACCCCTTGCCACCTTGGTGGCCCGCTCGCCCACCTGTGGGGGTTAGGCGATTCCCAGAATCACCCGCCACCCCACGGGCGGGCGAGCCAACGAGGTATCGTCAGGGGGTTTCTACCATTTCTCCTCATATTGATCTCTTTTTCCATCTTCAATCTACTCCTCAAGGGGAAAGATGAGGGGTAGATTGAAGATGGAGAAAGAGATCAATGTGGGGAGAAATGGTAGAAGTTGTTGCCGCAGCCCCCCTAGTGCCACCCTGCCCGGCGGGCCGCCAAGGTGGCATAGGCGGAAGGCTATGGCAGCCCCCCGCGCTACCCTGGCGGCCACCCCATGGGTGGGTGGGCCACCGGGGTGGTGTGGGGGGAGTCTGTGGCAACAACTCCTACCACTTCTCCCCACATTGATCTCCTTCTCCGTCTTCAATCTACCCCTCAGCCTCCCCCCTGAGGGGTAGATTGAAGATAGACAAGGAGATCAATGTGGGGAGAAATGGTAGGAGTTGTTTCCACAGGCTCCCCCCGCGCCACCCTGGCGGCTTGCCTACCCGTGGGGTGGCGGACGATTTTCTTAGTATTAATATTTTTTTAATTTCAATGATCTGATTATACAAATTAAAATTTTACGATATATTTTCATTGTTAATTTAAGTTAATATGTTTTTGTTATTTACTGATTTATGTGTTTCTCTTTTTCAGGAAAATGACATCAAAGAAAATTTCTATGAATCTTTCTGGACCAAAGACTCTTAAAGGTGCATCTTCAAAAAACATTGGTGAACGAACTCCACCTGAGCTCATGGCTACAAATCTTTCAAGTGCCTCAAATGATAAGAAGATGATTTCATACTGGAAGAATTCAAAAGAAGTGAAATTTCCATCAAGAATCTGGTATGTGAAAGAAAGAGAAAGCCAAAATGTGAATATATATCTATATATTGATATACCGAATGATAATGGAATTTATGAGGTGATGGGAAGAGTCATAGATATGTGTTCGGTACCGGACACTGAAGTTGTTTACATACTTACAAAACCTCCCAAGTCACATGAAAGGATTAAATACCGCTATCATATTCATTGTATGACACGAGAGAGGTATCTACAAAGTTGTGTAAAAAAATCGTAAATGAGATGAAACAAAACATCGTAAGTATTGTTATTTATATTTGTATTTTGCATTCTTGTAACTGTCTCACTATATTTTTTTAACTTTGTTTTTATTGACATATGATATTTTGTTTGGCAGAATTTTGTTGAAAGTTGTTCAATTAGGTTAGGAGGCATTCATTTCATAGAGCATGATATTATGAAAGTTGTCAGCGGTTTCTACTCAGTGTCAGAAGAAGATATGGAAAACAAGCAAAATGTAGTAATTGATGATGCTACAAAACTACATCCAAGGGATTAGAAAAAAAGGCCTCTAGTGGATAAATCTAGCAAGGGTAGACAAGTTACTTTTGAAGACGATGAAGTTGAAACTAACAGTGAAGCATATGTTGCCGTTACTGAAGATGACATTGGAACTGAGAAGAGCCATAAAAGACCAAAAGTAACAATGCCCAAGAATAAATCTGTTACAGTTAATGATGAGAATGTTATGAAGAAGAAAAGTAAAGTTGAAGATTTTGAAGTAGTCATTACCAGCAGTCAAGAACCTAGTGAAACTTCAAAAGAAAGCAGAGAAATCATTACACTAGGAGCTAATTTAGAGGATGGCATTATCAAAACAAAACAAAATGCCATTCGACAGAATTTGACAAAGAGAAACTTAATTGATGGTGGTCGTACATTTTAGCTTAATGTCAAACAAACCTATAAGGCAAGTGAAGGACAATGTCAATATCAAGTCAGAAAGCCACATCATCTGCATGTTCACAACTTGAAGACATTGATGAGGTACAATCCATATGCTCATGTGGTTAGTTATGTGCTTCTTGTTGATCCAGTTCAAGTTCCCAACAAAGAAGCATTTGATAAGTCAAAATGTTTTGAATACAATTATTATGTGCTTGGTGGGAACCATTCTGTAGAAGCTCAAAGACAATTAATTGAGGAATATCCTAATAACCCACGTTTTGAAACAATGAAATGTATCATTTATGTTGGTTTATCAGATACAAAAGCAAAGTTAGTGGCATGGGATCATAATTCAGATAATGAATATAGGATGTCTATGACTTTCATCCAAAGGGTTAGATTTATTCATAGTTAATTTCAAGGAAAATGTGGTGGGGATATGATAAATGTTACTATAGATTTCCAAAAGGAATGTTCTATGGAAATAGGCTATCAAATTGAAGAAAAAACCAATTCAAAAGGTGGAAAAGGTAGCAAAATTAGTGATTTATTCAGAGGCGTTGATAACATTTTCCAGTTAGCATTTAGAACTGGAGATGTATGGGAGTTGATTAATGATATTTTTAGCATGTGGGAAAACGTTGGCATTAAAAACCAAAAGGTCAAAAAGTCTAAGCCATTGATCTATAGCAGCAGTAAATCAGGTCCTTAAATGAAGCAGCTTCCAGAAGATATGACTATCACACCTTGGAGAGCAATGCAAGGAGTGAAAGATGAAAAATTGTCAAAACAATATTATCTCGTGTGAGGTCAGGGGAGTTATCATTGGAGGAAATGTCCGAGGAATTTAAAAAGTAAGTTTGTTGAATTATTTTTATTTATTTCTAGATTATAATTTTCTTTTAAATAAAACATGTTGTTCTTGGTAGTATTTGTTATACATATCATTATATTAACTTCTTGTTACTTTATCTATGCAGTCACAAAGTTTACATGAAAGTTCAAGAGCAAATGGTTAAATTGTTGAATGAAGATAGTTGGGATGATGTTGTACGCAACTATCCAGATTCAAGTTCTACATCAACATTAAAAGTTTTTTTTATCTTGCATTTAAAAAGGTATCTTGATTTATACATTCATTTTTATTCATCTGTGTACTATTTTTAATTTATAACTTACAGATATATTTGTTTATTTTATAAAATATGAAGAAGGATGATAATGGAGCATCAGATAGTTTCAGAATCTTTATTGAAAAAATAAAGATCGAAAGACTGAGGAAGCAACATATTAAGAATGTTGAACTTGATCCAACTCTTACTCATTTCATTTGGAATGGGCTAGACACTATTCAATATCAAGTAATACAAGGCGATTGTGAAGACATTGCTAAATTCATATCTAAAAGGGATTATGTCCTAGTTATTGCAGATATTCCCCATGGTTTCAATATTCCAAACATTGACTATGATAGTGAACCTTATACTTATCAAGTGTAAGGACCAATTCTATACCAAGTGTAAGGACCAATTCTATACTATATGTATATATATATTTAAAAATAAATCACAATAAAATACAACTAGAAGAGAAAAACATTGGGAATTCAAATTTAATCGGCAACTGTCTAACACATTCCTAAATTTCATTTCACTGAACATATCATAAAATTTGACACGCATTTAACTAACACCATAAACAAAACATAAAAAAATAATACTGCAACACATATGTACCATTCACTAGAAGACAAGACTCCACTTGATTTGTCGTTACTTGTTTTCCCTTATTGCCGGTCACCTCCGAGAGTGAATGACGACGTACTTGATCCGAATGCGATGACCTACCGGTTAACACTTTTAGAGGACCTTTCACAGATAAGAATAAACACAACAAGATTGCGGAACTAAAACTATTTTATTCAATGCAAAATAGATCTGGAAGTTACAATTATTATTTCTTCCTCAGATGGACTGCAACAGCTTTTAACGAAAATATCTTAGCGTACAGCTTAAGAACTTCGTAGGCTACTTGGCATGCGTGCAGGCTGAGTCTCGAAATTCAAACAGACATACAGACTCTCGATTTGATTTAGCCACTTCAAGTTCTCATCAGCATAGTACTGATGCGCAGGCTCCCAAATCAACCTAAACAACTTTGGGTTCAGCTCATGATGCAAGTAGATCAGACACACAGTCCGCAGATGCAGAGCAGGAGCAAAACTCGACTCAGACCTCTAGACTCTAGACTCTCCAATTCCGAATGAGCCTGACCTCCTAGTTCATCCAGTATTTATAGAACTAGTAAGGGGGACAAACATCCGTGAGTTGCTGAGATCAAATGTACAAAGTTGATGACTCAAAAGTAAGATTCTGATCAGGTCAGATCAGATCACCGAAAGCTAGATTCGGGCATGGGAGGACTGTCCCATGTTATCTCGTCCCTTCTCCTTTTACGGATAGCCAGAGGCATGTGGGGACCGAATCTGGTACACTTGTTATTTACACAGAGGAAATTCTTAAGAAAGAATCCTCGAAAGACTGAAAAGATATAAGAATGAGATATGCAAATATCATTTGTACAAAGTGGAGATTTTTGGTGCAGGGGAATCCACGAAAACCTGTCCAACACCATAGTCGGTTGGAAAGATGACACTTAATTCATGGCGTAATAATCAATCTGTGGATGTGTATAATGCTGGTAATCGAATCTTTCAATCAGGTGATTATTGAAATACTGGACCCTCACCTCTTTTTCTGATTCCCACGTCTGTGAATTATGATGAGTTAGTGGCTCCAGGAAGTTGATGTACTGAAAAGGATTTGATTCCAAATTGACTTGATTGTGAAAATCTTCATAATTTGTACTAGAAGATATTGCCCTTGCTTTGTAGTGGTTTGTGACAAACCATCTGATATGACCACAAAATCGTATCCCTTGTAGAAAGGATAGATCTGATATGTACACCATATTTTCAATACATTTGTATAATATCCCATTCATATGAGCCCTAGGTTCACTAAAGTCAAGAATTTTTAACATGTTCAGAGTGTAAGGCTTTATAACTAAGGCGGAGAGTCCAAAGATTCGCCACCATTCCAAGAACCAGTCTGGTGTGGGATCATCATGTTCGAGGGCTTCAATTGTCATTCCTTCAAATAGAAATGAAGATTGGATGGAATAAAATAGATTAGCTAAACAATTTTAAAGATTCATGGCTGTGAAAAAGGCATCTCTTTGTTTATCAGCATCAAAGTTTTCCTCTTGAAGATGATTGTCAAATCTTCTGAGAGTGATGTGGCAACTTGTCATTCTGTCATCATCTTCATCATCCCTTTCAAGAGTATAAATTATGCTGCCAATATGTTCTAAATATTCCAGGGCTTCAATTGATTCTTCATTCATCTCATCTTGCATTGTTTCTGTCCAAAGATATGGAATATCTTCTCTATACCTGATTTCTTTGATTGGATACCAGTCTCTATCATGAAAAAGTAGTGGGGTTTCTAATTCATACCTAATACATTATGTAGGGGTTTCAATCTCAATATAGTCTTCATGTCTTCTGATGAAATTTCATTTCAAAGATATAACTGTATGTTCTGATAAGAATTCCCTACTGAGCATATCTGCAAAACTGTTTCTATCTCCAGACACATACTCTATGTCGAAGATATATTGACTGAGCTACATGACCCATCTTACCATTGTAGCATCTTCAAACTCACACTTTTGAATAGCAAATTTAAGAGCCTGGCAGTCCGTTTTCATTGTAAATTTCTTATAAATAACAAAGTCTTTGAATTTTGCTATTCCTAAACAGACTGCTCGAAGTTCCTTTTTCATGCTAGACCAATTTAGTTGGTTCTTGGCCCATAGACGAGATGCGTATTGGAAAATTTCCATTTCTGTCTTACTACTGGGGTTCTTCTGACATAGAACAGCTCCCCACCCTTCATAGCTTGCATCTGTCATTATTATTTTCTCCCATTCTTCTCTGATAGGGGAGAGAGGCTGTATATTTCTCACTTTCTCCTTTATTTTCTTGACTACTTGAGTACAGTCATCATTCCATGGAATTGGGGTTTTTTGAAGCCTTTGATTTAGAAGTTTTCTTTCCTGTGCACAATGCTTCAGAAATTTAGAAATATAGTTCAAGCTTCCCAGAAATCTTTGCAACTGAGTCTTATCCTTAATTTCATCAGGGAAGTGATCAACAAAATTCAGGCTTCTCTGGATTACGCTGTAAGATCCATATTGGATATTATAACCCAAGAAGTCAATCATCGGCCTGAAAAACTTCATTTTGGATTCTGATAATACTATTCCCATCTCTTTGACTCTCTGTAGGAAAATCTTCAGATGCTTAATATGGTCAACAATATTATCAGAATGAATTAATAAATCATCAATATATTTTTTTAGGAATTCCTCCATTCCTTGAAAATTTTCATCCATGATTCTCTGAAAGGCTGAAGGAGCATTGATCAATCCGAATGGCATGATGTTCCATTCATAATGACCTTCAGGCACAGAGAATGCGGTCTTCCATTTATCTTCTTTCTTTATTCCTACTTGCCAGAAACCAGATTTTAAATTAAATTTTGAGAACACTTTTGATTTTGATATTTGGGCAAGTATAGTGGAAGGTTTGGGCAGTGGATATGCATAATAATCTAATATGTTGTTCAGAGGTTTATATTTAACAACTAACCTTGGCTTACCTCTGGCAACTTCAGCATACTTATTTACATAGAATTCAAAACAAGCAATAGGGCTCTTACTTTTTCTGATGAGTCCTTTCTTTAGCAGATCTCGTATCTCTTCTTTACATAACTTCATTTGTTCTGCATTCATTGCGACTGCCTTCGACCTTCTCAACTTTCCACTAAAATCTCTCTTAAGAGGAAGTTCTACTTCCTGCTTATGGACATGCCAAAGGAATTCAGATCATCTGAACAACATTCCTTGAATTTAGTAGTGAGATCTGCTATCTCTTTAACATATTTTCCATTGTTCAGATGGTCTTCTATTTTCAAAATTTCCTTTTTTCTCTTCCATTTTTGCTAATAGATTTTCCAGTCTTTCAATTCTTTTTAATCTATTAGGTTAGTTGGAGTTTATAAATGGAAAGAAAATTTCTTTATTATCCAAGCTGACAAAGTATCCATACCTTTGACTGGTGCTGTCGAGCTTGGATCCATGTTTCTCAAAATTCTGGAAGAATGGGGTACCAAGATACATGGCACAATCCATTCCCGGAACTACAGGGCAAACTAAATGTACACCAATATCCTTTGTTAAGAAAACATCTATCTCTGCCTCATGCTTAGTGAGAATGTCACCACTGGCTGTTGTTACTCTGGGGCAAGCAGTTGGTCTCCTTTGATGCATGCTTACCACAGTGTCACTCACAATGTTTAACCTAGAACCAGTATCCATAAGGACTTTCCAATATTCATACTGGTTCCCAATTTTTACTTTCATCTTCACACAATACATGACATCTCTGTTCATGATATTGCATCCAAAATCTGTTCTGTCCTTCTCTTCATCTTGCTCTGGATCTTCATGCTGCTGTACTTGTGTTACTACTGGATTTGAATGATATATCTAGTTTTCTGTTTTTGCCGTTGGAGGAGGATTTGTTGAAGTCGAAGCTCCTTGTGCATTCATCAATCTTATGCTTAAATCTCTATGGTTTTCAATGCACAATCTCCTATTTTCTTTTATAGTTTTTCTCAGTTCTTTGATTGCCTGGTGGACACTGGGCAATGTTTGTGGAAGATCTTCTCCAAAGTCTTCTTTCCTGAATTGCCTGGTTAATGCTTTGACTGAGAAAAGTGATGCTGGAGGCACATACCCTTTATTTGGAGAATTCTTGGAACCAGAAGGTGCTTGTTTTAAATGATCCATTAGTAAAGATTTATACATTTCTTTAAGCTGTGGATCAGTAGCAGCCATCATCTGTGTGAAGAGATTTCTGCTAGTCTCTTCATGATCTGTTTTCATCATCCTGACTGCATTACAATTACAAATGTCAGGATCACTACATTCACAATCTCTACATTTGTACAATGAGGATCTCTGCAAAATTCCTCATCTGAAGATTCATCGGTATTTACAAAATGCAGATCATTATCTGACTCTGAATCAGAAGATAAAAGTTCATCATAGCTACTGGGTAGATCAAAGAAATTAACTTTTCCTTTTTTATTTTTGTATGACAATCTTTTCTTTGACTTGTCTTTCTTCTTATCTGGGCAATTTGGAGCTGTGTGGCCTTTCTTGTTGCAATTGTAGCATATAATTTCTTTTTCTTTAGAAAATATTTTTGTGTGTTTGTATGGTTTCTTTTTGAAATGTTTTCTTTCTTCCAGCCTACTTGTTGGGTACTCTTCTTCCCCGCGGACCCCCGAGCTGCAATGAGGTTGTACAATGGAGGAATGCAATAGCTGGTAGAGAAGAGCACTCCTTGGCTCAAGAGTCCCCTTTCTAAAATCCTCTACCTCACCAAACTCACTATAGTTTCATAATCATTGCTCTGAAATAGTCTCATCCATCCAACCATAGGGTTCCCAAAAAGTCTTTTCTCCCATGGCTTGCCCATTCTTTTATAGGAGTCCTCATAGGTGACACTTGGCATGTCATGCATAATTAATTATTTTTTATAATTCAATTGTTTGATTATTCACCCACCCATGTGTCATTCTCTCATCAAGA
This sequence comes from Pinus tabuliformis, assembly GCA_031772625.1. Classification (NCBI taxonomy): domain Eukaryota; kingdom Viridiplantae; phylum Streptophyta; class Pinopsida; order Pinales; family Pinaceae; genus Pinus; species Pinus tabuliformis. Next base: position 237,933,001 of record CM062806.1, on the reverse strand, counting down.
ATCTCCAAAATTATTTACTTAAATTTTAATTTAAAAATAATATTTTTCCCCACCTCAACAAGATTCCTATTTCTTCTCCTATTTATCTCTTGATCTCCCTTTTTACTCCTTAATTTGTGTTCCTTACTAAATTCAATTAACGAGTCAATATTTGATCCGCTATCTACTCCCTAATTTAACTCAGGTTATCTCTTAGATGGATATTCTTATGTTGGTTGTTGCCACATGGAGGTTCTCTACATTTCTCTAAAATTTAATTTATTAATCTTATTTTAATTCACCATCATCTTTTCTTAATTAGGTTTAACTATTTTAGGATTAATCTTTATCCTTACATTTATGTCCCTCTTTCCTCTTTTTACCTAATTAAACTACATAATCTACCTAATATTTTCCAACATGGGGAGGGTAGAGTATTTAAGATAAAATATTTTATTTCTTCCTATGATCCTCTTAACCCAAATTTTATTTTTGATTTAATTACCTTGGTTTCTAACATCATTTACCCTAGTTTTCATTTCTTGATTATATTTATTAATTAATTTATTTTTAATGATTCCAAGGTGCCAAGTTTGGTCGTGCCCTTCAAGAACTTTTCTCGAAGCTCCAAGGGTGCCATGCCTAACGATTTATTTGTGATGCTAAGGGTGCGAAGCTGGTCATGCCCTTCAAGAAATTCCCTTGAAGTTCTAAGGGTGCCACACCACTTTCCCTTCAAGCATTCAGTGACTACGAGAGGAAAGTATAGGTGCAACATCATAGACAGCTATCATCTCTTATGTTTCCTGCTATAGTAAGACTAATGGTGTCGGGGATCAAGGAATCCGCCTTGATGCGCACCCCCGATAAAATCCTCATGAGCGTCCAAACTTTGGGACCTACCCTCATGGCATTGTGATCTTCAAGGCGAAGGTGTTTTAACCCTTCTAGCCCAAGTCACAGCGGGAGTGCTAGTGGGTGAGATCAGGGACATTGTCCCACCCCTCCCATGTAGTTCCATCCACTTGTACAACCCCATCACCCATATGTGAGTCATTCGGTCAAGCAACTAATCTGTTCCTACAACCATTAACGTATCATCAGAATATAGATAAACATATATGGCAGGTTTCAAAATCGACTTAGAATTTAAAAGATAAAATAATATAAATTTTCATCAAACCAGGTGTCATTAACTCGTCATATGCGAGTGCCTCTGATGGTTTCCTACCATACTCAATAATCATCAGTAACAAGGTTTCTCATTGTTGGTCATTGTCATAATAGCATCATTAACATCACCTAGTCATTTGCATCATTGCTCATTGTGAACTAGAACTAATGCAAGTAGGTAACATGGCGGCACATCCATCATGGCTGTCATCATCATAACATCAATGGAAACATACCTATCCATCAAAGCTATCATCATCATGATATCAGTGGAGAGCATACATATCATTTACTTCTATCATCATCATAAATTCAATAGAGACCAAACATAACCATTTATGCTACAATCATCATAGTATCAATAGAGAACATTCATAACCATAAATGCTACCATCATCATAATATCAATAGATACATACATAATCATTAATGCTATCTTCATCATAATATCAATGGAGAACATACATAAACATCACAACCACTAATATCACAACCATTAATAATAGAGTCATATGTCTGGATCCACAACCTGGGGTCCTCAAAGAATAAAGTGTGGGCCTTAGGGCTAAATAAATGTTAATGATGTATCATTGTCAGTCAACTAGAGCGGGGCACTACATCAAGCTCTTAGTAAAGTGGTTGTGGGATTTGTAGAAGTCACCTCATCACCATTATGGAGATTTGTGACATTTCATTCAGACATACAATTGGTAATGGTATTGTCAAGCTTCAAGGGGAAAACAAATTCAAGGATGCAACTTACATTGTAAGAAGTTTAAAATGTATATTTAATTAATGTTGAAAAAATCATTTATGTACAAGTTGATTGAACTTTTACTATTTCATGTTACAGGCAAAAGTCAAATCTTCTTAACCGTGAAGATCAACTATTTATAAATGATTGTGAGTTCATTCATATTGATAGTTGGGCAAAAGATGATAGCTATATGTCTATGTTTTTTAATCGGATAGACGAAAAGAGTCATAGCCAAATATTGACTTATGATGTTGTTGTGAGAAAACTAACATATGAAGACAAAGAAGCAAAATGAGAGATAGTTAACATTTATCAAAAACCACAATTATTGATTAACTATCTTATAGACATATGCTCAAATGAAGGAGATTGGGTTCTGGATTTATTTTCTGGCTCAGGTAAGTTTTATTATATGGAATTGAATTTCAATATGTTATTTTTTAATTAATATGTCATTGTACTAATTTACTTCATTATTTCTTTTGTACTTGATAATTAGGTACAACACTAGCATGTTGCTTTCGAAAAGGAAAAAATTGCATTGCAATTGAAAAAGATCCAATATAGTGCAATTTCATTTAGCAAAGAATTAATGCTCTTCAATTTCTTCCAGATGTAATGCAAGAAATTGGGTTGAAGAAATGGGACTTTAGTGAATCACGTGTGGCAAAAAAGGTAAAGGAACCCCAACCACCATTACATGGAATGTTTGGAAAGACATACATTGGGAGATTCGTAGACATCGAAGATCCATTAGAAGAGGAAACTGAGAAAAAGGAAGCAGAAAATATTGTGGAAGAAGACAATGATGAAACTCTAGAGGACAAAGAGTTTGGATTATGTGACATTGTTGATTAAATTTAAGTTATGCTTGGAAATCAAGCTCATTTTTTGTAACTATTAAGTAGTTATACTTGTAATGTTTTGACTTTGACATTTTATGAGAAGAATATACACTCAATTAAGGTTGTTATGCGTTCAATATTTGTAATATGTGATTTTCGCATTAATTTTTAAGTTAATCATTATTTTTTGAAAAAAAAAGTGATTATTATTATTTTTTTGACATGAAATTCATAAAAAAAAAATATTATTTAACCATTTTTAGTTAAAAATTTTGTATAAAAATTGTGATTTTGACATGTCATTTTTAGCAAAAAATTATCAGAACGTGTAGTTTTTTAGTTATATTTATGTTAAAAATGGTTATTTTTATGTCAATTGTTAAAAAATATTGTTTTTTAAAAACAATTATTTCACGTGGATTGAAAAATTAACTAAGGATGTATAAATATGTAGAATATCGAAAATTCAAAATATCGACTTTCTTCTTTAAATATGCAAAACAATAAAAACCTCACTACAAAAAAATTAAAATTAAAATAAAAACAAGAAAATATGAAGAAAAAGACCACTTCAAAAATTATTAAATTTACAAAATAATTTTTTACATTTCATATATTAGAAAAAAAGAAGAAAAAAAAAAGAAAAGAAAAAAAAGCCTTTTAAAAAAAGGGCTTGGTGTAGAATTACCACTTTTTAAAATCAGCATAAAAAACACTACCATTCTAAAACACAACGTACATAAAAAAAATTATAGTGCTAAAAACTATGCTCTAAAAAACACGTGTGTTCTGCATCACCCATTTTCAAAATCGGGTCACTTTTTTGCTATTTTTATAAAACGGGTAACAGTATGAGTTCCCGTTTCAAAGTTTACATTATTTATTCAAGATTAGCCACACCCGAGGAACTTGAAAATCTTACATGGTTTCTCAAGACTTATGGGATATTACAAGAATCTTGTGGAGAATTATGGCTAAAATTGTGCCCCCTTTTATATTGAATGATCCCATCAAGCATTCATTTTCAACTTTAAAATAAGGCGTGTGCAGTATATCCATTTTAGAAGTGTCTAATGCCAATAAGGCTTTTGTCATGGATTTTGATGCATTAGGTAGAGGTCTGAAAGCGATGTTGATGCGAAAAGGGTGCCCCTTGGAATTCACCAATAAGTAATTATATGATAGAAATTTGGTCAATATAACAACCCTGAGTTAAAATTTCATGTAATAAAGCTAATAAAGGAAAAAATAAGACAAAGGTCATGGGACATGTATTCGAAACTGAATGTTGGGAAAAACATCCTAGTGGATGTTCATTTGGTTTACTATGGCTAAGAAAATTGGCAAAGGCATTGAAAAGGAAAAGAGACATTTATTGGTATTTTATTATGAAAATAAAGGAAATTAGGAGAAAAAGGAGGCGAAAGGTCACATAATTGCATGAGAGGAAAATTGAAGGAAAAATAGAGGAAATTGAAGAAAATAGAGGCCTCAATCATAAAAAGGCTTCTGAGTATTTGTTTATATCTTTTGTCAGTTTAACCCTTTTGTTAGTTAAGTTTTGGATATCTCTTTCTCTATTCTCTTTATTCTCTCATACTCTTGCACACTTAGAGCATTCTTGGAGCACTCTATCATTGGAGGAAGGAAGGATAAGGAAAGAAAAGGAACAAGTGAGGAAAAGTTGGATCAAGTGGCTTCAATAGGAATACTTGTAGGTAACAGGTTGCATGTGTGATTTCCTAGCTGGTTGGTGAATGCATGGTGCATGCATTTATGTATTTGGTTCTTTTGTTGTCATGGGCATGGGTTTTCCCAGGTGTGATAGTGGTTTCAGAAATGTCTTTCCATTTTCGGATAACCATGGTGTGATGGGGTTCTTTTATTTGGTTGAACTTTAGATTGCTAGATGGTTTTGGAACTCGGTGATGTGGTATAAAGAAAATTCCCAAGGGCCTAGGAATCCCTTGACCATTTTTGGTGGGATTGTGGTAAATCCTGAGGGTGGAGATGAGAAAAATTCCTCAAGGTATTGGTGAAGAAATTTTGAGGAATCCAAGCTTGTTTTGGGAATAGGAATCTCTTAATCAGTTTTTTCAAGATTGTGGTAAAGCCTGGTGCTTTATGTTGTTGTTTTGGGCCTAATGATCCCTTGACTGGGTACATGGAAGTTTGTAGCTTGGTTTGATTTTGCATATGTTAATAAGAGCTCTTTTAATCTTGTATTTCATGAGTATTTGTACTTGTTATTATGTAGCTTTGATGGTTGTTCTATTATGGTTATTATTCTAGTTATATGTTGGTTATAAGCAAGTTTTCAGAACAAGTTCTAGATATGGCTTTTGATGTATTTTAATTGTTGATGAATGGTTAATGAATGCATGACCTAAAAAATGTTATTGCAACTATTATGAGAGGTAATTAAACGTTCTTGATGATTTTCAGATAAGTATCAGACCCTTATGTTCAAATATGTATTCATGACCTGTAAATTACATGTTCTTGATGTGTTTGACAAAATGACTATCATGGTTAGGCCTAGTTAGGTCATGGCTTTGACTCAAGTTTGAATGTTTAGCTTTGTTGTTATGTTATTTATGCATCTGAGAAGTTACAGGAAGTTATAAGAAGTTTTGTGCAGTTGTCTGGAGGTTGACCTAGAATTTAGGCTTGGAATTTGGGACCACTAGATACTAACTGGAAAGCTTGGGTTGCAACCACATGGATGCAAGATTGTGCATGCGGTTGGAGGCTCCCATCCACATGGAGGCCTTGTTGTGGATGTGGTTGAGGGCCCAAGGCAAAGAAGGAGGGGTCCAACTCAGGGTTTGGGCATCTGGGATGGTTTCTCAACCTCTCTGGGTCCTGTAGCACATGCACGGGGGTTTCACTCAATGAACCTATGACATATCATGTGCGTTCATGGCATATTAAAAATACCCTTAATTTTAACAAACATTGGAAAATACCTCTAAAAATGACATTATTTAACCTACTACCAATGCGAACACAATATACCTTCCTAATTTAAAAATACCCTACTTTCACTAGATATTGTAGGTATCAATTTTTTCATTAACTTTGAGCTCCATTTTTTATACCTGCCAATATAAAAAACCTTTACCACCTATATGATTAGGTGATCAATTTTTAACTCAAAAATGAAAGTTCTCATAAAGTCTTGAAATTGATGTCAAGTCAAAGTGCTTGTCGTTCTGAATCCAACAACATTCCTTTCACCTCAATCTGACATGGTATGCTCTAGATATCACATTCTGATCATTTTCCCAAACATGTAAAATTTGAGCAGGTTTGTTGATTGGGTTGACTATATTGTTGAGTTAGCAGGGTGACTATGCAGGGTACGAGCCAATGAGAGGATGCCAAGTGTCATCCTTTGATTCGTTCAAATTTGGGAACATTTGATTGGTTAGTGGTCATTTGAGGTGGACCAGTAATATGGTGTCACATGGCACCCTGAGGTCAACTAAAATTTTGTTATGGCCCGAACTGGCCTCCAGAGGATTCAAACCCCTAACCTCCAATCCAACAACACAATGCTCAACCTACAGGCTACACAGTGGGACTTAACAACCATAGTGGACAAATTCTATTTAAGGTTTGGGTGAATTAACGTTGGGGATGGGGTTGGGGCCAAGCCCCTAGCCCCCGGTCACCTTACACCCACGAGACTAGAGGTGAAAGGGAGGTGAGGGCTCAAGCTTAGGCCCAGCCCAAGGTTCTGGAACCTTCCACATAACCAAAGCAAAGGCGTAAGTAAGGGTTAAGCACTTGCAGAAAGGGGGATGGGAATAAGGCCTAGGTCCTAGTCACCTTTAACCATAAGATCGTGTCAGACAACGCTTGCAGAGGGCGCTTATGATGAGCCCTAGATCCTAGTTCCATTAGCACATAGAACCACCGACATGACAAGATGGAAGGTGCTAAGGAGCAGGGGTGAAGATTCGTTGGCTAGCCCTGAGTCTTATGGAGAATTTGGAACCATGCCCTGGCAGTTAAGGGATAGGCCGACAGAGGAGGGCGTTAAGGCCCAACCCTCGGCCCCATGTGGCCTATATGACCACGATTTTCAGAGTTGAGGAGTCAGAGTAAAATTTAATGATCGTACAAAATGCACCAACAGAGGGCGAATTTGTTGCTCGGTCAGCGGAATTCGGGGCGAAATTTTAGGACTATTAGACAAATGGTCCAATTTGTAGGATGATTAATTGTAAAACTCGTTTGGGAGCTTGGAGAGCCATATCTTTTGGATTTTTTAGCCAAATTGAGTTCAGAAAGAGTCCACTTAGGGGTTTTTGGATGTTTTGAATCCATTGGTGAACTCTAATTTATGATTTGAGAACATATAAGTAGTATTTTTGTAGGTTTGAGATTAAGGGTGTATGGATCAATCAGGGTTTGGAAGCAGTTCTGGAAGGTGTTTGAACATGGAGAAGGATTTGTAGGGGTTTTCTCGCCTTCATAAGTTTACTGCAACAACTGTTACTCGCAGGGTTCAACTTAGGTTTACTTTTATCATTATGTTATGTTGAGGGAAGTTTTGTTTATGTGCTTCAATGTGGAAATGAAGTGCTCACATGCTCATTTTAGCTCATTTCTGTTGGAGTATGGAATCTTTGTAGGATATGCTTTGTGTTTCTGTTGTATGTGAGAGTTCTTTGTAGGAGAACATTACCTTGTAGGGGTAGTAGCTACATGTTTCCATCAAAAAAATTTATATACTTCATTTTTCTATTGAATATATGAGTGGTCTATCTATGTTGGTAGGCCCGGAGATGTAGCCGAGGAGAGGTGAAACCCGTCAACAAATCTTTTGATATCTATTCATTATGCCTGCATGAGTTATGTGTTGTTATGTTGCTTATGTTAAGTTACATGTGAAGACTAATTCATTCTTTGAAGAGACATTGGAAAAACCTGTTTGTTTCAAGAATCACTTTACCTTGAAAAGCGTCAACATGTCCTATTTTTTTATTTTGTTTGATTTTGGAAAAGAGGAAGAAAACACCTACTCCAATTTTAGGTCATTTGGTATCAGAGCACCAATCACCAAGTCGCAAGAATAGATAGAAAAAAGAGTCTTAAAAAGCTAGAGGAGCAGAATTTGGCTCTTCGTATGGAGAACATAGAGTTGAGAAGGATGTTAGAGATGGTTGAAGAGGAGAAGAGGCACATGCGACTTTAGTTGTAGCATGTGTTTGAAGAACAAGTTGCTGAAAGTTCTTCTCCTATACCAGCAAGAGAAACCTCCAGAATGAAGCCAGTATGTGGTCATGGTTCAAATAGTGGTTTTGGACCATATGTGGAAGATGATGCATGTGCATTTTGCAAACATCTTCAAGAAGCACACCATATGCAGTGGATAAGAGTGGGTGGCTAGAGTCATCTTCAATATCATTTATGTCATCATCAAAATATGAAAATATGAATGACAAGTTTAAGGACGTAATTAGCATTTCAAGTACAATTCCTTCTACTTATGTGCATAACACTTATTTTGTAGTGTTTGAGCAACATACCAAAGGCATAGGTATGAAGTTTCTTTCCAAGATGGGTTATGAAGGTGGAGGCCTCGGCATAAATGGCCAAGGTATTACCAATCCAATCATGGTTGAGGAGAGACCAAAGTATCAGGGATTGGGATATGGTCGAAGGGAATTTGGAGAATGCTCCAAATGGCTTGAGGTACATCAACCATCTGAGGATGAGATGTCACCACCTTGTGACAATGTTCATTCATCTCCCAAGCGAGATGAATGCTTGAAGGGACCTTGCATGGAATCATCCACTCCACTCCATCAAAGTTGCAACCCTAGTGACAAAACTTCTATGTTGGCAAACAAGAGAAAATTCTTTTGTACTCATTGCAAGATGCATGGGCATGGCACTAAACAATGTTGGAAGTTACATCCAGAGCTTTTTTCAAAGAAAGGAAAAGAAATTATGCAACATAATGCAAGGGAAACAAGAGGTGGCAAAGAGGACTCACAGTAATCCTAAGCAACCTTCAATACAAAGATGATGCAAGAAGAGAATCGATAAGCCTAGGAGAGGCAAAGTTTGGTTAGACTTATTATAAAGTTGCTTTGTAAATTTTTTAATTACTTGTTTAGGTACTTCTGTAAAGTGAACAATCATTGTCACTATGTTCAACAAGTAGATGTTTTTCATTGATGTATGTATTGGCTTGTTTATAAGTCCACATGTTCAAGGACTTTTGTGAATGTATAATATTGTCATTCAAAGTTGTCTACAAGTTTGTCATGTGTTCACTCATACAAGTATTCGATATGAAACTTGTGTGAATAGAATCTTTGTTTTCAAGATTGTACAAGATGACTATGTTTTGTAGGTAAGGCCGATTATATCATGGAAAATTTTGCAGCAATGTACTTTTGATGTACAAGCTCAGCTTGAAGATGTTAAAGCAAGTCTATGTTGTTTCTAAATTCCAACTTATGGAGTCAAGTTTGCCTTCAACATATTAACTTCAAGATGAAGAGTTTTTGAGCCATGTAAAGATGAGATTAAACAGAATGTTCATATTCCACTCATCAATATTTTTCTCTTGCATCAAGAATAAGAATGTTGGCTCAATTCTTAACATGACAGTAGGTCTTCATGAAGAAGATAGGTGAAGTGCCTTGATTGGGGCTTGAAGGGAACCAATTGAAAAGTATGAATTTTGGATTGATTTGTTGGGTGTTTTTGAGTTCCAGTCTCTTTATATTGACTAGGGATGTAAAATTTTGGAGTCCAAAAGTTCCTAGTGGGGAGGTGTGATCAAGTGATCACTTTTTAGATCAAAAATGAAAATTCCCAAAAAGTCTCAAAACCAACATCAAGATGAATTTCTCATCATTTTGAATCCAAAAACATTTTTTTCACCTCAGTCAAACATGGTATGCTCCAGATATTGTGTTTTGATCGTGTTCCCAAACAGGTAAAATTTGAGTAGGTCTATTGACTGGGTTGACCATATTGCTGAGTCAGTAGGGTGACTGTGCAGGGTATGAGCCAATGAGAGGCTTCCAAGTGTCATCCTCTAGTTCGTTTGAATTTGGGCACATTTGATTGGTTAGTGGTCATTTGAGGTGGACTAATAATATGGTGCCATGTGGCACACTAGGGTTGACTAAATTTTTTTTATGGCCTGAACTGGCCTCCACAGGATTCAAACCCCTAACCTCCAATCCAACAATGCAATGCTCAACCAACAGGCTACATAGTGGGACATAAAAACCATAGTGGAAAAATTCTATTTAAGGTTTGGGCGAATGAACGTTGGGGATGGGGTTGAGGCTAAGCCCCTGGCCCCTAGTCACCTTACACCTATGAGACCACAGGTGAAAGGGAGCCGAGGGCTCAGGCTTAGCCCCACCCTAAGGTTCTGGAACCTTCCACATAACCAAAGTGGAGGTGTAAGTAAGGGTTAAGTGCTTGTGAAAAGGGGGCTCAAAATAAGGCCTAAGTCCTGGTCACCTGCAACCATAAGACTATGTTAGACGATGCTTATGAGGAGCCCTAACTCCTAGTTCCATTAGCACATACAACCGTCGATAGAGAAAGATGGAAGTTACTGAGGAGAAGGTACAAAGATTTGGTGTCTGGCCTCGAATGTTATGAAGAAGTTGGAACCGTGGCACTGTGGTTAAGGGCTAGGCTGGTGGGGGCGGGCGTTAAGGCCCAGCCCTCAGCCCCATATGGCCTATATGACCACGATTTTCGAAGTTGAGGGGTCAGAGTCAAATTTAATTATCCTATAAAATTCACTGGCAAAGGGTGAATTTTTCGCTTGGTTAGCAGAATTCGGGGCAGAATTGTAGGACCCTTAGACAAATGGTTTGATTTGTAGGATGATTAACATTAAAACTCATATGGGAGCTTGGAGAGCCATATATTTTGGAGTTTTTGGCCAAATTGAGCTCAGAAAGGGTCCACTCAAGGTTTTTTGGATGTTTTGAATCCATTGGTGACCTCTAATTTATGGTTTGAGCACATCTAATTAGTCTTTTTGTAGGTTTGATACTAAGGGTGTATGGATCAAAGAGGGTTTGAAAGCATTTCTGGAAACTGTTTGAGCATGGAGAAGGTCTTGTAGTGGTTTTCTCACTTTCATAAGTCTACTACAACAATTGTTACTTGTAGGGTTTAGCTTAGGTTTACTTTTCTCATTATGTTATGTTGAGGGAAGTTTTGTTATGTGCTTCAATGTGGAATTGAAGTGCTCACATGCTCATTTTAGTTCATTTCAGTTGGAGTATGTAATATTTGTAGGAGATTCTTTGTGTTGTTGTTGTATGTGGGAGTTATATGTAGGAGAACAATACCTTGTAGGAGTAATAGCCACATGTTTCCATTAGCAAACATTTATGTACTTCATTTTTCTACTGAATATATGAGTGGTCTAGCTATGTTGGTAGGCTCGGAAATGTAGCTTAGGAGGGGTGAACTCCATCAACAAATATTTTGTTATCTCTTCATTATGCCTACATGATTCATATGATGTTATGTTTCTTATGTTAAGTTACATGTGAAGACTAATTCATGACTTGAAGAGACATTGGAAAAACATGTTTGTTTCAAGACCCATTTTACCTTGCAAAGCATCAACATGGTCCTATTTTTTTTTATTTTGTTTGATTTTGGAAAAGAGCAAGAAAACACCTACTCTAATTTTAGATCAATATATATCCCCCAATATATTATGTTATATTTTCCTCAATATATATTCCCCAATATGAACCCATGTGGTATGGTATTTCTCCCCCATTGAAGCTCTCATGAGCACCTGTAGGATGTGGTGGATGGTCAGTAAAGTCTCAGATTGTCAATTCCACTTCCTTAATTGTACTTAGGAGGTTGGGTCATGTCATAGTAGCCCTAAACTCATGTTTACACTGTCAGGCTGGTGAAAGTGGGTAAATGTGGGAGGGGTGGTTACAAGGTGGTATTAGAGCATGGTTCAATTCTTGGACTGAATGAGAAGAATGTGTTTGTCGTGCAAGCATGTCATTTTTCTTTGTTGTTATGCATGAATTGTATCTAGTCGATGTTATATTTTATGACATCATGCATGGTAACTGGGATGATGATTGAGATGATGTTAGTATATTGATATGATTATGTAACACCCTCCTCCCACATCTACCCAAGTAACTGGCCAACCGGGGTAAACATGTGACAAGAAGCTACTATGATATGATTCAACCTCCTAAGTCATGCTAAGGAAGTGGAACCAACAAAAACACACCATATAGACCTTCAACATCAACAATAGGACTCCTAAGAACCATCCCAACCTTTTTTCTAGCCAGCGCCTCAATCTTACTAAGATTTTAGACCTCTGGATGCTCACATTTTATGGGCATGCCAACATCTAGAGGGCTCTAGATACTCCTACATGCCTACATGCCTGTGTCCAGGGACTATTTATAGAAGACCTATGCTAGAGTTCGGGAATTTTAAGGCACTCTTCAAGCCCAAAATTTTTGCCACTGCCTAGAACTTGTTGTAAATTTTGGAATCCATTAAACACATGACAAAAAAACTAATAAACCAAAAACTAATTCCAAGACTAGGCCTGGCCATCCCCAACTGGGACTGACATTTTTTCAAACACTTGGCATGAATGCAATGTACAAGTGTAAATGATAGATCTAAGCATAGAGGTCTTATACTGATCTGATATTCACTATGAGGGATTGTTTCCTTATCACTTTAGCTGCAATTTCATCCATTAGGCAATAGATACATTGTTCATTCATATATAAGTAAAAGCATGATGGGAGCCATACATAGCCACTGTCATAATAAATGTTCATAACCAATATAATAACAACAAAAATACCGAGGAAACAATTGCCATATAATCCACATGTAAACTAGTATAATACTCATGAGATAACAAGGAGAAATAACCTCATATTAATGATGCAAAATCCAAACCCGGGATGGGAATACCACATTCCACCTAACTGTAGAATGGCTCATCCAAATATCTCTTTAGTCATTCACCCTTGTGCCATATTCCAAGCATGAATGTGGGAATCAAACCATAAGAACCAACCAAGGCATCCCAAGGCTAAACCACCTAATCCTCATTAATAGAAATCGGTCTTTATCGTGATCCATCTCGGATCACTAGGCCAACACAATAAACATGTCATAATAGGATTTACCATGATCTCCACCAGATCACTAGGCCAAACATGCATGGATGCCACCAGATTTTTCCACCTACACTGTGAGGAATTTTCCTATCTCCTAGTCTCTCAGATTTTACCGCAATCCACACCAGATGATTAGGCCCTAAATCGATGCCTACTCTCCATGATTTATCGCATATCCCATCCCAGGATTACTAGGCCCAATAGAGAGAAAAAAACCTCTTGGCTTTACCGTATATCCTTACATTCACTGGTAAGGATTCCTAAGCCCACCGAGGCAACATAATCCTAGATTTACTGCAACCCACAGTCTGGCTCGGGGGTCATTAGGCCAGTGGATTTACCATGATCCATAGTTCAGTTCAAGGACCACTAGGCCATGTGCTCTATCATTCATAGATTCACCTCACTCAGCATTGAATCCATTCGAAAATCTGGCTTAACCAAAATATGAGAACCCCATCACACCATGTTTATCCAAAAATGGCAAGGCTAGGCTGAAAAGACTGTTACAACTAGAAAAACCCATGCCATAAAAACAAAGAACCACATGAAATACCATACTTTCCAAATATAGGAAGGAAAATACACATGCAAATTGATAACTGCAAAGAATCCTGCTATAGTTACTTGATCTTACCTTTCCCACCTTGATCTTTGCTTCCTCTTGCCTTCTTTGTCTTTCTTCATCCAATGCCACAAAGCTCCAAGAAAAATATAGCGTCCAAGAGTGAGAGAGACAGAGAGAGAGAGAGAGAGAGAGAGAAAGAGAGAGAATAATGAGGGAGCTCCAAAATTGAATTGACAAAAGGTTAACAACTGATCCTCAGAATCATTTTTATTAATAAGGCTTCTATTTTCTTCATTTTCCTCCTCACATGCAACCTGTGACTTTTCAGCTCCCTTTTGTCCTAATTTCCATTATTTTCATAAATAAATGTGCAAAAAATGCCATTTTTCCTTTCCAAAGCCTTGGTCATTACCTTTGCCAATTTCTGTTAGCCATAATAAACCAAATAAACACCCATACTAGGATGTCTCACCCATTATTCAACTTGGAATACATGTCCCATCACTGTGGTTTTATATTTTTTTACATGGAATTTTTACCAGGGCTGTTAGAGAACCCTCCCCCTTAGGGGAACATCGTCCTCGGTGTTCAATGACACCTATAACCAAGAAGACTATTGAAAATAAAAAATACTTCCCATGGAGATTTATAACACAACTCATTGCAGTATTTGTAATGACCATCTGCAAAAACATGATAAACATACTGTTTACTAGAGATTTATAACATAGCTCATTACAATATTTACAATAATAACCACATATATACACATACACATTTGCTTCACCCAAAAAATAATCATACTGTCTATGGATCTTTATAAACTGGCTCGATACAGTATTTACAATAATATACACATATACACATATACAAATTTTCTCAACCTACAAATAAAATGTTACAATGCCCGTATCAATCAATAAGGGAATCCAGGGGTTCACACCTCCGCCCTCAAAGTAGTACCAGAATTCACCTCCTTCCCAAGAAGTCCAGAATCCACTCTCAAAGTCAAATTTGCATCCAATGTCTAGCGCTAATCTTGTGCCACTTGTCCTGTCAGTGAACAGTTACTGGCTCATTGTTCGAGGGCACAATCCTAATGTGCATTTGATTCCATCTGGAAATTATAATGACCAAAACAAATATATCTCGGACCTTCCCTTCTCTACTACACAGTCCCTCGGGCAATCTGGTCACCCCCTTTCATCTAGTCACACACCTTCCAAGTTCCATTGGCACCCCCATCCTGGGAATTCCATCCTTTGGTAAGGCTTCCTTGCATTGGAAGATACAAAAACCAAGGCATATCCCTACCTCAAACCGTCATATCGATCATAACATGCTCATGGAAATCAATGGACACTATTGGATACTAGTGTCCCACAATGGACTTTCTCCTAAATATTTTACCAACATACTACTGCATTTTCCAACTCCTTTCGCTGTTGCAAATTCTTGTAGTCAATTTCAACCACCCAACGAGGCATGTCCATGCATTCTTGTACCCAACACATAATTTCCATTAGATTTCAAATAAATTGAAATAAATTCACATTATACCTCATTGGTAGCTCGTCAATAAGGTACACTTGAAATCTTGTTTACTTCCTGTCATAGCAAGTCAAACTAGCATCTTTGACCAAATCAACATGTATAAAAATATCACATCAGGTTAGCTCAAAACACAACCATCATAGATCAGAATCATGAATCACATGCAATCATCATAAACCAGAATCATACATCACATGTAATCAGCATAGACCAGAATCATAAATCACATGCATAATAAAACTAAAACAAAATGTTTATACTTATCCTTTAATCAATCCTTAGCTTCTACCTTTGTCTTTATCCCGTACGCACTTTGGATCAGTTACCACACTCGAAAAACACCCAGTGCCTTTTTTTTTCTTCAATCACATACACATACATAATGTTCATCACAACACATACATCCACACACAACGTATGACATCACACAATGCATACACCTACACCTTATATATAACACAACACATACATCTATACCCTATGTACAACACTACACAATTCATGTACCTACACATGGCATACAACACAACACAATGCATCTCTACCTGGTGTTCTATGCCACATAATACATGTACCTACCCCTGATATGCAACACAACACATTACATACTCCTACATCTAGTGTATACCACAACACAATACATACACCTACATGTGGTATACAACACAACACAAACACATACATAGAATAAAACACAACAAATGCATATGTCATGATACCACGACTACACAATGCACATATATAGTACCACATGCCCACAACACAACATGTATGACATGCACACAATACCACATGTACACCAGTACCATGTGTACAACCTGTACACAATACCACCTGTACAAAGCACCACCTACATAACATGTACACATCATCGCATGTACACAGCACCACCTGCATAACGTGTACACAACACCACATGTACATT
Organism: Pinus tabuliformis; assembly: GCA_031772625.1. Classification (NCBI taxonomy): domain Eukaryota; kingdom Viridiplantae; phylum Streptophyta; class Pinopsida; order Pinales; family Pinaceae; genus Pinus; species Pinus tabuliformis. Next base: position 237,917,007 of record CM062806.1, on the reverse strand, counting down.
ATACCACTTGTACAATGTATACACAATGTCATACATACACATCACCACATGCATGACATGTGCACAACACCACATGTACACAACACCATTTTCCTAACATGTACACAACACCACCTCCATACAACACCATATGTACAACATGTACATGGCACAACAACTCACAACACCATATGTACAACATGCACATAACACCATATGTACACAACATTGCATATACAACATATCCAACACCATATGCACACAACACTGCATATGGTGGCCTACTACAATCGATTCTGATTCCAGAGTGGAAATGGGAGGCCAGTTCCATGAACTTTATCATAGGTTTTCCGAGGACATCTAGGTAGCATGATTTCATCATGGTTGCTGTGGACAGGTTGACGAAGGTATCTCACTTCATTCCAATGAAGTATACATAGTTAAAGAATTATGTGGCACAAGTCTTCATTAGAGATGTGGTGAGATTGCATGGTGTTTCGCAGAAGATTGTGTTAGACAGGGATGCAAAGTTCAATTCCAATTTTTGGAAGGAGTTGTTTGTAGGATTAGGTACATAATTGGCCTTCAACACAACTTATCATCCATAGAAAAATGGACAAACAGAGAGGATCAACAAGATATTAGAGCATATGTTGAGGATGTATGTGATGCATAAATAGTGAAAGTGGGAAGAGTATCTTTCGTTGGTTGAGGTCGCTTACAACAATGGGTATCAAGAATCCTTGAGGATGAGTCTATTTGAGGCACTCTATGGGTAGAGTTGTAACACTCCTATTAGTTGGAGTGATCCAGTTAATAGGGTATTTATAGGACCTGATATGTTGGCAGAAATGGAATAGGAAATGTAGGTAATTAAGAAGAATCTGAAAGCAGCGCATGAAATGGCAGAAGAGCTATGCAAATCAAAACAGATTTTTTAAGGAGTTTCAGGTTGGGGAGCAGGCGCACTTGTGCTTCAAACTGAAGAAGAGCTCCTTGAGGATTGGATCATGTGCCAAGCTGGCACCTTGGTTTTGTGGACTTTTGATAATTCTTGAGAGGATTGGGCCAATATCCTATCAACTTGCACTACCTCTAATAGTGAAATTCCATGATGTTTTCCTTGTGTCATTTCTTAAGAAGTATGTTAAAGATGTTGATCATGTGATTGACTGGTCTGTATTGCAGGTGGATCTAGAAGGAGAGTTCTGGCTAGAACTTTAGTGCATTTTGCACAGAAAGACGCTCATGCTCTAGAAACGAGAAATTGAGTAGGTTAAAGTGTAGTGGAAGCACTTTGGGCCCAATGAAGCTACATGGGAGATGGCGGATCAAATGTGGGCTATGTATCCTTCTCTATTCACTGATTGAGTGAATGTTTTGGTATATATGTTTGGTATATGTTTTTGGTACATGCTTTGGTGATGTTTTGGTATATGTACATATGTATATGGATGTAAATACCACCATGAGCTATGTTATAAATCTCCAATAAGCAGTATGAGTGTCATGTCATTATGGTTTTCATGTTGATTTGATTCTCAGCAAGTTAATTATTGTAAATACTGCATCGATCTAAGTTATAAATTTCCATGGTCAGTATGTTTTTCTTACAGAAGTCTTCTTGGTTTTAGGTGTAATTGAACACCGAGGACGGTGTTCCCCCAAGGGGGAGGGTATTGTAACATCCTTGGTCAAAAAATCCATGTAAAAGTTAATAAAGAAAAAATAATTTACCAAGGTAATGGGAAACTTATTCCAAGCTGAATGTTGGGAAAATAATAGTGATGGGGATCACATGTGATTAATTAATGGCTAATGAAATTATAAAAGGATTTGGAAATACATGGGGCATTTATTGGCATTTTATTTATGAAAATAATGGAAATTAGGAGAAACAAAAAGTGAAATGTCATAGGTTTTATGTGAGGAGGAAAATGAAGGAAAATAATGGAAAATGAAGAAAATAAAGGCCTAAATGATAAAATGGGTTATGAGGATCCATTTGTATCCTTTTTTCAGTTCACTTTTGGAGTTCTCTCTCTCTCTTTCTATTCTTTCACTCTCATACTATTGGACACTTAGAGTTTTCTTGGAGCACTCTTGGAGTAGTGTGGCATACTTGGAGTTTTGGAGCAAGAAGGAAAAGGAAGAGCAAGAAAGCGCAAGAGGGCATCGGGATCAACAACTACAACAAGTTTTTCTTATAGGTACAAAGTTGCATGTATGTATTCCTCACTAGTTTTTGCATGTATGACATATGCAAGTAGTTTCTTGGTTATGATCTATCATTGGCATGGAGGATTTCCTGAATTGGTAGTGGATTTGAGTATACTTTCCATTTCCTAGATAGCCACGGTGTTGTGGGTTCATTTCCTTTTGTTTTCTAGTTCGTTCTCATGTTCCTTTAGCTTGGGTTGAGTTACTAGTTCCTAGAGCCTTGGTTGGACAAACGCTAGAGCCCTGTAACAACTTGGGCTGAGTTACTAGTCCTAGAGCCTTGGTTGGACAAATGCTCTAGAGCCCTTGGTGGGTTGAGTTAATATTCCTAGAGCCTTGGTTGGACAAGCACTTTGGAGCTCGACAGTAGTTGTGGGTTGAATTACTAATTCCTGAAGCCTTGGTTGGAACAAATGCTCTAGAGCCATGGACAACTTGGGTAGAGACAAATCTGGTGATTATTAGTGATGTCTAACTGTGAGGTGGAATCATTTGTTGAGTGTTGAGGTGGTTTGAACTCTAGAAGCCTTGTATGGTTTTGATTGATTTGTTTTATGAGATCCCACATTCATGCTTGGAATATGGCATGGGGGTGAGTAGCTAAAAGAAATATTTGGTTCATCCTAGTCTACGGTCGGGTGGCTCATGGAAGTCCCATACCTAGTTGGCCTATGCGATCCTCAATAGGAGCTCTATTTATCCTTGTTATTTTATAGGTAAATATAATTGTTTATATGTGGCTTATGTTTTCGTTCTGTATTTTTTAGGTTGAGGGAGTAAACACATAGGAAAACATCAAAACCACTTTGGAAGATTGGATCGAGCCCTGCCAGCTTCAAAGAGGGATCTCTCTGTAAAATTTAGCTATGTTTTATGTGAATTTTAGGGTAGTTATTAATGTTCTGATTGTTTTGATTGGATTGTTTGGTTGATTAAATTGTTATAATTCCATTGGGTTATGGAGTCTAAAGATTAACTTGACCTGCATTAAACTTTGAAGAAGTTGCACAGGGCAAGCTATGTTGCACTAGTTGGATCTTTCGAAATTTTAATGGATTATGAAATAGAAGAAATGTAAGATTCAATAGAAACTAAGGAGCAATGAAGGATTCCTTAATTTGACTTCAACAGAAAACGTATAAAGTACTAACAACGAGAATAGGGTGTTTTGTATAACATATCCTATTCATCACAGTTTCTGTTATGTAATTAAGCTTTTTCATAAATAACAGAGAAAGAAAACAATGATTAAACACATGAAACATAAGAAAAACATCACCAATTCGTACACCACATGAATCTTGTGAAGAATGTCCTTGTATTATTGATGCTTCCAGCAACTAGAAAATTACAATTTGAAGACGAAATTATATTCAACAATCAACAATCAACCTATAATACTTCAAACTATGAAGTATTTATACAAATTATAAACTAAAATATATTGAAAAAATATAAAGATTTGTTTACAAATATCTCAAACTGTATTACACAAATAGAACTAAAATATAGGACATTAAAAACTAATGAATCTACTTGGAACTATCTTTGTGGATTTTTGATGACAAAGAAGAGCAATTCGAATTTGATAGAAACTCTTATTTGATGAGGTAGCCTCTAAGTCACTAACTCTATTTGAGCTTTTTTCTCCTGAAATTTTGAAAAATAGGGTCTAATCATCCCTTTTAATATCTCACTACGAGCTAGATGTGCGAAAATTGAGAGAGGTTTTTGTATTTATGTATCGGAGGAACAAAAACCTCCTCTAGTTTCCCAATATTAATCTCTGATTATCCACAATATCCTCTGCAAAAAGGTGACTAAAACAAGACATTGCACAGTCGGAAAAATAGGCTAAAATGATGAGTCTGTATCTCCCAATCCCTGATCCCTGTCCAAAAAGTGAGATAGGATTCTGTATTTTGGAATCTTATGAACCAAAAAATCTTCCATTTTCCCAAAATTCATCTCTGATTATCCATAATATTTTATGCAAAAATGTGACTAAAACAGGAAACTTATGGAAAATATGCCTTTAAATATTCCTTTTCATATCCCCAAACCCTAACCTCTATGATAAAACTGAGAAAGTTTTTTTTACAAGAGGATGTTAGCAAGAAAAACCTCTTTTAGTTCTTGAAAATTTGTTCTCAGCTGTCTGTAAACCATGTTTACAATTACTATGTTGTATAGGGAAAAACATAGTTTTACTTGACCATGAAACGAACATATGACATGGAGGTGGGAGGTGACATGGAGGTGGGGGATAATGTGGAGGCACATGGTTGGCGGAAATATGATTAGGTGGCAGAATAGGAGTGGAATATGAGGAGGGACATGGTAGGTGGATGTTGACACGGGAGAAATAGGCGGAGGATACATGGTAGTAGTGAAGTGGCAATTGAGTGGAATTGGGGGGTGATGTAACCGGGAAGGCAATTTGCGGCAAGGAGTGGATACCACTTTCGGAGGGGGGTAGAGGTGGATTGTGGTATTATTGTAGGGGGGCCAAGATGTTGAGGAGCATACACGTAGCAGTGGGAAACTGGATTTTTGGACCCCCCCTGCATTAAATAAAATCATAGCAGGGGGGTCTGAAAAGCTTTGAGGGCCATCGAATGTGGGCGGAGTTTGAGATCTGCGATGGTAGTGTGCCTGCGGATTAGCACTGGTGGTCCGCATCGAACTTTTGGGTGGAGAATTTTATGAATAAAATCAAAACTTAGGATAAGGTCGTCATATGCATGATCTAAGACATATTACATTTATCCTTTTCTCCTAAACTAATACACCTTAACCTAATTAGGGTGCATTTGAATGTGAAAACCCTTATTTTATTTTCATTTTTCTATCTACTCTTTGGAAGTCATTTGCAGTATGAAATATTATTTACAATATGAGATTTATGAGATAAAATACTCAATCACCATAAGATCCTATAAATTATAGGACCCTAACAGCTTATATGGCTATTAAATCCCTGATATTTCAGTTGGTTATATTTTGGTTATGAATGAGTTTTATAACAATGAAAATATATGGCTCTCATCCTGTTTTGGTTAATCACTAAATGTACAATGAATATATGGATTAATAGATGGTAATGTACTTATTGTGATGAGGCATCAATGATTCTTTGTGATTCTCAAATAAGTATGAGACCCTATAGAATTCATATTTGTGACATGTTTGACGAAATTCTTGCCATGTCTAGTCTAGGTACAATCAAGTTCTTGCTCAAGTAATTACATTTTTATCATTATTCCAATGTTATATTTGATTTCTGGAAGTGTCATGGAGTTCTAGGCAGTGACCTTAGCCCTGGGCCTGAAAAAGTGGCACAAAATTTAGAGTGGCAGGCACATAACTTCTTGCGGAATTCCGAGTCGCATGCATACCCATGCTGTGGGAGAGATTGGAGGGTCCCAGTCGCACTCATGCCCATGTCATGGGAGCGAATGAGGGATTAATGCAGTAAAAACTTAGTTTGTCTCAGGGGCTAGTCACTTGGAGGGTTTGAATGGCTCATTGGGTTTTTTTAGTATGTCTGGAAGGTCTGCATAGTGTGTGTAGGTTTTAACCCCATATAAAAATTACCTACATATGAATTCTAAAAACATAAAATAAACAATAGCGAGAGCATAAAACATAAAACGGATTTAGGATCCCAAAACCAGGACTACCAGATTGATTTTTCATTATGTTCCTTTCAATGTTACAATACATATATATACATGCCGAAGCATCCATAAACACCAATCCATTAACCCTGGATTATAACATAAATGTAGTTCCCTTGACCGGATCTACAAAATACCATGGACAGTAAACTATCATGCCCAAAACCATGTGCAAAATCCATGCACAAAACCATAGATAGGCCCGCACACCTAATATAGTGTCCAAAAAAAAAATTCCTGGAGCGCTGCCTCAGACCCTGTGCAGGGGGGCAGTACCCCCCAACAAGGGGGGAAGTCGTGGAAAGAATATAACACAACTCAACAGTGTGTTTCATTGGTTCCACTTACTTAACTGACACATGCGTAGTTGAATCATATCATAGTAACTCTTCGTCACATGTTTACTCTGGTTGGCTAGTTACTTGGGTAAATGTGCGAGGAGGGTGTTACGGTTATGTATTGCATTGTTGAGTTTTTGTATGTAGTTTGTTTGCAGAAAATATATTGAGGCCATGCGAGTTGAGGATGAGAGAGAGAGGCTTATGATTTGAGTTGTATCAGTCATTGATGTCTTGTGTTGAGAATTTTGGCTTTGTTCTTTAACGATATTCCTATAGTTATGTTCATGTTGGGAAACTCTAGTGTTCCAGTTTGAAAATGTATGAAAGGTGAACCACATAGAGAATTAGAGTTGGAGCTCTGGCAATACAAGGATTGAGAACAAAATTCTTCATAAGTCCAATGGATCTTGGGCAAGGCTTGTAAATCAAATAGGTGCTTGTAGAGTCATGAGTCCAATGGGGGTTGGGAAAGGCTTGTAAATCAAATGGTGTTTGTAGAGTCATGAGTCTAATGGTGGTTTGGCAAGGCTTGTTGATCATATAGGATTCTATAGAGTCGTGAGATGGAGATAATAGTTCGTTTCATATTTTTTCCATATTGTACACTCTATGTAATGGTTTGCCTGAAAAATAATAATATATATTGAGCAGTGAAGCAACAACAAGGGTGATTTTTCCCTCAGAGAGGGGTTTTCCACCATAGATCTTATGTCCCTATGTGATTTGATGTTTGTGTCTCATTGTACATATTTATTTCTTATGATTATGCCTCTCATGTGTTAATCAAGTTGAAGTTGCATGTGTAAGATCTAATGCATACTTGTGAAGAAATGAATGGATTAATATATTGGAGAAAGAATGGTAAAAGCATGTGATTGTTATCACTACTGATTCCCCCCGCACACCCCCCCCCCCCCCGAGTAGTGATCATGGTTCCAACAATTGGTATTATAGCTTGTCTTCTAGTGCAGGTTTACCACTGTAAGGTAGATCATGGATAACCAGGAAGAATTTGTGGCTGATGAAGTTCCTTTGCTACATGGATATAATTACATGCTTTGGAAGGTAAAATTTTTAGCATGTCTTTTAAATTTAGATGTGGATATTTTTCTCTCAATTTAATATGGTACACAGGATGAGATTAATGAAGAAGCAAAGAAGATCATTTTGAAGGGATTGTCAAATCATGATGTAGCAAAAGTGAGACATTACAAGTCTGCCAAAGAAATCATGGACAAGTTGCATAGTTTGTATGGAAAATAAAGGATTCAAGTTTATGAAATTAGTGAAAAATCCCATTGCATTCTTGAAGAGAAAGAGAATGATGAAAAGGATTCCACACTGGTAGCAGTGGAAGATCCAACTTTATCTCAAGAAGATAGTGAGAGTAGCCATGAGAGTAAAGACATGCAAATCATTGATCTAAAAATACATCATGAGGAAGTCATGAAGAAGAATGAGAATTTTTCAAATCAACTACAAGATTGAGAATCCTATTGTGTAAGCCTAGAGAAGGAATTAGCCTCCTTGAGATGTGAGATTCAAAAGGAAAATATTCAGCTATCTCAATATCCAAAGTTGGAGAAGAGCATTGTTGGCTTGATGAACCCTGACCTAGGTTCAACGTTAGTCAGCCAAGAAAATCCCTACACTACTGGCCCTTTCGGCACCAGTCCACGAAGCGTGAACTGAAGTCTCACCCGACGCAGTATGGGGGGATGCAGGAACCAAGTTTCTGCACCCTGAGATGGTTGTGATGTCAATTTTATACCTTAAACCATGCCTTCGCACAGATTGATAAGCCCTTAGGGCTTATCGATGTACTTTCTTACTCGTCTTTCAGAACCTCTGCGAAGGTATACAATCATCCTTCGCGCAACCCTAAACAGTGATTCAAGCACTTACGCGCTTCTGTAACTATGTTATTATATAATTTCTCAAATTATCTTAAGTGTTTGCCAACTTTACCATGCAATTAAGATTATCTTCGCATAAACATATATCCTTACTTGTGTTCATGTAACAGATGGAAACATATATATTCGCGCATCAAATTAGCATTATAACATAAACTGAAAGCTTAACATAACATAATCACATGCAATCAACAGAAGTAAAATACATAGTAATTTCAGAATACTTCTCTTTATTGATGATTCAGACTTCCAGTACAGACTCTAACTGCCCTGCGCACATAGCTACAAGGGTCTGCGCACTTAGTTGCAGACTTCTACCCTAGGCCTTTGCACACTCAGCCGCAGAGCCTCTTTCTACACTAAGACTCTCGCTCTTAGCTCTTCACAGACTCCTCAATGACTCAAACTTACTTAACTTCTCCACTACTAAAAGACTCTTCTAACACTTCTTTTTATACAATCCCATGGTCCACGGACCATGGGTAGATCTCTACAGCCGACATGACTTTTACAAAAGAAGGGCAGAAAACCCTTAGTGACTCTTTACATCTTCGTGCTCCGCGACCAAAAAATGCAGAGACTTTACATTCTTTATACAAAATTTGGACTTTCCACCCCAAAACATAAGCTTTTAGCCCCAAAAATGGCTCTTAAGGGAACATGTTCCCAACAGGCCCCCAACACAAACATGGTGACTCACACTTGAGTCCTACTGGCACAGAGATCTTGTCACAAAGACCTCCTAGCTCGACTTGGATGACTGCTACCTCAGTGGTGCACTGTGTTGCCACCTGCTTCATCTCCTCAACCAACTGCTCCATCGCTAGCCCTATGTTATCTATCTATATCTTCTGCTCAGTCTCTTGTAGACTAACGATCTTGCCTTCAATAATGGCCGTGATCAAATAGGCCTTGTCTAGCTAAGGCTTCAAGCGAGCCTTCAACACTGCTTCCTTATGATGAGTTGCATCTACCTGCACTTTCAGCGCCTTTGCCTCCTATAGCTTCACTAGCCTCTGTGTAATGGCGACAGTGTGCGTCATCACTTTAACTTCGTCATAGCGCTGCTGCAGCTCCTGCACCTCTTTTTCCAGCTTCTACACAGTGGGATCTTCTTGCAGGCTGGTGACTACCTCGAGCGACTACTCAAAGAGCGTAGTGCAACCCTTAATTGCCCTATCCACTACTGCCACGACATCTTTCATAGCTAACTTGCACTTCTCTCTGATTTCTGGTAGAGTCAAGAGTTGAGCCTTCAACTGCAATTTTGCAATTTTGAGGTTCAGTTCCAACTGAACCTTTGTCAATTCAGTTCGTGCGTCGTGCACTCCGGCAACGAGCTTGCGAATCCATACATCCACTGGCTCAGCATCAGGAATGTCTAGTTCCAGGATAGACCTGCATGCCTCAGTCACTACCTTAGCCATGTGCTCATTCTTGTCTGTGATGGCATTCATAAGGTCAATATAGAAGTCTCTCTACATAACCATCTGAGAGTTGTTGACTTTCTGCTCACTGATTATTTGTAGTGCGCGCTGTTCATGGGCCCACAATTCCGTGATCATGCCATCCTGCAAAAGGTGAAGTGCCTCACTAGGAAGCACGACCAAGTTAAGTCCAACTCCCTTGAGTGAGCTGACAGCGGGCCTGTCAGCTTTGGTCTCTATAATTAGTGCTCCATCTGGTAGTACTATTGCCCGAGGATCCCGTGTGTGCACCATCCCTGCTGCTTCTGAGGTGCCAGGCACCAAACTAGTTGATGTCGCACTGCTCCGACCCACACTGGTCTGTACCTGCGACGCTTGGATCTACAGCTCATGCAGACCCATCTGAAAAGCACCCAAGGCCTGCTGCTACTATAGCTCGAACTGTTGCAGCAGTTCCGCGGTGGCATCCCTCACCATATCACCTATGTCATTCAAGTACCCCTCTGTTAGGGTGATCGGATCGAGAGAAGTCTTGCTGGCCTTGGATTTTTTCCGTGGCCCTACTTTCTCTGGATATCTATTGCGCTTGATGCGAAATGGAGTTGTCTCTAGGTCCGATCCTCCCTGCTCTGACTGCTCATCCTCTTCCTCTGTCTCTGGGGAAGGGGAGTTCTGACTCTTGTTAGAGCTACGCTCCTCTTCCTCCGCTTATCCGTCTGTCTACTTCGCGACAACGTGCTTTACCTTGGCCTTGTCCTCGGCCTCCTTTTTTCACTTCATGACCAACTGTTCCATCTTTAGCTTGGCCTCTTCCTTCTTTCTTTGCATGACAGACTTGCTAGACCTAGCTGTCAAGTCCGAGGCAGTGCGCCAATCTACTTGCCAGCAATCAAGGACCACTGCAATCGAGTCTTCTGTGGCTAGTATGGTAGGTCATACCACTTTGGCTCAGGATCCTTTCATGCGTGGATCGAAACATGGTGGAATTCAGCCTTAAACTACACATATTCTTGTAGATTATCAAAATTGGTTGGTGATAGCCATGGTTTGTGGTTGATGGCCATATGGATGCTCATCTCCATCAAGATCCAGAAGATCTTGTTGTCCTTAACCCTTTGAGGGTCCTTTGTAGCCCATAACGAAGCGAACTTCGCGGCTTTAGGTAGGTTCAGCGAGACCGAAGGAAATTGGCTATCCTCTAGTAACTCCCACGCAACCAGCACTATGGACAATAGAAACCATGCAAAGTGGAATGTCTTACTGTGATCCTGCGCTTCTCGCAGTTTGCAAGGAACTCAATGCAGATGTAGTACGCCCATTTAAATTGAATGCCCGCTGCGCATTGGCCCACTAAGGCTACTACTGGTGCTGACACTTCGTCAGCATGACACTTCTGTATAATCTTTCCTGCTAAGATTTGCGTTGCTACTTTGACCACAGGGCCAGTGATACTTGTGATGGCGTAGCCACACAGCTTCTTCGCGAGCTTGAACTTATCCTTCATTGCTTCAGCGACGTCGCGTTTGTTGGTCTTTCTGCCAAATACCATGGCCATATTTTCTCCTGAGTGCAACAACCAAGTGATCCTATGGATTAGCATGTTAGTGATGGGTATCGACTCCTCCAGCCACAGACACCCATCGTGCACCAAGCACAACATCTATTTGATGAATATTATCATGATGGGCACATGATCATCGTGTGGCACCCATAGCAGGTTTAGTAGGCCTGCGTTGTTCACACCTTTCAGCCACTTCCTCGGCTCCAAAGCGGTCACCCCAGTGTTTTTGTGGAAGACACGGTGCATAAGTTGGTTTGTCGCTAAATGGGGGAAACGCTTCATGTCATCTAAATCCGAATCTTCCAATTTTAGAAGGGGAACACGCCCCAAGCGCAGTCCTTCAACGAAGATTTTTTCTTGTAGTAAGGGTCCGTGTAGGGTGACCTTACTTTCATCAATGTCCTTCGGCACCTTCATCTTGCCCCTGCATGGAGGAATGTACTCAGATAATTTAGAAATGGGGTCAGACCCCTCAACATAAACATCCTCTGCCCCCATTTCAATGTCCTCATCACCCATTGGGATTTCTTCGACCTCTTCTTCAGGCTCCAAGTCAACCACTTTTCCCTTTTCCTACATGGTGGGCTTGTCCTTCTGCAGGTGCTTCCTGGGTGATGCGCGCACCGGTTGCGATGTCGATGCTTGCTTGTATTTCTTGTTCTTCGGACCCTCCTTGGTCAAGGTAGGCCTCGGCCTAGGCAACCTTGGCGATTTAGGTACTTTGGCTGGTACTTCCACACTCGCAACCTCCGGGGCAGCTCCCTTAGCTGCCATTGCTACCTCTGGAATGACTCCCTCGGCTGTCACTGCTTCCCCAACATTTACAGTCTTTGTGAGCATCGACATGATGCTATTCAACAAATCTCGTGTCTCCTTTGGAAACTTCTCAAATGTTGAACTTGCTATCAAAGCTTCAAAGTATTCATGGTTCATGTGCACCTGAGAGCTCAATACCTCAATTCTCAAAATGGCAAGTGTTTTTCGCTTGGCAACCATCTGTAATTTATAAGCATTTTCGAATTCAAATCCGACCGTTCCCCCCAAAATCGGTTCATTAATGCTATATTGGCGGCAGATTTTCAAATATATTGCCTTTAAATTCTGACTTAAATGTTGCCCCCTGCTCCATTTGGTCGTTTTTCATCGTCAAATCATGAACAGTGACCATAATGGTCACTTTTCAGCCGCCCTGCGCAGTTTCTCCCTTGGTAGCGTAGCTACCTGTGCGCTTTTGCGGACTCTGTGACATTTCTTTGTTTCGCGCAGTTCTCCAATCATGCATTTCCCCAACTTGAGTAACGTAGTTTATATTCATGCGCCTCCTTTTAGCTACCTAGAGCACTAAGACTATACTTCCCTCATATAGTCACCTAGCCAGATCAGCGGTGTACGACTTCAATCGACTGCCATTCACCTTCCCTAGGAAGGGTTCTCCATTCAATTTTACCAACTGAACTACTCCACCATCGGAAATCTCCTTGATGACATATGGCCCCAAACAATGCATCCTAAATTTCCCTGAAAATTTATCAAACTTGTTGTCATATGACAAAACCAAATCATTTACCTTGAAGGTGCGTAGTTTTGATGTGCCGATTGTGCCATGCCTTTTCGTGGTCCTTTTGAACCTGTTGATGAAATCCAGCTAGAAATCTATCCTCCTCAAGCTCTACTAGCTCTGTGAGCCTCTTTTCCAGGGCTCCGCGATCCACCATTCCGGTGAATTCTGCTATGCACAGACTAGATACAATGTATTCCATCAGCATCACAACTTCTATGCCATATATGAGCCTGAAAGGAATTTTTCCAGTCAGCTTCTTGCAAGTCATACTGTAAGCCCATAGCACCATGGGTACACACACATCTTAGTCATTTCTCTGAGCATTGCAAACTTTTATCAACACACCCTCCAATATCTTATTGAATGCTTCCACCGTCCCATTAGCCTGCAGATGATAAGGCATACTTTTCTGATGATACACCTGAAATTCCTCCATCAATGCGCTGATTGTCTCATTAAGAAAATGTGTACTGCGATCGCTCATCAAAATCTTTGGACACCCAAATCTCGTCAGCACATACTCAAAAATAAACTGTGCTGTTGTTGTGCCTGTGCAATCCTTCACAGGTTGTGCCTCTGCCCATCTGGTCAAATACTCAGTTGCGGTGATGATGTACCATGCACCCGTCTTCTTTCCTTGAGGTTGAATCAGTCCCACAAAGTCAATTGCCCATTTCTCAAATGGTTGTAACATCACCTGCAGATTCAGAGGCAGCTCATCTCTCCACGATGGCTTGTCGGTCCTTTGACATGCATCGCACACCCTACAATATGCTTTAGAATCCTTATGCAGGGTTGGCCACCACAACCCAGCGCGTAGAATCTTCTGTGTTGTTGCTTTTCCTGCATAATGTTCTCCCGTGGCTCCCCTATGAGTGTCAGCAAGAATACTTCTTCTTTCAAACTCCGGCACATAACGTCGCAATATTTAGTCTGATCCCATTTTGTACAAGTGCCCTACAATGATAGAAAATTTTGTCGTGCGCACCACCAATTCCTTCTTCTGTTGACTTGTACATCCTTTTGGAGCTGCTCCCTTCGTCAGGAAGTGTATGATATCTTCAAAGTGACTATCCATGACGCGCACTGCAAAGAGCTACGTGTCAGGCAGCTCTTCCTCTAAATTAGTAGGCTCTTCTCCATTTTTGATGCGCTATGAATGATCTGGTCCTACATTCAACCGTCAAGTTTTCAAAATGACTTCAGAATCGTACCCTTGGAACAACAACATCCATCTACATATCTCCCCCCCAACATAGGCTTATTGAATAGGTATTTCAACGCGTAATGATCCATATACATTGTAAAATATTTTCCCAGCAAATAGTGCCTAAACTTCTGGAGCGCGTACATCATAGCTAGTTCTTCGCGCTCTATAGTGGAATAGTTCTTCTCAGCCTTGGACAACTTCCTGCTTGCAAACGCTATAGGATGGTCCAAGTCTCCCTCACCGGCCTGTGTCAATACTTCTCCTAGTGCAATACATGACGCGTCTACATGTACATGAAATTCCTTCTTCCAATCTGGGAAGACGAGGATCGACGCGGTGACCATTTTCTCCTTCAACACATCCAAGCTTTTCTAACATTCATCATTCCAATAGAACATGACATCCTTCTTCAACAGTTTCTCCACAGGCATGGTGATATGTGCATAACTCTTGATGAACTTTCTATAGTATCCGGTATGCCCCAGTGTTGCACGTAGCTGTTTCATACTCCTTGGCGCCTCCAAGTTAATTATCACCACGATCTTCGTGGGGTCTTCCATCAATCCCTGCCTGCATACCACGTGACCCAGCAAGATCCCAAAAGGGACACAAAACAAACATTTCTTCAAATTGAGCACGATCTGGTATCTCCTACATGTATCTAGCATCAAGCGCAGACTTGCCACATGGCGCTTTACCAATCCAAACATTGTCCAATCGTCAAAGTATACCTCCAAACTTTTTTGAATGAAGTCTTTGAATGCCGCATTTACTACGTGCAAAAAAATCATGGGCGCATTCTTCAACCCAAAAGGCATGACAGTATACTGAAAACATCCCCATTCAGTCGCAAAGGTCATCTTACTTCTATCTTCAGGCACAATTTTGATCTGATAGTACCTAGAGAACCCAGCAGTGAAAGAGTACGCTTCTTGGCTGCCTACATTATCCAATACCTCATCAGTGAACAAAGTCGAGAAAGGATCATGCACGCAAGCATCATTCAGCTTCCTAAGATCTACACATATCCTTATTTCATCCTTCTGCTTCTTTTCCTACCATTGGGCTTACCCAATCGGATTCTTCTACTGGTTCAATAATGCTTGCCACGAGAATTTTATCCAACTCTAAGCAGACCTTAACCTTATACTTCGGATTGAGGCGATAAGGCCTTTGCTTAACTGGCTTCATGTCGGGTTTTAATGTAATCTTCATAATTCCCAGGTCCCCCATTATCCCTTTTAGGTCTAAAAACTTCATAGGGAACAAATCCTGGTATTCATGGAGAAATTCGGCGACCTGATCTATTTTTGCGTCATCCCAATAGTCTCCAATCTTCACAAATTTCGGCTCCGCCTCTGTTTCAATGTTTATCTGTCTAGTTTTGAGTGGCGTGGTTATGTCTAGATTCTGTATCTACAGTGCTTCAACTTCGCAATGACCTTCATTTACTGGAATATTAATCTCTCTTGGATCCTAATCTTCTTCTTCAACAGTCACGTTATAGAAATCCAGCGTGTGGCTCAGCTGCGTAGTCCAATAAGGTTGAATTATATCTAAAGGATCCTGTGGTATCTTAAAGATTATGGATTTAACTTCTTGTAGTGCTTCATCAATACAATCAAACCCGTCTTCAAAGTTGAACATCATTATGAACCCCTGGCGCAAAATATCCCATTCTCTAGTGCCATGGCGGAGCTCTGTCTCCAAGTACCAATTCATTGGTATCACATCTAGAGTATGACAAAATAGATGCACCCATTCAGGCTGAGGCTCCACTCCATAAGCTTTAGTCCATTTGGCCAAGTGATCTCGCGGATCATCCCTCCCATCATATTTTTCCGTCAGCCACACTTTTGGCTATCCAAAGCATATTCTCATCATCCTCCTGTATTTGTGCCAATCATCAAAACTATCCTTATGCGTACCCCACCATCTTGGGGGCGTAGCACGCAACACCCAATCCAAGGCCTGGAAGCGATGCTTCTTTGGCACTTCCCTTTCAAATGCATCTAAAAATATATCCACATTAACTAAACCATCATCAGAGGGAAAATTTCTTGCCTCCGATGACACACAGCGTAGCGATTTCATCATGTTACAGCACAACGTAGATACTTCATGTAATCGATTCTATTAGTGCTCCAATTCTTCATCCGAGTCTGATGTGAAGGAAATTTTGTGGTCCCATGCAATACATCCATCCACCATTGGATTCACCCAATCTTGATCTTGCGTTGTTATCTTATATATATGGTCCAAATCATCATCGCTTTCATAATCACGGACTGGTTTAGTATAGCACGGTCCTTCTGCAAAATCTAGGGGCACTACTATGTGAAGCAATTTCTTTTCAAACGCCATCTTTTGCCTCTTTAGGTTAATCACCCCATTCATGTCAGTGGCCCAATCAATCCCAAGCAGTGCAAGGTAGGGGTTGCTGTCATCCACAATTTCTATTACTTCAAAATTAGCCAATGCGCTCACACCTTCAATATCTACAGTTACTCCCTACAATCGTCCCATGGAGATGATCTTCTGCTGATTTTCCATCCTTAGCTGAATCAAATACCACTACAGCATAGGTCTCCCCATCTGCTCCCATGTTTTCTTAGGAAAAACATTCGCGCCTAACCCTAGATCCAGAATAACTTGATCCATTTCATATTCTCCTATTTGTACGGTGAATCTCATTTCACATCCTGTCCTTTCCTTATGCTTACCAATATTTTTGACTACGCGTAGTTCACCAGGACCATTTTCTTTCCCAGCGCACCTATTTGTTACTTCCTATAATCCCCTTACAGCCTTGCTATTGCACAGTAGCTTCATGTAGGTCTCTAAGAAGGTAGTAAGCATAGAAGGATCCATTTCTTTAGTGGGCTTATCCTGTCTTCTTGAGGTAGAGGCCTCAGTGAATCTTTTCTTTGCTTCCATAAATGTTTCATGCACACGCTCCAGATCAAATTCAACCTCCTTATCTGGAGCTTTGCAGACCCACGTACTCTCTTTAGGTTGTTTCCCTTTATATTCACCCATTGTAACTCTTCTTCGCAGTACTATATTCACGTTCGGGTCCTCTTCACGAGGCTCAACCCTCATCATCTGTAGGTTCTGAGTTGGTTGCGTAGGATGCGCCCCCTTCTCACGTATCCTTGCTAGCAATACAGGATAATCTTCAGTCTCGTGATCGAACTGAGTACAATATCGGCATGATAGACACATCAGGTTAGTGCATTCCCATGCATAATGTCCTGGCCCTCCACAATTATAACAAATCACCTGTCGATGACCTCTGTCAGGTCCTCCTTCGCCTCGGCCTCATCCGCGCCCTTGAAATCCTGTTCGTGCTATCCCAGCGCCCTGATCAGGAGGTCACATTTCTGTCTGAACTCTATAGGTGAGTGTTCTCTCTATCATCAACTCGTAACTATGGAAATTGTGCTCATCATGACCCACTGATTGACAGAAGTTGCAGAACAGTTGTTGTGGGGTCTGTAAAAACTTTTGCAACAAGTGGCAATTGTTAGTCACATGTTTCCCTACTACCTGATAGATAGCACACCATAGCGTAGGCCCCGTGCTTGGCCCAGCTTGAGTTTCCGACCTCAGGGGCATTGGTCCTCCTGCTGCAACATAATTCACGAAGACTGGGCAGTGATCCTTATCATTCCCCCGACCTTTGCATTTCAGGCACCAAACCTCTTCGCACACCTCTGTTTGAACACTCTTATCATTCTTCAGACTTTGTAGTTCTAAGCAAAGGTTTTGCAATTGCGCGTGAATCTACTGAACCCCTAGATTTGAATCTTGCATCGGGGTCTCATGCAGTCTCATCACAATCTCCAAGGATTCTACTTGGGTTCCAATATTTTGTTGTGATATTGCAACCCTTAGGTGAGGTAGGAGCGAAGCCACAAACCATTCGCGGTGTTTTTTGTCTATCAAATTCATATTAGCTTCGCAAATCTTACACTTCAATTACTAATCCAATTCCTAGGGTGTCTCACCTAGTTTCATCGTAATTTCTTTGAACCCCACTATCAACTGCACTTCAGACTTAGGTCTACTGAATTCTTTATCATTACAGTACTTAATGTACTGGGTTAGTGCGCGTTCCTATAAAGCACTAACCAACGTTGCCTTCTTCATACGATCATCTGTGATACCCTTGTGGAGCTGTAACAAGGGTCTCTTTCACCTCTAATTATCCCACATTAACAAGTCAATCCAGGAACGTTTTGTTATTGCAAAGAGTATCTCAATCTGAGGCTATTCGTCAGAGTAATGCTTAGTAGTACAGTGTTCAGAAAATAAAAGAGTAAACGGATGCTAAACTATGACTAAATTACTTCAAAAGGATAAAATCACACAAGACAGCTTATCAGTCAAGGGTGCGGAAACGATAACCCATCCCTCTAGAAACTCATGGAAAGGAAATTAGAGCATGGACCATAGGTCTGGGAGCTAGGCAGCGACTGCTGAGGCTCACTACAGCCTTAGACCTTCTCTCACACCAAAGCAGCAAATGCAAGTAAATGGAATGACAAAAAGTAAAATGGAACAACAAATAGGAAATGGAACAGCAAGTCTAAAATGGAACAACAGTAAATGGAACAGAAATCAAATGAACTAAGTCTCGCGAGTCAGAACCAAACTTGCTCTATTGAACCAAACTCACACTCTGCGATAAAATACCAATCTTCTCTCTTAAGGCAAATTGGATGGAATGTACTTTATGGAACAACACTCATTGATGAATTATGGAACAACAGGAATCAATCATATATACACGCAACATGCTAGTATAGTAATCTGACGATTAAGGAGAATACGACTATGTTTCCAAATAGAATAACATTAATTTCGGATTCTAATCGTCGGAATTTCAAATGAATCCAATAACAGTAATATTCAGTACAAACGCTCTGTAACCGAAATAGCTGGTTTAGACTAATAACATGCAATCAACTCTAAAAAGATTCAATCATGCAATGCAGAGTCACTACATGGATTTCCTGAAAGAACCATTAATGAATTAATCGTAGCAGAGCATGGAACAGCACATGAAAAGCATATCAGATTACCGAGCAATAAAGATAAGAAAACCACGCAGAAATCAAGTTATGATGATACAAAAGCAAGTGTCCTTCGGAGCCGGGCCCTTAGCTTCCAATGGTACACTGCCTTAGATTACACCAGACGCAAAGATGAAATAAACACCAAGTCTTTTATATTAACGCATCAACAAACGTACAGTAAACCAGGTCTCAGTGAGACTCGATGATCAAAGTTTAGTCTAAAACTGAAAGTTACATAAAGGTCCCTTTGCTTAACGATGTTGTTCCTTTTTATAAAAGTAACGGTGGAGATATCTAGGTAACAAAATAAGTAAAATAGCGATCCCTTAGGATCAAAGATCCTGAGGGATTCGCCAAGCTGTTAATCCTTTACTTTTCTTTCCCTTTTCCACCGAATTGGTAACCCTTCTTCATTTCCTGGGTCGTTCTGCTTCGATCTGCTCGATCTCGTTTGCATTCGGTTCCCTTCTAGAGGGACAACAGTTATTCCTCCTTTGTCTTTCCCTTTTGAATGGCAGCTCTTCATTTCCACCTTTCCCTGCATAGAAAAATGACAATTATTAGCGATTAAGCTTTCCATGTTAGTTCTCACACATTTTATTAGAATTATTTATTCCCTTGAGTTCATGATGCAGGAAAGGTTACAAATGTTACTGAAAAGTCACTAAATTGTTTGTCAAAAACATACCTTTCAAGTGCTCCACACACCCCCCTGCTTACCCTGTTTCATGCCCTCATGAAAACATTATAGTTGACATGCAAGGCGGTAAGAGAATAGGCCGGAGAGGGAACCTCGTGTGGAAGCCTACAACCGTGATGAGCAACTAAATCATCAAAGAACTGATTTTTTTGACCTTCAGGCATTTCATACAAGGCCTGATATCCGGGTGCAGGGTGCCAAATGATTGGACTACGAAATCGATACCCTAACCAGGATGGCCCTGCTTGCAAAATACGCTTGCCATAAAGGTTCAATCGGCTGGCAGCCAGCTCAAAATTTTCGTATTTGAATGGTTCCCTGAGCTGGATGTTTGGGTTAGAAATCCGATATCGGAATTTTGCAGCATCGATGGCGAGGTCTTTAATAGTCAGAAAATATTCTAGACTGTGTCGGATTAGGTCCTCGTGCATGGGTCCTAATGTCTCCATGACACCCGGGGTTCTCATAAGGTTCCTATGTGCTCTCAATAACAGTACTGGGTCTCTAGGCTCGGCTCTCACCCACAAGTCTAGGCTATTTTCCTGTCTCTGAAAAGTGTTATAAGCTCTGAGCCATTTCAGCTGATTAACCCCGAATGAAATGAAGGCTTGCAATTGTATGTCCCCAACAAAAGGGCCAGGATTTAAATCAGTTTCCTGGTCTAGCACGAGGTTGTGCAAGTAAAATTCACACAATAATCTTTGAACCTTAATTCCATAATGCTTGCAACAATCTATGAAATCATTAACAATATTGATTTGTATAGGGGGCACCCGCCCTAATAGCTTTTATCTTTAATCGTAAATTTCGTTCAAGCAAAAATAAAGCATAGCTTTTAGCAGGGGCCGTACAGGTCAAAACGTCATTATACAAAGAACACACAGTGTCCATCTGCCTAATAACAATATCTAATCGATGAGTTACCTTGGCAACCTTTTCTTGCTCCTTTTGCCATCCTTCGAAGGCCTGGCTCTCGGACTGACTAATATCCCGAAGTTGCTGTTGTAACTCTTCATATTTCTCCCGGGGGATTGTTTGCTCTCTCAGCTGTTCAGCTTCTTGCTGAGCTTGCTTCATCATCTTGTGCAAGGTTCTTGTTTTCGGATCCTTTTTCCATAGAGCCGTAGAGGCCGGGAGTTTTACCTAAACCTTCTTGTTATGCTGTTTGGAGTTCAGAACCCGAATTACCCCTAAGGGTGGTGCCTCTGTTTGGATCTCCTTACTCTCCTTTTCTTTCTTAACACGAATGAAAGGTTGTTGTGGTCCCCCTGTTAATGGAACATCATCTTGTTCCTCTGCCTCAATTGGAACGACAGTCCGTTCTTCAGTGTCATTTGGAACAACAGTCTATTCTTCAACGTCATTTGGAACAGCAGTCTGTTCTTCAATGTCATTTGGAACAGCAGTCTGTTCTTCAATGTCATTTGGAACGGCAGTAGGTATTCCAGCGGGGTTTTGACCAACAGGGCGGCTATAAGTCCTTCATCTTCTTGTCCTACGGGATTTTGCTGCAGTAGCCCTTTTTCTTTTCCTTGTGGTCCTTCGTATCCTCAGTTGGCTTTCAAAATCCGAATTTGCTGTCGGAGTTGGGCTATTGTGTTCAACAACCTCTGCTGTTTCCTCCTTAATTTCTTGATTTCTATTGCCTCAGCAGAGGGCTCATGACTGGCCCTTAAATCTGCTCCTACTCCGTCTAGAATTTCTTCTGGTGTCTTGGGAACAGATTGTTCCCGATTGGTGTCTCTTATTTCCTCATCATGAACGGGAAGGTTTTCTTCTCCTGCCTTTTCTGCATGTGATTTCTCAAGTGTGTCTTCCTCCGGAGGTCTGTTAGGGAGGCCTGCTAGGCTGGAGGGTTGGCCATGCTCCCCCATATTGGCAAGGATTGCGGCCAATTCGTCTTCACCCACAGGGTCCCGCGGTGGGCTGCCCTCCGGCTATCCTACTTCCTCCTCTTGATTGGACTGCTCAGTGACTACCTTGGAGTGTTCAGCTTCTGTTTCTGTTTCGGAGTGCTCGTCTCCCTCCTCGACTCCTTCTCCGGCTTGCTCAGCCTCGCCCCCAGATTGTTCAGCATTTTCTTCGGAAGGTCCTCCTTCTGGTTCTGAAGGTTCGTCCGTAATCTCGATTGGCTGGCTGGTGCTCTCTTGGATCTTTTCCAGCCTCCCTCGTATCCAGGCTGATTTTCTTGGTCTCTCAGGTTGTTCGGGTGTACTAGCAACAGGTTTTTCTGCTACCAATTCTCTGCATTTTTTTGGTCGTTCCAGTGTACTTGAAGAATGTTTTCGTTTTGGAGCAACATGTTTTTCTGCTGCCAATTCTCTGCGTTTTTCTGATCATTCTGGTGTGCTAGAGGAATGTTTAGGTTTTGGGGATGGTGCAGCCAATCCCCCCTCGATCATTGCAATGAGCTCCTCCCAGCTGCTCTGCTGTTGAGTGAGACTATGGCTCACTATCAATCGAATCAATCCATGGTGGCTAACAACTGTTTCTACGTGTTGTGCCTTTTTCAGGCTTCGGGCCGCATCATGCAATAATGAATTTAAAAGTGCAGGCAGATTTACAAAACATTTTTCTTTCAAAACAACTAAGAGTTTAAGATGACGTGGTCTTACCACGTCTTTCCTTCCTTCACAAGTGATGTAGCTCTGCACTATCTTTGCTAATTCGATCCAGAGTTCTCCTAACGTTGCTGGCAGAACTCCCTTCCCCTTAACTGTCAAGCTTTGGCCTTCATCCTGGAAAATCTCCATAATCTTTTGTAATCTTTCTTTCTTCAGCGTCCATACAGGTCCGGCGGCTGGTAGTCCCGAGACTTCTGCAATTATATCATCAGTGACCGCTATCCGCCTCTCTCTTACTATGGAGTAGTTCTCCTGCAGGTTTTGCAGAAACTCCAACGCCACTGTTTCATTCGATTCTTGTAGGCGACTGAAATAATTCAGCCACCCTGCCTTTTCCAGGATCTCCCGGGCAGCAGCGGAGACTGTCAACTCCTGAGGTTCGCTTCGGATTGCCTTTCCCCCCATGGTTCCACTAAGAATTCCCAATGGAACAACAACTGCCTGTGCTGTTTGAGACGCAGAGAGGGTGATCGTCGCAAGGTTTTGGAAAAAACACAGAGTATGCAACAAAAATGGATTGTGGATAGAATTATCATACCGTTAAACCATGCCATACCTTCGTACACTATCTTCCCCGAATGGTGTGCTGACACGTAATTCGTGGAGTAATGAGGTTACCTTCCCCCCCGCAATATGATAGGCTATCCCAGCCATCAAATAGAGGAGAAGCAGCCATTCTGTAACCAAGTCATAAAGGAACAACATATGAAATTATGCCATGTTTTATATGGACAACGAAATACCGAAATCGAGGCAAAAAGGTGGATTGCATTTTACATAAGAGCCTGCGTGATATGATGCGAGGCCGGGGGATGGGATGTCTGTCAATCGTACAAAATCTCCAGAGGTCATTGTCAGTTCCTTTGCCATGATTGGTGGTAATGAGTGTTCATGCGATGTATACATCGAGACATAAAATATGATTTATTCATAGGATATAAGAGGCAAAGAAGTATTGATATCATACCTATTGGTGTAACCATTACGACTTCGATACCATTAACAGAGCTCTGCTGCCGACAGGTGTTCATAACCTTGGCATAGTTGTTTATTTCACCCCCGGAACCATGATCCTTTGTGTGTATTTTGAAGAGTCTTTTGTCAAAATGTAGGCCATTATGCTAGCTTGGTAACCAGGTAGCCATAATGCCATTCACAAGGAAGGTGCGAAACGTGGGCAGGCCGGCTCATGATGAGACCTCCTGTTCCAAGGTCTGTTTATTTAGTGTACCTTTTGGACCATATCCCTGGTGTGGTGGCCATAATGGGAATGCCACTTCGCTTCCATCCTTATGATCATGGTAGGCTGACTCTTGATGAGACCCCCTATCCTGCATTTGACAATTGATAATCCATATTTACTTTTTTTCTTTTTGCAAAGCACTTTTTCTTATTTATTTACACATAAGGGTGGTTCAGCACTCCTTAAGAGTGGGAATGGTGGAAGAAGTCTTATCATCCCAACAGGAAGATATAAATCCTCTGCTCTTATCCCTAAGTAATAATCAAAGATTTTTTTTTTTTAGGGAAATCGTCATGATAAAGATAACCAACCAGAGCAACGGTAATAAGACAATGACAATGAAGATGAGAAGTAAGTGTGTCCCTCCTCTTGTCCTCTTATCAATACTAGGCCTTATAAAGATAGCGATCTATGATCCGCTGACTCTGGTATGTCATGATTTATGTTCATTGCATAAGTGCATAGCTGTATCTTAAAGACTGGAGAGAACATGGGCGAAAAGCATCCTCAATATAAATCATCAAAGAGAGCAAAAACATGCCGATGGTGTTCCTTTTGAAAAAGGAACAACAGAGAAGAATCCATGCAAACAAATACTTGAGATGCCGTTTCTTTAAAAGGAACAACAAAAATAATCAACAAAAAGAATGTTGTTCCTTTGGAAAAGGAACAGTAAAAGAGCAAAAATGCTGTTCCTTTTGAAAAGGAACAACAGAAAATCACAAATGCTGTCCCTTTTGACAAGGAACAACAACAAATCATGAATGTTGTTCCTTTTGAAAAGGAACAGCAGAAAATCACAAATGCTGTTCCTTTTGAAAAGGAACAGTAGAAAATCACAAATGCTGTTCCTTTTGAAAAGGAACAGCAGAAAATCACAAATGCTGTTCCTTTTGAAAAGGAACAGCAGAAACTTCACAAATGCTGTTCCTTTGGAAAAGGAACAGCAGAAAATCACAAATGATGTTCCTTTTGAAAAGGAACAACAGAAACTCACAACAATGTTGTTCCTTTTGAAAAGGAACAGTAGAAACACGCAAATGTTGTTCCTTTTGGAAAAGGAACAACAAAGACACGCAGAATGAAAAAATCAAAATTTTGAAAAAAAGAGAGAGATCAATGAAAATGTTAAGAAAACGTATATACAAAAAACTTCTGTACAAGTTATAGAAAAAAAATGAATTCGTTACTGAATTATAGGTGAGGAAGATTTTGCTTCCTCTCCTAAAATTTCCATATCAGTGTCTTGACGTAGCTGCTGACAGAAGGATTCCCGAGTGAGTGGCTTGCGATAGAGACGAACTCGGTGGCCATTTACCTTGAATGCATATCCAGAACCGTCGATTGTGATCAGAGTGAGGGTCCCATTATCATGTACTTTCTGGATTTCGTATGGTCCCAACCAACGAGTCTGAAGTTTCCCCGGGAAGTCCTGAAACCGAGAGTCATATAACAGAGCCCAGTCTCCTTCGTGAAAGACTTTGTTCTTGATGAGTGCATCATGCCATTTAGCTCGCTGCTGTTGAATAAGTGTTGTATTCTGTAATGCAGAGAGCCTGATTTCGTCCAATTCATTAATCTGCTGTAATCGATTAATTTGTGCCTCACTTAGATCTAGGCCAACTTCCTGTGCAGTTCGTAACGTTTGGATTTCAAATTCTATGGGGAAAATAGGTTGTTTTCCAAACACTAATTGATAGGGTGAATAACCGGTGGTACTTCTCCATGTGGTTCTATAAGCCCACAGTGCTTCGGGTAATCGGGCAGCCCAATCACGCCTATGTGACGCAATGGTTTTTGTTAAAATTGATTCTATTACCTTATTGCTACTTTCTACTTGCCCATTCGCCTGCGGGTGATATGGGGTAGTAATTTTATGCTGGACGTGATAATTGTTAAGTGTTGCAGCTAATTTGTTTCCGGCAAATTGTGGTCCTCCATCTGTAATTATTTCTCTCGGAAGGCCATAACGTACAAACAAATGGAACAAGAATTGTATTACAGAATCTTCTGTAGCTCTAGGCAACGCTTCGGCCTCAACCCATTTGGTGACATATTTTGTCACCACCAAGATATATGTTCTCTGATTTGATGATGGGTTGATGGGTCCAACGAAATCAAGAGCCAATCGTTCAAATGGTTCAATGACTAATTGTGGCCTCAGAGGCATTTCGTCGACTTGACCAAGTCGTCCTGCTCGCTGGCAGTTGTCACAGGCTTGGACAAATTTCTTCGCATCTTTGAAAATTGTAGGCCAGTAGTATCCTGTCTGCAATACTTTATGTGCTGTTCTTCGTTCAGCAAAGTGTCCCCCACATGGTCCATCATGACAGGCTTTTAAGATGTCGAAAATTTCATCTTCTCGAATACATCTCCTAATTTGCATGTCTGCCCCTGTGTGGAACAAATAGCCCCTAATCCACGAAAATCGAGTACTCTTCTGAACAATCTACTTTCATTCATTAGGGGTTAAGTGTTTTGGTAGCTTACCTATGTAGAGCTATAACTAGGGTCTCTCACACCGCTAATTATTCCACATTAGTAAGTCAATCCGGGAACGTTTTGTTATTGCAAGAAGTAGCTCAGTCCGAGGCTATTTGTCCGAGTAATGCTTAGTAGTATAGTGTTCAGAAGATTCAAAGGAAAACATATGCTAAGCGGTAACTAAACTAACCCAAAAGATAAGATCACACAAAACAGTTGATCAGTCGAGGGTACGGAAGCAATAACCCATTACCTCTAGAAACTGATTAAAGAAGGGAAATTAGAGCATGGACTTATAGGTTTGGGAGCTAAGCAGTGTCTTGCTGAGGCTCACTACAGCCTTAGGCCTTCTCTCATACCAAAACAATAAAGGCAGATAAATAAATCAGTGAAAGTAAAATGGAACAGCAAAACGGAAATGGAACAGCAGTAAATGGAACAACAGTAAAATGAAACAGCAGTAATCGATTGGAACAGCAATAACCAAATGGAACAGCAATCCTTAATGATTTATAGAATAACAACCATCGCTTGTATGTACATGTTCTACACTAATATAGCAATCTGAGAATATTGGATGATATAACTATGTTTCTAAACAGAATGACGCTACTCTCAAATCCCACAAATATTGTTTCACATAAATCCAATGACAGTAACATTCATACCAGCACTCTGTTACAGAAATGGCTGAATAAAGATACAATTCGACCCTGTGTGAATCCAATTATACAGTGCAAAGTTCTTACATGGAAAAATCATTCATTCATTGATCATAACAGAGCATAGCATGTTATATAAAGAATATATCAGATTGCTACGTAATAAAGATAAACAATCCACACACAAATCACCGTATAATGATACAAAAGCAAGTGTCCTTCGGAGCCGGGCCCTTAGCTGCCAATGGTACACTGCCTTAGATTACTCCAGACGCAGAGACGGAATAAACACCAAGTCTTTTATATTAATCGCATCCACAAAAGTATAACAAAATCAGGTCTCAGTGAGACTCAATGATTAAAGTTTGTTCTGGAACTGTAAAATTACAAAAACAATCGTCTTCTTTCTTAATGATACTGTGCCATTATATAAAGGAAATGACGGAGATATCTAGATAATCATAGATAAGTAAAGCAGCGATCCCTCAGGATCGAAGATCCTGAGGGATTCGCTAATCGTTCAATCCTTCTTGCGTTCGCCGAGCCGGTACTCCGCATTCTTTTCCTGGACTATTCAATTCCGATTTTGCTTGATCGTGTCCGCATCCGGTTCCCCACTGGAGGAACAACAGTTATTTTTCCTCTACTTCTCGCTTTTGGACGGGAACTCCTTGCTCACACGTCTTCCTGCATAGAAAACGTCAATTATTAGCACTTGAGCTTCCTTTATCTATTTTTGCACATTTTACCAAAATCTTTTATCTTCTTTGAATTCCTAATGCAGAAAAGGTTACAATTATTATTGAAAAACCACTAAATTTCTTGTCAAAAGCATACCTTCCAAGTGCTCCACAACCTACTGCAAGGTAATTGGCAACATCAGCATACCAGGGTGTTTGAACAACAACAACAAATAGGTGCTCATCAGGAAATTGATCTTCCACTGCTGCTGCTTCAATTGATTTTGGTATTCGTGAGAGAAAGTCAGCTACAGGGTTTTCCTTGCCAGGTCGATGCTTGATTGTGATATCGAATTCCTGCAATAAAATCAACCATCTAGTTATTCTAACATTTGTGACAAGCTTATTTGCTAAATATTTGATAGCAGAATGATCTGTGTATAAAATAACAGGATAGCCTGTGATATAATGTCTAAACTTATTGACAGCATGTATTACAGCCAGGAATTCTTTTTCAGTGACAGTGTAATTTAATTCAGTAGGGCATAAATTTTTGCTGATATAATAGATAGCATATGGTTTTTTATCCTCTTCCTGCCCAAGGACTGCACCGATTGCTGTATCTGAGGCATCCGATGAGATTTGGAATGGTAAATTCCAGTTTGGTCCTCGAAGGACTGGAGCTGTTGATACAAGTTTCTTTAATTCCTTGAAAGCACGGTCGCATTTTTCTGTCCACAAGAAATCAACATTACCAGTTAGTGCATATAGAGGTGCAGCAGTGTGTGAATAATGTTCTATAAATCGTCTATAATACCCAGAAAATCCAAGAAAGCTGCGTACCTTTGTTCGAGTAGTGGGGGTGGGAATAAGCAAAAGTATTTGAATTTTGGCTGGGTCTACCTGAATGCCAGCTGCTGAAACATAGTGTCCTAGAATGAGCCCTTCAGTCATCATCATATAACATTTTTCATGGCTTAAGCAAAGCCTAGTAGCAATGCAACATTGTAGGACTTTTTCTAGAGTGTCTAAAGCTGGATCAAAATCATCTCCATATGGTGTAAAGTCATCCATGTACACTTCAAGTCCATCATTTATTAAATCTGCAAAGATGCTAAGGACAGCCCTTTGAAATGTGGCAGGAGCATTACATAGGCCAAAGGGTAGAACTCGATTGGCAAACGTTCCCCAAGGACAAGTAAAAGTAGTTTTATCCTGGTCTTCAGGGGCAATCTGAATCTGATTGTATCCACTGAAGCCATCCAGGAAAGAAAAGAATTTATTTCCTGCTAAAGTGTCCAATACTTGGTCTATGAATGGGAGAGGGAAGTGATCTTTTTGTGTGGCTTTGTTTAACTCCCTGTAATCCACACAAATCCTCCATTTCCCATTCTTCTTGGGTACCACCACAAGCGGAGAGACCCATTTACTATCAGAAATAGGATAGATAAAATTAACATCTAAAAGTTTCTGAAGTTCATCTTTTACAACATCTTTTAGATGAGGGTTGAGTCTTCTTTGCGGTTGACGAACGGGTCTTGCATCTTTTTCTATATAAATATGGTGGGTGCACAATTGGGGGTCAATCCCTTTCATATTAGGGTAATCCCATGCAAATGCTTCTTGATACTTTCGTAACAGATGGATGAGCTTTATTTCTTGGTCTGGTGTAAGGTTGGCATTGATATTTAGAGTCTTTCCTGGTTCAATTTCCACTACTTTACTGTTGGCAACAGAAGTCACAGGTATTGTTTGGTCATGTGCATCTTTCAAAGGATCTTCTTCTAGTTCACTATCGAATGCTACTTCTATCATGAAACACTGTGTGTGAGATCTAGATTCAGTTTGACTAATGAAATTATTGATGGCATCGTCTTCTGTTTGGTCTTTAAAGTCTAGAGCCTTCTGTACAGTCAATGGGGATCTGATATTGTCAGTAAGGTATGACACAGGGCGTTGGTTAGTTTTTATCATTGTAAGACTTGGCTGTGCTAGAGGGTATAGAACTAGATTTTTAATATCTGGTCCTCTGGTTATAGTCATATTTCCCTGCCGACAACCAACGTAAGCATCGGCGGTAGCAAGCCAAGGTCTACCTAAAATTAGCAAGTGTCCATCCAGTCGGGTTTTTGGATTAATTATCAGGAAATCGGTTGGGTATTCCCAGGAATCTACAGAGACCATGACATCGTATAGAGTACCTTCTGGTCGAACTACAGATCGGTCGGCCAATTCTAGCAAAGTAGAAGTGGGTTCTACCGATGTAATGCCGAGCTTTTGGCAAGTAGAGGTTGTCAAAATATTAATTGCAGCTCCTAGATCAACTAAAGCATTAGTCAGGGTCTGACCATAGATTTGAACAGTTACGATTGGATTTCCCGGATCTTCATATTTAATGGGTGTCTCTTTTCCTGATAACAGGTCAGATAAAGTATCGACTACTTGGACTCTTGGGTTAGTGGTTGCATTCCTCCTTGATTTTTTTATGCACAATTGTTTTATAGTTTTTGTGTATATAGGGATGTCTTGAATGGCTTGGAGGAATGGAATTCTTATGTACAGATTTTGTAACTCTCCCAGAATGTCAAAGTCTGGATATTGTATAGGTCGTGGTATGACTAATCGTTCTGGGAAGGGAGGAGAGGATGTACTTGCTTGATGATGGGTCTGCTCCTTATTTACACCCTCTTGTTGTAACGGTTGTTCTATTGGTAACTGATCTTCAATGTGAACTGTTTTATCTCCCTCCGTTTCTATTATACGTCCAGATCTTAACTGAAGATCATTGCACTCCCTCAGATCAGGTCTGATTTCCGATGATTCCATGATTTGGAGGGATTGGACCGGTCTATTATTTGGATTGGGATTGGGTTGGACTGGGAGTTGCGGTCTCAGATTAGACTAGGGGTTTTGTTGTAAAGCTGGCAGAGTCGGTTGAGGGAGCGGAATAGTTCCTGCTGGCTGATATGTCGATTTTGGCCAGTTTGTCTGCCAGGGTGAACCTTGTGAAGTAGGGGGAGTCCATTGTGGAGGATATGGGTTATTCTGCCAATATGGTGGGGCGTAAGGAAAATTCGGCCAACCAAATTGGCTTGTCTGATTCATCCACGGATTTGGAGAAGGAAACAACTGTGGTGACTAGTTTGAAAATGGGGGTTGAGATTGGTTTTGCCACATACTATATTGCTGAGCATTATACTGCGGAGGCTGGAAAGAAAAGGTTGGGTCTGTAAACATACCAGATTGCCTTGGTTGCCATTGGCGACGCTGGTTAATGAAGTATGCTGATTCTGGCTCTTCTTCCGCTTCCTTATATACTGCCTTCAATCCAGGAAGTGAGGGGCAGCTCTCAGTAAGGTGATCTTTTGTACAGATAGCACATGTTTGAACTGCATCTAGTGGACATTCCTTGTAGCTATGTTTTCTTCTACATCGGGGGCAGAAGATCGCCAAATTCTGTTCCGCCTCCATCTGCTTCTGTTTAGCCTACACAATATCAAGTTGTGTAGTTAATGCCCCCAGAATATCGGTTTTAAAATTTTCTAATAAATTTCCAAGTTCTACACGTGTTACTCCTTCTGTTGGTATCTTGCTATCTCTGAAAAACCGATCGTATTCTGCTGGTTTTATCCTTGTGCTGCCTCTCGAACTCCTGATACATAAATCAATGATGTCAGCAAAATTCTCTTGATAAATATCCCCTTTTCCCATGATATTTAATGTTTCAATCCACTGTTCCTTCATGCCTATGATCAATGCAGTTTTTAACACATTATCAGGCAGAGGTAGTGATGCAAAGGGAGATCTTTGTAAATTATACTGAAAACGTTCTACGTATTCTTCTAATGTTTCATTTGGTCTAGCTGTCATTTGGAATATTTCATCTTTCAGTTCTCTAGACCTACAGTAATCTTGATATTTCTTTAGGAAAGATTCTTTCATTTGTTCCCAGTTATTTATAACTCCACCACCTAAACCCATAAACCATCTTAAAGCCGCCCCTTTCAAAGTGGAGGGGAACAATTTTAATTTCTAGGGGTCAGTGGTGTAATCATATCCCCTGCATAGCACATCAAATTCAAATAAGAATGCATCGGGGTCCTCTGATGTAAGTCCGTGAAATGTAGGAATGTGTTGAAGGGGGATTGCTTTCATAGGAGCATTTGCTGCGGAATCCACTATGGGGTGTTGTAATGTAGAATTTTGGGTGTTTGGCGGATTTTGAGCCATTAGGTCAAATATATGCCAATAACCTTCCGAAAGATCTAAGAGGGTATTCCTAGGTCGAGGAGGAATATTTTTAACAGGAACAGTTTTAATAGCACTTCCCCTATCTGGAATTTTTGTCTGAGGAAATGGGGTGTCTTCAATAATAATTTTTACCGCGCTCCCCTTATCTGGGCTATTTAATGGCTGAATTATCCTAGGAGGAGATCTTGGCTCCCCAACTTCCCCTGTTTCCCCTTCTCCTTCACAAAGATTGCTTAGATTCCCTTCCTGCAGTCGTTCTGGAATAGAATTTTCAATTTCTTGAAAGTCCTGTTCATCAGTCTGACTATGCACCTCAGCGAAGGCTATAGATGGTGATCCTGTGGCCTGAAGGGAGCTAGTAGGCTGTTTAGAATTGATTTTCCTGGGGCCTATTGATGGCTGAGATTCAGTTTTCTTATAGATTTCGTCTATGAAGGTTGTTCGGCCAAGGGTCACCGGCCCTTTGGCTTTTTCGGGTTTGAATGGAGGTTTGATATTCTTTTCTAGCTTTTTCTGCTTAGTCATGCACTCTAATAAACTACTAAATCCTATTCAACCAACAATTCTGCTAGGAAAGCGGACGGTGGAGCAGGGCTTTTACATGCTCCGTACACAGGTTCTTACCTTTCGTTTTTAAAATCCAACTCTCCCCTAGCAGATTCGTACACTACTCTGTAAAAGACAAATGGCTATACTCTTTCCCCGGCAACGGCGCCAAAATGTGGAGCTGTAACAAGGGTCTCTTTCACCTCTAATTATCCCACATTAACAAGTCAATCCAGGAACGTTTTGTTATTGCAAAGAGTATCTCAATCCGAGGCTATTCGTCAGAGTAATGCTTAGTAGTACAGTGTTCAGAAAATACAAGAGTAAACGGATGCTAAACTATGACTAAATTACTTCAAAAGGATAAAATCACACAAGACAGCTTATCAGTCAAGGGTGCGGAAATGATAACCCATCCCTCTAGAAACTGATGGAAAGGAAATTAGAGCATGGACCATAGGTCTGGGAGCTAGGCAGCGACTGCTGAGGCTCACTACAGCCTTAGACCTTCTCTCACACCAAAGCAGCAAATGCAAGTAAATGGAACGGCAGAAAGTAAAATGGAACAACAAATAGGAAATGGAACAGCAAGTCTAAAATGGAACAGTAGTAAATGGAACAGCAATCAAATGAACTAAGTCTCGCGAGTCAGAACCAAACTTGCTCTATTGAACCAAACTCACACTCTGCGATAAAATACCAATCTTCTCTCTTAAGGCAAATTGGATGGAATGTACTTTATGGAACAACACTCATTGATGAATTATGGAATAGCAGGAATCAATCATATATACACGCAACACGCTAGTATAGTAATCTGACGATTAAGGAGAATACGACTATGTTTCCAAATAGAATAACATTACTTTCGGATTCTAATCGTCGGGATTTCAAATGAATCCAATAACAGTAATATTCAGTACAAACGCTCTGTAACCGAAATAGCTGGTTTAGACTAATAACATGCAATCAACTCTGAAAAGATTCAATCATGCAATGCAGAGTCACTACATGGATTTCCTGAAAGAACCATTAATGAATTAATCGTAGCAGAGCATGGAACAACACATGAAAAGCATATCAGATTACCGAGCAATAAATATAAGCAAACCACGTAGAAATCAAGTTATGATGATACAAAATCAAGTGTCCTTCAGAGCCGGGCCCTTAGCTTCCAATGGTACACCGCCTTAGATTACTCCAGACGCAAAGATGAAATAAACACCAAGTCTTTTATATTAACGCATCAACAAACGTACAGTAAACCAGGTCTCAGTGAGACTCAATGATCAAAGTTTAGTCTGAAACTGAAAGTTACATAAAGGTCCCTCTGCTTAACGATGCTGTTCCTTTTTATAAAAGTAACGACGGAGATATCTAGGTAACAAAATAAGTAAAATAGCGATCCCTCAGGATCAAAGATCTTGAGGGATTCGCCAAGCTATTAATCCTTTACTTTTCTTTCCCTTTTCCACCGAATTGGTATCCCTTCTTCCTTTCCTGGGTCATTTTGCTTCGATCTGCTCGATCTTGTTTGCATCCGGTTCCCTTCTAGAGGGACAACAGTTATTCCTCCTTTGTCTTTCCCTTTTGAACGACAGCTCTTCATTTCCACCTTTCCCTGCATAGAAAAATGACAATTATTAGTGATTAAGATTTCCATGTTAGTTCTCACACATTTTATTAGAATTCTTTATTCCCTTGAGTTCATGATGCAGAAAAGGTTACAAATGTTACTGAAAAGTCACTAAATTGTTTGTCAAAAACATACCTTTCAAGTGCTCCACAACCCTGAGCTTCCCATACAGCCTTCGTGACGAACCAAAATTGGTCTAGATCCTCATTTCCCAAGCCTTTGAACAGAGGCAGCTTTACCAAATTTTCCATACTGAACTGCGGTGGAGGTGGCGGTGGTGTGGGCGAGGTCACAAGCGATGGAGGTGAAGATGGAGGTGGTGTGGGTGGATGTGGTATTCGCGGGAACCCCTGTCTTATCAACTAAACAGCACTCCGTGGAGAAGCCCGTGCTAATCCCTCGTCGTCACTCAAAGGAGGTTCAATCAGCGGGCTATATTCAGGGCCCTTTCTCCCTTCATTCCTGTAAGTCCTTCCACTTCACGTAGCACCAAACATCAAGGTAACTGCATAACCCACTTTTCGCACAATAGCATCTTAATCCAGGTATTTAAAGACTTCAAATACTTACCTCACGGTCCTTTGAAGAAGCGTCGCTCTACTTTGCTGTAACTGACTGAAGTATCGACCGTGAACTCAGTTACAAACCCTCCTATGATACGATCGAGCCAATGATCGACAACATGTGCGATCTTATCTTCAGAGGCTTCCAATCTTCGCACTAACTTTGGGGTCCAGACAATTGGACCTTCAAGCCTCCACCTTCCTTGGTTGTCTGTGAACTTCATGACCCACTCGTATAATTCAACTGGGAAGGAACAAAAGAAGATCTCGTGTATCTCTATATATAGATATTTGTTCAACCACCGCTCTTTCGTCAATCGCAGATTCCTGTTTTCCTGCGCTGCGAATTCGTGGATCTTTCTATCCAACCAGTCTTCAATTTATTTCTTAGTTGGATTCCAGTGATGCGACATCACACATCTCCCATGTAGATCCTGGTCCCGACAATAGAACCATTTGTTGGCTTGATGAGCCCTGACCCAGGTTTAGCGTTAGTCAGCCAAGCAAATCCCTACACTACTGGCCCTTTCGGCATCAGTCCACGGAGCGTGGACTAAAGTCTCACCCGAAGTAGTATGGGGAGATGTAGGAACCAAGTTTTTGCACCTTGAGATGGTTGTGATGTCGATTTTATACCTTAAACCCCACCTTCGCGTAGATCAATAAGCCCTTAGGGCTTATCGATGTACTTTCTTACTCGTCTTTCAGAATCTCTGTGAAGGTATACGATCGTCCTTCACACAACCCTAAACAATGATTTAGGCACTTACACACTTCTGTAACTATGTTACTATATAATTTCCTGAATTATCTTAAGTGTTTGCCAACTTTACCATTCAATTAAGATTATCTTCACGTAAACATATATCCTTACTTGCATTCATGTAACAGATGGAAACATATATATTCACGCATCAAATTAGCATTATAACATAAACCCAAAGCTTAACATAACATAATCGCATGCAATCAACAGAAGTAAAATACACAGTAATTTCATAATACTTCTCTTTATTGATGATTCAGATTTCCAGTATAGACTCTAACTGCCCTATGCACATAGCTACAGGGGTCCACGCACTCAGCTGTGAACTTCTACCCTAGACCTCTGCTCACTCAACTGCAGAGCCTCTTTCTACGCTAAGACTCTCGCTCTTAGCTCTTCACAGACTCATTAATGACTCAAACTTACTTAACTTCTCCACTACTAAAAGACTTTTCTAACACGTATTTTTATACAATCCCATGGTTCATGGACCATGGGTAGATCTCTACAACCGACATGACTTTTACAAAATAAGGGCGGAAAACCCTTAGTGACTCTTTACATCTTCGCGCTCCGCAACCACAAAATGCAGAGACTTTACATTCTTTATACAAAATTTGGGCTTTCTGCCCCAAAAATGTCTCTTAGTGGAACCCGTTCCCAACAAGCACCAAAATTTTAGATGAAATCCTCATCAGCCAAAGATATCCACTTATTAAAACTAGTTTGGGCTTTGAAAAGAATCATTCCTTGTGAAATAAACTGAGAAATTAAAGGACAACCATGTAGCATAAAATCATAAGCCTATCACAAATTAAGTCAAGAAGTAGATCATAAAAAGAATCCAAAGAAGAAAAGAGATTTCCAATAGAAGAAAAGAAAAGAAAATCACTATCACAACATGCCGTAGTTTAAGAAGGTAAGAAAGTATCCAAGCATTCATGGTCCAACTAAGAAAAGCACAAGGTATCCAAATTTATTTTATGTGTATTTGTTTTCTTGCAATCATTTTGGTCATCGTGCTAGAGATTGTATATTTTTTGCAAGAAAACAATTTTTTTTTGGATAACCATTGTTTCAAGTGTGGAAAATATGACCACAAAGTTGTATCTTGCAGATATGACAGATTCAAGTCAAAGAAGGTATGGAGGAGAAAAGTTGAGCTACAAATTATTAGCTCTTCAAACGACATCAAGGAAGAGTGTT
Organism: Pinus tabuliformis; assembly: GCA_031772625.1. Classification (NCBI taxonomy): domain Eukaryota; kingdom Viridiplantae; phylum Streptophyta; class Pinopsida; order Pinales; family Pinaceae; genus Pinus; species Pinus tabuliformis. Next base: position 237,880,670 of record CM062806.1, on the reverse strand, counting down.
TTGGTTTGAAGAAGGATATTGTGCTCAAGGAGAGTAGATATTTATCTTGTGCCCTATAGGAGATGGCTTCAATAGAAGCCAAACTTGATAGGTGCATGTGATTAGAAGGAGGAAATTTCAGCCTCATGCATCTATTCATTTCATGTCCACAAGATCGATTCGAGGCATAGAAGGAGAGCACATGAGTTCATGGGGAGTTCTACAAGGTTGATGCATTATTTTTCATTTTATCCTTTTGTCTCATGATTGTTGATAGTTGCAGCCATGTTGTGAGAAGATAATGTTTCCATATTATGCACACTAATATAATTACATGCATCAAGCAATAGTTGTTGATGGAAAGATGTCATATGTCTAGGGGAAGTTTGATATGGCTTTATGTTTTGCATATATGACACTTATGCCATGTCTTTTATGGAAAATTGGTGATAGTATGTGAGAATGATCTTACTCTCATTGAAACCCTCACTCTTGTATTTCATTAGAGAGTCATTTTTCACATGAGGAAGAATCATTTATACATGCATATGTACTAGGAAGTTTCCAGTCGATTTATGTGAGCTATTTGAAGAAAGTTGTTACATCATTCAGTATAGTTGTAGTGGTTGAGATTCCATTGCACGTGTATTCACATGAGTCATATATCTTACATCGCATTATCATCAGGCCATGCATCCTATTTTCATACCATATTGTCATGAGGATATCACATTGCAGACTATCAAATATGTTTCCTGATGATGACAAGAATTGTGCTTGTTTGTGCACATATGAAATCAAGAGAGCATGGATGAAGTTTGTATTGCATATATATATAATTTTGTTGATGGCATAACATGTTGTGTCATATGGTAGTTGCTTGATGATTAGAGGCATGTTGCTACTTGATATTCAACTAGAGGTTATAGTGTTGATTGATTCATATGGATGGCCAATAATCTTTTGCTACTTATTTCTTCATATTGATGGATCATTGCTTCTATAGTTCATTTATGAGGGCTTGTGTTGTTGGGGCTGCTAACTTTTGGTCTAGATTGCTAGTTCACGACATGTTCTGGAAAATCTTAGGAGAGAGTTGTGCACATTCTTTTTGGCATGCAGTTATTCATTTTTTATCATGGATCAAAACCTTGTATTGTCACTTCTTATCTTCATAGTGTTGATTGAGTGATCCATGAAATGGACCAATCGTCATGAGTCAAGATTGCCTTGAGAGAGAGAATCATGAGATTTATTTCATCCTTATATCAGTTGATATATGTTATGTTTTGCAGTGATGTGTGGGATTTCATAATTATTTTTTAGCCATGTAACATCATGTATCACTCTTGGGTCATTGGTAGAGTCATATGAGTGATGTTCATGTACATTTGAGGATTCATATTTCAGTTTTGATGAAGCATTGTCGCAATCTCTCATTTTTGTAGCCATGTAGTATGATTATGAATCCAAGTACTTTCATTGTAATATTTATCAGTCATAGTCCTTGGTTATTTTGGAGTAGTCTCCTACTTTCCAAATGGAGGACATTATGTGTTGCTTCTCAAATTGTATTGTTGATGATGGTCATCATATGCTTTGCTACTATTATTTTCGATTATGATATGTTGCTTCATGGGAGGGTGTTGTTGCCATTATCTAAAATATGTTATGGATGTAGTGTAGTCTTGCTATATGGTGGTGCTCAATGATTTTGTTGTTGCTACTGGTGATGTTGATAAAGAGATGATGCTCATGTTGTAATTTCCTTGGTAGAGAGTGAGAATGATGTAGTTGGTTTTGTTGAATTGAGTGATGTTGCTGCCATTGATGCTTATGATGTGTTCATGCTCATATTAGATTGATGTTGTTGATGGTTATGCTATGTTGCTATTGCTAGTTGAGAGTAATGATCATGGAGTTATTTATTATTATTTTTTTGTTGCTTATGATATGTTGTTGCTGCTGAGAGTCACAATATAATGCTACTATTTAGGCCTTGATTTTGATGTTGCTCCTTTAGGGGGAGAGAGAGAGAGAGAGAGAGAGAGAGAGAGAGAGAGAGAGAGAGAGAGAGAGACTATTGTTGTTGTTTGGTGTCATGATGTCATGAGGAGTGTTGTCTATTGGTGCATTCAGATATAATCTTGTTGATGTATATGATGGTCTCCTGCTACCCACACTATGTGGATTATTATGGTTGTTGTTGCTTGTTGAGACACAACTAGTGTATAGGGGGAGTAGTACTTATTTAGTTATGCTTTCTTGGATGAGCTCAACCCTTTGCCATTAATGTCAAAGGGGGAGTGAATGAGGTGGCTTTGGTTGACCCAGTTGGGGTTGACATCAATGCCAAAGGGGGATATTATTGGCATTGACATTATGATGAGTTGTTTGGTTGGCATTGATGTCAACCTAGTAGCATGGTGTTGTAGGATGCATTGGATTTAGTTGACCTAGTTGGGGTTGACATCAATGCCAAAGGGGGAGATTGTTGGCATTGGTGTTGCGATGATTTGTTTGGTTGGCATTGATGTCAACCCAGTAGCATGGTGTTACATGATGCATTGGTGTTGGCTGACATTGATGTCAACCTGATTGTTTGTGATTATGCACATGCTAGTGAGATAGAGCTCGGATTGTGCATTAGTTGTAGAACTTAGCTTGATGGTTGTATTTGTTAGTGCATGTTGTTGGCTCATGTGTAATTGCCTTGGCAAGATGTGGATCTGCTACACCTAGTTGAAAGTATTGGAGAATGTCAAGAATATTTATGGTAGTTGGTGTGTCTATGGATGGTTTTCAACTTGTGTGATCAATTACAGGATCTGTCATTGATGGTTGCAGATGTTGGAGTATTTATGGTGAAGTTTGATGGCTTGAGAGTTAGTGCAGCTGATTGATTGCATCCAAGTCAACCTAGTGTGACTTGTGATGATGATGGAGTTTCTATAGTGGATTGATGGAGTGTTATAGAAGATACCAGGGTTTCTTGAGGTCTATCTAATGTTGATCAAGCTTTGGAAGAAGTTTGGTCAAGTTCTGTGTTGAGGAAGCATGTTTTTTAGTGTTCTCTACCCCAGTCACATGCTTGCTGAGTCATGGGATCGGTTTTAGGTCTATAGTCACATGGAGACATACTTATGGGAGAGACTATAGCTCAAGGAGGATAAATTCACATGTATGATGTGTTGTGGGAGTGACTATGGAATTTTCTCGAGTTTTTCTCTGCATTTCTCATGCTAATTAGGTGTTTAATTGTTTTTCCGACATGTCTTGTTTGAGACTCTTCATGTAAATGTCAGAAAAAGGTAATTATGCTTCTAGATGATGGTTAAAAGAGAATATTCATTAGTAAATGAAGTTAGTGGCTTGATTGAGTCAAGAGGCTTTGAATCAAATAGCTTTCAGTATATGAACAAATCTCCACTACATGAGTGAAACTAATTGATTTAATCATCTTTAGAAACTACAAATATGTGGAGAAAGGTTGCTCATTTGGTTTGTTCTCTTGAGTGAGAAATCTATCATAGAGTTTTGGAGAGCCACTGGTGAGGATTGTTTTATGTTTGAAGCAAAATGTGCATGGAGGTAAAGTTGTAGCATAGATAGAAGTATGCGGGGTTGAAGAGTATGTTTATGTTTCAATGATACAATGGTTTTGCTCATGAATTTGTGATTGCATGAGAAAAATTATTGTTTGAGTTCATATGGCTGTTAAGTATTGCATTGTTGAGTTGCTGCAACTATTTTGTTTACAGAAAATGTATTGAGGCCATGTGAGTTGAGGATGAGAGAGAGAGAGAGTTGTGATTTGAGCTGTATTAGTCATTGATGTCTTGTGTTAATCATTTCGGTTTTGTGCTTTGATGATATTTCTATTGTGATGTTCATGTTGAGCAACTCTAGTGTTCCAGTTTGAAAATGTAAGAAAGGTGAACCACATAGAGAATTGGGGTTGGAGCTCTGATAATACAAGGATTGAGAATGAAATTATTCATAAGTCCAATGGATGTTGGGAAAGGCTTGTAAATCAAATAGGTGTCTGTAAAGTCATGAGTCTAATGGGGGTTGGGCAAAGCTTGTAAATCAAATGGTGTTTGTAGAGTCATGAGTCCAATGGTGGTTTAGCAACGCTTGTTGATCAGATAGGAGTCTGTAGAGTCGTGAGATGGAGATAATAGTTCGTTTCATATGTTTTCCATATTGTACTCTCTATGTAATGATTTGATTGACAAATAATAATATATATTGAGCAGTGCAACAACAAGAAGTGTGTTTTTTGCCCCGATGAGGGGTTTTCCACCAAAGATCTTGTGTCCTTATGTGATGTTATGTTTGTGTCTCATTGTGCATGTTTATTTCTTATGGTTATGGCTCTCATGTGCTAATCTAGTTGAAGTTTCATGTTTCAGATATAATGCATACTTGTTAAGAAATGAATGGATTAATATATTGAAGAAAGAATGGTAAAATCATGTGATTGTTATCACTACTAATTCACCCCCCCTTTCTCAGTAGTGATCCTGGTTCCAACAAAGTTCACTTCTAGGTTTTGGAAGGAGTTATTTGCAGGTTTGGGTACAAAGTTGGCCTTCAGTACAAGTTATCATCTACATACAGATGGACAGACAAAGAGGGTAAATAGGATTATGGAGGACATGTTGAGGACGTGTGTTATGCACTCACAAAGGTGGTGGGAGGAGTATCTTCCATTGGCTTTGTTTTCTTACAATAATGGGTATCAGGAGTCATTGAGGATGAGTTTGTTTGAGGCACTTTATGGGTAGAGTTGTGATTCTCCCATCAGTTGGAGTGATCCAGTGAATATCGTTATAATAGGACCATACATATTGATAGAGATGGAACATGAAATGCACGTTATCAATAAGAATCTAAAGGCAACATAGGATAGACAAAATAGTTATGCATATCATCATAGGGAATTTAATGAGTTTCAGGTTGGGGAGAATGTGTACTTGCGCATCAAGCACAAGAGGAGCTCCTTGTAGATTGGGTCATGTGCTAAGTTGGAACCTCAGTATTGCAAGCCTTTTGAGATTCTTGAGAGGATTGGACCAGTGGCCTCAAGACTTGCATTGTCACTGATTGTGAAATTTTATGATGTTTTCCATGTTTTATTGCTTAAAATATATGTAAATGATGTTGATCATGTGATTGACTAGTTTGTATTACAGATGGATCCAGAAGGAGAATTCCATTTGGAAACTTAATGCATATTGCAGTGGAAACAATTCATGCCTCGGAACTGAGAAATCAAGAAAGTTAAAGTGCAGTGGAAGCACTTTGGGCCCAAAGAAGCTACATGGCAGATGGTTGATCAGATACGAGCTATCTATCCTTCATTGTTTACTGGTTGAGGCAAAGGATTTTTGTAATATGTACATATTTATGTATGGTTGTTGTTGTAAATATGACAATGAGTTGTATTATAAAGCTCTAATAAGCAGTATGGTTGTTATGTTGTCATGTTTTTCATGTTAGGTTTTCTTTTTAAGAGGTTGTTCATTGTAAATACTACATCGAACTAAGTTATAAATTTCCATGGGCAGTATGTTTTTGTTTTCAACGTTCTTGTTGGTCATAGTTGTCATAGAACATTGAGGATGGTGTTGCCCTAAGGGGGATGGGTATGTAATAGCCTCGGGTTAAAATTTCTTGTAATAAAGTTAATAAAGGAAAAAATAAGACCAAGGTCATGGGACATGCATTCCAAGTTGAATGTTGGGAAAAACATCCTAATGGGTGTTCAATTGGTTTATTATGGCTAAGGAAACTGGAAAAGGATTAGCAAGGAAAAGATGCATTTATTGGTATTTTATTTATGAAAATAAAGGAAATTGGGAGAAAAGGGAGGAGATGAAAGGTCACATAATTGGATGAGAGAAAAATTGAAGGAAAAATAAAGGAAATTAAAGAAAATATAGGCTTCAATGATAAACATGCTTCTGAGGATCAGTTCACAACTTTTGTCAGTTTAACCTTTTTTTAGTTTAATTTTGGAGCTTTCCCTCTATTCTCTCTATTATCTCATACTCTTTCACACTTAGAGAATTCTTGGAGCACTCTAGCATTGGGGGAAGGAAGGACAAAGAAATCAAAGGAATAAGCAAGGAAAAGTTGGATCAAGTGGCTTCAGCATGAATACTTACAAGTAACATGTTGCATGTGTGATTTCCTAGTTGGTTGGTGAATGCATGGTACATGCATGTATGAATTTGCTTCTTTTGTTGTCATGGGAATGGGTTTTCCCAGGTGTGATAGTGGTTTCAGCCCTACCTTTCCATTTCTGGATAACTATGGTGTGATGGGGTTCTTTCATTCGGTTGAGATTTGGATTTCCAAATGGTTTTAGAACCAGGTGAGGTGGTCTTAGGAAAATTCCCGAGGGCATAAGGATCCCTTGATCGGTTTTGGAGGGATTGAAGTAAAGCCTAAGGGTGGAGACAAGAAAATTCCTCAAGGTATTGGTGAAGAAATTATGAGGCACCTAGGAATCCCTTAATAGATTTTGTCAGGATTGTGGTAAAGCCTAGTGGTTTATGTTGTTGTTTTGGGCCTAATGATCCCTTGATCAGTTTTGGCAGGATTGTGGTAAAGCCTGAGGGTGAAGATGGTGTAATCTCTGAGAATCCTTGTTTTTTTTTTTTAGTCCCACTTTCATGGTTGGAATATGGCATGGGGTTGATTGGTTGAAATAAAGATTTAGTTCAACCCAATCTATGGTTAGGTGGTACGTGGAGGTCCCTGACTTGGTTGGTTTTTGCATATGTTAATAATAGTTATTTTCCTCTTGTATTTCATGAGTATTTTTACTTGTTATTATGTGGATTTGATGGTTGTTCTGTTATGGTTATTATTTTGGTTATATGCTAGTTATAAGCATTGTTCCATAACAAGTTCTAGCTATAAGTCTTGATGTATTTGATTTGGTTATGAATGGTTAATGAATGCATGACCTAACAAATGTTATTGTAGCTACTATGAGAGGCAATTATACCTTCTTGATGATTCTCAGATAAGTACAAGACCCTTATGTTCATATATGCATTCATGACAGTAGATCACATGTTCTTGATGTATTTGATGAAATGACTGTCATGGTTAGGCTAGGTTAGGTCAAGTCTCTGAGTCAGGTTTGAATGTTTAGCTTTGTTGTTATTTCATTTATGCATCTAAGAACTTACATGAAGTTTTGGGTAATGGTTTGGAGGCTGACCTAGAATTTAGGCTTAGAATCTTAGGTTGTTGGCTCCTAACTAGAAAGTTTGGGTTGCAATACCATGGATGCAATCTTGTGCATACTATTGGAAGCTCCCAAACACATGGAGGGCTTGTTGTGGGTGTGGTTGATGGCTTAACATAGAGAAGGAGGGGTCAAGATTAGGGTTTGGCCTCCTGGGATGGTTTCTCGACCTCTTTGGGTCCTGTAGCATCTGTAGGATGTGGTGGATGGTCAGTAAGGTCTAAGTTCTTTTATTCCACTTCCTTAACTGTACTTAGGAGGTTGATTCATGTCATAGTAGCCCTCAACTCTTGTTTAACTTGACAGGCCGATGAAAGTGGGTAAATGTGGGAGGGGTGGTTACAGTCAAATCTACCTATGACAAAGAGATGATGATGATCATTCATGCAATTATTACTTGGTGCACATATCTCATTATGAGTTTCTTCTAAAATCAAGACCAATTATCATAATTTAAAATATTCTTGGACATAGGTTATCATTTATGAAGAAGCACAACTAGGTTACTAAGATTCTTAGGCATGATTGTAATAACATATATGTGAAATACAAACAAAATGATGTGGTTTATTATTTATCACAAAAATGAGGAGGGAGGATCTCTCTTTTCATTATACTTACCACACCTAATTGGTTCACTGAGGTCCATCAAGAATGAATGGGAAATGATAATATGGTTCAACTCATTCAAAGGATTTATGAGGATCCCAATCTCCCTAGGGGCTATACATGATGGAAAGATACCTTAAAGTATGATAATCATATTTTTGTAGTGCACATTTTTGCTTTAAAATAACGGGTCTTAAAAGAGTTGCATTCATCTCCTATTGCAGGTCACTCTAGCTTTCAAAAAACTTATGAATGAGTTAAGTGCTCCTTCTTTTAGGAAGGCATGAAAAAAAACATCTAAGTTTGTTTTTTTATTCATGTGATGCTTATTAGAGAATAAGGATAAGATGGTGGTGACTCAAGGGGCCATGCTGCCACTATTGATACCAATCAATATTTGGTCTAACATTTCTATGGATTTTATTATAAGCTTCTCAAAAGCATGCAAAACATCGATCACCATGGTGGTGGTCATCCACCTTTTCCTATATGGTAGATCACTTTTGTGCCCTCTCACTCATTTACACCCTCTATAGTTACCCAAGTTTTAATGGATCAAATATTTAAGTTACATGTAGTTTTCACTTCTGTTGTGTCAAATCAAGGTCCCACATTCACTAACAAATTCTAGCAAGAGCTATTTAAAATTCAAGGTTCAAAATTGAAATGATTACCATTTTCTATCCTCAATCTGATGGTAAAAAAGGTGGTTAACAAGTGCTTGGAAACCTATTTGAGATGGTTTACTTTAGAAAGGAAACACCAATGGACATAATGGATACTCTTATAGAGTTGTGGTATAATACCATTTATCATGAAACTACCATAATGACACCACATAAATTTGTTTATGGCTAAGAACCTCATACAAGGTTTTCTATGGCCAAAAATTCTAGTTGGTGGCTTCATATTTACTTAGCACATATAAGATTTATGAAGCATATAAAACCCTTCACACCAAAGAATCATCCTACGTGCACTTGAGGAACAATTGGCTCTAGGTCAAAATAAAATGAAGCGATAAGTGAACGAACGTTGTGTAAACATTGTTTTGAAAAAAGGAATTAGGTGTTTCTTTGCATTCAACCCTTTCAATATACATATCTAAACAAGAACGCCACTAGAAGCTTGCATTAGAGTTCTATGACCCCTATTAGATCCTCTAGTGCATCAGACAAGTTGACTACAAATTAGTTGTTCCATCCCGTGACACAGAGATAAATCCAATCTTTCACATGTCTTGTTTGAAGAAGATAGTTTGATTGAATCGCAGGGTATAAACTAGTTTCTAATAACTTGACGAAGAAAGATCCATTTAACCATTACTAGGACTAGTATTAGCCACCAAAGAGTATGGACTATACTAGTGAATAGTCTAAGAATTATTAATCCAATAAAAATATATGTAACCAAAAGATGCCACCTTGGAATAAACAATGATTTTACAACAAGTTCCACACCTTTAGCCTTAATGATGAAATTTCTTATGAAGGGGGAGAAATTACAATGGGAGAAATTTATAGGTTATGATTGCGAGAGAGGTTGCCAGCCTTTTTATTGCAGTCTTTAATTGCGAGTTATATGTTGTCGTTGTCACTAAATGGTCGTATCGACAGAATAATGATGTTGAGAGCAGTGCACCATTCACCACGCAAGACTTTTCGTGGAATTCTCTTCGCACGTGAAGTGGGATATCACAATTTCACTGCGATGGAAAAAAGCATGTCAAGTACGATGATCCACAGTGTAGTCACCCCACTAACATCATATTCACCACCTCGGTATAGTTGTCATCGATTGATATTTCCAACGGAATATTGATTGCCCATGACATTAGGGGACATGCACCATAGTCCCGGGTGGGCCTTCGCCATAGAATTTCTTGAACTGTGACCCACGTGTTACACAGTATGACAACAAGTATGACCCTATTTCATCCTAATTGGTAGGGACCACTTCAGTATAGTTGTCATCGATTGATATTTCCAACGAAATATTGGCCACCCATGACATTAGGGGATGTGCACCATAGTCCCGGGTGGGCCTTCGCCATGGAATTTCCTAAATGGTGACCCACGTGTTACACAGTATGACAACAAGTATGACCCTATTACATCCTAATTTATCTAGGAATCAAGACTTAAAACAAGTATGGCACATAATTTCAATTGGCATGGAAATTTAGGTGAATTATGATACCTAACAGTTGTACAGTATGGCCCACTAACATGAGATTCGGTGGAAGATTGACAATATGTTAGAGGAAATATTTATAGTGATAGGGACGACCTTATGTTGACACCTTCCAAAATCACCACTGCAGTCAAAATTTTGGCATGAATGACGTGGAAGATGGAAGGAAGCATCAAATTGGATGATATTAACAAACATAAAATGACCGTGGGAAAACGGGAGCCCCTTCATGTCAAAGTTGAACCTTTCCTAGCTTGGGTTATAGAGTTATAATTTATAAATTTCTTTTAAAAATTTTGAACTAATATTTTTAATTTAAAAAGATGATTTACTATTTCAATTACTTAATTAGTTAAATTCTATTTTATATATATTTTAATAATAATTAATTTATTCTTATCACATTTTGTTCATTTGCAAGTTGTAATATAAAATTCATGTGTCATAACAAGAAGACTTATCATTTGTGGAAATTTTAAGTCTAGACGTATCTTATTATACATATCTATATCTTTACTACGCATCTCTATTAAAAATGATTCATAATTTCTTAGCATATCCTTAAACCTTGAATTAGTTTAATAGGCAAGGTGAGTTTAAATTGACGGATGTTGTTGGTGTAACATAACATTGGTTTTAGGAGTATGAATAGTCTCAAACTGCAAAAAGAAAGAAGATAGTTGATGTTGAAGACGATAGTTACAAGTTGCAATCATGTACCACAAAAGGTTGTAGTGGCCATAATGTAGGATTTCTTTGGAAGGAAAAACGAAAGAATTGAAAGTCCTATTTGGAAGCACAATAAAATGGGAATATGGGCCAACCTTTAAATTCATCTTAGAGGAGAGGTGATAATCATTCATGTCAAACTTACATGCTTTCATTTTTTGAAATGATAATTGAGATTATTATTGGTTATGATTAGAATCTTCATGTTTCCCATTATATTCATTGTCATGAGATTAATAATCTTAGCAATGAAATGTCAAAGAGGGTTCATCCACAATATTCAAGTTAATCATCCCATATATCTCTACTCATTTTTTAGATTCATATTTCTTCATTATCACTTATGCTTGTTGTTTAAGCACATGGATCTTCCTTTCAAAATCAACTAAACATAAACACCATCAAATCTTTCAAATCTACTTCAATCAATAAGCTACCAGAGTTGCATAGATAAAATGGCAATAAGTTATGTTTTAAACTCTTCAACTATGACTTCTTGCTATGCCCAAATGTTAGTGAAATTCCCTCATCCTATAACACCTCACAACATTTATGTGATTCCAGAATTGAGCAATTCATGGTATATTTATATCCAATCTTCTAGCATTTCCCAAGTACGAGGCCTTTAATTACCAATATTTAGAAGCCCTTGTTCTAAGTACACATTTGTATTATTTTTTCAACTAATAAAGTTTGTAAATGACTATGTTAGCACTTTTAATTAATAAATTTATATTGATTATGACCAAGGAATTATATATAAAGCTCTATAACCATGATTTAAGGGTTTTGATAAAATTTGGGTCTTCAAACAACATTTGAAATGGGGATATGCAGTGGGATCGAGGTTGCAAAGAAAGGTAGAGAAAGTTTAAGGTTTATTGTCTTTGGAATCTATTAGGAACATTGATAATGTTGTCTCCCTCTACTAGGGAATTTGTTTGTAAACTTTTGGTTATCATGAGACTAAGCTTTACAAGCTAAAATTTGGGATTGATTTGTTTTTTCACCCTAAACCTAGCCCTCCAAACATCATTTTCATTACCTTTGAATTAGCTATAATCACACACTATTTATGTTATTCACTATGCTTTCTCATTATTATATTTCTTCATTAAAAGTGATGATTGTGATGGGTTGTGTTTTCACTCACTGAAAATTTTGTTTTCTGCTGTCAAAAGGGTGCAAAAGAGCAGAAAATTTGTAGCCATCTCCCAAGCCACAAAAGCTCTCAAAGCTAAATCAGACCCCATCCATTGGATAGTGCTCGGAATAAGATTTCCAACGATATATGAAACTCCTCAAATGGACCCCAGAATCAGAAGATATGACCTGTTAAAGTTGAGGGTTTTGTCACTGTTGAAAGGAGGAAAGAATCACAGATCAGAGGTCAGAGAGCATATCACAAATCGATTATTGGCGGAATAGGTAGAAATGAGGCAATTAGAGATGTGGAGTGAAATTAGCGGTCAACGATGGTCGATATCGTAAATCGGTAGATCGGTGATTTCTCGTCAATGGCACTAAGCGCATATCAGCCTATCGGCAGTCGGGGGTCCATGGAAATCGATGATCGACAATCATGCTCAGAACATCATGGCTTATCGACACGCCAGTGGGGTGAAAAAACTAAAATATTTCGATATTGTGAGTTGCAATAGGATAGTGTAAATCACCGGGGAAGGCCGAAAAGCATTTAACAAATAAATTTAGCGAAAAACCAATGGTCAAGCACTAAAGGGCTATCACAATCGAAGGTTACAAACATGTTGCCGATCCATTGTAAAGGTCCTGATTGAAAATCATGATTGCAATCCGCCAAGAAAGGATCTCCGATAAGGGGCTGGCCCGAAGTCACGTAAAGAGTCAAAGAAACCAGGGGCTAAGCACAGAGGTGATCGACGATCGAAAAATCGGCAAAACCTGATATTGCATCACTCAAAGTTAAGTCACCAATTGCAAGTTGCCAATAATAAACCTCCGATCGAAAAGGTTGAGCCTCGACATAGCCTCCAGTCCTATGATGAAGAAATACTGAAAGGGTATAAACCAAAGGGGTCTAAGGAGCATTGAGACTCGCTATTTGTAACATCCTCTAGAATGAAAATCTTGATACTGTGATGCCCCAATAGCATGGTACATTGTTTTAAAGTTGGATGGGTCAACAGCTGAGACTTTGAATAGATGTATGGAGTAGTTGGAGAGTGATATGGGCTAATCTTGTGGAAGCATCTGCAACAAGAAACCCGGGACAACAATTGCCTCATAAATGAATTCGATTGCTGCAATGCACATCTTCAGAGAGTAAATGGAGGTATGTGACTCAGGAAGACTTAATGCCTTAGCGTGGAGCTCCACTCGGTCATAAATGCAAAGGAATTCCTGGACAAACTCTGTTGTCGCTCTGTGACAAGCAAACATAGTCAATCGCTACCAACTATAGAGAGTGGAGAAGTCGGTCAGTTAAGGCGAAAGCGACAGAAACTGGTGAAGTAGCAGGAGGGACACATTGTGGCAAACACATGCCCTTATCAAGGGGCCTTCACAGGAACAACAGAGGGATACTTCTTCCATCATCTTTTTGTTTTCCTTTTCTTTTCGTTATTCTTTAATTTCTGTCTATTTTCAAGAAAGGAATCAAATCCTTAGAAATCATTTTGGGTAGCAGAGCTATCGCAGGCTGAGGCAGCTAGTTAATCATACCACTGGCCCTTCACTGAGATATTTTGTAAATGTGGTTTCAAAGCCCCCCTTCTCTATATAAATGAAGGGGAGAAACACTTAATACAGGTTCGATAATTCTCCACCCACAGTGGTCCAAATTATGTGATTCCACTTTGGTTCTAATTTCCTGTTCATGAGGGACTAAAGCGATACACTATTGAATGTTATGGACTAGTTATTTGGACCCTCCAAGTATTAATGAAACTATTCTGGTGATTCCAAGCAGATCAATGCATAATATGTTTTCTCTTCTGCAATCTCATTCCATATATGTTTTTCTTTCTCTAAAATAGTGTGATGAAATTGTCGGTTTCTCCCTTGTTCATGATTGTATATTTGTTACCAAGTAGCAATAGTACCTGTGTTAGCTATAGATTTACTTAAGTACCTGTAATATGCACATATTTTCTTAAGCTTTTGGATACAAATGTGCCCATGAGTATATGGCTTGAAACCCTAACTAGCGCTCCACTCCTGTCACTCTTTCATCTCCTCCCTCTTCCATATTTCTACTGGAACATTGTGGCTTAGGATTTTGCATTGCAGTCATCCCTACACACCAATTTCCCTCCTCTCTTTCCTCCTCTTCACTTTACTGAAACATAAATATTAAGCTGCCTGTTGTTGTGTGTCGGCCACTAGAACCAGACATTTCTCTTTGAGGTCAGCCCGATTTACCCCCTGAGCACTTGGATCCATGTATTGGTTGATTTTAACCAAGCCCCCTTTATCCTATTTTTCAATTACGTGACAATTGGAGTGCAACCGAAAGCCCCTCTTGAAAATCTTCCATGCACTCCTCTATCTAAGATGTCCTAGGCACTAGTCTACAATCAACCCAAAGGTTGTCTCTAGGAAGATTTCTATGTCTCCCGAAGCACTTGTGCTACGGGTGCCATTTAAAGCGACAACAGGTTGCGTAGTTCATTTCTTTTGTAGTTTTCCTCTTCTATGAGATCAAAGATACTAATAACTTTCATTATTTGTGAGATTAAATATATTAGTAGTTGCTTGAAGGAAACTCTATTTATATGAAATATATGAGGCTACTATATGGACCATAGTAGTTTTGACTTCAACCATCCATCATTTTAAATACTACTTTCTAAAATATTTCCTTCAAGTCACAAACTCTAGGATTTTCCACCAATGAAAAGGATCTTCTCCATTATGAGTCTAATGTAACATTCCTTTTTCTAATCCCCAAGTTTTCCAATGTAATTAAAGGATGATAATTTTGGAGAGCCAACATGGATATATTGCCAATATTGTTTGTTGTAAATATTTTGATTAAATTATAAAGTATTAAATTTGAAGAAGAATCAGAATCCTATATCAATCCTGATGTATGGAAGGATAGGTTACTTAGGAAGTCTGTAAGGGAGATTGGGAAGTTTCCCATATTCCCTAAATTTAATGTTATGACCCCTAATGTTCTTGTTGAACTACCAACTACCTAAGTAGCTATGAGAGGATGGGGGAGAAGGTGTTGGAACCACCTGAACATGGGCTATGTACCTCACAGTATAGTCCTAGTTGACTTCACATCCCAAGAAGAGGAACTTCGACCTTTCCTGTGTGAAGCAACACTCATGGGTAGAAAACATGTCAATTTTTTGAGTTAGTTATTTTGAGTAGAACTTGGAAGATGGTAACACTTAGAAAAAAATATATAAAAGAAGACTTGAACTATTTGAGTGAACGTGTAATCCTTATGAACATACAAATCTAAGAACGACAACATTGCAAACTAGTAAACCTATGATTGGAAGCTGGACAACAAATTATAGGTTTGAAGTGTGTTAGGTGAGGAAACTAGAGAGAAATCCCTTCACTCAAGTCAGGTAGACCAAGAAGAACTCTACTATTTGGTTGTGTTTTCTCATGTGAATCACTTGAAGGAGAAAGGATTTTTAAGGAAACCATAGGAAGTGGAGAAGTGATTTGGGAGGATCCAAGATGCCTCAAAATTACATAGTTCGAAATTGAGATGAAAAGGTTGCCATGATGAGGAGCTCGGTGATATATTTCCAACACAACTTGAATGAGCTCAAAAAAACTTCATATGAGAAAGTTATCACGTTTTGAAGTTTTGAAAAAAATGCAAAAAGGAAGGATATAGGTGACATGTGTTAGTCCCAAAGGGTGACACATGGCAGGTTGTATGAAGGACACAAGGGAGGATCAAAAGAATAAACGTGATATGAGGCTGGCGTGACATGGTGACATGGTAGCATCAACCGAGGACAAATGGCAGAGACAATTATGTGGCATCTATGTGGCAGTTGACTTCGTAGGTGGCTGTGCAATTGACTAAGTCTTGGGCATTGATTGTGTGACATGTGGACCAATCAAGTGGAGTAATGTGGTAACTTAGGTTGGAACAAAACTCTCTTGACCTCTCTAGAAGAGTTGGGCAAATGGTTTGAACTCACGACCTTGTCAGCAACAACCCAAAGAGTCATTGTTGCACCAACCATTGATTCTTACTATGTATAAGTGGAAACTTCTATTTGAAGTTATTACAACCTGCAATGATTTTAAAATAACATAGGTGGGCTTTGAACCCATGAAGCCATTGTTGAAATTGGAAGTCAACTTTGACTTTTCAATGTATAATGGCAAGCTTAATACATAAAGATTAGATAATTGGATTTAACAAATAGAAGTTTATTATCATGTTTAGCAATTTGTTGAAGAAGCCGTAAAAGTTTAGTCGGCCTATTTATGACTTGAAGGTACAACGTTGGTTTGTTGGGAGAGTAAACTTGAAGAAGGTAGAAAAATGATTTTTAAGATCCTTTCTTCATGGTCAAAATTCACTAATGCATTAAAGAAAAAGTTTTATCCTTTAGCATACACCTATAAAACAATCATGGAATGGGAAAAATTGAGACAAGGAAAAGGACAAAGCATACAAAGCTTTAATAAATAATTTAGGAAGAAGGCATTACATTTAAATATTCCATTATATAATCTAGAAACTCTTTTAAAATGTATTGGTACATTGCATAGATACATTCACCATATTATTTTCTTATTTAATCCCATTAATTTGGATGAAGTATGTGTCCAAGCTACTCATCTTGAGTCCATGGGAAATAATGTGCAAAGTGATTTCAAACAAAAGTAAACATCTAAGTTTTTGTAAGTCAAATTCAAAGGGAAAGGGAAAGGCAAGAAGGTTGCTACAATGAATAAGAAGAGGCAAAGTCTACATGCTCTCATTATAGAAAGAAAGTGTACGGTGATGCTCATTTTTGGAAGATACATCCTAAACTAAGGCCTAAAAGGTTTAGAGGCAAAGGAGAGAAAAATACTATTGCCATAGTGCAACAAAATTTTGGATCTTATTCAAGGGATGAAGCTTAGATCACAACTATAGGAGTGCAAGGTAAAACATCTTCTCATAACAGTTCTAGTTCTTCTATTCCATCTCATAGTCCTAAAAGTAGAAGAAGTGAGTTTTTGATGCAATTTTCAAGAAACTGGAATTAGAAACAACACCTCACAAGAAACATTATCCTCTATGTTGTGTATGTGATGATGCAAAGCTACAAGTAACTAAACAATGTAAAATTAAATTTGCTATCACTTCAAAAATTTTTGATGAGGTTCAATTAGATGTGGTTCCTCTTGATATTTCTGGAATTATATTGGGAAGCCATTACTTGTATGAAAGGAAAGACAAGGTTGAGTATATTGTAAGGGCACATAGCATGAAGACTAAATTATCACTTGTTAGTGCAAGGAAAATGAAGAGGCTCATAAATGCTAGAAAGAAATTTGTACATATAGTTGTGAAAGCAACATATGTTGAACAATATACTGATTTTAACGGTTGTGATCCTTCTCATAAGGATGAATTAGTTAATCTCATTTCTAACTATGATGAAATATTCCAGGAACCTGAAGGATTGCCTCCCAAGAGGGAGATCCAACATGAGATTCAATCACAAGAAAGTTCCCTTCTTCCTAATGTTGGTATGTACAGGATGTCCATAATTGAGAATGTAGAGATAAAAGTTAAGTTCAAGAATTTCTTGAAAAGGGAGTCATCATGCCTAGTTCCTCTCCATGTGGATCTCCTACTGTGATAGTACCAAATGTTGATTTTTAGGGTATCCTCTAAACTGATAATTACTTCTGATGATTTCAGTTAGGTTAATCCTTTTTTGTATTCATTTTTCATTATAAAGAAATTACACAAAGGAGCTCAACAATAAAAAAATATGCCAAAAGGACCACAAAGAGACAATTTCACATCAACACAAGCATTTACCCTAGGAAAACCCACATGAGGAAAAACCCAACCACCTTTTCCTTAGAGAAATTCTTGTTTTCAACAAGAGATACATCTAGACATCCTATTCATTTACAAGGTCAAATTGACCATCAAATAAACTTGGTTAAACATAATCAAACTTCATCCTAGTCAAGCTATCTTCCCAAAAAAATTGGTATGATTAGGTCTGCTTAGAATTAGGCCTTCTTCCTTCCTCAAAATCCAATCCTTCCTTAGAAATTTGGTCCAGTACAAAGATTTGTCTAACATAGAGAGCTACCACAAAGATTCTGTCTCATACAACATAGATTCATCTAGCACAAAGGGGTACCACAAATATTCGGTAATGCACATCGTATATTTGTCATGTACAAAGGGTTACAACAAAGATTCAATCCTGTACAACAAAGGGAGAAATTCATCCATCTTTCTTCTCTCCTTTACATGGCTTAACAAAAGATATTATGTATTTTATGATCAAATCCGAATTGTTGCTTGAGAAGATATCAAATATCTCCTATATATAGATCCATTAGGCCGAATGGGTTCCTTTGTTAACAAAGATGACTTGAACACTTGAAGGGGCCAACTTGACTAGGAGGAGGCTAACATGGTTTCTTTTGGAGACAAAAATTATATTTTTAAAGGTTCAAATTTTCTTCTTTTGAAAAGAGTATGAGGAACATGCTTTAGAAATTTTTTCTTTACAAATACATCATGGACCAAAAATAATAATTATGAAGACCAACCACAGTTACAAAATTCAAAACCAAAGAAGGATGGTACATGGAGAATGTGTGTTAACTTTTGTGCAATAAAAAGTATCTCGGTAAAGAAACGATACCTTATTCCTTGTGTCAATGCTTTGTTAGGTTAGCTAAAAGATGCAAATTATTTTACTAAGTTAGATTGTGAAGTGGTTATCATCATATTCAAATTGCAGAAGGTGGTGTTTGGAAAACCACTTTCAAAACAAAGAAGGGTTTGTTTGAATGGTTAGTGATTCCTTTTGGGCTTTACAATGCCCCAACAACTTTTATGCATTTGATGAATGTTGTTTAACAAAGTTATCGATCAAACGAGAACTATTACTTGAAAACAAGAACTCTATCCAAAAGACCCAAAAAACATGAAAAAAACAACTCGAAAAAGAAAATTGTTGATTCTGCATCACCATTTTTTTATATATTTATTTCAGAGTAAATTTTCAATATTTTTTAAAAATAACAATAAAAAACAATAAAAGCAATTTTTTTGTGCAAAAACATTTTGAAATCAAGAGTGTTTTTTTTCAAGGTAATTTTTCAACCTTTTTTAGCAATGACGTTAAAGATAAAATATCATAACTTCGAAAAACCTTAAAATTCCAACAATTTTCAAGTGTGACATAAAGATAAAATATCATGTCTCTAAAAAAGACTTAAAATTCAAACAATTTTCAAGCCATGACATTAAAGATAAAATACTTATAATTGTTTTCAACCATAACATTAAAGATAAAATATCGTGACTTAGAAAAAACTTAAAATTTTGACAATTCTTCAACCATGGAATTAAAACCAAATATCACGACTGCAAAAATCCTTAAGTTTTCAATACATTTCAACCATGGCATTATGGAAAAATTATATGACTAAAAAATATTTAAAAATGAACACCTGAATGAAAGAGTCATTATACCAAGAGTAAAATTCTTTTTAAATGCTAAAAGTATAGCTATTCCAAAATCTTAGCATAAGGCAACTTGACACATTGCAACAAAAATTTAAAAATCAACCATCAAATTGACATGTAGTGTAGGCGATCTCAACCTATTGCAATGAAATCTTAAAAATCAACCATCAAATTGACACACTTGATCCATTATAACGAAAGCTTTAAAATCAACAATCAAATTGACACATAATGATGTTGGGTTGATAGTCGAGGATCAACATGAACCCTATAAAACAATCAAAAGGGAGGGTAATTTTTTTTTAATAACAACTAATTTATGAAAAATAATATTTTAATAATGATTATTAAGATCAAATAATATTCCTATAACGACTAGTTTAAAAATAATAATATTATAGTGTATAATAACTAGCAATTGCATGAGTTTCATTAAATATCTAGATTTACCAGCGAAAAGCTCTGAGCGCTACTCCTACCCCAGCTCGGCCCCTTCGGCCTTTCCAGATCCCAGTGCATGAGCCCGATCAGTCGAGGATCTGTGATCGAAGACTGCGATCAGATCTGTGCGTTGCTCCACGTTCCAGATTTCAGACCCCTGCGCATTCCTGACTGCGTGTGAGACCGATCAGTCGAGGATCTGCCCAAGCGAGGCCCACTGGTCATGGAGGATTGATCTTCACCTGTCAAGTCAGATCTAGCGCCCATGGAGGTGCTGGGCATCTCCCAGGCCCCTCCCTCTCCTCCTCCGTCGACGATTTCCTCAGCTGAGGCGTTCAGTCGGCTTCTGGATGGGCTACCCAAGAAGAAAAATGTAGAAGCGGCGAAATTCGTCAAGAAGCTCGACGATATCCCTGAGATCTCTCTACCTCCGGAAACCCTGATCCAGGTTGCTCTGTCCCTGTCTGAGCGGGCTCTCATAGGCCAGTTTACTGGTCTATGGCCATCTCCCAAGTCAACAGAGAGTTGGGTCAAAAGAAACTGGTCGCCGCTGATCAAAGAAAGTGTGACCTCATATTTTCTGGGACGAGGATTCTTCCTCTTTGAATTCACCTCCAAAGACGATAAAGAGCTGATCTTTCGAAATGGTCCTTACTTTATGGGCCCCCAGGGTCTGTATCTGAACAAATGGACTCCTGACTTCGATCCAGCAGTAGACGTACCCAAAGCTGTCCCGGTATGGGTTAGGCTTCCCAACCTCCCAGTTCATTGCTGGAACTGGGATTCTTTGATGCATATTGGAAATGCCCTGGGGAAATTCATAGACCGAGCGAACAGTAAGGATCAATACGACTGTGCAAGGATCTGCATTGAGGTGGATCTGGAGGAGGGGCTTTCGGAGGCCATCAAACTCAAAGTAGGAAGCTGGACGCATGTGCAGAAGCTAGACTATGAACAGTTGCCCTTCAAATGCCGGAAATGCCAGGTTTATGGGCACTTCGCCAGAAACTGCCCAACGGTCAATGAAGCAGCTCAAGGGAAGGAGGCCGGCTGGAATCAAGTTAAAAGATCCAAAATGTCTTCCAAGACCCAGAAGCCGGGAGGAACTACCGGCAAAGGCCCCCAGCAGGATCCAGCTCAGCAGATCCAACAGTCCCAGCCCAAGTTCACCCCAGAGAACAGGTTCGATCCTCTTAGCTCCCAACCAGAGGACTCCCATGAAGTGGTAGTTCAAAATCCAGAGTCCCCAGACAAAGGTTCCCAACCCCCCAACTTTAAAGACACGGGAGCCGCAGAAAGCTCAAAAGGAACCCCCGATGTAGTCGAGGAGGAGGATCAAGAATCAGAAGAATCGGAGGAGGAAGGAGAAATAGGAGAATCCCAATCCTCTGTAAGGAGATCTACAAGAGGGCGCAAAACGGATCGGGAGAAAAGAGAGCACGAAACGTACAAAGATAAACTACAGGGAAGTCAACCAACATTGGAGAAGCTGTTAGCAAAAAAGCCGAAGATGGTAAGAAATCAGCATCAAGGCTCCAAGGGAGCCCAGCCAAGCAAAGGTAAATAATGAAGATAATCTCCTGGAACTGTAGGGGTATGGGCAGCAAAATCAAAGAAGAGGCTATACGAAATCTAATAAGAATAGAGGCCCCCGACATACTCCTTCTCCAGGAGACTAAGATGGAGGAGCCAGATTTTCTTCAGGTAAGCAAAAAACTTTGGAAAAAGAGTAATGCAACAGTTGTCTCAGCCCGAGGAGCCTCTGGAGGGTTGGGTACTCTTTGGAACGAAAGCAGGTTTTCGCTGGTGGCAGAGGCATCAAATACCCACTGGGCGATGTTAAAGATGCAACATCTAATTACAAAAGAAATTTTTTGTCTTTTCAACGTTTATGTTCCGGTCAACGCTGGAGAAAAAAAGATCTGCTGGGACTCCTTAAGGCAGCAAGTAGATCTGGGCAATCTGGAAAATGTCATCATAGCAGGTGACCTGAACATCACTCTGCACTCTTCTGAAAAGCGAGGAGGCTGCATTGTGCGAGACCCGGCAAGGGAATGGGTAGAGGATCTCCTCCAAGACTGGGATCTGCTAGATATCAAGCCTGCCTCAGGTAAGTTCACTTGGTCCAATAAAAGAATAGGTCCTGGCCATATTGCAGCAAGGCTGGATAGATTCTTGGTGCATAGCTCCTTTCTTCTGCTTGGCCTAGACGCTAGCATGCACATTCTCCCTTGTAGCACCTCTGATCATAAGCCAATCAAGCTAATCCTTCGAGCTCACGCTGACCTTGGCCCCATTCCCTTCAAGTTTAGCCCTTTGTGGATCAAGGAACCCATCTTCTTGCAGATTGTCAAAGAAAGCTGGTCCCAGCCTGTCAGTGGATCTCCATTTTATATTTGGGAAGAAAAACTCAGGAGATTGAAATCAGCCCTAAAGTGCTGGGCCAAATCTCTTGTCAACCCAGCAGCTGAAAGGAAAAATATCCAAAGCCAGCTTGAAGCCCATCAATTGATCACAGAAGAGGCATATATATCTAGAGAAATCTTAGACAAAGAGGTTCATCTCCAACAGCATTACCATAAATCTTGCCTGGCCGAAGAGGAAACGTGGAGGATCAAATCGCGTTGTCTTTGGCTAAAGGCAGGCGACAGAAATACCTCATTCTTTCACAAACAAGCTGAAGCCAGGAAAGGTTTCAATTCTATAACTGAAATTAAGGAAGCTGCCACCATACACAAAGAATTTGCAAGCATTAAACATGCAGCCCATCAACATTTCAAATGCCTGTATAGTGAAGAGACGAATATGAATCAGAACTTTTGTTTGCTGGACGGGGTACCCACTTCAATAACTGCTGAGATGAACCGCCATCTAGAAAACAAAGTCACAATGGAAGAAGTCAAAAGGGCCCTCTATGCCATGAACCCAGATAAATCCCCAGGCCCTGATGGTTTTTCCGCCTCTTTTCTCCAAACCTGCTGGCACATAGTGGGGAAAGATTTATATAAAATGGTTCAAAAATCGCAGGCTTGCCAGAAACTAGGAGGAAGTACTAACTCCTCTTTCCTTGCTCTCATTCCCAAGGAAAAGGGAGCCAACTCCTTCAATAGGTTTCGCCCCATATCCCTGTGTAACATTGGCTACAAGCTGATCACAAAAGTTATTGCTAACAGGTTGAAGCATATACTTCCTAAAATCATTCCAGAGAACCAAGGAGGCTTCATCCACGGAAGGCATTTGGTGGACAACTTCACACTAGTCCAAGAGGCAATTCTATCAAGTCAGCAGTGCAAAGAACAAGGTATGGCTATCAAACTGGATCTAGCAAATGCCTTTGACCGAGTTAATCATAGTTTTCTTTTGAATGTGTTGAAAAAATTTGGTTTTGGGGTGAGATTTATCAATTGGATCCGGGCTTGCATCTCGGAACCATGGATCGCTCCTTTAGTCAATGGTAGATCTGCAGGTTTCTTCAAAGCTACAAGAGGATTAAGACAGGGCTGTCCCATGTCTCCTCTGCTGTTTGTTATTCAAGCTTCAGTTCTCAGTTTCCATCTAAACAAAAAAATGCAAGAGCAGGAGATTTCAGGGATATCCATAGCGAGGGGGGTCCAAAACATAAATCACGCCTTATTTGCAGATGACACTCTGCTTCTTGGGACAGCTTCGATCCACTCAGCCAGAAGATTTAAAGAGATGCTCGATGAGTATTGTATGGAGTCTGGTAGCAGCCTCAACAAGGGTAAGTGCCATACTTACTGCTGGAACACCCCGCCCTCTTTGCTCAATATCATCACCAGATGCCTAGGATTTGCAGCTTCCTCAGAATGGACATCGTTCAAGTATCTGGGTCTACCTATTTTCCTCAAGCGCGCCTATAGCAGGGACTGGATGCCGCAGGTAGAAAAATTTAAAAGCAAACTCCAGGCATGGGGAGAAAATTGGCTAAATATGGCAGGCAAGACAGTTCTCATTAAAGTCGTCCTTAGCAGCCTCCCGTTATACCAGTTCTCTGTGCTTCTAGCGCCCATTGGTATACTCCAGAAAATGGATCAATACATCAGAAACTTCTTTTGGAAAGGGGGTAAACACAATGAGAGAAGATTCCCGCTTGTTAAATGGGAGACTGTTCTCAAACCTAAGATGGAGGGTGGGCTCAATTTCAAGAAGCTCCCTCAGCAGAACATAGCAATGGGAGCCAAGCTCCTCTGGAGATTAATTGCGCCTAAACCAGGCTGGGCACAGACAACACTCTGGAGAAAATACCTCAAAGGCACGAGATTGAGATGTTTAGATGGACCTTTACCTCAAGGAGCCTCGCCGTTCGTCAACCTCTGCTCCAAAGCTGCCCCGTTGATTCAATCCAAAGCCTACTGGATTCCCGGAAATGGGAAAAAAATAAGCATATGGAATGATCGTATCATGGATCGCGAGCCTATAGGAGATTGCCCAAAGGTGAAATCGCTGAAAGAATGGTTGACGGCAGTCGGGAAAACTAAGCTGTGGGACATATCCGCATGGAATGGAACGCAATGGGCGGGCTGGAGTCTGTCGGATCCGCCTTCAGACCTCCACCAAGAGATCATCCACCTCTGCGAATTACTGAACGGAATTGCACCCACGCGCATCAACAGGAAAGATAGGCGAGGCTGGGGCGATCAGTCGGCCGGATATACAGTTGCCCAGGGATATGCGTGCCTTGCTGCAATCCCAAATGTGCCTCCAGACCCGGCCCCGTGGAAGACAGTCTGGGGCATCTCCACGCTGCCAAAAATTGATTTTTTTTGTTGGCTTTTATGCCACAGGAAAATATTAACCGAAGATAAACTCCAGAGGCGCGGCTTCTACGGACCGTCCAGGTGCTCCTTGTGCCAAGACTCTGAGGAATGCGCCACGCATCTGATTCTCAATTGCAAGTTCTCCATTCAGGTCTGGAGAGAACTGATGGACTATTGGAACCCCAGATTCGAGCTTCCTGCCGCCATAATAGATCTGTTCGCCACTTGGAAAACCTGCTATCCCGGGCCCTCTCCCAAAAATAAAGTGATCAAAGCGGCCTGGGCATCACTGCTTAAAATTTGCTGCTGGCAGCTATGGCTAGAGCGCAACAGCAGAATCTTCAGGAACATCCAACACAATGCCAAGACGGTGGCGGCCAAGGTAAAGATTCAATTAAAAGAATGTTTGGGAGAACATAAAGATGACTCTAACCTCACCCAGCTAGACAGAGATTGGGGGTCCTCCTTGAGCCTGCATTTTCATCAAAATATCAGAAGCATGGCTCCTCCTGAGGAATGGCAAATAAGGGGAAAAGGTAGCGAGGATTTTCAAAACTGGATCCTCAAGCAAAAGGTGCACTCCCTCTTCTTCGACGGGGCAGCAAAAGGTAATCCGGGCAACGCTGGAGCAGGGGGAGTAATTAAAAACATTGACGGTGCAGAGATCCTCCACTTTGCCTGGGGTCTAGGAATCAATTCCAGCATCCAAGCTGAGGCATTTTCCCTCTACCAAGGACTCAAGCAGCTCTTGAAGCTGGAAATCAAGGAGGCTAATATCCTTGGGGATTCCGAAGTGATCATCAAACTCATGGTGACTAACTCTACTCCAAGGGATTTAAAATTAGCAAGGCTGATCCAAAGAATCAGAAGCATGGCAAAGCTGTTCCAAAATCTGAAATACTATCACGTGCTGAGAGCCAACAACAAGGAGGCAGATCTTGAAGCCAATAAAGCTGCACAACTATCGGCCGGGGCAATGAAAAGAGACGGGGAAGAAGCATGGGTCCCAATTCCTTAAATCATTTCAGCAGATATGTTTTTTTGCTTAATTCTAAAGCTGTTTGTTTGTATATTTAAACTGGGGCAAATTGTAGAAATAAGCGCAATTGCTGATCCCAAAAGGAGATGGAAGTGGAAAGCAAATCTAATAGCGTCTCAGAAGGACGAATCCAATTGGATCGTGCCCACTCCTACTGTAATCAGAAGATTGGTATTTAGACCGACCCATTAATACAATCCATAACCGTTCTTGTTAAAAAAAAAAAAAAAAACTAGCAATTGAACCTAAAGCTGCAAAGATACATCGAAGGAATAAAAAATTAGAAAATTTATCTAGTCATAAAAAGAGTGTACTCATAAAGTTTGTATAAATTTTAATTTACCGTAAAATAAGTTTAAAAAATAAAAATAAAAAATAATCTTTAGAATTTCAAATTTCAAGACTCGGTGTGACCAACATTTAAAAACTCTGATTCAATTCAAACACTCTCAAAATGCCTGCCAAAAAGATTAAGAATCCATAACATGAAAATTTGATTAGGGATCCATGACAATAATAACACTAAGAATTTAACCAAATAACAAAAGTTTCTCATAGACTTTGCATGACAGGGGCATTATGTCCAACCTCTTTTCCTGAACTAGAAAAGTTGACTAGACTTAATATTGAAAAGAATAACCCCATTTATAACAAGAAATGTTGACTAGACTAGTTGATATTGAAAAGAATAAACCCATTTATAACTGTCATATAAAAAAACCAAGTGAAAACCCAAAGAAATTTAAAAAATATATTCAGTATATATTCTTACTTGACCACAAACCAACCTTCATTGATGTGGCTGACACGCTTTGGAGTTCAAAACCTATGAAATCCAATACTTTATAAGACACACAAAAATAATATTTAAACTCAAAATTAATACTAATATAAATTAAATAGGGGTGTGTGCAGGAAGGGGAATGCGATAATGGAAAATCTACAACTAATGTGGGAAAAGGTGAAAAGGTTGCCAAAATGGGTTGTTCAGGACTTTGTCAAGTGGTAACACTGCAAGCAAGTCATGATGGACACTGCAACGCATGTGCGTCCATCATCCATAGAAATCCAGTGAATGCAGTGTACCCTGCAAAGAGTTCCACACTTGTTCACTATTTCACCACACTTTTTCGAAGATGCTAAATAATATGATGAGGATTTTGAACATTTATTTCCATCATATAACGACATTAAAGGTCTCAAAAATTGTTTCGATTTGAGCAATTGAGCGATCTCTCTCACCAAATTAAAATAAAATATAAGAAAAACCATTTTACTTTATCCCTACAGCGGTAAGAAATGAAAAATTCCAATCAACAACCATATCTTGAAACAACAAAAATTGAAAACAAGACAATCCTAGGCTTATTCGAACTTTTAAATTTATATCAATTTGCAATTTACACTGCTATATACTTATGCATAAATAAATTTAAAAATTAATATATCTTATAAATAGAATTAATAAATGGTTATTAATATTATTTAACATGGTTATTAATATTATTTAACATTTAATTAATTATATACATGAATCTATCATCCATCTTAAATTTATTAAGGAATCCAATGAAATTGTGAAAATTAAAATAATTTTATAATGTTTTTATAATATGACAAATCTAAATTTTGCATATACCGGTCTTAACACACCATCCATAACCCTGGGGCTGTAAATTATGTTCTAAAAAACTAAATAAATCAACTTATTACACAATTTTAAAAGTTTTTCTTGAAAAACCATTATTATTTTCATCTTAATTTACAACATAGTTACCAAGTTTGAATTCGAATCCATAAAATTTCCCATGAAAATTTCAAGTCAAAAATTATTATCTAATAAATAAATACATATTTAGAAAATCAATAAACTTATTTATTTATGTAGATTTAGTTAAAATAAAAATATATTTAGAAAATGAGTAATAATGTACTTTCACTCATTAGACTTTTAACTTATTTGTCAAAAATTCTTATCCAATAAATAAATACATATTTAGAAAATCACCATTTTAAACTGATTATGTAGAGTTCAAAATAAAAATATATTTAGAAAATGAATCACAAAATACATTTTTTTTTCTTCTTTTAAAATTAAAAAATAAAAATTTTCTAATTTCACAATTATTTCTCTTTTCTTTAATTTTCTTTTTCTAAATACAATTATTTATATGTGTTAAAATCTTATTATATGCCTACAAATCATAGAGCCACACAATTTTATTTCCTAACAAAAAGTCAAAGCAAACCCTCCTAACTTGCATGGCATCCTAACTCCTTAAAAAACACTATTATGTTAAAATATTG
Source organism: Pinus tabuliformis (assembly GCA_031772625.1). Classification (NCBI taxonomy): domain Eukaryota; kingdom Viridiplantae; phylum Streptophyta; class Pinopsida; order Pinales; family Pinaceae; genus Pinus; species Pinus tabuliformis. The sequence goes on along the minus strand of CM062806.1, from coordinate 237,852,645 downwards.
CTCTCTTTAAAGACGGGCTCAAATAACTGAACTAAATCGAATGCTCAAATAAATGAACCAAATCGAACCATTCGTTGTTCCAATCGAATTAACGTATTTCCAAACTTTTTACCCCAATTCAAGCGAATTTTGGTAACTATGATTTACAACGACTATCCGGTTCTATCATCATTTCCTTGGGTTATAAACATAGATAAGCGAGACGCTCAGCTTTACAATATTTCTATTCAGGGAATAAGAAGAAGTAGTGCTGATATCTATCATCATTTGCTTGCGTTATAAACATAGATAAGCGACATTCTCAGCTTTACAATATTTATATTCAAGGAATACAAACAAGTAGTGTTGATCATGTTAGAAATCTGCAGTTTCTAAATCTTAATGTGACCCGATTAATTAAGTCATAAATAAATTATTCTATAATTTAAGCATTAAAGCGTTAAAAGCATTAAAGCATTAAAGCATGCATTAAAGCATTAAAGCGTTGAATTGGTATATGATGGACGTACCAGATTAAGAGTTAAATGATATATATAAAGGATTGGGTCCTCTCTCTCCCCACGATAGTTGTATTCTTCTCCATCAAGAAACACATAAGGAAGTGAGGGCAAGAGGAGAGAAACCGAATTCTGAGAAGAAGACAGAAGACAGAAGATGGCAGCCATTACATCTTCCGCTGTTAGTCAAGGTATGTCATCTTAAACAACATATTAAGTTCTGAATGTGAAATATTTGGTATTGATGATCTTTGGTTCTGATGCAGCTTGAATTAATGCTTGACTCATTTATGTTCCCTGAACCAGTTCTGTCCTGATGTGCATGATTGACACTCTTTGTTTCTGAACCTCATCTTTCACAACAAGATACTTCAGATCTATGCGTTTAGCACCTTTAGAGTACTTGTCGTTCTTTGAGAAAAATACTGCGGCAGAGTTATCACAATAAACTTTCAGCGGCTTGCTAATGGTGTCGAAAACCGCAAGTCCTGAAATAAAGTTCCGCAACCATAATTCATGAATTGTGGCTTCAAAACATGCCACAAATTCTGCCTCCATAGTGGATGAAGCAACGATAGTCTGTTTCGCACTTTTCCATGATATGGCACCTTGAGCAAACATAAACAGGTAACCAAAAGTCAATTTCCTAGTATCGATGCATCCAGCAAAATCTGAATCGCTATATCCAATCACCTCTGATTCATTGGATCTTCTATACATGAGCATGTAATCTTTCGTGCCTTGTAAGTACCTCAAAACTTTCTTTGCAGCTTGCCAATGTTCCCATCAACATAAAGGACCAGAAAAATAAACTTGCTCCCACTGATCCTTTGGTATATACAGTGATCAACCGTATTTTCCTTAAAACCAAAAGATGTAATAATGGTATTGAACTTAATATACCATTGTCGGGATGCTTGTTTAAGCCCATATATTGACTTCTTAAGTTTACACACCAATTGTTCTTTACCTTCTACAGAAAAACCCTCAGGTTGATCCATATAAACATCCTCATCAAGATCTCCATTCAGAAAGGCTGTTTTCACATCCATTTGATGCAACTCCAAATCATAATGAGCTACTAATGCCATTATTATTCTTAGTGAGTCCTTTTTCGAAACAGGAGAAAATGTCTCCTTGTAATCAACACCATCTTTCTGAGTGTAACCCTTAGCAACAAGTCTAGCTTTATACCGTTCGATATTACCACTAGAGTCATGTTTGGTTTTAAAAACCCATTTGCATCCGACTCTTTTACAGCCATGTGGTAACTCAACGAGATCCCAAACTTCATTATGTTGCATGGATTTCATTTCTTCTTTCATGGCATTAATCCATTCCTTTGACTCTTTACTGTCTACAGCATGTGAAAACGAAACTGGATCCTTATTGATTCCAATATCATAATCTGATTCTTGCATATAAACCACATAATCATCAGAAATAGCTGACCTACGATTTCTTTGAGGTCTTCTTAATGCTACTTGTTGTGGTTCATGCATATCAGCATTATGCATATCAGCATTATGTAAGTCATTTCCTTCAGGAAGTACTTCTTCATTTATATGTTGTTCATTATCATCATGCTGTTCTACAACAGCTGGAACAACATTTGGAGTAATAGTAGATGGAGGAACTATTCTAGGCAACGTAACATTTACCCTTGTTTCCTTTATTTCTACTATTTCTCTTCTAGTACTCCCACTGACTTCACCATTCTCAATGAATCTTGCATTACTAGTTTCTACAATTCTTGGACTATGATTAGGACAGTAAAACACGTACCCTTTAGATTTCTCAGGGTAACCTAAAAAATACCCACTGATCGTTCAAGAATCTAATTTCTTTTCATGTGGATTATAAATTCTCGCTTCCGCTGGACAACCCCAAACATGCAGGTGTCTTAAGCTAGGTTTCCTGTTAGTCCACAACTCAAAAGGAGTCTTTTGAACAGCTTTACTAGGAACCCTATTCAACAAATAGTTAGCGGTTTTGAGAGCATACGACCACAAATTCTTAGGTAGTGTAGAATCTGACATCATACTCCTAATCATATCCATTAACGTCCTATTGCGCCTTTCTGCTACACCATTTTGCTGTGGTGTACCTGGCATTGTGTTTTGCGCACATATGCCATGACTTTCGAGGAATTTTGCAAATGGACCTGGACACTGGCCTGACTCATTATATTTACCATAATATTCACCACCTCTATCAGACCTTATGATTTTCACCTTTTATCTAATTGCCTCTCAACTTCCTTTACAAACGTCTCAAGGACATTCACAGATTGAGATTTTTCATGAAGCAAATAGACATAACCATAACGGGAAAAATCATCAATGAAAGTGATGAAATACTTTTCTCCATTAAAGGCTGGAGTGTCCATAGGTCCGCAAATATCAGTGTGTATTATTTCAAGAAGATGGCTGCTTCTAGTGGATCCTTTCTTATTATGTTTGGTTTGTTTACCTTTAATACAATCCACACATAATTCTAGATCACTAAAGTCCAAATTTGACAAAATTTCATTACTTACTAATCTCATCATTCTTTCTTTGGATATATGACCTAGTCGTTTATGCCACAAGAAAGCAGAATTTTCATTCAACCTGCTACGTTTACATCCAACATTATTTACTACATTCAACAAGGAATTCGCATAAGTGTCATTCAGTTTCAATTTATATAAACCATCAATTAGAATACCAGAACCAACATTATCAGTATTCTTATATAAATCAAAACAACCAGATCCAATCATACATCTAAAACCAGAAATATCCAATTTACTTGCGGAAATAAGGTTTCTAGATAATGAAGGTACATAAAGGGTATTGTATAAGTCTAATACATATCCACTTTCTAGAATTAGACGATAAGTCCCAATGCCTTCAATTGAAGATTTCATTCCGTTTCCCATAAAGAGAAAACGATCTTCATTTGGATTTATGGTTCGGATCGTAAGAAATCCCTGCATATTGTTGGAAACATGAGTTGTAGCACCAGTATCAAGCCACCATGTATTAATAGGAACTTCAACTAAATTTGATTCAAAACATACGAAAGATAGCTCATAACTAACACGATTCAGATGTAGACATAATAGTATAATATAGCACTCCTTTGGGTAGATACTATCTTATACTTAACATAATTAAATACCAAAACATAAGTAGGTAATAAATATATTCAATTAAATAGAACTGACATCTTTGGATGATCAATATTTATTTAATCAAAATATCTATCAAACCTCATCATGTCAACTAGTTATAGAACAAGACTTTCCTTTGGGTAAGTTCTCAGGTTCTATCATTAGTGACGCCAGTTCTTAATTGGTATTATTATAACTGGCAATTTCTACCAATAATCATTATGTCACTTATGCACTAAATGATTATTCTGATTTTGACCACTTTGGTGATTAACAAAATTATAAATCTCATGTGCATAAATGATTTATAACACATACCTTATGCAAAACAACATTCTGATTTTGACCACTTTGGTGATTAACAAAATCATAAATCTCATGTGCATAAATAATTTATAACACATACCTTATGCAAAACAATCAGTCATAGAGCAATTGCTTTTATGCCTAAAATTCAAACAATTATTTTGGATTTCCATTACTGGAAAGGCATACGAATGCGTCATTCAAACAACAGATTGGACTTTCATTACCGGATCGGGATTCTTTATGCCGGAAACACATGAACGGTTCATTCAAACAACAGATTGGACATGCACTTCCGAAAAAGCATTCTTTATTTCACTGCAAGTGTAACACTGTCAATTATAGCATTTCAACTGTTGAAATTCGTCCATCTTCAACTACGAAACCTTTTAGGACAGATAAAGGAAAATTTTATGCAGCCTTTTGTTTCATTTAAACATTAGCACACTTACAACCTTTTTTACAGAATAAATTTGAATCATTACGCCTTAGACACATACAACATGAACCAAAAAGGCGATGCTTAAGGCTAAACATTCCGAAAAGTGTAAATATTTCGCGAGAACGAGACAATACTCAGAAAACTAAACTCTTAAAAACCGAATCCGAATAGCGGCCATAGAGCTGTGCAAATTACGGAAAAAACAAACATGAGAACAAATTGATCACGAATCTTAACCCACGAGGATGAAACACAATATTTTCCATCTTATAACGACTGCGCTCCTTCCGTTTGTGGCATGTTTTGAAGCCACAATTCATGAATTATGGTTGCGGAACTTTATTTCAGGACTTGCGGTTGTCGACACCATTAGCAAGCCGCTGAAAATTTATTGTGATAACTCTGCAGCAGTATTTTTCTCAAAGAACGACAAGTACTCTAAAGGTGCTAAACGCATAGATCTGAAGTATCTTGTTGTGAAAGATGAGGTTCAGAAACAAAGAGTGTCAATCATGCACATCAGGACAGAACTTATGATTGAAGACCCTTTGACGAAAGGGTTACAACCAAAACAATTTAAGGAACATGTTCAAAGAATGGATCTTGGTTGTATTAATAATAATTGATGTGTGACATTCTGAGCTCTTTTATGTGTTTCTGATATACAATTATGTGTCTCTTGTTTTAATGTAATAGTACGTATTTTACGTAATTTTAAACAAGAGAGAGTCTTATAAAGATATTATGTTTAATCATTATGACATAAGACATTATGTGGACCATTATGCTGTTTTATATAAATTATGAGTATGAATTGATGGATTACTGGTATTGTAGTATATGGAAGGGAATGCACTGAATTAATAGTGCACAACCGCCATAACTCTCAGCAATTTATCATAGTATGATGTTCAACGCTTAATATTATGAATAGTCGGGTCAAGTGGGAGAATGTTAGAAATCTGCAGTTTCTAAATCTTAATGTGACCCGATTAATTAAGTCATAAATAAATTATTCTATAATTTAAGCATTAAAGCGTTAAAAGCATTAAAGCATGCATTAAAGCATTAAAGCGTTGAATTGGTATATGATGGACGTACCAGATTAAGAGTTAAATGATATATATAAAGGATTGGGTCCTCTCTCTCCCCACGATAGTTGTATTCTTCTCCATCAAGAAACACATAAGGAAGTGAGGGCAAGAGGAGAGAAACCGAATTCTGAGAAGAAGACAGAAGACAGAAGACAGAAGACGGAACAGAAGACAGAAGACAGAAGATGGCAACCATTACATCTTCCGCTGTTAGTCAAGGTATGTCATCTTAAACAACATATTAAGTTCTGAATGTGAAATATTTGGTATTGATGATCTTTGGGCTGTTAGTAGCTATATTTTTACAGATCATTGCAAACATAATGAACAAAACACAAGTAGCAGCGATAAATAAATATATAGATATATAGATATGGTTATATAAGCATAGATAGGGACCAAAAAATGAGGATTACATGCGTGGAGAAACGGCCAGAGCGCAGCGATGTATATTCGATCAGATGCGAGTGGCAATTATCACACGTATGTCTAATCAGCGGTGACTGCGACTCTCATCCCAGCAAGAGAGCAGTTCCGAGGAAAACTGCAAATAAAGTAGTTAGAACTTAGTACCCTTATTCAGAGTAATCATGTCGTTGCCAGTGTCGTAGCGTTTTGAATTCCTTGTAGTACACGTTTTATAACGTTCGCGTCTGCCACCACCACGTCATGTAATCTCCAGTAATAGTTCAATATTGCACGTATATTTACTTGAATTTAATTCAATGGATTTCAAGAATATTTTAAAATGGGATTTAAAAGAGTGAGGTCAAGAAATTAAACACTTTCACTTTAGCTAAACTTAATTGCATTATCAATTTCAAAAATATTTTAAAATAGGAGAACAAGAGTGAGATGAATAAATTGAATTCACTACCTCTCTCCCAAATATTCTGGAAATTTACAATAATAAAGATTGCTTTACTAAGGAAATATTCTATAAATTTACAATTATAAAGACGATTCCATTAACCATCAGAAACAAAACTCAGAATATTCCATAAATGGACAATGATAAAGATGGCCCCATCAGCCACATAAAACAGCCTTGTTCAGGGCGATTCCTATTGCCACCACAGTTTTTTAATTAATGCCCCCTGACATGCGGAGGCGACAGGGAAATATAAGGCTCGCCGTTTATTCCTGCTACTTTCTTATTCCACTTTCCCTTATATTTCCCTATAGCCCCCGCATGTCAGGAACATTAATTAAAAAACTGTGATGGAAATAGGAATGGCCCTTGTTCATCAACCAGATGCATGGCCTTTAAAACACATTAAACTTACCGAGAGTGTCGCTGGCCTTGAATTTCTTCTCGCCAACCCAGCGAGACTAGTCGGTTTGAAAACCCCACCCATGCGATCCCCAACTGCGTAGGTGGCGCCTTCAACCAGAAGTGCAGACTAAATCATCAAGCAAAGGGGCAGCATGCCCATTGTGAAAAGCCACACACTGCCTCCCCTCTCGGCCATTTTGCAGTACAGAACCAGAGCAATCAATAACACACATAAAATTTTACCAGATCGCACTAACAGAATTAGATTTTTACCAGATCACTCTAATTGGGTAGAACAGTGACAATTAGATTTTTACCAGATCGCCCTAACTGGTTAAAACTGTGACAAGATTTGGGTGGGAAGAACGGTAGCTAGAGAAAGACTGGATGCGATGATTTATATAGTGGGATGTAGGTAGATCCCCGAGTTTGCGAAAAAATTGTAGTATCTTCAATTCCATGCATGGTGGTAGGTGTTATAAGTGCCACCAACTGCCCCGCCCACTTCGACATTCATTATTCAAAGATTACGGTCATTAATTCCAAATAACGACTATATCACCTCCGTTAAAATCACCCACCACCTCCGTTATTGAAATTTGGCCGAGCAAAACAAGCGTTATATGCCATGATCGCACAACGTTCTGCCCAATCGATGGATTTCGGAAGATCGAAGAGAGACAAATTATCAAAAGATTAATTGATATTAAAAAACTACCCTGATTTTGAGGGCTCTGCTCCAAACTTTTCTGCGTAGGACTCTGCCCCGATGATGGAGAGAGGGTGTCGACAATTCTGGCAGAGCCATCTCGGAGGTTTTCCCGCACGCTGTTTGACAAGTTAACAACGGAAAACCAAAGTAGTAGTAACAAGTTAACGATGGAAAATTAAAGTAGTAGTGACAGATGTATCTGGAAAACAAAAGTGTAGACGACTACTAGTGACAAGTTAATGATGGAAAATTAAAGTAGTCGTGACAGATGTATCGTGGAAAACAAAAAGTAGACCACGGTAGGTAACCAACTGATTCAAAAGTAACCATTTCGATGTAATTATTATAAAAAATTAATAGTAAACATTAATAAGAAACAAACCATCTAAATTAACCAAAAACCCGGAATAGAGTTATATATATATTAATTAATCAAGATTTTATAACAAAAGTAATAATTAAAAAAACTAAAATTAAAACCAACAATTAAAGGTGAAAAAACTTTGAAGGTTTGAAAACGAATCTGAGATCAAATCTGTCATAGAGCAAACTTTGCTTATAAAAGATTTGATCTTCTCAACACATACAGATCCAGTATTAAACTAGCATTTGCATCTGATGTTGCAAAGGAAACCCCGTAAGGCATAGAGTGTGGAAGAATAGCGATATGTGAATGGGCATTGTTGAAAGCAAGGGTGGATGATAATGAGTTGCAATTGAAATTGTTAGTTAGAGTGTGGAAGAATAGCGACATGTGAATGGGCATTGTTGAAAGCAAGGGTGGATGATAATGAGTTGCAATTGAAATTGTTAGTTATGCGTATGCTGAATATGGATATTTTGTAAATAATAGTGTGTAGAAGAATAGTGACATGTGAATGGACATTGTTAAAAGCAAGTGTGGATGATATTGAGTCACACTTGAAACTATTAGTTATGTGTGTTTTGAATAGGGATATTTTGTAAGTAATAGTAGTTTGTGGAAGAATAGCAACATGTGAATGGACATTCTTGAAAGAATGGGTGGATGATAATGAGTTATAGTTAATGTCAGGTAGAGGTTATCCATTATCCATGTAGTAGTTTTTGTTTATGTGAACGTGTTTTTGTACATTATTTTAAGGTTTTTCAAATGGGCATCTTTGAAATTTTGGAAAAGAAATTGAAGTGTTTGGCAAGTTTTGGCCTACTACTCATAAACATCAATCCGAAAAAGGGGTATGTGTTGTAGTATTTGTAAAACAATTTTGCATACCGTCATCTACAGATACTGTAAAGCAAGTCTAGCCACATTTTGAATATTGCTACAGGGGCTTAGGCTGTAAAGACTCCACATTCAAAACAAAATGGAAAGGTAGGATGAGAAACATATTGGATCATAAAGCAATAGAGAGTATAGTGGAAGCATGGGATCCTTATAATTATCACTGGTCCTCCTTAAGCCTTACTAGGATTGGTGCCTTTTGGTGGCTTAGGCAAGAAGAGTGATTTTCTAGGTATCATGTTCATTTTGTTGCTCCTATGGGGCTTCTTAGATTCGGAATTTGAAGGGACCCAACATCGTAAAAGTGTTGTTTGGTGGCTTGGGCCTGTAACACATGAACTGGTACTTAGCCCCAAACAACTTGAGAGTGTACAAATTTCCGAGGACAAAGGATAAAAAGGAGTTACTATTAAAATTTAAAATTCCCGCTTAACAAACTCTACCTGGGATTTCTTGAAAATTTTAATTTACCAACCTCTGCATTTCATCAAAAGATAAGAGCCTTACTGTAAAATAAGGATTGAAACTGAAAAGTAATGAGTTGTTATCATTTTTTTCCATTCCACCAGTCACAAAACATTAAACATGTATGTACCAGTTCACTCTACATGATTCATGATTTATTGCAGAAATGGTAAAAAACTCAATGCTTATTTCTTCTGATCTCAACAGAAATTTGCATTTTGAAATCTTATAAATCTATTAAAATAGTAACAATAGTACAAAATTATATCTTATTTTTGAGTGATCAGGAACTTTACGGCCCTAAAAGTTTTATTATGAGTAAAAGCTTATAATTTCATTGTCTTCTAACAGTTTTGTGTGAACGAACTCTAAATTTCTTGCACCATTCTGACTTGAAGTAAATGCACAGGTGGTATATTGTAGGGAGACAGAGTCAACCTACAATTGTTTTGGAGAAACCTATAGAGCTTGTCAATCAGTAATCCTTCAAAAGGCCTAGCGCTCTTATTAGTCTTCAATGTGATTTTTCCTAGAAGATACACAAACCTTGTATTCTTTGCCAATTCAATCTACTACAATTCCTCATCTAAGAGTAGTTACTTTCTTCCACTGTATTTCTGCTTGCATAACTTCTGTCATGTGAGGAGGAATGAGTTCCTCTAAGCTTGAGATAGTCTTTTATGCTTTCAAAAACCTGGTTGATAAATTCAGAGCCTTCAATGTTTGGGGCATCTTTGTAACCATATTGGGCTACACATTTACATACACCTTTTGGCTCTAGTTTTCCAACCATAAATCTCTCCGACAAAAGTATTGTCTTGACTGGAACCATTCTTATGGTGAAAATGATAAGAACTTCATGCAGAGATCCCACATTCTTTACATAATGCTCAATAATCGGTGGTAAGTCAGAAATAAGGTCACTGCAAAAGAAATGAATTCCTGGTACAAGTGAATTCACCCCAACAATCAATCCATTCAAACCTTCTATGCTGAGTTTTCTCCGTGCTAAATATTTATACTTTTTCTACCTTCCTTATTTCCAAGAGAACATTATGGTCAGAAAAATTGTTGCAATGATGAAGGGACACCAACCACCTTGTGGCACCTTATTCAATACAGATGATAGATAAACTCCTTCAAAGATAGCAAAAAACAGAGTGAAGGGTAGTATAAGAAAAACATGCATGTTCCAAACCACAAGCATGACCAAAATTGTTGCAATTAGGAAGGGACACCAACCTCCCTGTGGCACCTTTTTCAATATAGATGATAGATAAATGCCTTCAAAGATAGCAAAAAACAGAGTGAAGGGTAGTATAAGAAAAACATGCATGTTCCAAACCACAAGCATGACCAAGGTTACTACGCACGTTGTAATGAACATGACCCCAACCACTGCAACCCCTGCACCACCAAACACCTAAAATTATCCTTGGAAACTCAAAAGAATCGATAAAAACTACCAAATTCGGTTGTCAGATATAAATTCGTATATTCTTACCATATGCATTGCCAAATTGTGTTCCATCCCGGAATCCTACGACAATTGCAAGGCAGATAACCATGAGAACATAGTTAACTTCAGGTGAATAGATCTAACCCTCGTAATTTTGTGAGGTATGAACAATATTCACTCGAGGGAAGCAACTAAGAGCCATGGACTGTCTTATGATTGAGAATGTTGTTGTAATCAATGCTTGACTGGCTACAATGGCTGCTAAAGTGGCAACAATACGGCAGCTGGCTTCACTCCATCCTCATCTGATACAGGAAAAGGACATTGCAAGTTACCAAACAATAAAGTAATTCATGGATTTCATTTAGTGAAGGGTAAAACAAGGCATGATATGGAGGACTACCATGTCGCAGAGTATAAGCATGTAGAAGATCATGATTTTGGGCTTTTTGCTATCTTTGACGGACATTTGGGACATGGTGTCCCATGTTACTTGCAATCAAATCTTTTTGACAACATTTTAAATGAGGTAGGTATGAAGTGCTCGTGCCTTGGATGGTCATCTCAAATTTTCTTGGCCTTTTTGCAAGATTTTGTATTGCATTTCAACCGTGTTCGTAAATTTTTGAACTGATCAACTTTATTTAATTTTGTTAATGATGATGTTTTAATACATTTTTTAAACATTTTTTAAAGGGTTTTATTAAAACTAGTGTAGATTCATCAAAATTGGGTTCATCAAGTACTAAGAGGGATCAAATTTCTTGAGGTGTAAATTTTTATTATTATTTGATCTCTCTTGGTATTTGACAGATCCTGGTTTAAAATGGATCTATGCTATTTTATTTATTTTTTAGATATTGCCATATATATATATATATATAAACATCTATGTCATACTGGGTTGTAGAGCACCTTGTTACTCTCATGCAATTCCCAAGAAAATACTATATTTTTCTTTTGGTACACTGACCTTCCAATTCATGAAGTAAAACTTATGATAAGTGTGCCTTTCGTCCCCTAAATATGTAAAATTTTTATAGCTAAGAATAATTGCAAGTAATATTGAGAATTTATAAAATTTAAATTTCTCAAAAAAAAATGTTATTAGTTTAGTTAATAATATTACTGATTTAAAAATTTTAAATATTGTGTGGGGTTCAAAGATTTTAGTGTCTATTTTATTTATAGCAGTTGTGAAGGGTTGTTTTGCAAAAGACATTAATAATACATATATTTAGGTCAATAATTCTAAGCATTCACAATCCATGAAGCCAATTAAAGAGTTTGAAATGTATTTAAAAGCTAGGGGAAAATTAAAATACAAAATTCAATAGTTAAAACCATTTCTAACCCATCACAATAGAAATTGGAATTTTACTTTGAATCAACTTTTTGTGAGTAATTTATAAACCATGGATATAATATTTTCCAAATACAAATTCCCTAGAACCTCTTGAAAGAGAATTTTAAATATCAATTTTCTTCATAAAATCTGAAAAAATTCAGTCATAAATGGTGCGAAAAAAGCTCTTGCCTACTACCACTACATATGGTTAATTCTAATTTTTTAACAATGAATTACAAAAACACTATTAACAAAACTGCATGCAATGTTCATTATTGAACTATATGGCATGGGCTAATTATACACCAACAATTTCAAACATTTACTTTCTATACCAAATAAAATGAAAATCAAATTTGTTAAAAAAAACTAATAAATTTTAAAATAACAAAATTTATTTTATTACACAATTTTGATGGTACTCAATCCACTATTATTATTATGTATATAGATCTGGGTAAAATTGGATCCTGCTTCTGATATTAAAGATGGGTAAAATTGGATCCTGCTTCCGATATTAAAGATGTAATGTAGAATAAGCCTAGAACCAAATGGCTATTGAGGCCATTGTACCTCAAAAAATTACACTGTACAAAACAATTATTCAAGTGAAACCTTCCATTAATTCCATTTCAGCAAACAACAATCTTAGTTGTATACCATGAACCATGTCGTCAAAATTTTGAGGTTCAGGGTAAATAACCGAGATTGCTTTTGCTGAAACGGAACTGATGGGAGGTGTCGCTCGAATAGTTGTTTTGTACAGTTTAATTTCTTGATGTACATTTGGATTATGTGGTTCATGGTATGCAACTGAGATTGCCGTTGCTCAGATGGAATTGATAGCAGATGTCTCTTGAATACTTGTATTGTACAGTGTAATTTCTCGATGTACATTGGCCTCAAATATAGAAAAGAAAGTATAGACACTAAGTGCTCACTCCTAGATGAGGATCTAAATTGGTGAAATTTAGTCCTGGCTATTTAGTATTGTTTTTATATTACAGTACCATTTCCTATTAATGGACGATAGAAGATAAGATAAGACTAGTTTTATTAATGGCAGTGGGTGACCAAAAGAGAGGTCAACGGGGCTCAAAAGTAAACTAGTTACAACATACTGTGGAAGTGCCCATTACTTGTCATTAGGTATAAATGTAAAAAGTAGAGGAGGGAGAAGAAGCATCCACATTGTTACACAGTAATTTGTCACTGTCTCCCTGTCAGTCTCCCTACTGTGTCATGAACTCCATCTGATCATGCTCCTGCTCCCTAATTTGGCCAAATGACCCACTTTGCCAAAGTTTATTTGATCAGCGCGACTGTTATTAAAATAACCGCGCTGACTGGCGGCTGATAGTACAATTGATGCGCTGCCAGAGCGGAAGCACACGGGTTTTCTGCGATGGTCAAATTTCATGAGCCAGCGCACCACATATTTGTATTAAGACGCGCTGACACAGCCTGTCCCGTTATCCAGATGCGCTGTCAGCGCTCCAGTCTAGTTATACACCCGCGCTGATCCAGTTTGGGCGAATTTGTTCCAACAGCCAGCCTTCCAGATGACTCCAGACTTGGTTGTTGGCCTTGTGAGTATCGCCCTCCCTTCTATGGCATGTCTGTTCGTCATTTGAAACCACCTTCCTTGAAGATAAGCTCATCCTCCCACCATTCATGGAGACTCCTTCTCCTATTTAAACCTCTACCATTGCCATGAGCAGCTAGTTTGGATTGTGTGGAGTTTATAGTGCTCAGATTGCTGCTACTAATAGGTAGTTGGTGTGATAAGTGTGGAATTGCTAGATAGCTTAAGGAAGGTTGTGAAGTGTTGCTTGTGTGAGAGAGAGTTTCTTGTCTTGGGAGATCTATCTCTAAGGGTGAATGCTTAAGAGACTTGCTGGCTGGGCCCTCTTGAGAAGGATTCGACGTCAGAACATTTGGTTGTACTCTTCTCTGTTATTGATTAATAATAGATGACTACTGTTATGGTTCCATTCTCATTTGTCTCTGTAATGGTTAATGTGAATTACGTCCTTTCTGATTGATGTATAATTGCTTGTATTAGATTTCACACTTGTGTTTGTCTTTCTCTTCGTGTGTGCAGGTGTCTATTCGCGGGGATCGTGGAGGATCGTGACCGGCCAGAGCGAAGGAGCGAGAGCGACATCTCTTCATCAAACAATAGCGTTGGAATCCAAGTAGGTGTCCATTGCCTACCTTTTACTTGCAATTAGGAACTTGCATAGTAGCATTGATTGATTGTTGCTAGACCCGGTCTGGGCTAGTAGGGATCGCCTCTATCCGTAGAGGGGATTTACCTCTCCAACAAATTTGGCGACTCCGCTGGGGAACTGGCCTTTGTCTCTTTTTGTTCATTCTTGTTTTGAGTTTGATTTGTTCCTCTCTTTTCAAAGATCAGGGGTTAGTCCTCTGCTTTTAACCTTCCTGGTTCAATCTGGGAGGTGACTTAATTGTTTAAAGAGTCACTGCCTTGGTTTGGGAGTTTTTTTCTTGTTTGTGCTTGTTTTTTAGCCTCAGCGCGGTTTATATCAAAACAGTCGCGCTGACAGCGCATAGCTGTTTCTTTGACTTCGTGGTCATTGCGCTTGTACACGAAATAGTCGCGATGATTCTGAAAAACGAACCAGCGCGACTAATCCGTGTGCTTCCGCGCTGACAGCGCTTTTTTGCTACGCGTGGCCTCTGGTCAGCGCATTGTTGCTGAGTTCTACCCGCGCTGATCCTGTAGAATTCAATTTGTTTCAAATTTGCCTCCTGAGCCTGTTGGTTTGACTGCCCCTTACTCTTTCCACTTGGTTTATGGCTTGTTTTTCATTGTTTGAACTGTGAAGCACTTGCTTGTGAAGTCTTGTCGGGCGGATTTTGTTTTGTGTCCGGTGACCTAGTGTTATCATCCCGTTTTCGCTGGATTGATTTTGTTTTATCACTCGTTCACAAAGATTCGTTGCTACTTGCCTTTGCTTTTGCGAAAACCTTCCTCTTTTGCTTTCTTTGCTTGGTTGTTTAGGTGATTGTCCTCGAACCAGTCCTTGGATTGTCTCGATTACTTCTCACCACCCAGACATAGATTACAATTGCTTGGGTTCAACCGGCTCTTTTCACGCTTGTTGTGTTTTTCATTGAGTGATTTGGTTTCTCTTTACTCGGTGTTGCTGTCTCTCAAAATTCATTTTAAGTGCATTGTGCCATTGAAAAAGAAATCGAACTAATATCTTTTGCATTCAATAGTTAATGAAAAGAAGAGCATTTCATTGATTTGTGTTCTCAAAAGAAAAGTCTCGTTTCTTTGCCATTAGCTGCACTAGATTGTTTGATTGCTTGAGTTCATTTTGTTTGATTGAAAATTCTTAACCCTCTCATAGTTAGAATTCATCGAACGAAATGGTGTTCTTTGGCATATAGTTTGCATCTAGGTAATTGTGAGAGATCACACGATAAGGCCTGAAACCGAAACTTAAACTCAAGATCAACCATAAAATAAACTGAATAAACCTAAAAACGCATTGGAACTTAACGCAAACATCTAGAGGTCTAGGTTAGAGACGTGTTCCGGCGTCTTTAAACATAGTCACTATTGTTTCACATTACGGTTGGGTGATTCCTCCTTCTGTGACTCGGTAGTGGTCTAACACGGACTATGCTCCCACGTACCGTCACGTATATAGGGAGACCCCACTAGGCTTTCATCCTTGATCCATAGGAAGCCGAGTCTGCCGCCTTGTGAACCGTAACGCACCGAACACAGCATTCGGGAAGATTGACTGCAGTATGGAAAGTCCTTGGTTCTCATACGATTGCCAAGGTGTATAAGCAGTTTTACGGATTACTTGGTAAACCCTTTGCTTAGAGTCTCCAGAGCAGTCACTTTTGATCCTTTTCGGACTCCCTAAAAGAAAAGGTGCCAGTGAGCATCTTGTCACTTCATGCTCATTAAACATTCGAAGGAGACTAGAGTCATCTTTTCGTCCTTTTCTCGACTCTTGAAACATGAAAAGGTCAAGTTTAGTTCCTTTGTCTTAAAAATTTATTCGGCCACGATAACACTACCTGGTTAGATCTTCTGTGCGTTAGCTTGAGTAGGGTCTTTATCGTTAGTTTCCTTTAGGTTTTGTGTGGGGTCTTTTCATCCTGGCTGACCCGTCAACTCCCGGTCCAAGTGATCAAGGTTCTCCATCTTCTGTCACTCCTGAGGTACCAGTTGTAAGCGATACTCTTCCTGTTATCCCGAGTATCCAGCCTATCAACGTACGCGCCCCGGGCGACGAAGATTACGAAGAAGATTGGAACCCTATCTGGGAGCCCGACGAGGACGATATTCCTGTTACCCCTCCCGGTATGTCGTCTCCGATGTCCACTTCCCACATGGATGAGACATCTCCCAGCGCAGGTGAGACACCCGTGGTGTCGAATATTGACACTCCCATTCCAGCTACTTCTCCACTCCCTCCACGATATCAGTCGATGAGGGATAGAATAGCTGCCAGGAGTCCTTCTACGACTATATGGGATCCTAGTGTCATTGCCACCATGGAACCCTTTGTTTCACAACCCCATAATACGCCTGTTACCTCGGTTCCCACCAATCCAACCGTTTGTGTAGCATACTCGACTCCGGTCGTAAGTGCCGTGACAACATCTTCGTCCACAAGCAGTGGTGCTGGTCCTTCTCATAGTCAAGTGAGTAATGGCCAGCCGGAACTTTCATCTGGAGTCGTCGATCCTGCACAGAGTGCTCAACCCTCTTCTGGTCCTGTTCTAGGAGGGGGGCCGTATGATGCCCAGGGGCAACCCATTGTGGACCCGAATTACCAAGGTCCACTCTTTTATTATGATTCTACTGGTCAGTACCTCCAGTTCGCTCAATCCGCGCCTCTTCAACATTTCGTTGAAGTCTCAGTACCGTTATCCATTACTTGGGACGCCAGTACTCATTCTTTTCATGGGGGCCAGGCAATCCCTGGGCAGCCTCAAGGACCACCAAATCAAGGTCAACCACCTTATGTGCAAGCCCCCCAAGGGCAACCACTTTATGGCCAGTCTTACCCAGGACAATCTGGGGGCCCACAAGGACAACCCTATCTGGGACAACCTTCGGCCGTTGGTGGTCCATCATTTTCCTATCAGAGTCAACCTTCTGGTTATCCAGGGCAACCTGGCATCCAGCAAGGTTACCCATCTAGACAACCAGGGCAGCCTTATGTCCAACAAGGCCAACCTGGTCTCCAGCAGAGTTACCCCTCTGGACAAGCTGGGCAAGCTTATACTCCTCAAGGTCAACCAGCAGTCCAACAGGGGTATCCTCTTGGGTAGGGGGGGCAACCCTACATACAGTAGGGCCAACCTACTGCTCAGTCTAGTCATCTTTCTGGGCAAGGGGGGCAACCCTACGTACAGCAGGGCCAACCCACTGCTCAATCCATGCGTCCTCCTGGGCAAGGGGGGCAGCCTTCTATATAGCAAGGCCAACCCACTGCTCAATCCATGCACCCTTTTGGGCAGATGGGCCAGCCTTCTATGCAGCAAGGCCAACCCACTGTCCGCCCTAATCATCCGTCTGGATAGGCTGGCCAACCTCAAGGTCAACTAGCCATCCAGCCTGCTTGGCCATCTGTTCCGCAATAACAACCCTTGGTAGTTCACGGACAACCTGGCACCCAGCAAGTACGTCCTTCTGGGCAAGCAGGTCCATCCCAAACCCAACCAGGCCAACCTTCCGGCCAGATGATCCAAGCCCAACCAGTTCAAGGACATTATTCTGGGCCCCAAGCTCAAATGGGTTATCAAATGCAAGGCGGGCCACGGCCCCAACCTTCTTACCCAACGCAGCCTTCTTCTCAGGCTCAGTATGGAGCTCAGCAAATGTATGGCTACCAGCAACCCCAGGGGAAAACTCAGTTTACCCCTTATCAAAATTATCAACAGATGCAAGTCACTCCTTACCAGAATTACCAGTATGCTGCACCTGCAGGTCAAGTTGCTAATACATGGGGTGCTGGGGGGCAGACCCAGGGACAACTGTCCGCATATGGCCAAAATCCGTATGGACAGAACTCCTACGAGTAAGGTCCCTATGGGCCAGGTCCTTTCGGGCTGGGTCCATCTGGACAGAGTCTATGGGGGCAACCACCATCTAGTTGGAACCCTAATACTGCCTCGAATCCGCAGCCACAAATGTCCTTTAACCCTCAGTTGCCTTTCTTAGCAACGTTGGAACTTCCGGATGTGTCCAAGTTGACAAATGATCCTATTTTGCATAATCCGTATTGGCCACCAGTTCCAACTAAAATACCCGGTGATTGCCCAAAATTTGATGGCAAAGCTGGTGAAGATCCTCAAGCCCATGTCATGACCTATCACCTTTGGTATTCATCGAACTCATGGCTTGATGACTCTATCCGGCTCCGCCTCTTTCAGAGAACTCTCACCGGTTCAGCCGCTAAGTGGTATATTGAGCTGAATCACGGCAGGTTTCAAGATTTCAACTCGCTGGCTATGGCGTTCTTAACTCATTTTGAGTTACCCATTCGGTACGAGATGGGGACTAATCTCCTCACGTCTCTCAAGCAGGACACGACTACACACATATCTGATCATATACATGAATGGAGAAGGCGTCGTCGCTTGATCAAATTCTGGATTCCTGATCAACTCCTGACCGATTGGTTCACGACTTCCTTCGTCCCCACAATTGCACGGGACATCGCCATGGGAGCTTGTGTAACTGAAGAGAAAGCGATCGCGCGTGCTCAGTACCTCGACTTAGTGTACTCTCAGTCGGGTACTTTATATGATTATTTGCCAGACACCCCGAGGCCTGGACAGTCTAAGGCTCCGCCAAAACCATCTGTTGATGGAGTCATTGGCTCTGTAAACTCGTCATCGAAGAAATCGGCCGCGAACCCTGGGAAGCAAAAACAGAACGCTTCTAATGGAAATGCTTCCCAGGGCCAATCTAATTCTGGGAGTACCTCCGAGGTAAACGCCGTTCAGTCCACCGTGGCGGATAAATCCTCAAAAGGGAAAAAGAAAGGGAAAGCGAAAGATAAATCTGGACAGCCCAAGCAGGATCCCCCTAAACCTCCCTCCGAGGAAGGAGCTAAACGAAAACCTAAGTATCCTTGTCTCATCTGTGATGAGGATCACTACATTAAGGACTGCCCAAGGCGGTCCGAAGTTAGTCGACTTTTGAAAGGTGCTCCTGGGCCTCCTGCTGTGCTTAAAGAGCCTTTCCCTTCCCAGCAGACTCAAATGGTGGCAGACCCATCTCAACCCTCTTCCTCGTTCGGTTCTCAAGTGTTCATGGCTGGAACGATTCCCATCCATGTTTCAACTCGAGCAAAAGACTATCCATCTCATGCCGGGAAAGAGCCGGAGGTTCCCTCCAGCGCTCCTCCGTCCAGTTCTGGTCCTCTCCACATCGAACGGCCCAGCACTGAGACGATCCCCCGACCCCCTCCAAAAGGTGTACTCAGGAAGTCGTCTTATAACCCTAATGCTCGTGCTGCCCAACATTATAGCATTGTTGAGGACTTAGCTCAGGCTCCGTCTGCTATGTCCGCGTTAGAAGTCCTCTAGAGCTGCCCCTCCCAGAGGAAGTCCTTGCTATCAACTATTGGTGGCATCGACCCGGCAGATTCAGATTTGATTTCTTTTGATCTCGAGGGTTTTAAACAGAGACTGCCTCACCAAGTTGCTTTCCTTATACAGGTCATCATCAATAGCAAAACGATTCATCGTACAGTTATTGATGAAGGTGCCTCAACCTGCATCATGTCTGTTGCTTGCTGGAAGGCTATTGGTTCTCCTACTTTGAGTCAGTCTCCTACGACGTTAGAAGCCTTCGATGGAAGAGAATCTCGTCCTTACGGTATCCTCCAACGCTTGCCCATCTCTTTAGAAGGGAAGACGGTAGAGGTGGAGGTCGAAGTTGTTGACGCCAATCTCACCTACAACCTCCTCCTCGGACGTAGCTGGACATACGCCATGCAAGCCGTGGCTTCCTCCCTGTTCCATGTCATTCGTTTCCCTCACCAGGGGAAGATTGTCACGGTGGACCAGCTCTCCTTTTTCGCTTCTTCTTCTGAGGGTAATGTGCCATTTGTGGAGCATACCTCCAAGTCATTAGAGAGTGTGGGTGCCAGACATTTCAAAGATCCCGCTTTAATGGGAGTCTTTCCCCTCCCACCTCCGAATCTCGCCCCTATCAACATGATCTCTGTACGTTCTGATCCGTGGGTTCTTCCTCCCGCTAATCAGGAAGACTCTTGGGGTGATATGATGCCGTTGAGTCCTGCCGAGCTCAACTACGTCGAGATTATCGCTGCATCGGCTCCCCCTGTTGAACCTGCTCTTCCGAGCAGTGTTCCCGATTCATACGATTGTTTCCCTTGGCTAGGAGACGAGGCTACTTCGGATCCATTGAAGGAAATATTTCCCTCCGATGAAGCCATCATAGAGACCATGTCTCTCGAAGAGCTCCCTTGGTCAGATCACCACCATCACTCTTCGTTTCTCCCTCCACATTCGGAAATGGTCGCATGTCTCGAGCAGTTTTGCTTCGTGTGTCCCATCCCCGCCCCTCCAAACACCTATTCAGCTATATCAAGTGTCTTCTGAGGGCAATATGGGTAACATCACGCAAACCCAACCCATCGACATCTCTGTCAAACCAGGGGTTGTCGAATACATTTACATTGGAGTCACGTGTACTCCTGAGGAGGTTCAACTCTATACTGCTCTATTTCGCGAATTCTGTGATGTCTTCGCATGGTCCTACGAGGAAATGCCCGGCATCGACCCTAGTATCGTGGTGCACGAAATACCGACATACCTAGGGGCTAAGCTTGTCCGTCAGCGCCTATGCCCAGTGCACCCTCGAAAGGCTGCAGCCATCAAGGCCGAAGTCGAAAAGCTTCTTAAAGCCGGTTTCATTTACCCCATTCCCCTTACGGATTGGGTGTCTAATATAGTCCCTGTGAATAAAAAGCAGGGCACTATCCGGGTCTGTGTTGACTACCGCGATATCAATCGTGCCTGTCTGAAGGATAACTTCCCTACGCCCTTCATCGATCAGCTTATTGATGAGTGCGCAGGAAGTGAAATTTACTCGTTTATGGACGACTTCTCTGGCTATAACCAGATCAACATAGCCCCTGCAGACCAGCATAAGACAGCTTTTATTTGTCCTTGGGGCACCTTTTACCTATAAGAAGCTCCCTTTCGGTCTCAAGAATGTCGGCGCCACTTTCCAACGTGCAATGTCTTACGCCTTTCATGATATTCGTCACATTGTACAACCATACCTGGATGACCTTCCGGCTCATTCAGTCAAGCGTCAGGACCATCCCTCTCACCTTTGCGAATTTTTTCTCCGCTGTCGACACTACCGTATTTGACTCAATCCTCATAAGTGTGTCTTCTGCGTAGAATCAGGACTACTGCTCGGGTTCATCGTCTCCTGAGAAGGCATCCGTCTGGATCCCCTCAAAGTCGAGGCCATCCTAAATCTTCCTCCCCCTGCCTCTTTGCAGCAATTGCAGAGCTTGCAGGGCACAACTAATTTCCTTAGACGATTCATTCAGAATTATACCGAGGTTGCTAAGGGTTTCACACGGTTATTAAAGCGAGACACACCCTTTCGCTGGGATGCTATCACTCAGGAGTCTTTCGAGCGAATCAAGGACCTCCTTGTCTCGGCTCCGCTCTTAAGACCTCCGAACTACCACCGTGATTATACTCTCTATCTAGCCGCCGCTGACACCACCATCGACATGGTTCTGGTGCAAGATGATGATGCCGGCAACGAGCACGTTATCTATTACCTTAGTCGCAACCTTCTGGATACGGAAACTCGCTACGCGTATGTCAAGAAGTTGGCATTGGCAGCTGTTTGCGCCGTCCAACGTTTCCGGCACTATATCCTGTTGCGCACCACGACCGTGATTTCTGACTGCAACCCAATGACCTACATTTTGTCGCGTCAGCTACTGGGGGGCAAATACTCGAAATGGATCATAATTCCATTTCGACTTGGAATTTACTGCGGCCAAGTCTAAGAAGTCTCTGGTCTTTGCTGAATTGCTCTGTTCCTTGCCATCTCATTCTGCACCATCTCGTTCGGAGGAGCATATCCCGGATGAAACATTGTTTCTCATCAGCACCCTCGACCCGTGGTATGGGGACATCATAGTATATTTGCAGACGTCTTCCTTCCGTCCCAATGTATCGAAAGATGCTCGACGGCGGATTCGTCACCAATCTCAACCCTATCGCATTCTGGGCGATACCCTGTACCGCCTCGGCGCTGATTCTGTTCTCCGCCGATGTTTGACTCTCGAGGAGGCTGAGCGGGTGTTGAATGACTGCCACTCCGGTGCTTGTGGCGGCCACATGTCCGGATATGCTACCGCCCAGAAAATTCTCCGTGCTGGTTATTTCTGGCCTTCTATCTTCAAGGATTGCATCCTTGCCATCCGTGCATGCCATGAATGCTAGGTTTACCACCGGAAAATGCGTGCACCTCCTGCACCACTGCACCCTGTTGTTACCGTAGGTCCATTTGCCAAATGGGGCATTGATTATACGTCTTGTAACCCTCGTTCGGCCGGGGGGCATGGGTATATCATCGTTGCCGTGGATTATTTCACCAAGTGGGCCGAAACGATGCCTACACTGAACGAAGACGGTTACACAACGGCGTAGTTTTTTTTTAATCATGTCATTACTCGGTTTGGAGTCCCTCAGGCTATCGTCACGGATCACGAAAAACACTTCTGTAATCACATGATGACGGAACTAACGACCCAACTAGGCTTGCGTCAAGATAGTTCGACGCCGTACTACCCTCAATCCAACGGTCAAGTTGAAGCTGTGAACAAAGTTTTGATCACAATGCTCCAACGTACTGTTGGTGCACACAAGTCTAATTGGCATCTGATGCTGTTCCCTGCCTTGTGGGCCTACCGGACCTCTGTGAAGGACGCCACCGGTTTCACTCCTTTTCAGCTCGTTTACGGACTGGAGGCCACCCTTCCTATTGAATGTGAGATTCCTTCGTTAAAGTTAGCTGTCGAGTTGCTTCCCAACACCACTCTGGTGGAGGAACGGCTTCTTTACCTAGAGCGGCTAGACGAGACCCGTCGCTTAGCTTCTCTAGCTATTGAAGCGCAGAAGAAAAGGGTTAAGGCTCATTTCGACAATACCATTCAACCTCGTTCCTTTGTTGAGGGAGATCTAGTACTGCTCTACGATCAGGCTAAGGATAAGCTAGGGGCAGGCAAACTCGAATCCATGTGGCTAGGCCCCTATATCGTGAAGAGAGTTTTGCAGAAGGGCGCATATGAGTTGATTGATTACTAAGGAAATCCTCTCGACAAGCCCCGCAACGGGCTTTATTTGAAGAAATACTATGCATGATTTCGTGCACCTAGCTTGTACATACGTGTGTTTTAGTGTGTTATGAGTGCATGATTTTACGTTTTGCTTTGGTGTGAAGGCGTGTTTCCCTCTTATTGTGTTTTTTGCTTCTTGTGCAGATGTCTAGTGCACCTTATGTTGGTTTTGCTGATGGCGCCTGCCGAAGTACTTGCAATTTGTCTTCTGTGGCATGGGCAATCTATGATCCTCGCGGAGAGTTGCTAGACCTTCAAGGTGTCTGCTTGGGTCGTACCACTAACAATGTTGCCGAATACAGTGCTGTAATTGAGTTACTAGCCGAAGCAGTTGATCTCGGCATTCATGCAATGGTGGTGAACCTGGACTCTCAGCTTGTCGTCCATCAACTCAACGGGCGATATTCCGTCAGGGACCAATGCATTCTAAGGTTGTATCTACGTGTCAGATTGTTAGAAAGGAATTTTGATTATATCACATATCAACATATTCCGAGACGATTAAACACGTTAACTGATGCATTGGCGAATCATGTGTTAGACAGGCATTTGCGAAACAGATAAACATCATACAAGAAGACATAGAAAGCATAATAAGACCATAGAGTAAGCATATGTATATAAATCAATCTTTTTCCAAGCATAGTTTGCATGTGTGTCTGCATATGTGCTTTTAAGCTTGCATAAAAATTAAAATACATGGGTCGTGTGTTGTGCAACTGATACATTAGATTACATTTGTATTAGACATTTGCATAGCATATAAAAACATCATCACATGTGAAAAGATCCATCCAAAAACAATATATATATATATATATATATATATATATATATATATATATATATATATATATATCGCGGCGCACCAAGGCGCTCAAAAAATAAGTGTATATGTCTAAAGTAAAGTCGGTGTCCTCAGTACATCTGAGACATATGTCTCTCAAAAAACATCAGTGGAAATAAAACCTAGATGACTACTGAGCTGGGTTATGCTCTCTATAGCATACAGCTGCTCGTGCCACCCGCCTCAAAAGGTGGTGCATCCTGGGTTCCACCCCCACTGTGTGGATCTGAGAAGCTATGGGGACCTCCTCGATCCCCTGGTAATCTGGCACCCCCGCCAGTAAAACCTCGAGGTTGTGAGCTATAGTCTCCGTTGTATTGACTCCTGGAGGAGCCAGGGCCAGGACTCTAGCACCTTGCCCCTCTCTCCATGCCTCTGGGGCTAGACCAATGGGTCTCACGGGTCCTACATCTGCACACCATAACATTTATCAAGACATATACATGAAAAATCAAAAAACACTAAAAAACATTAAAAAGAGATCAAGTGTCATACCTCCATCGTCCCAATGCTCCCCCGCGGGCAGTGGCATGTCGGGATCACCGCGGAAGTCCATACCGGCATATGGCCAGTCCTCTACAAAAATGACCTGCCGATCCAGCCACTCTCGAAAATACACACCCCAAGCCACTGGGCGGCTGCCGCCTCCGCGCGGCATGACATGGCCCCATCGACTGGCCCTCGTCTCCCGGGGACCTCTGGGTGGATCCACAACCATGTCCTGTAGCTGTAGGGCCGGCACCCGCTCCAGCATGAGCGGAAGTAAGAGCGACCCATAAGCAAACTGCTTCGACTCTCCGTGTCGATAGTTGCTCAGTTTCCTCTTCATGCTGGTCGTTACTGCTGCTGCCCAGTTAAAAATGGTGGGCTGTAAGCACTCGAGAGCCAGTAGTAGATGGGTCTTCGAGGCCTCATGATTGGCCAAAGAGCCCGCTGCCCAGGTCACCATGAAGAGTATGGTGCGAAGGACGATGTCATCCACCGTCGGAATACCCACCTTCCCACTCCGTGTTTTACGTGCCTGTGGGCACACTCAAGCCATGAGCATGTCAAGGGTCTCGCCACTAGGTCGTTGCCCCTCCAGGATGGGCATCTCGCCCCGGCGTGACAATCCAGTCAAAAAATAAATATCCGTTGAATCAAACTCAATGTCTCGGCCACGGATTGTGAATTTTCCGTCAACTGGGTTCCAAGCTCTGATTAGGAGCTTGAGGAGATCAGGTTGCGCCCTCAGGCGCGGAGTGAGGAAGAATTTAAGGAACCCGCATGCCCGCATTGCGTTTCGGCACTCCACATTGGCATAAGCGGCGATATATTCGTTATCGTGAGCTCTCTCTTGCCAAACAAATGCCATTGTGTCCTGCAAGACCATAAAAAAATATTAGGACCCTGACCGTTGAAGTTTGTACGTTCAATTTTTTAAAAATCAAATTTCACGGCATCAGCGCGACTGTTTTTAAAACAGTCGCGTTGATAATGGCGCCCCAGTGTTTTTTTCCTTGGGTCAGCGCGGAAGCACACGTGTTTTCCGCACTGACCCGGGTGGTGGTGTGTGTAAAATAAATCGATCAGCGCGGACCCGATGAGGATATCCGCGCTGACTGAGAGCGCATTAGAGCTCAAAGAATTTGCCCAAAGGGCCACTTCCCACTGTGGAATTGCTCCCAAAAAGACTCAAAATAAAGCGCAGGGGGAGGAGAACCTACCTGGAACAAGCTGCCAGATGAATGGTGCCCGCACGGGATGGAATTCGCTCCGTCAACCTCGTAGCTCCACAACGTTCTCCACGGCTCAAAATGGTAACAATGGTAAAAAATTTCTTTTACCCCCCTATTTATGGTAAAAAATTCATAATTCATTATAATTTCTCATAAATGTGGGTTTTTTGTCATGTTTACCATGTATTTTATACCAATGTCGCTTTGCTATGTGTTTTATGCATGTTTTAAGATGTTTTTAACATATCGAACAGGTTTATGCGGGTAGTTTCCTTGTGCAGATCCTCGTAACCAGTAGGGTCGTGACGGTTCTATATACACTTGGTCCCAAAAAATGTCGTCTTCAAGCTCTTTTCCGACGTAAACCAAGAAAATATTGCCGGGTTCCCTCTCGACTCGTTAAAAGGAACGAGGGGCGGTCGCTTTTTAAGCTCTTTTTTCGACCGTTTAACTTAAAAAGATTGTCGGGTGTTTGTCGTTTCGCACTCGTTATTGGCTCCAAAACGACGTGCTTCTAACCGCTTTTTTACTTTTTCAGGTCGAAGTCACTACTTACGAAAAGTACTCCTCGACCATACTGGTCGGGCGGTTCTTTCGAGCATCGTTTTATACTTTTTCGGGCTCGGGAGACACAACTTTACGAAAAAGGACCCCCCCTGGAGTTTTCTTTTTCGCTGTCTTTTCAGACTCTCTAAATAGGAAAAGACGCCGAGCTCTTCCTTTGTCAGGCTCGTTAAAACCTCATGACATCGGACACTGTCGAAATGACGCTCTCCAAGCATATGCTATCCCCGTCAAGCTTGTCATCCAAAAAATAATCGGGGTACCTGCCAGAAATGGTGGGGAAAATGGAACTGCAACAATAGTCGTGTCGGCAGTCTGTCGCTCTTGAACATGGCACCCGTCTGCATCCGTGTCTGGGTGGGGATTTCTCATCTTGTTTCACACTAGCCTCCATGGGTTTGGGTCACCTCGTTTTGACTTCTCATCTACTCATTGCCTTGTCCCTGCGACCTCTGCTTATTTGATGTCAAATGCTGCCAAATCCGCTGTCGTGCCACCGATATGTTCAAGAGAAGTTGACCTCTGCAAGCTTACCACCTCCCTCTAATGTCTCGCACAAAATATTTTCCTCTGTCTCATGTCGACGATGTGGGAAACATTATGGCCCACCTTCGATCAAGGTTACTTCCTGTCGACTTCAGCTCATTATCCAGGAAAGTGACCTAGAGACTCCCTCCAGGTGCCTTAGAGCCTGCATGCCTCAATGGCAGGTTCTTCGTGTTCGACGCGAGGTTCTCATCATTGGCCTCCGATCGAATGATTCTGCGGGTGTTCGACACCAGCTCATTGATTCACACGCCACAGATTGTACCTATAATTACCTTGAGGACCATTGTCATTATTGGTAGTACCTCTCGCGTCTGTTAACAGTTTTCATCACTGACTGGTAATCAGACGATGTTCATGCATGTTCGACTTCAGCTCATGTATTCACATGCTTGCACTTGTACTTTGTTCGGATTGGGATGGAGCACGAGACCCTGGTTTTTGTCTGTTGCAAACCAGGTTGCGATTTTGTGGATTGTTATTGCATGACTCATTGATGGATGGCTGCGCCCATGCCTGAGTCTTTTAGGATGGCTGCAACCATACCTTATTATCATCATGGTCTCTTCAGCTGGGTGGCTGCGTCCATACCACAGACCTTCTTCATATGTCTTCTGGATGGCTGCGCCCATGCCTAGACTACATGTAATCGAGATATCAGTTGTACGTGCAGGTCCTTCCTGGTGGTGTTCCAGTTCAGTGCGTTTTGTAAAGCATTTCACCCCTCCCACTCTCTCAGGCTTCATGCTTTAGGGGGCATCTGTTACACAGTAATTTGTCACTGTCTCCCTGTCAGTCTCCCTACTGTGTCATGAACTCCATTTGATCATGCTCCTGCTCCCTAATCTGGCCAAATGACCCACTTTGCCAAAGTTTATTTGATCAGCGCGACTGTTATTAAAATAACCGCGCTGACTGGTGGCTGATAGTACAATTGATGCGCTGCCAGCGCGGAAGCACACAGGTTTTCCGCGCTGGTCGAATTTCATGAGCCAGCGCACCACATATTTGTATTAAGACGCACTGACACAGCCTGTCCCGTTATCCAGATGCGCTGTCAGCACTCCAGTCCAGTTATACACCCGCGCTGATCCAGTTTGGGCGAATTTGTTCCAACAACCAACCTTCCAGATGACTCCAGACTTGGTTGTTGGCCTTGTGAGTATCGCGCTCCCTTCTATGGCATGTCTGTTCGTCATTTGAAACCACCTTCCTTGAAGATAAGCTCATCCTCCCACCATTCATGGAGACTCCTTCTCCTATTTAAACCTCTACCATTGCCATGAGCAGCTAGTTTGGATTGTGTGGAGTTTATAGTGCTCAGATTGCTGCTACTAATAGGTAGTTGGTGTGATAAGTGTGGAATTGCTAGATAGCTTAAAGAAGGTTGTGAAGTGTGGCTTGTGTGAGAGAGAGTTTCTTGTCTTGGGATATCTATCTCTAAGGGTGAATGCTTAAGAGACTTGCTGGCTGGGCCCTCTTGAGAAGGATTTGACGTCAGAACATTTGGTTGTACTCTTCTCTGTTATTGATTAATAATAGATGACTACTGTTATGGTTCCATTCTCATTTGTCTCTGTAATGGTTAATGTGAATTACGTCCTTTCTGACTGATGTATAATTGCTTGTATTAGATTTCACGCTTGTGTTTGTCTTTCTCTTTGTGTGTGCAGGTGTCTATTCGCGGGGATCATGGAGGATCGTGACCGGCCAGAGCGAAGGAGCGAGAGCGGCATCTCTTCATCAAAAAATAGCGTTGGAACCCAAGTAGGTGTCCATTGCCTACCTTTTACTTGCAATTAGGAACTTGCATAGTAGCATTGACTGATTGTTGCTAGACCCGGTCTGGGCTAGTAGGGATCGCCTCTATCCGTAGAGGGGATTTACCTCTCCAACACACATCTATATCAATCACTCTGTAGCTACCTATGTGCTGCTTGATAATGTCACCTAAGGAGTGCCTGGGTAGTACCAATCTATAGTCTACATATTTAAATTAGTGCTGGAAAGGGGTTTAGCAAATTTCAGTCCTTTCATTAGTTGAGTAGGGTTTCATTCCCAACTTAAATCGTAATCTAGAATGAGATTCCTGATTTTGCCCACAATGAAACTCTCTAAATTAGCTAATTTGCAAGTCTATTTCAATTGTTACCAAACTATATCCTTTCTGCGCTGGATGATAGGTATCACGCCTCGTTACCAATTGCATATATATATTATTATCTTGTTTTTGAGCCCTGGGCTTGGCTTGATTGGCCTTGGAGTTAGACATTAAACTTCTCAGAAATGGGATGTCACAAGTTCAACTCTTACGATTCCTTTGGGGTTATGCAGTGTAATCAATGCTGATGGTCTACCTGGTTTACCATCTATGAATCATGGGGAATACTTGTAATCAATGCTGATGGTATACCTGGTTTACCATCCATGAATCATGGGGAATACTTGTAATCAATGCTGATGGTCTACTTGGTTTAGCATCTATGAATCATAGGGAATACTTGGAAGGTCTCTGTGAATTTAACATCTATTTAAATTCAACATCTATTTAAATTTTATAGTTGATTGTATTGTGACATGTATTGTTTTATTATCGCTAGTCAATCAAAAATTAAAATTATACATTAAATTGGAGCAGGTTCAAAGTTTCTTTCCATTTTCCAAATTGCATATGTTTATCTCAGTTGCCTAACTTGATTGTAACTTGTGAAACAATTTCATTTTCTCCTCTATTGGTTCTATTATGGTGTTTCTACTTGCATTGAATTCATGGGTTAGTTTCCTGTGTTTTATCTTTGGCATATGATATATATTGTTAATTGTAACAATGATTTGCATCTATGAACAAGATTTTTCTAGTTGTGATATATCGCCATGTCCATTTCTCAAACCTCAAAGGCGAAGATTCTCCAACATTTTACTTCTCACATATAATGAATTTCTTGTTTTTCCCCATCATATTTCTAGTTGAATATGTTTCATGCGTAAATCCACTATTTTTCAAATAGCTTAAACTGTTCATATATTTCCTATACTTATATGTTCATGTGTCTCTTGCACCTATCCAAAGAAAAAACGTCCAGTAGTAGCATTACGTCATGGCATAAAGCAATAGTGCTTCCTTATTGCAAAAATTGCATTTGCGACAAATCGTTATCATTTTTGATAATTTCCTTCATTTATATAAATATGATGGTTCTCAAATGACTCTTTAGAAAAAAATTGTATATCAGATGAGATTTCTGACTCTGATGCACATCCAGTAAAATGCTTTTACAGCTGATCTGCCATTTGTTGTATTGGTTGTCACTTGCTATTTTCAAAGTTTCGTATGGTGTAAAATGCTAATTAAGTATTTTAATGCTGACAAGTATCTCTGATAATAATGGAGCCAAAGTTCTGGACAGACCCAGAAAGTGCCATCAAGAATGCATACAACTGGACTGATGGGAAAATTTTAGCAAAGGCAGCTGATTTAGGGCCCGATGGCTCCACAGCAGTCACTGCTATTTTAGTTGATGGGAAAAAACTCTTTGTAGCAAATACAGGGGATTCCAGGGTTGTTATATGTAAAAACGGCACTGCTATTCAACTGACTGTTGATCATGAGCCAAGTATTGAACGCCAAAACATCGAGAAGGGTGGATTTGTGACACTCCTGCCAGGTACCACTACAAATGTTGTGCAGAGATTAACTTTATGAGAACATACTTAAATGATTTTTTGATTTGTAACTTTATAATTCTATCTTAATGTTCTAGCTCAAGAGTAACATTTGAATGGTCACAGGGAGAAACTGTATACTTAATGGCATTCTTTTTTCATATATTAGGAGATGTACCTCGAGTTAATGGGCAGCTTGTTGTAGCTCGTGCATTTGGTGACAAGAGTCTGAAGCAACATTTAAGTTCACAACGAGATGTGAGAGACACGACCATAGATGCTACCATAGAATTTCTCATTTTGGCTAGTGATGGATTGTGGAAGGCAAGGCATTTTTTCCAATCATTGACTCATTTGCATAGTTACTCTTAGATGCATATTTTTTTTTCGCAAACTCATCTCATGGGAGAAAGCATCTAGGAAATTTTTTGATTACTGTATTGTCATTAATTTTACTCGAGTACTTCATCTGAATACCAGAGAGGTTTTTTTTTGAAGTGTTTAATGAAAGATGCCCCAAGTAACTGCATTGCAAAGAGAGGATTTCCTTTCCCTAGGTGCCATATCCGAGGGGTATTTATCTACCCAGTGCCTGGAATTGCACGTAGTGTCACCCCTTAACTTATGCTATAGGAATGCGGAAAAATGTAGCGAGAATGGAGGTAAGGTGGTTGGATTAACATTCCATCGACCTCACCAGTTGAATCAATGCCTATTGGGAAAATAAAATCTTCTATGGAAATGATACGTAATTATTAACATAAATACTTTTAAAACATCAAAGAATATAGATCAAATATTCTGAAGTTTCAATCGAGATCACAGTTTCTCCAGAAGAAAAAACACATTGACAGCAAGTTCAGTTATGTCAAACTAAATTAAACCTACCGATTGGGAAGAGGTAGAACAACGATTGACAACAGCAATAAGGAGGTGCATAGAGCATCTCTGAAACAGTCTAAAATCTGTAATGAGCTCAAATGACCAAAACAGGTCAACAGGACTGGGAAGAACAACGATTGACTGCCTAGAGCATCTCTGAAACAGTCTAAAATCTATGTTAAGGAAAGAAAGGAAGAGTAGAGAATAAGATGGAAAAGGGGTCCAGGTGGACTCAAAAGGGGGGCAAATCCAGAAGCGTAAACCCTAGACAATGAAGTAAGTTAGAGGAAAGCATTCCAGTAGTAGTGTTGCACCAGAAAATGTTTCGTGGAAGTAGCTAGGACTTGGGAAGTTTGAGGAAGAGCAATAACGAGGTCAGAGTGAGAGTCAGAAGAGGAGCCATCATCACTGTAAACCACCACAAACGTGCCAATGCTGAGCTGATAATGGGCTAAAGAGAGGAAAAAATATTTTCAAGGATTAAGTTCCAAGTCATATTTATTATTATTTGGACATCTAATTTCATTCTGTCATATTTCACTATTCAATATTCAAGATTGTATGGAATCCTACGACAATTGCAAGGCATATAACCATGAGAACATAGTTAACTTCAGGTGAATAGATCTAACCCTTGTAATTTTGTGACGTATGCACAATATTCACTCGAGGGAAGCAACTAAGAGCCATGGACTGTCTTATGATTGAGAATGTTGCTGTAATCAATGGTTGACTGGCTACAATGGCTGCTAAAGTGGCAACAGTACAAATTTTCGAGGACAAAGGATAAAAAGGAGTTACTATTAAAATTTAAAATTCCCTCTTAACAAACTCTACCGGGTATTTCTTGAAAATTTTAATTTACCAGCCTCTGCATTTCATCAAAAGATAAGAGCCTTACTGTAAAACAAGGATTGAAACTAAAAAGTAATGAGCTGTTATCATTTTTTTCCATTTCGCCAGTCACAAAACATTAAACATGTATGTACCAGTTCACTCTACATGATTCATGATTTATTGCAGAAATGGTAAAAAACTCAATGCTTATTTCTTCTGATCTCAATAGAAATTTGCATTTCGAAATCTTATAAATCTATTAAAATAGTAACAATAGTACAAAATTATATCTTATTTTCTAGTGATCAGGAACTTTAAGGCCCTAAAAGCTTTATTATGAGTAAAAGCTTATAATTTCATTGTCTTCTAACAGTTTTGTGTGAACGAACTCTAAATTTCTTGCACCATTATGACTTGAAGTAAATGCACAGGTGGTATATTGTAGGGAGACAAAGTCAACCTGCAATTGTTTTGGAGAAACCTGTAGAGCTTGTCAATCAATAATCCTTCAAAAGGCCTAGTGCTCTTATTAGTCTTCAATGTGGTTTTTCCTAGAACATACACAAACCTTGTATTCTTTGCCAATTCAATCTACTACAATTCCTCATCTAAGAGTAGTTACTTTCTTCCACTATATTTTTGCTTGCATAACTTCTGTCATGTGAGGAGGAATGAGTTCCTCTAAGCTTGAGATAGTCTTTTATGCTTTCAAAAACCTGGTTGATAAATTTAGATCCTTCAATGTTTGGGGCATCTTTGTAACCATATTGGGCTACACATTTATATACACCTTTTGGCTCTAGTTTTCCAACCATAAATCTCTCCGACAAAAGTATTGTCTTGACTGGAACCATTCTTATGGTGACAATGACAACAACTTCATGCAGAGACCCCACATTCTTTACATAATGCTCAATAATTGGTGGTAAGTCAAAAATAAGGTCATTGCAAAAGAAATGAATTCCTGGTACAAGTGAATTCACCTCGACAACCAATCCATTCAAACCTTCTATGCTGAGTTTTCTCTGTGCTAAATATTTATACTTTTTCTACCTTCCTTATTTCCAAGAGAACATTATGGTTAGAAAAATTGTTGCAATGATGAAGGGACACCAACCACCCTGTGGCACCTTATTCAATACAGATGATAGATAAAATCCTTCAAAGATAGCAAAAAATAGAGTGAAGGGTGATATAAGAAAAACATGCATGTTCCAACCCACAAGCATGACCAAAATTGTTGCAATTAGGAAGGGACACCAACCTCCCTGTGGCACCTTTTTCAATATAGATGATAGATAAACTCCTTCAAAGATAGCAAAAAATAGAGTGAAGGGTAGTATAAGAAAAACATGCATGTTCCAAACCACAAGCATGACCAAGGTTACTACGCACGTCGTAATGAACATGACACCAATCACTACAACCCCTGCACCGCCAAACACCTAAAATTATCCTTGGAAACTCAAAAGAATCGATAAAGACTACCAAATTCTGTTGTCAGATATAAATTTGTATATTCTTACCATATGCATTGCCAAACTGTGTTTCATCTCAGAATCCTACGACAATTGCAACGCAGATAACCATGAGAACATAGTTAAATTTAGGTGAATAGATCTAACCCTCGTAATTTTGTGAGGTATGCACAATATTCACTCGAGGGAAGCAACTAAGAGCCATGGACTGTCTTATGATTGAGATTGTTGCTGTAATCAATGCTTGACTGGCTACAATGGCTGCTAAAGTGGCAACAATGAACATTGGCCAATACACAGGTTGTGGTATTTCTTTGTAGAATGTACAGCCTATGTCCCCTAGGTTTTTTATCAAATAAGTCGCTTGTCCTGTATATGTGATAAGAAAAGATGGGTAAACCAACACACAAAAAAGCAAGCTGCACCAAAAAACCCAAAT
This sequence comes from Pinus tabuliformis, assembly GCA_031772625.1. Lineage (NCBI taxonomy): Eukaryota > Viridiplantae > Streptophyta > Pinopsida > Pinales > Pinaceae > Pinus > Pinus tabuliformis. The sequence goes on along the minus strand of CM062806.1, from coordinate 237,818,240 downwards.
TTCTCATTATGGTACTAAAACTTAAGGAGGATGAAGCACACATGTATGATGAAATACTAATAATTCTGTCCTTGACATAGCTTGGACCTGGATTGATTTTCTTTTGAAATGGCCCAAGTCTGCAAACATGGCCTCGGCACCTGGATCCAGTCAGAACAAAGAACTGATGTTAGTGTTTCTATTTGTATAGCTTTAAAATAAATAATTGGGATGAAGTTATGAATTTTGTTTGAGAAAATCATTGGTATGGATTTATCAATTGAGCTAGAAAACAATTCCAGGTATACTATATGATAAAATGAGACACATATCATCATGAGAATAATCAATCCCTGTTATACATAAGACTACACCTCCAAGCATCACCCATCCTTGTTTGTGATATTCATGAAAGTAATAATATATATAATATGGGTTGAATTCCTTCAATGCTCCAAAATAATATTTCACAATATTATACAGTCTGATCACGATGTTGGTCACGAACCAGGCAATCATTATGGTTGAGACATGAAGCTAACTTTACTTGTACTGAGATTTTGAAAAAGGAACAGTAGTAACAGGATAAAAAATGACGAGTACAACAACGCCTGCATGAGTTAACATACGAAAACATAAATTATGTCAGGAAGTGGGATGCCATAATTCACATTATACTCACAGATGATATCATGTTTATGATAGGGAGCTACATCCCTCCTTCAAATAAACTAAACCATACTGGAAAACTTGATTACATCCCAATATACTCATGGAAGGCAAGCTAATAGTGTCTACTTCGCATTCTTGTATCATCTTACCTTGGCTCATGTTACTATTCCTTGACTAAATTCCTTGCATAGCTGACATCACTGTAGGAATAAAAAAGGCATCATAATTTGGAACAAAATCAACATGTGTGATGGAGCATTGAGTTGAGGTGCCACGTTGATACCAGTTTGACATGAAAGGATTTTTTGAGATACATTTATGGGCAGACCTGATTGTAGGAGTCAGCGCTCCAACCAATCACCATACAAGTGCCCATCAGAGATTTATTCAAGCTTAGTAACAATTACTATCATGATTCATCAGCGGCTAATGTTTAAATACTAAATTGCAAAATGTAGTTAATGCCAAATAATGTATACATTTTTTATGGCATTAGGCAGTAGCAACAATAGAACTAAGTTGTGGGTTCTGTATTGGGCAAATTTGTGTTGTGGAATTTGGGTTTTGCATGAGTATTGTTGTTTCTAGAGAAAACAAGGTTATGAATAATGGTGGAGAGATGTTGTGCAATTGCATAGAATGCAATGATAGGTGGCTATGGTAAACATGGGTGTAATGACCAAACACTGAAACTATTTAATGCAATGCCTAAGCTAGATGAAGTTACATGGAATTTTGTAATTTCAGGATATGCACAAAATGGGTAATGCCATGAGGCCCTAAATTTTTTTGGTCAAATGAAGGAGAGTGTTTTTAAGCCAAATAACTTCACCTTTGGCACCATTGTCAAGGCCTGCACTGGTAGTACAACTCTGGAATAGGGGAAGAAGATCCATGCTGACATTATTAAGAGTGGGTTTGAGGTAGATTTTGCTGTTGGAATCACCCTTGTTGGCAGGTATAGAAAATGTGGGAATGTAGATGATGGACGCCAAATGTTAGACCTAACCACAAGATAAAACAACATCAGCATCATCAGTTAAGTAGAAAAGATAAGAAGAAAGATGCATACTTTTATAGGTGTTTTTCCATATTCAATATTCGTGACATATAGCTTGGAATTGGATTGATTTCCTGTTGAAATGGCCCAATTCTGCAAACATGGCCTCGACAGCTGGATCCAGTTAGAGCAAAGAACTGATGTTAGTGTTTCTATTTGTATAGCTTTAGCATAAATAATTGGGATGAAGTTATGAATTTTTTTTGAGAAAATCATTGGTATGGATTTATCAATTGAGTTAGAAAACAGTTCCAAGTATACTATATGATAAAATGAGGCACATATCATCATGAGAATAATCAATACCTGTTATACACAAGACTACACCTCCAAGCATCACCCATCCTTGTTTGTGATATTCATGAAAGTAATAGTATATATAATATAGGTTGAATTCCTTGAATGCTCCAGGATAATATTTCACAATATTATACAGTCCTGTCATGACATTGGTCACAAACCAGGCAATCATTATGGGTGAGAACATGAAGCTAACTTTACTTGTACTGAGTTTTTCAAAAACGAACAGAAGAATTTTTCCCAGAAAAACAGAGCTTTCGAACAGGTAGAATCTCTACCTCTCAAACCCAAGATGGAGGTGTCGGCAACAAAGCCACCATCATAACAACAATCAGAAAAATTTTCTGAGTCGTTGCACTCTTCTCAAGCAATTCCTTTGTCTTCGAGTTTATAGCATTTCCACCATTTTGCATACTGAAAAAATTAAATCTAGCATATGATGCAAAGAGCGTGAATTGCTTGGAAATTTACATTTATTATTCTAGTTTTAAGGATTGGAGAATTTGGACGGACGCTGCGCCCATGGCTGCCTCTGCAACCCTACGTTTCATTCCTCAAGTTGACGGGAAGGGCACTCCAAGCCGGGAGGTTTCAATGCTTGGTGCTCAGGTCTACTCTTTGCCCCTTCATGCGCCCATACCTATAAAGCATCTCGACTTTGGAGGTCGGGAGTTTTCGAACCAGAGAATATTCGAAGAGATTGAAGCGTTCATGCCCATTGCAGAACAGGCCAGGGACAGCCACCTCTAGAAACGCGCAGAAAGGCCGGCTTCGCTGAGCAGTATCAAATGGGAGAAAAGGGCAGCTAAAGAAAAAGCGTGCGATGCCTGGGAACCGCTCCGCCCCCTTTCTCCTGCGACACACAGAGCCGATTTCATTTTCCGAAGCATCGAATCAAAGATTCAGCCAAGGATAACTGTCTCCACCTCATCCCTTTTCTGTGGCTGGAATGCTCCAGATCTCATATCTGCCGTAAGAAAGCAACGCACCTGCTTCTTGTTTTTGCCGGATATGCGTGCAGACGTATCAAGGTTAGCAGCACACATCCACTGTGCTCCTCGTCCAGCTTTAGTCAATGCTCCAAGACCGACGAATCTGATTTGTTGGAAGCAGGTTCCTCCATTGAACCAGCCAGATCTGTCTGAAGAGACACATGCATTTCAGATCCAAATCAAACTATTGAGCAAGACGATGATGCAGTGGGTTCGCGCAATAGATCTTGTGCAGGATCTTCTGCAAAAACTCGAACGTCGGCTGAGGATCCCCTCCTCTTATCTCAGATTGCTATATCAGGGTAAGCAACTTATGAATCCCCTTCCTCTCTCCTTCTACAACATTCATAAGGACGCTTCTATTGGGGTTTCTTTTCGGTTAAGAGGGGGTTCCTTTGGGCAGACTTCCTCTGCCCCTTCTTTCTCTTATAAAGATGCAGCTTGCAAAGACGCTGCCCAACCTCAGACCTCTTCGAAAGCAGCCCAGCCAAATGGGGTTCCAAAACCGTTTCTGGTAGACAAATCAGAGGAAATTCCTTCCATCAATTGCTCTCATCCTGAGATTGAAAATCGCTACCAAATATTTGCAGAATCTGCACTCATTTGCAGATTTAATGGGCTTTGGCCTCGCACAGCAGATCTATACCAATGGATCCATACCTCTTGGACTAAAAAAAACAAGATCTACTTATGTTCAAAAGGATTCTTCATTGTGGTTTTTGACTCAAATGAAGATTACCAGAAAGCATTAACGGGAGGCCCTTGGTTCTGGGGTTCAGCTGGGCTTTTCCTCACCCCTTGGTTTCCAGACTTTGACCCTTCTACAGCCGTCATCACCAAGATTCCCATTTGGGTCAGGCTCCCGAATCTTCCAGCACATCTATGGCATTTCTCTGTCTTCCTAGCCATTGGAAACACTTTGGGACACTACCTGGCTACAGATACTTCAAGAAAGGAAAATGGTCTCTACACCTATGGTAGACTGTGTGCAGAAATAGATATCAGCAAAGGATTGCCGGATCAGATAAACCTCGAGATTGGAGATTTCCACTGGACTCAAACCTTGTATTACGAGAATACAACCTTCCGTTGCCGTCATTGTCATCAAGCGGGACACCTCCAGAGTACTTGCACCCAGTTCCTCGACAAAAAGAAGAATCTGAAATGCAAACCCGAATCCAAGCGCTAGAATCCTTGTGAGCCTCCCTGTCGTATGGACGATTTAGATTTCTCTAGCTCGGATGAGGAGGAAACTGTAGTAGATGAGCAGAATGATGAGACTCCGATGGACACTCCCTCAGTCGATCCGGCAGTCCCCTCTAAACCTCAGATTTCTCAGAAACGTACTCATTTTTCTTCGTCCTCAGACTCTGATAAGGATATTCCGCTGCCAGTAAAGAATAGTCTACAACTTGTTATGGCTCAGCCAAACACCACTGGGTGGGTCAAAGTAAACAAGAAAAAAGGAAAAAAATGTCGTGTGACAGGAACTGACCCCTCGGGGTAGTTTTCTCTGCTTAGTTCTTTCTTTTTGCATTCCTGTGTTTTCTTTGGCTGTCCCTTGACTGCCTCTAAGGAGCGAGGTAGAGAGCCTATCTCCTTTGGCTCCCTCGCTTTTTTGCTACGCTTGCTTGCAAGCTTGTTTGTACTATACATTTCCTCTCTTAATAGAATTAGTCTTTATACAGAAAAAAAGGAGCGTGAATTGCTTGCCAGTGCTTTTTTCAAGGTTGACAACCCGTGTATTCTTTGCCAATTCAAGGTGTTGCTGGAGAAACACCTTGTGAAATTGCTGAGTTGGCAGGAGTACTTAACTAAAGAAAATTGAACTAAAGATGTGTTTCATCAAACTCGATTTAAAATACAACCCACACCCACAGAGGATCGACAGGAAAATAAAATTGTCGTTCCCATCATGTGCTTCAAAAAGTCGATTGTATTGAGACATCGAATTAAAAAATTACATGTCAACAAGGGTGTTTGGTTAGGAAAGAGGTGTGTTACATGCTCCTACCAACGTTCGAATCTTAGAGACACGTTTCGCCCCTCGAGGCCAGGGAACATCTTGCGAAGCAAAACATGACAAGCAACCAGGGCCAGATACAAGTCTGGGGAGACATTATAATAGAAAAGATACACACCCACGGTTTCTAACAAAAGGGATCTTTAGAACTGTATCTCGTAAGAAGGCTACATTAAATAGTAATATATTCATATTAGCCATGGGTTCAATTTCCACACAGTGATGAAAGTAAGCATTTTGTCTAATATAAATAATTAATTATCAGCACTATAATTGAATTTAGAAGAATTTTGCCCAAAAAAAACAGAGCTTTCGAACAGGTAGAATCTCTACCTCTCAAACCCAAGATGGAGGTGCCAGCAACAAAGCCACCCATGGCTCCATTCCAGAAGTCCTTCTCTCGAAATTTCTCAACCACGTGATTCGTCAATGCAAAGACCCCTCAGATTGCAGCAAATGTGAGACCATAACTCCCCATAAGTTGCATAGTCTTGATCAAACCTGAAAGGGAAATGCTCCTTTCAACCTTCGGCACATCATACCATCTGGCCACCATACCTCCTCAGACATACCCCCAACGAAACCACTCATCGTGCCACTGAAAGTCTTAAACGTTAAACCAGGGGTGTCTTCCATCCTTATCTTCTCTGTAGGATCCATTTCCACCGGTGTCGTGGAAGTCTTTCATATTAAAGCCCTAGATTATTAAAACCCTAGATAAGGATTTAGGTTTGATTCCGAAAAAGGACTATATAGACAATTACTTTGATTCCACTGAGAGGATAATGTAATTTGTCCCCTGATTCTGTGAACGTGTACGCGTTAAAATGGAGCCGTGCCATTCATAGATTTCATTAGAACCCAAAAGGGCCTAATAAGAAAATTCCAAATTTCTGACCAAATGAATAGCAGGATCGTAATCAGTAGCCCTAGAATTTCAGAAATTAAAACAGGGATTATATTTAATAATAAGCGAGAACCTGCAATTCACAAGAGGCTTTTGTGTTTCAAACTTATAAAACTTGGCAAATGAACCACATAGAAAAAAGGATTTTAATCCAAATTATTTACTATACAAAAGGCATCACCACCAGTCTCCAGATCGATTCCACGTGAACAAAACAGGGAGCAACATGGCCATACAGGCACCGTAACCCATAAAACCTTCGAAGGCTACAACATTAGCATCAAAGTCACACAAAAAAACCCAAAATCACGAAACCCAGGCCCGCTGACAGTCAAATCAGGCACATTCGTATTCATGGCTATGGATGCTTACAAATACGCCAAAACCCCAAAATCCAAATGCCACTAGGACTTCTTTGAACCTTTAGCCTTCTCTGGCATCTTTTCTCCAGCCTTCTTGGGCAAGAGCACCTGGTGAATGTTGGGAATTATGCCTCCATGAGCTATGGTAACTTTCCCCAAAAGCTTTCCCAATTCATCGTCATTTCTCACGGCCAGCTGAATATGGCAGGGAATTATCCTATTCTTCTTGTTGTCTCTGGCAGCATTTCCTGCCAATTCAAGAACCTGGAACCGAAAAAGAGCCCCAAAACTAAATCAACAAATTCCCCAAAACGAAACCCTTAACACCCCACGAAATAAATCCAATATCCTGTAAATCCCCAAAACCCTAACTCGGAAAGCACACTAATTGACAAAAGCCACTGATACAATCGAACCATCAAACAAATCGCTACATCATAGAACCAAATCAATGTGTTAAAAACAGAATTCATATCAATATTTACCTCAGCTGCTAGGTATTCAAGCACAACTGCAAGAAAAATGGGGGCTCCAATCCCAACCCTCTTGGCATATCTGCCATTCTTCAGATACCTGGCGAGCCTTCCAATAGGAAATTGAAGGCCGGCCTTGACTGATTTCATGATGGGATTTTTCTTGGATCCTCCCTTTCGGCCCCCTGCACCCTTCCCTGACTTAGCAGAGGTTTCCATAGGTAGCGCTCTGTCAGTTTACAGCAATCCAAGAGTTACACAGTACACAATAATGCAGATGCTATGAAGCGAAGACACACGGAAAGTCTAATTATTTGTTTATTTATGCATTTGAGCCTCCACTCTGAAAAAAATCAAATAAGCCACTTGTCCCGCATATCTTCTCTGACATCTTTTCTCTAGCCTTCTTGGGCAAGAGCACCTGGTGAATGTTGGGAATTACGCCTCCATGAGCTATGGTAACTTTCCCCAAAAGATTTCCCAATTCATTGTCATTTCTCACGGCCAGCTGAATATGGCGGGGAATTATCCTATTCTTCTTGTTGTCTCTGGCAGAATTTCCTGCCAATTCAAGAACCTGGAACCGAAAAAATAGCCCCAAAACTAAATCAACGAATTCCCCAAAACGAAACCCTTAACACCCCACGAAATAAATCCAATATCTTGTAAAGCGCCAAAACCCTAACTCGGAAAGCACACTAATTGACAAAATCCACTGATACAATCGAACCACCAAACAAATCGCTACATCATAGAACCAAATCAATGTGTTAAAAACAGAATTCATATCAATATTTACCTCAGCTGCTAGGTATTCAAGCACAACTGCTAGGTATTCAAGCACAGCTGCAAGAAAAATGGGGGCTCCAATCCCAACCCTGTTGGCATTTCTGCCATTCTTCAGATACCTGGCGAGCCTTCCAACAGGAAATTGAAGGCCGACCTTGACTAATTTCGTGATGGGATTTTTCTTGGATCCTCCCTTTCAGCCTCCTGCACCCTTCCCTGACTTAGCAAAGGTTTCCATAGGTAGTTCTCTGTCAGTTTACAACAATCCAGGAGTTACACAGTACACAATAATGCAGATGCTATGAAGCGAAGACACACGGAAAGTCTAATTATTTGTTTATTTATGCATTTGAGCCTCCACTTTGACAAAAATCAAATAAGCCACTTGTCCCGCATATGTAATAAGCAGAAATGGGTAAACCAACACATAGAAATCTTGAAGCAAGCTACACCAAAAAACCCAAATTACTATGCCTGAAATAAAATAGAGAAGAAGGGGAGCCGAATTCTCTTTCCCACAACAACAGTTTCTTTAAGCTTGTCTGTCCTCCACCATGCCCGCGACATCCGACTTGAAGCCTTCGATCGATGCAGAGAGTGAATGCAAATCAGATGATCAATTCCATTCCAGTCCGAGAAGCACTTAGAAGTATCACCGAGCGAGGGCAAGTGCGAGGTCTCAAGCACTTGGAAGTAGCGTAGCATCGAGCGAGGGCAAGGGTGAGGTCGATCTGCTGGGTCGCATCTCATTTTTATAATTTGTAGTTAAATCAATTGGATGGGTAAGATTATTTTAATCGTCTAACAATTAAATCAAAGGCTCAGAATTGTACATGTAACCCCAGAGGAAAGTTGATTTCAAAGGGAAACGCCTTACGGCGTAATAAGTCTAATTTGGTAATAATTTGACAACTACCAATCAAATATACTAACTCCACCACTGGAATTTCATGCCATGTCAATATCATATGGGTAAAATATCGACACAATATCTAATAGTTCGTAGAAAATCGAAATCGCAGGGCTGCCTTGTAATGAAGCGCGTTTCGAGCAATGGACCACACCTTGTGGCCATAAACCGTGTGGGGTTCATTGTTGATCATATTTCTAAATTACACGCGGTGGATGCCTCGTGTGGGGTTCATTGTTAACCAGCTTCACCGATGCCACGCAGAGGATGCTTTCCTAAAGTAGAGGCGCATGCGATGGATTTTTTTTGAAGTGGATCATAATGAGTTATTTTGGGTGTGAACATACGTAGTCGTTTTCGAGTGAAGCCAATGCTTTTTCATTTGGGGTGGTCCATTTCGAATTCATGTAGTCTAAAGAGGGGACAAACGGATTGAATTTCAAACCATCATTTTCCGAATTTTCAAATATGCTATAAGAAAGATAACACGAAAAAGATAGAAAATGAGCATTGACGAAGGAAACAAATAATACGGCCATATTAGTGGCGGTGCACCCTACTCCTTTGCGGGCCCTACACGGTCGCCACAGACTGACTTGTGGTGGAATACTCTGTAGGACCCCACATTATCAACAACATTGTAGGACCCCACATTCACACAATTGGCAATCTTCTAAATTTAGTGGGTCGTTTCTTGTCCTTTCGTCCCAGATGTAGATGATAATTTCAATTGGCATGGAAACTTAGGTAAAGTATGACACCTAACAGTTGTACAGTATGGCCCACTAACATGAGATTCGGTGGAAGATTGAAAATATTTTTTTGATTAAATATTTATAGTGGTAGGGACCACCTTATGTTGACATCTTCCAAAATCACCACTGCAGTCAAAATTTTGGGAAGGAAGCATCAAATTGGTCGCGTCTTTATAAAGTTTGCGATCTAATTTTCTTTATATTGTATATTTGCCTATAATTATGTTAAGTTTGTGGACGATATTGACAAACATGAAATGACTGTGAGAAAAGGGGAGTTCCTTCATGTCAAAGTTTAACCTTTCCTAGCTTGGGTTATAGAGTTATAATTATAAATGTATTTTAAAAATTTTGAACTCATATTTTTAATTTAAAAAGATATTTGAACTAATATTTTAATTTATTAAAAATATATTTGAATTAATATTTGAATTTATAAAAAGATGAGTCACTGTTTCAATGACTTAATTAGTTAAATTTTATTTTATATATATTTAATAATAATTAATTTATTTTTATTAAGTTTTGTTTATGTGTAAGTTGTAATTTATATATGAATTTCAAATCGTGTGTCATAACAAGAAGCTTTATTACTTGTGGAAATTTTAAGCTTAGACATATCTCATGATACATATTTATATCTTTACTACGCATCTTTATTAAAAATGATTCATAATTTCTTAGCATATCTTTAAACCTTAAATTAGTGTAATAGGCAAGGTGAGTTTAAATTGACAGATGTTGTTGGTGCAACATAACATTGGTTTTAGGAGTAAGAATAGTCTCAAAATGTGAAACGAAAGAAGATAGTTGATGTTGAAGAACATAGTTACAAGTTGCAACCATGTACCACAAAAGGTTGTAGTGGCCATAATGTAGGATTTCCTTGGAAGGAAAAATGAAATATTTGAAATTCATGTTTGGAAGTACAATAAAATGGGAATATGGGCCAACTTTTAAAGTCATCTTAGAGGAGAGGTGATAATCATTCATTTCAAACTTACATGCTTTCATTTTTTGAAATGATAATTGAGATTATTATTCGGTATGATTAGAATCTTCATGTTTTCCATTATATTCACTATCGTGAGATTAATAATCTTAGCAATGAAATGTAAAGGAGGGTTCATCTACAATATTCAAGTTAATCATCCCACATGCCTCTACTCATTTATATGAAATATATGAGGCTACTATATGGACCATAGTAGTTTTGACTTCAACCATCCATCATTTTAAATACTACTTTCCAAAATATTCCCTTCAAGTCACAAACTCTAGGATTTGCCATAAATGAAAAGGATCTTCTCCACTATGATTCTAATGTAACATTCATTTTTCTAATCCTCGAGTTTTTCATTGTAATTAAATGATGATAATGTTGGAGAGCCAACATGGATATATTTCCAAGATTGTCTATTGTAAATATTTTGATTTAATTATAAACTACTAAAGTTGAAGAAGACAGAGAATCTTATATGAATCCTAATGTATGGAAGGATTGACTAATTAGGAAGTTTGTAAGGGAAATTGGGAAGTTTCCCATCTTCCCTAAATTTAATGTTATGACCCTAATGTTCTTGTTGAACTACCAACTACCCAAGTAGTTATGAGAGGATGGGGGAGAAGGTGTTGGAGCCACCCAAGCATGGGCTACGTACCTCACAGTAAAGTCTTAGTTGACTTCACATCCCAAAAAGGGGAACTTGTATCTTTCCTGTGTGAAGCAACACTTGTGGGTAGAAAACATGTCAATTTTGAGTTAGTTATTTTGAGTAGAGTTTGGAGGATGGTAACAATTAGAGACAAATATAGAAAAAATACTTGAACTATGTCTGTGAACCTATAATCCTTGTGAACTTGTGAACCTAAGAACCACAACCCTGTGAACTTGTAAACCTACGATTAGAATTTGGACTATAGATTCTAGTCTTGAAGTGTGTAAGTTGAGGAAATCAGAGAAAGATACCTTCACTCGAGTTAGGTAGACCAAGAAGAAATCTATTATTTGGTTGTGTTTTTTCATGTGAAGCACTTGAAAGAGGGAGGATTGTCAAGGAAACCATAAGAAGTTTTAAAGTGATCCAGGAGGATCCAAGATGTCTCAAAATTCAATAGTCCAAAATCGAGATGAAAAGGTTCCCATGAAGAAGAGCTCGATGATATCTTTCCAATGCAACTTAAACGAGCTCAAACAAACTTCGTATGAGAAAGTTATCCCATTTTGAAGTTTTGCAAAAACATGCAAAAAGGAAGGATATATGTGACATGTGGTAGTCCCATAGGGTGACACGTGGAAGGTTGTATGAAGGACACATGGGAGGATCAAAATAAGACACGTGATAGGAGGCTAACGTGACATGGTGGCATGGTAGCATCGACATAGGACACATGGCAGAGGCGATGATGTGGCATCTATGTGGCAATTGACTTTGTAAGCGGTTGTGTAGTTGACTAAGTCTTAGACATTGATTGTGTGACATGTGGAACAATCAAGTGGTTTAATGTGGTAACCTAAGTTGGAACGAAACCCTCTTCACCTTTTCAGAAGAGTCAAGAAAATGGTTTGAACTCACGACCTCGTCAGCAGCAACCCAAAGATCCGTTGTTGCACCAACCACTGATTCTTACTATGTATAAGTGGAAACTTCTATTTGAATTTATTACGACCTGCAACGATTTTAAAATAGCATAGATTAGCTTTGAATCCACGAAGCCATTATTGAAGTTTGATGTCAACTTTGACTTGTCAATGTATAATGGAAAGCTTAGTGCAAAGAGATTAGATCATTGGATTTGGAAAATAGAATTTTATTGTTATGTTTAGAAGATTGTTGGAGAAGAGGAAAAGATTTAGTTGGCATATCTATGAATTGAAGGTATAATGTTGGTTTGGTGGGAGAGTAAACTTGAAGAAGGTAGAAAAAAAAATGTTAAGATCCTTTATTCATGGTCAAAATTCATTAATGCATTAAATAAATAGTGTTATAGACATTTTTGTGCCTTGCATCACTGAGCATGAAATGTCCATAATCAAGGGATCCAAATTCCCTAAACATGTTGTTCCTACCCCTAGAGGAACAAGGCCAACTAACCACAGCAGTTCACAAAAGTTCTCCACCTGAAAACACTCAAAAACAAGCTAATTCTGGATCATGTCAACTGCTCCACTGAGCATCTGCGCTGAATGTCAACTGCTCCACTGTCTACCTGCATTGAATGTCAACTCCAACAAAGGCTACCTGCGCTGGGCGAGTTTGGACAAGTGGCAAGTTCATTCTTCAAGGTGTCAATGCCCAGGAAGCTTCCAAAATGACACTTGCATCAAGGAATTCGACTGGTGATGAGTAAGAGGTTCCAAATCTCCAAGTGGAAGCAAGAACCTCCAAGTGGATTCAAGAACTGAAAGTGGGAGAGGACACTAGTCAGCTTCATACCAGCCACAAGCTGACTCATCCTCTCTCCAAAACTCCTATATATAGATCTCTCCTCCATGAGATCAAGGAGGCTGGAATTTGGTATTTGCAAAGAATTGCTGTTGGTTTGAGATTAGAACTATTGGGTGATTTGCTTTCAAGGAGGTGAAGAGGAGATTCCTTTCTGCTGGGAAGGTGATGCTGGATTGGGCCTCATATGGTTGTATCACTTCCTGAACTTTACTTCTTCATCAATAAAGCCATTTGAGTTTCTTCTATATGCATGTATCTCAATGATGTTTTGCTTTACTTGCATATTTAGTTTATTCTAATCCTTAAACTAGTTATGAATGTATGCTTCTTGTAGTTTCCCTCTCTTGCCATTTTGCAGGAACTTGGTGTAGCTGGGCCAGTGAAGGAGCAAGCAGCTGGGGAGCAAGCAGAAGGAGTGAGATTGGATCAGCAAACTAGCGGAAGACATCGGTTGGTTGCATCTTTCTCCTCTATTTACATTTCATAAGGAAGAATACTTAGATAGTTTTGTCTTCTTTGTTGCTGAGGTACTATCACCCTTAGAGTGGGATAGGGGCATTCCGTATTGGATACTTTTCCCTACAACAAACTGGCGACTCCGCTGGGGATCGTATCTTGTTGGTTTAGTTGTGTTTTTGCTATTCATTTCATAAACTTATAGAGTGCCGAATCGAACTGCATTTGTCTCTATCGAATGCAAAGTAGAGAGCAGCTACTCTTGTCCATGCACTGGGCTTGTTTATGATTTGAAAAGCTGATCCACAAGTGCTCTAACAGCTCTTAGTGATAGATCTTCATCCTCCTTTGAATCATCTTTTAGTTTATACCTGATTGATAGCTTTGATTTGGCCAAAAACTGTTGATTTTTGAGCAATCTGTGACCCGGAACCCAGGAGGGACGAGAGTTTCTCCTTCAGCGCAACTGCTGTGAAGGCAGTCTGCATTTCAACGCAGGTCCCGTGAAGGCTACCTGCGCTGAATGTCAAACTGACAGTGTTAGACTTGCGCTGAACCAGTTTAGCCTTGTGCAGCTGGGGTTCTCTGCTTTCTGTTGCCCTGTTTTGATCCCTGTTTTTGCAGCCTGTTATCAGTCAGTGTTCTTATCTGAAACCACCTTTCTTTGCCTCTATTCCGCCTCGGTTGTATAAAGAAACTGTATTTGTTCTTTGTGTATTTCTTACATCATTTGCAGTTTCCCATTACGAAAGTGAACTAGTCTTGCTGTGGCCTCTTAGATCTAGACCTGTCATAAGTGTCGTTTTGATCTTAAGAGTTAGTTTGTTTGCTGTTCATAGCTGATTGAGCTTTTGCTTTCGTCATATGGTTTGAATTTATGCATTTCTAGTGTCGAAACAAGTAAATCATAAGGTGTCTTTTGATTTTGGACTAAAAGCTTGTTTGTGTTCACTTGAAATCGAATTCAAAGTTATACAACAGCTTTCTTTATGTAAAACATCAACATTAAGAAAGAGAAAAGAAATACCTGCATTGTGCATTTGCATTTTGACAGCTTGCATGTTGATTTAGGAAAAAGTGCATTAGTGTGTGCTCTATGCTCTGTGTGAAAAGATGATGTCTTTCTTTTCCCTCAGTAGTTAGGATTTTCATAAGTTGAAAAGATAGAAAAAGCTTGCTTATCATCTTTAGACTGCATTTAGGAGTTGTACCATACATCTCGTGGTGATCCATAAAGGCAAACTTCTAAACAAGATCAACCTAAAATAAATTGAATGAACATAACAACGCTTTGAAACATAACGCAAACACATAGAGGTCTAAGCTAGAGACGTGTTCCGGCGTCGTTAAACGTGATATCTTACTATTGAGTGGTTGGGTGATTCCTCCACGGTGAAGCGATAAGTATCAATACGAACTTGTGCTCCCACGTACCGTCGCGTATATATTGGGAGACCCCTATAGGAATAAAGCCTTTATTCATAGGAAGCCGTGTCGGCTGCCCTACTGATCGCAATGCAGTGAACACAGCATTCACGAAGATCGACCACCCGTACCGTAAAACGTATTCTGTGGTTTTGCGAAAAGTTTGGCACACCCTCTGCCTAGATCTCCAGAGCAGTTTCTTTTGGCCTTTTTCAGACTCTATAACAGAAAAAGTCCATTCGAGCATTTGTCACTTCGGGCTCGTTAAAACATCGAAGGAGACTAGAGTCATCTTTAGCTTTTTCTCGACTCTTTAAAAGTGAAAAAGCAAGTTGTGTCTAAAAGCGTCTAAAAAATTCATTCAATTCGGAAACACATTTTCCCCTTTTGTATTTTGGTTGATCGAGTAATCCGCAATCGTGGAAGAAAGTCAATTAAAACCCCGTCGTTCGCGGAGGCTTACGAGTCAACCATCTTTGTCTCCCGAATTGAAAGTAGTACGGACAAAGCGAACTCGTTTAACTGGTTCGAAATCTCCTATCAAAGTTATAACAAGTGTTCCGACAACATCTGAGATTCCGGTTACTCCAAGCATTTCTGGAAACCCTGCCTCTATTGAAGAAGTTCAACAGTTACAGAGGAACAGTGACACTGATCCTAGTCTGAGAGCAAATACTTGCGTTACTGAACCAGTTCCATCTGCGATCGGTTCAGAGAGTCTTGCTCCTCGAACAACTGTCGCTGTCGAAACACCCCCTTCTTCGGCACCAGAAATATTTTACGGACCCGACGGTCTTCCTCTTCCACCTGGTCTGATTGCGATAGAGGAAATTGTAGAAGATCTGCAAGCAAATACTCCAACCCATTTTGGAGTCGGGGTCACTCTATTTCCTTCGACATCAGAAGTTAGTCTATCACCAGTGGAGGTTCCTGTAGAATCGCTAGGCAATCTATTGGATAGACTCAAAATGTCTGAACAACCGTCGACATCTAGGACTGTGTCGAATGATACAGCGATAGCAGAACTTCCTGCCGTCACTCCGACAATGTTCGCCGGCATACCATCTGTCCCAACTAGCTCTCAACAGCTGGAAGGAGCCCCTTCAGGGGCAATGACGACAGTATGGTCCGTTCCTGTTTGTTCTTCCGGGATAATACCCGGCAACTCTTATGTTGGAACTCAACAAATTGATCCGTTTGGAGGTCAATTTGGGCAATCCAGTTCTCAAGGGTTAACAATCCCTTTCAGTGTAGGATCGCCACCGTATGGGGGGCAATATGCCCTTTCATTACCCCCTCCGGGAGGTTACCCATACGGGAGTTCACAACAGTATTCAGGTTATACTGGAGTTACGACAAGTGGTTGGGTACCTATGTTACCCCAGCAACCAAGAGTTGTGTATTCTATGCAACAATGTGTACCTATGTCGAACATCCCTACAACGCCAGCTATTGTAACAGTGTCACAAGTTCAAACGATGCCTGTTGTATGTCAACCTCAGATTTCTCAGGTTGTAATGCAACAGCCCCTTGACCCCGTGACACAACCACAATCGCCAACTGGTGGGGTGACACAGGTCCAAACGGGTACAATTACCCCACATCTTGGTCCGCCGGTTAGTATAGCACAACAGAACATGGCTTCACAACTGTGGCTGGTGCAATACCAACAACCACAATTCCAGCAAGTGTACCAAGGTTCTGAGCAGCAGATCTTTGCGAACAGTGGACAACCGTATATTCAAAACGGTCAAAATCAACCACTTTATAGTGGTCAAGTCCACCAACCGTATCAGTCATACCAACATCAATTACATTATGCTGGTATGCAAAGGCCAACTACTCAGGCGATTCCATCGTACCCTAGGTATGCTTCACCTAACTTGAGTCAACAGTTACCATTCGTGGCAACTTTAGAGTTACCCGATTTACACAGGTTGACAAACGATCCGATTGCTTATGATCCTTGGTGGCCAGCGATTCCTCACAAACTCCCATCGGACATTCCTAAATTTAATGGAAATCCAGGTGAAGACCCGTCGAATCACGTGATGACATTTCATCTGTGGTGTTCATCAAACACCCTAAATGACGATTCAATACAGCTTCGCCTTTTTCAGAGGACATTAACGGGTCCAGCGGCAAAATGGTATATTGAATTACCTAGAGCCTCTTTCGACAATTTCAGCTCCTTAGCCACGACTTTCTTAACCCATTTTCAATTACCAATAAGGTATGAAACGGGAACCGAAATATTAACCAACTTCAAACAGACAACAGCTACTCACATATCTGATCATATACATGAGTGGCGTCGTCGTCGTAGGATGGTGAAAACGTACGTTCCCGATCAGCTATTAGCTGAATGGTTCATAAAGTCTTTACTTCTGGCCATAACGGAAGATGTGGCCAAGGGGGGAGTCGTAACAGAGGAGCAAGTCATTGCTCGTGCTCAATATCTAGACTTAGTATATACTCAGTCTGGCACGCTCTACGACAAGATACCTGATGCCCCTAGACCGGAATTTTCAATTCCTCCTCCTCCTAAATCAACTAGTGACTCTCATGCCGGTGATGGCGTGATTGGCACGGCAAACGCGAAATCGACAAAGGCTTCGCCTAAGAAAGCCCGTAAGAATTCGAATCAAAATGCAAAAGAAGAAATTCTTGCTTCGGAAGTAAATGCCATATCAGCAGATAAAGGCAAAGAAACCAATC
Organism: Pinus tabuliformis; assembly: GCA_031772625.1. NCBI lineage: Eukaryota > Viridiplantae > Streptophyta > Pinopsida > Pinales > Pinaceae > Pinus > Pinus tabuliformis. The sequence goes on along the minus strand of CM062806.1, from coordinate 237,800,970 downwards.
AACCAGGAAGCAAGAAGAAGCAAAACAAAGGGAAGAAGAAGAAACAGGGTGAGTCATCCCCTGAAAAAACTTCTTCAAACCCTCCTAGGAAAGGGAAACCGAAAATTCCATGTATGATATGTGACGAGGATCATTGGACAGCCGATTGTCCATACAAAGCTGAGCTTAAAAAGTTCTTCAAAAGTTCACACACCTCAGCTGTGTTAACTGATCCGTTTCCCAATCAAGGACAAAATCTGGTTGATAGCGGAAATGCTTCCTCGTCGCAAGTGCTGATGTTGTCGATCTCCAAGCAACAGAATGATGCTTTGATTTCGACAAGGAACAAAGATTACGGGAATCCACAACCGTCGAACGACAAAGGTAAAGATCAACCAAGTAGTTCGACGACAACTTCGACAGAAGTTGTACCACCAATAACTCATGAATTAACTATAAAACCGCCCAAGGGAGTAGTGCACAAGTCGACATTTAATCCTCGCGCCAGAGCGGCGCAGCATTATAACATAGTGGAAGATTTGGCCCAATCGCCATCCGCTATGTCGACTCTTGAAGTACTGCAAAATTGTCCATCCCAAAGGTAGGCTTTGTTATGAGCTATTGGTGGGGTTGACCCTAAGGATTCCAATCTGGTATCCTTTGACCACAAAGGATACGATCCTCAGTTACCAGCCCAACTAGCTTTCCTTATTCAAGTGAAAGCCCTCAACAAAACTGTTCACCGAACAATTATTGATGAGGGGGCATCGACATGTATCATGTCGATGAGTTGCTGGAAAACCTTAGGATCGCCAACCTTGTCGCGATCTTCGACAACACTCAAAGCATTCGACGGAAGGACGTACACCCCGTACGGTATCCTAAATAACTTGAAGGTTGAACTAGGGGGCAAAATAGTAGAAATAGATGTTGAAGTCATCGATGGAAATCTTGACTATAACATCCTACTGGGAAGACCATGGATATATGCCATGGCGGCTGTAGTGTCGACTTATTTTAGGAAGATCGCATTCCCTTTTGAAGGAAGGATTACGATCGTCGACCAACAGAATTTCCTACCTAATGGTTCACAAGTTACAGGAAGCATTCCCATGATCCATGGGAGCGACCATTCAATTCAAGATATCGGGGCAGGCCTATTGAAAGACCCCATAATGATGGGAACTTTCGCGCTACCACCTCCTATCTACATAGGAAATATACCGTTTGTAGCATCCTGCAACATGATATCTTCCACGAAGGTCGCGAAAGACAAAGTCGACATGGATCATGCAATGGTTTTTCCCCCAAGCCCAATAGAAATATTGTAGCAATCAATGTTTCAGGCATGGGAGGCGAACCCAAATCATCGCTCATCAAGCGTTTGAGTAGATAGGTTCGGAGAATATGGTACCCCATTAGATCCTTGGTCAAAAGTACATGGGACTGACGAAGGAATCTTAGATATCATTTTTGGGATTCAACTGCGTTAAGTAAGTCATTCAAACGTATGACCATTTCCATGAGAGGTAGTCGTAACTGACTAATTTCTCATGATTTTTGAATAGTTCACTTACAGTCACTGATGATTGAGGGGGCACCATGGAATGATCACCGCCATCGTTCCCTTCTTCCAGAATGTGAAGAAGATACTCAAGGGGACCTTTACCACCCTTCAGTCTTTGAATTCCTATCAAATACTGTAAACACGGTGGATTCAGAGCGAAACCTATCCAATATCGAAGAGACTATAGCCATAAATATCTCGACTAAAACAAATATTGTAGAGAATATTTATGTCGGCAAAGGTTGTTCTCCTTCAGAACTGGAAATATATAACGCCCTTTTTCGCGAGTTCAGAGATGTCTTTGCCTGGTCATATGATGAAATTCCAGGCATCGACTCGAGTATCGTTGAACATGAAATTAAAATGTATCCTGATGTCAAACCAGTAAGACAACGACTTCGACAGGTACACCCAAAGAAAGCCGTTGCCATTAAGGCAGAAGTTGAGAAACTTCTCCATGCTGGTTTCATCTACCCGATTCCTCTAACTGATTGGGTATCGAATATTGTCCCTGTTATGAAAAAACAAGGGACAATAAGAGTGTGTGTCGACTATAGGGATGTAAACCAAGCTTGTCCAAAGGACAACTACCCTACACCCTTCATCGACCAGATAATTGATGAATGCGCCGGATGTGAAATCTTTTCATTTATGGATGGATTTTCCGGGTATAATGAAATAAATATCCGCCCACAGGACCAGTCAAAGACTGTATTCATTTGTCCGTGGGGCACATTCGCTTATCGAAAATTACCCTTTGGTTTAAAGAACGCAGGGGCGACGTTCCAGAGGGCAATGAATTATGCCTTCCATGACATCAAGAACATCGTTCAACCATATCTCGACAACCTTCCGGCTCATTCGCGAAAGCGGACTGATCATCCGCAGCATTTGAGAGCGATATTTCTACGTTGCCGACACTACAAGATAAGACTCAATCCACACAAATGTGTGTTTTGTGTCGGTTCTGGTCGTTTACTTGGCTTTGTAGTCTCCAAGGATGGGATTCGTCTCGACCCTTGCAAGGTTCAGGCAATCATTAATTTGCCTCCACCTTCAAATTTGCTTCAGATTCAGAAACTCCAAGGGAAAGCAAACTTTCTGAGGAGGTTCATTCCAAATTACGCAGAACTTGCTAAAGGTTATACTCGTCTTTTGAAAAAGGATGTACCTTTTGTCTGGGATGAGGTGGCGCAAGCTTCCTTTGACGCTCGAAAGATTCTCTAGTAAGAGCATCATTAATGTATGCCCCGGACTACCTAAGAGATTTTAACCTGTATCTGGCTGTAGCGGATACGACCATTGCGATGGTATTAGTTCAAGAGGTAGATGGAATTGAACATCCTATATATTATTTAAGTAAAAACTTAAATGATATAGAGAGTAAATATTCTTATGTTGAAAAACTAGCGCTTGCAGCTGTTCAAGCGATTCAAAGGTTTCGACATTATGTCCTCTTTAGGAAAACTACCATTTTATCAGATTGCAACCCCATGACTTATATACTATCGCGAAAGTTGCTGGGGGGCAAGTATTCAAAATGGATAGCGATCCTTCAAGAGTTTGATCTGGAATTTGTAAAATCCAAATCAAAGAAATCTCTAGTTTTCGCGGAATTATTGTGCGATCTCCCATCGTCATCCAACGATGAAACATCCGAAGAATCAATCGTGGAAGAGAGTTTGTTTCTGATATCTACAAGCGATGAGTGGTATGGAGATATCATAGTTTATCTCCAAACCCAAAAGTTCAGGCCTAACACCTCTCACTCTGAACAGAAACGTATAAGATACCAAGCTAAAGACTACATGATCGTCGGTGATACGCTTTACCGTCGCGATATCGATACAATTCTAAGGAGGTGCCTTACCCATGAGGAGGCCGAAAAAGCTCTGAATGAGTGTCATTCAGGCGCGTGTGGGGGGCATCAATCTAGATATGCGATAGCACAAAAGATCTTACGAGCAGGATACTTCTGGCCAACCATGTTCAAAGATTGCATAATCGCAGTCAGAAGTTTCCATGCATGTCAGATTTTTGATAGCAAAACCAGAAGACCACTTGCACCGTTACAGCCAATAGTCGCTGTTGGGCCTTTCGCCAAATGGGGCATCGATTTCATGCAATGTAACCCCACCTCGACCGGGGGGCATGGGTATATTATAGTCGCCGTTGACTATTTTACCAAATGGGCCGAGGCGATGCCTACATTGGATAACACTGGTGAAATAGCTGCCCTTTTCTTTTTCAATCATGTAGTCGCCAGGTTCGGCGTCCCGCAGGCTATAGTTACAGATCATGGATCGCATTTTCGCAATCACATGATGGTTGAATTAGCTGCCAAGCTAGGGCTATCTCACGACAGCTCTACCCCGTATTATCCGCAAGCCAACGGACAAGTTGAAGAAATCAACAAAGTCCTGAAGCGTATGTTGCAGAGGATGATCGGAGTTCACAAAAGAAGGTGGCACCTAATCCTGTACTGAGCCTTGTGGGCTTACTGAACATCAGTAAGAAATGCGACCGGGTTCACACCTTTCCAACTGGTGTATGGCCTGGAGGCAGTCTTACCAGTCCAGTGCGAAATTTCGTCTCTTAAACTCGCAATCGACCTCCTCCCCGGAACTTCAGAAGAAGAGGCTCGTTTCTTGGAAATAATCCAATTGGATGAAACTCGTCATGACGCTACTTTGGCTAACGAAGCCCATAAGAAACGAGTCAAGGCGCAGTTCGACAAAAATGTCAAACCCCGTGTCTTCTCAGAAGGTGACTTGGTCTTGCTTTACAATCAAGAATCCGATAAATTGGGAGCAGGAAAATTTAAGTCTTTATGGATGGGCCCCTATATTGTTAAACGAGTGTTAGCAAAAGGAGCCTACGAGTTAATGGATTATGACGGAATTCCACTGGCGCAACCCCGCAACGGGTTGTACCTTAAGCGTTACTATGCTTAAATAGTAACCAATGTGCTTTTGTTGTATTTTGTTTTCGCTAAAGTGGTTGTTTTGGTCGAGTAATCCATCTTTCTTACATTTGTTGCAGATGTTGAACCTGTTGGAGACATGGGTTGGATACGCCGACGGAGCGAGTCGTAGTTCGCGGAACCTATCCTCCACAGCTTGGGCCATTTTTTATCCAAGCAGCGAGTTAGTAAGTTTCAGAGGTGTATGTATTGGACAATCAACTAATAACATCGCTGAGTATAGCGCATTGATAGAACTACTCTCTGATGCCATCACCCATGGTATACACCGACTAATCGTCAGGCTAGACTCACAGCTCGTAATACTACAACTCAATGGTATATACTCCGTCCGCAATCCAGCTATTTATCGCATGTTTCTAAGGGTTAAGATTTTGGAAAGACAGTTTGATTTAATTCAATATCAACACATTTCCAGGAACTTAAACACATTAACCGACTCATTAGCAAACTATGTGTTAGACAGACATTTGCGACACTTATAAAAGAAAATGCATCATCAACGTTGTACAAATGGACCTTATAACTCAACCAGAATAAACCCCGAAAATCAAAATATATATATATAAGCTGTTTATCGTTTACATATAATGTTCTGTAACCAAGATAAAAATTGGTCGCATGACCCAAAAACTCAAAAAGTGCTAGGGGGCACCCTAGCCTAGTGATGCTCATGATAGCACGTCATGGCCTGTGCAATCATGCGCAAGAGACGAGTCCATCGTCTAGGCACGCCAGTAGTATGCCGCTGCAACTGTAAAGGTAACTCGTCAATCCTCACATCGGGAATGCGAAGAGTAAGGCTCTCGACCTGCTCCTGTACAGCTGTAAGAGTCTCGGCCACGTCAAGGTCGCGAAGAATAACTCTCCCAACAGGCTCTCCTGCCGGGGCAGCGACTGGCGGTCTCGAACGGACGGCTGGACGAACAGGACCAACATCTGCATGCACACAAGAGTTTGATTAAAAGTCTTGACAGAATAAAGCACAACAACATTATGAATAAAAACAGTAAATAGTGATATGGTCAGAGATTTTACCAATAGCGCCCCACTGTTCGCCATCCGGTAGCACCAAATCTGGATCACCTCGGAAATCCATACCCACATATGGATACTCGGAAAAGACCATCTCCTGACGCTCGAACCACCTGAAGAAGGTATCAGTGAAAGTGATCTGAGATTGACCAGCATGCCTAGACATGTGGTCAACCCACCTCTGCATGCGTGGCTCGGTCGGAGAAGGCAAGTCGAGTGCTATATACTGAGGCTGCATCAGTGGTATTTTCTCCAAGGCGAAGGCAGTCAAGATAGAACCAAATCCAAAGTTCTTCAGCTTCCCGTCCTTCACCTTGGTCAATTGACTTTTCATCTGAACAAGTACTGCATCACACCAGTTGAATACTTTCGGTTGGAGACACTCCAAGGCGTGCTGCACATAAGATCTGTTGGCAACATGAAGGGATGCACTACCGGCCATCCTACCAATAGTATACAGAATGGACCTGAGAGACCTATCAGTAATCTCACGGATAACAACCTTGCCGTCTCTGCTCGGCTGGGAACCTTCCCTGCAGTACTGGCGAACATAGTCTCTCACGGAGTCATTCCCCCGGGCCGAACCTGACAAATAAATGGGGCACCCCGCCTTGACAACCCAGTCAAGAAGTAAATGTATACTATGGTCAAGGGGATGGATTTTCCCCTAATCTGGAATACTTGGTTGATTGGATCCCAAGCATCAAGCATGTACTGCAGTAAAGAAATCTGTGCTCTCATGCTAGAGATACGGAAGAACTTCAGCAGGCCACAGTTCCGCAGTGCGTCTACCATGACAGGGTCATGGAGAGCAATCATATCTTCTTCTTCATGTTCTCGTTCTCGCCATGTAAGGGACATTTTGCTCAAAGGTTCCTGCAAAACAAACAAGAGAATGAGTAAGATCCTGGATTTGATGAGAAACTGGCAAAATTTCATCAAAAACTGTGCTAAAAACTCAGTTTTCTGAGCCCAACGCAAGTAGACAGTGTCCTACCTGCGTTGAAGGTCAGGTTGCCTTAAGGCAGCTTGACATTCAATGCAGGTTTCGAATGGGCAACCTGCGCTGATAGACAGAGCGCCCTGGCAAAACCCTAGGTGCTCAGAAAGACAGGGAAACAGGCACAGAACAAGAAAAGGAAACCATGAAAAGAAAGAGCTAAGGTTTAGCTCCTACCTGGTCCAGACGGCGCCGAGAATCGTCCACAGAATCTCCCGAAATCAGCTGGTGAAAATCAAGGGGGAAGAGGCACCTCCAAAGCTCCAACAAACCAAGTGCAAGTGAAATGGTAAAATGGGAGGTAAAAACACCTTTTAATGGCTTTTTACGTAGTTCAAAGCGAAATATTAGGGTTTTAATCTCATTTTCAAGAAAATGTTGTTTATTTCTAACTAAGTTTGATGCAGCAATTGAGGATGCAGTACTATCCTTGAAAAGAGAAAAGCTAGTTATGGTAAAAATCGAAATTTGACCATGTATATAACCGAGCAGTTTTAGCGCATAGTTCATGCTCGTTAAAAAATAAACATAAGACCGAGCAGTTTTAACGCGGACTTCATGCTCGTTAAAAAATAAACATAAGCTGTGAGCAAGCTTCCCCTTAGAGTTCAAGCTCATCCAGAAAAAATGAATCGGTAAATAACCATTTGAGATCGTAAATTCATCAGCCATAAAAGCCTTGGTCGTGTTTGCACCGTCACCTCCACTTTTCATTTGGCCAATCGTTCACCTCCATTTGATTGTTTACCTTTTTTGAGGAACAGCTGCGAAGAGTGATTTCACCTAGCCATCCTTGTGACACTGCCGTGATTGGAAAATTCCAACCTGTACCTGGAATCTGCTGCTATCCCTGTTTATCACTCGTTCCTCAAAATACGAGTCTTCTTTGAGCTCTTTTCATCTGACTCGTAAAATATGAAAAGTTTGCCGAGTTTTGGCCTTCCAGCTCGTTAAAGCGACCAGAAGAGCTATCCCTCCTCTAGATTTTAATCTTTTTGGACCTGAGGGATTATTGCACAAAAAGATCGAGCGCTTGTTTAGTTCGGCTCGTTAAAACTATCGAAAATTCATCCCTTCTGTATTGTTTTATACTTTTTCGGACTTAAGGGATTAGATGACGAAAAAGGAACCTTGGAGTCGACTTTACGTACCTTTTCAGACTCTCTAAAAATGAAAAGGACCGAGTTATCCTTGTCGTTAGACTCGTTAAAATCACTAAATAGCGACAAACTTGTCTTTAGACGAGAACGAGTTTCCCTATCGCTAGGCTCGTTAAAACATAGCGATGGGCTTGCCCGAAGGGCAGGTTATAGAACAAGCATATGTTATCCTCCTCAAGCTTGACAAAAATAAAGAGGTACTGGTCAGCAATGACTGGGGAAAAATTGGGAGAAACTCAAAGAAAGCTTTGATGGTAGCAAGTCGCTCTTGAACATGACACTTTTCCTCCGTACCACAATCGGGTTGGGTTGTTTCATTCACCGGTCACATCACCATGGTCTCACCATACCATCCATAATTGGGGTAATGCTACCGATCCATCGCATCAGTGTCGCCATATGTTCAAGAGAAGTCGTTCAGAAAGAGTCAACCGTGTCCCATCCACTACCATACATTATCCTTCATCCTTTCATGACCGCCACCCTAAATCATACATCACAGATCGTTTTCACCTCCATCAAAATCATTAGCTCCATTCTGTGTCACTGATGTGGGATCCATTAAGGCCCTCCTTTGACGGATCGCTTCTTGTCGACGTCAGCTCATTATCCAAGAAGTTGATCTAGGAACACCCCCCTCAGTACTTTGAAGCTTGCATGCCTCAATGGCAAGTTTCTCACTTCCGGCGACAGGTATACATCAATGACCTTCGACCAGGAGATTTTGCGTGGTGTTCGACACCAAGTCCTTTATTCACACCACATGACTTGTACTGCAGTACCTTGAGGGTCATTGTCATTATTGGTGACTCCTCTCGTGCTTGTTAACGGTTTTCATCATTGACCGGTAATCAAGCGATGTCTTTCCATGTTCGACTTCAGAAGAATTCTCACATGGATCGACTTGTACTTAGAGTGAAGATCGAATGAGTTTGAAGACCCCAGATCTAGTTTCATCCATCCGGGCTGCGATATATATTCAGGAAATAAAGACATTGACATGTACATCATTGCAGCAGATGATCATCCTACTCAAAGGATGATAATTTCGCCAAAATTATCAGTCTACCATCAGACGATCGTCTGTTCTATGTACAAAAATGAATTTATAAAGCTGAGCATGGGAATGCCCGCCTCAGCTAGATCATGAAAGCAGTATGAATCATAATGTATTGTATTGTATCTTATTACAGGTCTCCTCCCAGCGATTGGATGAACTTCGGATCCTCCTGGTAAAGCATTTCACCCGATAAACGGCCTCATACTTTAGGGGGCAACTGTTATAGACATTTTTGTGCCTTGCATCACTGAGCATGAAATGTCCATAATCAAGGGATCCAAAGTCCCTAAACATGTTGTTCCTACCCCTAGAGGAACAAGGCCAACTAACCACAGCAGTTCACAAAAGTTCTCCACCTGAAAACACTCAAAAACAAGCTAATTCTGGATCATGTCAACTGCTCCACTGAGCATCTGCGCTGAATGTCAACTGCTCCACTGTCTACCTGTGTTGAATGTCAACTCCAACAAAGGCTACCTGCGCTGGGCGAGTTTGGACAAGTGGCAAGTTCATTCTTCAAGGTGTCAATGCCCAGGAAGCTTCCAAAATGACACTTGCATCAAGGAATTCGACTGGTGATGAGTAAGAGGTTCCAAATCTCCAAGTGGAAGTAAGAACCTCCAAGTGGATTCAAGAACTGAAAGTGGGAGAGGACACTAGTCAGCTTCATACCAGCCACAAGCTGACTCATCCTCTCTCCAAAACTCCTATATATAGATCTCTCCTCCATGAGATCAAGGAGGCTGGAATTTGGTATTTGCAAAGAATTGCTGTTGGTTTGAGATTAGAACTATTGGGTGATTTGCTTTCAAGGAGGTGAAGAGGAGATTCCTTTCTGCTGGGAAGGTGATGCTGGATTGGGCCTCATATGGTTGTATCACTTCCTGAACTTTACTTCTTCATCAATAAAGCCATTTGAGTTTCTTCTATATGCATGTATCTCAATGATGTTTTGCTTTACTTGCATATTTAGTTTATTCTAATCCTTAAACTAGTTATGAATGTATGCTTCTTGTAGTTTCCCTCTCTTGCCATTTTGCAGGAACTTGGTGTAGCTGGGCCAGTGAAGGAGCAAGCAGCTGGGGAGCAAGCAGAAGGAGTGAGATTGGATCAGCAAACTAGCGAAAGACATCGGTTGGTTGCATCTTTCTCTTCATAAGGAAGAATACTTAGATAGTTTTGTCTTCTTTGTTGATGAGTTACTATCACCCTTAGAGTGGGATAGGGGCATTCTGTATTGGATACTTTTCCCTACAACAAATAGCTTTGTCCTTTAGCATACACCCATAAAGCAATCATGGAATGGAAAATTTTGAGACAAGGAAAAAAACAAGGCATGCAAAAATTTACTAAATAATTTAGGAAGAAGACATTGGCTTTAAATATTCCATTATATAATCTAGAAACTCTTTTAAAATATATCAGTGCATTGCACAATTACATTCACCATATTATTCTCTTATTTAATCCAACTAATTTAGATGAAGTATGTGTCCAAGCTACTCATCTTGAGTCCCGGGGAAAGAATGTGCAAAGTGATTTAAAAAAGAAGCAAACATTCAAGTTTTAAGAAGGAAAATTCAAAGGAAGAGGGAAAGGAAAGAAGCTTGCTACAATGAAGAAATAAGTGGAAAATCCTACATGCTCTCATTATAAAAAGGGAGGGCACGATGATGCTCACTGTTGGAAGCTACATCCTAAAGTAAGGCATAAAAGGTTTGGAGGAAAAGGAGAGAAAAATAATATTGCCATAATGCAATAAAATTTGGGATTCGATTCAACGGATGAAGCTTAGATCACAATTGTAGGAGTGTAATGTAAAAACATCTTTGCATGCTAGTTCTAGTAGTTCTATTCCATCTCCTAGTCCCGAAAGTAGAAGAAGTGATATTTTTCACATAAGGGTGATAATTAAGCGTATGAAAGTTGATAATATTTTTTATATTGGTTCCCAAGTAAATGTAATATTTGATGCAATTTTCAAGAAACTGGTATTAGAAACATTACCTCACAAGAAATCTTAACCTCTCAATTGGGTATGTGATGATGCAAAGCTATAAGTAACCAAACAGAGTAAACTTAAATTTTCTATCACTTCAAAATTTGTTGATGGGTTTCAATTAGATGTGGTTCCTCTTGATATTTGTGGAATTGTATTGGGAAGCCATTACTTGTATGAAAGGAAATCCATATTCTTTATGGAGGAGAAAAAATATCACCTCACCAAATATGGGGTTGAGTTTATTGTAAGGGCACATAGGATTAAGACTACATTATAACTTGTTAGTGCAAGGAAAATGAAGAGGCTCATAAAGGCTAGAAAGAAATTTGTACTTATAGTTGTGAAAGAAAAAAGATTTTGAGCAATTTGATGCTCTTAAGTGTTGTGATATTTCTCATAAGGATGAATTAATTAATCTAATTTATAACTATGATGAAATATTACAGGAACCTAAAGGATTTCCTCCCAAGAGGGAGATTCAGCATGAGATTCAGCTATAAGAAAGCGCCCCTCTTCCTAATGTTGGTAAGTACATGATTTACATAATTGAGAATGTAGAGATAAAAAGTAAGCTCAATACTTTATTGAAAAGGGAGTCATCATGACTAGTTCCTCTTCATGTGGATATCCTATTGTGATAGTACCAAATGTTTATTTTTAGGGTATCCTCTAAACTAAAAATTACTTACGATTTTAGTTAGGTTAATACTTTCTTGTATTCACTTACTATCATAAATAAATTACACAAAGGAGCTCAACATTAAAATAATATGCCAGAAGGATCATAAAGAGACCACTGCACATGAACACAAACATTTATCCTGAGAAAACCCAAATGGGGGAAAAACCCAACAACCTTTTCCTTATAGAAATTCTTGTTTATAACAAGAGATATATCTAGACATCCTATTCATTTACAAGGTCAAACTAATCATCAAATAAACTTGGTCAAACATAGTCCAACTCCATCCTAGTCAATTCATTTTTCCACAAAATTTGGTATGATTATGTTTGCTTAGAATTATTCCTTCCGCCTTCTTCAGAATCCAATCCTTCCTTAGAAATTTGATCTAGTACATATATTCATCTAGCACATAGGGCTACCACAGAGATTCGGTCTCATACAATAGAGATTCATCTAGCATAGAGGGCTACCACAAAAATTCGGTCCTATACAACAAAGAGAGAAATTCCTCTTTCATCTTCATCCTTCTTTCTTGTCTCATTTACATGGTTCAAGAGAATATATTATGTATTTTGTGATCAAATCCGAATTGGTGCTTGAGAAGAGGTTGAATATCTCTGATATATAGAGATCCAATAGGCCGAACGGGTTCCTTCCTTGATAAAGATGACTTGAACACTTTAAGGGGCCAACTTGACTAGGAGGAGGTCGACATGGCTTCTTTAGGAGCCAAAAATTATATTTTTAAAAATTCAATTTTCTTCTTTTGAAAAGAGCATGAAGAACATGCTTTACAATTTTTTTTGTTACAAATACATCATGGACCAAAAACAATAATTATAAAGACTGACCATAGTTAAAAAATTCAAAACCAAAGAAGGATGGTACATGGATAATGTGTATTGACTTTCGTGTAGTAAAAAAATTATCATTAAAGAATCGATACCCTATTCCTTGTATCAATGATTTGTTAGGTTAGTTAAAAAATGGAAATTATTTTACTAAGTTAGATTGTGAAGTGGTTATCATTAGATTTAGACTGCAAAAAGTGATGTTTGGAAAACCACTTTCAAAACAAATAAGGGTTTGTTTGAATGGTTAGTGATTCCTTTTGGGCTTTATAATGCCACAACAACTTTTATGCATGTGATGAATGATGTTTTTCAACCATTCATTGATGAATTTGTAATTATCTACTTAGATGATATACTTGTATTTAGCAGAACTTGGGATAAACATGTCAAGCATGTTAGACAAGTATTATATACTTTAAGGGACAAGTTGTATGTGAAAATGTGAAAGTAGGAATTTTGCAAAACATTATTAATGTACTTGGGTTACATAGTAGGTGGTGGTGAATTGAAAATAGCTCCCTCTAAAGTTGAAGTGATTGTAAACTGGCCCAATCCTACATCATCAATATAAGTTAGGATCTTCTTAAGAGTAATCTAGTATTGGAGAAAATTTATTTCTAACTTTTCATTTCTTGCATCTCCTTTACATGCTTTGACTAGCGTGAAATAACTCTTTCAATTGGGAGACAAGCAACAAAAGACCTTTGATACACTGAAAGAAAATATTAGCACAACACTAGTGTTAGCATTTCCAGACTTCCAACAACAGTTTGAGTTTGAGAGCGATGCAAGTGGATATTCCATGCGAGTAGTTTTGATGCATCAGTGTAAGTAAATTTGTTATCACCCCGAGACCTTTTTTTAAGTTGTTTTTAATTATCTTACATATGATAAAGAGTTGTATGCATTGGTACAAAGTGTTAAAAAGTGGAAGCATTAGTTAATGGGAAAAAAAACAATAATACACAAGGATCATCAACGATTATAGTACTTGCAACCACTAAAAAAGCTACAAAAATAAATACATTTTAGGTCGATAGGTTTTCTACAACAATTTCATTTGGTCATGAAATATAAGAAGGGTGTAAATAACAAAATGGTTGACATGTTATCTAGACCTCCTATCAATGCATCTATCATCTTATACACTGATTCATTAACAATTAATATTTATGTTGAGCAGTATGGTAGGGATGTTGAATTCAAAGATGTATATGAGAGGTTAACTCATGGTTCACAAGTGGAGAATTATCATTTTCAAGGCAAGTTACTCTATCATGTTAAAAAACTATGTGTTCCAGAAGATGAAAGAATTCATGTAATCAAAGAATCTCATCTCTTATTTCAACGCATTTTGGGGTAGGAAAAAAGGTAGCTCATTTACAAATATTTTTTTATTGGTCTTCAACGGGAGAAATTGTATTCAAATATGTAAAAGGGTATGTATTCTGTGTCACTATTAAACCCACTAATATAAAATCGGGTATGTATACAACTCTTATAACTCCTTCTCATCCATGGGACAACATCTCTATGGATTTCGTAAGGGGTTTTCCTATGGCTAAAAGAGGTCATGATTACTTGTATGTAATTGTGGATATGTTTAGAAAAATGTGTACTTGTATGCCTTGTAAGAAGCAAGTGACAACTAAATAGACCACATGCTTATTCTTTCAACATGTTTGGGTTCACTTTGGATTTCCCGCTTCCATTATTTTAGATCAAGATTCCCACATTTTGGGAGAATTTTGGTCGAGTTTGTGGAGTTTGATGGACACCAAGTTGAAGAGAAGTATTGTTTTTCATCCACAGATTGAAATACAAACAAAGGTATTCAAGAGGACCATTGGAAATTTTCTCCAAGGATATTGTAGTAAACATCCTAAGATTTGGGATGACTACACCATGTGCAACATGCCTACAACTGAACCTTTCATTCTTCTACACAAAGCTCTCCATTTGAAACTTGCTTTGGGTACCTTCCACTGTCTCCATTTAATTTGATTTTTGGGAAAGATATTGGTTATGTTGAGCATAGAGATGAATCAGAGAGTACAAGAATAGTTGGAGAAGAGACAAGCCCAATACAAGGTGCATCATAGAGTACAAGAATAGTTGGAGAAGAGACAAGCCCAACACAAGGATAGGCATGATAAACATAAGATGGAACATCACTTCCAATTTGGTAATCTATTTTGGTTGCATATTAGAAAACACAAGTTAAAAGGGGAAGGTAAATAGATCAAACCAATTTGATATGACCCATTTACTTGTTTAGATATGATTAAGACTAATGATTTCTGCTTAGATATACCACCTTACATGTAGATGTATTTAATTGTAAATGTGTAGAAATTGAAACTATATGAGCCTACAATGGCTAAATATCAAGATGTGCGCATTCAAGTTCCCTCCATCAATGATTTTTATCTTAAGTATCTGAACCAGTTGTAAGAAGATGCCATTCTAGACATGAAAATGAGGACTTCATGATGAGGAAATATGGAGTATCTTTGAGTGGACCTTAATGGAATGCATCCAAACAAAGAACAATGGATTGAGATAGTGAAAGTGAGGGATCAATACCCTCACCTATTTGTTGAGTAATTCAACTTTTGTCCGAAAGCTTCCTAATGTGGAGAATTGAACTGGGAGGATCTAAGAAGACTCGAAATTCAATAGTCTCAAATAAATATGTAAAGGTCACCATGATGAGATCTTGACAAAATCTTCCTAATTCAATTTGAACAATATCAAACGAACTTTGTATGATAAATTGATCACATTCTGAAGTTTTGCAAAAATGGTCAAAAGGAAGGAAAAAGGTGACATGTGGAAGTCCTAGAGGGTGACATGTGGCAGGTTGTATGGAGGACAGTTGGGAGGCTTAGAAGAAGACACATAACAAGAAGCTAGCATGGCATGGTTGCATGGCAATAGTGGTAGAGGGCATGTGGCAGAGGCAATGATGTGGCATCTATGTGGAAACTAACTTAACAGGTGAATGTGTAGCTAACTGAGACTTGGACTCTAATTATGTGACATCTGGAACAAACAACTTGTGCCACATGGCAACCCAAGTTAGAAAAAAATGCTCCTACCATCTGCGGAAGATTCAAGTGAGTGGTTTTAACTTGCGATCTCTTCGGTAACAACCTAAAAACTCATTGTTGTACCAACCATTGATTTTTACTATGTATAAGTAGAAACTTCTATTTGAAGCTATTATAGTCTGCAATGATTTTAAAATAGTTTTAGCGGGCTTTGAACCCATGATCTTTGATGGAAAATAAAAGTATTAACCTATTATAGCTACTACAACCACCCTCCAAAATTTTTCCCAT
The DNA here is from genome assembly GCA_031772625.1 of Pinus tabuliformis. Classification (NCBI taxonomy): domain Eukaryota; kingdom Viridiplantae; phylum Streptophyta; class Pinopsida; order Pinales; family Pinaceae; genus Pinus; species Pinus tabuliformis. The sequence goes on along the minus strand of CM062806.1, from coordinate 237,785,301 downwards.
GCTTTGATTTTGGAGCTTCCCTTCCGTCCATAGGTGCTTATCATTTACTGTCATCAAGTATTCATGCCATGTTCAGTACTTATGTTTTCATGGTTGTACTTGTGATTCCTCGTTTTGATCCTGAGCTGAACTTTTTCAATCACAAGCAAGTCTTTGCCTTGATTTCGCAGCTTTGCTGGGCTTCCCTCCAAAAAATATGCAAGCTTGGAAGGCATGCCAACCCTGATGATCTGAATTGAATAATCCAAATAGGTAGGCTAGCCTTGCACTCAGAAACTACTCAATTTTGGGAGATAGCTTGGCCTTGAGCTCAAAAATTGTGCAAAGCCTCCCTTGCTCTTAGAAACTGTGCAATGCACTGAGTCAAGAAGTTGTATAGTCCCTTGTGGTTGGGAATTTCACAATACTTATTGGAAGTGTGAATGGTTAGTTTCCCAAAAAATAAAAAAGCAATCCCTAGAAAATAGGGAGTCATCATTAGTTTCCCAAAGAGTGGCACAATTTATATTTTTGGACTTTTCGCCAAGTGTTTCTTTTACCTTGATTTTAGGCACGCACATCATAAACCCTAACCAACCTCAATATATATAATAGATGCCCCTAGAGCTCATTTTCACCTTCTATATTGGATCTCTAGCCTTCCAAGGATATCAAGGATCCTTTAGTGGAGTTTACAACGCTTTTCTGGGTGAGTTTTTCTTTTGTCATCTTTTGCCGTTTTTTCTTTCACTTTTTGTTGTTTCACTTATGTGAGTATTGTTTTTCTCGTTTATTTTCAATATTTTTGGTGTTTTAAATTATATTATATGGTACAAGTGTTGGTTCAGTTCATCGTTCTCATTTTACAAGTGTCACATCAGTTTTTTCCCCATTAGTGGTAGTCGTTTCGATGACTCCTTCTGCATGATTTTTTTCTACATGTTGATCATCTACTCTTGATTTTCATTGATCTATCTATCCTTAGTTAGATATGCACTCTAACTTGCACCATCACTAAGATCTCACAATTTCCAATACTCTTTCGGGGCATATCCGCCCTTCACTTGGCAAACAGTTTCCTTGCTCAACTGGGCATTGTGCAAGTACAAGGCTCAATCTTGATGCTTGGCTTCTAAGACTATGCAATGCACAGTACCTGGCTAGCCTAATTGTGCATTGTGCAGTTCCAGGGTTCAAGCCCGACCCTTGGCCACTATGTCTATGCAATGCGAAGTCTACTCTCCTTAAGTCTTCCCAGGTTGAGACTGTGCATTGTGCAGTCTCAAGCCTCAAGCTACTCCCTTGGCCGTTGAGACTACTTAATGCTTAGTTTAGGAGGCAGTCCCTTCCCCCAACACAGGAATTGTGCAATTTTCCTATTCATTCATGTGGTTGCTACTGTGATCTTTCCTTGAAAGTCATTTTGTTGAGCTAATTCATGTTTTCCATGAGTGAATTTTCCTCCTACAAGTATTGTAGTTGTTGAGCCCTTCTCTTCATCATTTACTTTTGTCATTGCACTAAAGAGATCTGCTTCAAAGGACACTATAGAAAGCAACACCAGGGAGGTAGTTGAGAGCACTTTAGTGAACACGCCAATTTTCTTAGATACTCTACTATTCATAGAAAAGGAATCAGATATCAAATGGCACAAAGTGATTGAAGCTTTCTTAGCAAGAAGCTTCAAAGCATATCTTGAAGACTGATAGGTGTATATAAATGTCCAAAGGCCAAGCATACATAAGGTTTCATGCAGGTTCTCAACTTTCCCATGTGTAGAAATTATCAGTTGGATACTGTCTCATATAGATGCGAAGACTATGACTCTAGCAGTGTCAATGCACAAAGGCTTGCCTCCTTTCTAGCACGGGATTACCATCTCATGTATCATTTTTGAGAGCTGAAATCTCTCATGGATTCTTACTTCTATGCAACCACTAGCTACCTGAGCACAAAGGATATTGTCAAAATCTAGGTGAAAGAGCTAACAATGTTCCGTCAGACACATCCCACCAACACCTATTAGAAAAAATCTCTCAGGAGGGAATATCAGTTTTTGATAGTTCTATGTTACAGAATTTATGGTTAGAAAAGTACTGAAACCTTCCCCAAAGGGTGGGAATTTTTGCTGAACCAAGTTGTGAACAAAGGAAGACCATTCAACTAGTCAGACTTATTGGCTCAGTAGCTAAAGATCCATGTAGCTAATTCCCTGAATCCTCCCAAAGGAAAACAAGCTAGATTCTACATGTCTACCTAACTACTGGATGCAATATGCACTCATGAATTCATTCTTTGGCATGAATTAGACATGGACACCAAGAGAGTCTACCACACACATTTTTAGCACATTTCTTTCATAGTGAAGCCATATAGGAGTAATGGAAAAGTTGACTGATGACTTCCTCATTTCGTTCTACAAGTTAATATTTGAGGAAGAGTCACCTTACATGTCATGTGGGGCAATGGAAGTAGTGTCAAGGGTAGCAGATTAGTTTGCCTCACCAAATGGCACTTTCCTCTGAGCGTTTCGTGGACAAAAGTTTCTGCACCTTCTGCTGAGGTATGTCATCAATAAGTTATTCATGCAAGAAGTTGTGTACCATCTCTCCATAGGTTTTTCAGTAATTTTGGATAGGAAGAAGAGAGCATCTTGGCCCGCTCTTCCAATGAAAATTCGATTGTATGAAATCAAGAACTTGGAAGTTGTAGACACTGAAGGCAAGGAGATAGAAAAATTTGCATTCGATCATTTGAACTTCAATCCGTTCGATCCAAGGAATGTTTGTAAAGACCATTGTGCAAGGATTCATTTCCAGTGGCCAAGTAGGACATTTTATAGGCCTAAGGAGGAGGAGATGAAGAATTCTTACAATGCCTCCAAGTCCCGCGAGTCAGTCAGCTTTACAGGAACATCACAAGTTACTCCGCAGAAGGAAGTCACTCCAGAGGTAGTACCAGTAGAAAGGTGCAACCCAGTGCACAAAAAGGGTAAGAGGAAGGTTTCACATAGCCCAGGGGGAGATACAAGCCACAAGATGAAAGCAAAACTAATCATTCTGAAAGTGGCCATGGCATAAAAGAATAAGAGGAAACAGAGGATGCAGGAAGAAGAACAAAAGTAGAGGGAAGAACAAGAGCAGAGAAGATTGGAGGAATAAAAGCATAAGCAAGAAGAAGAATAAAGGTGAAGAATAGAATAAGAAGAAGCAACACGAAGACAAGCCGAAGAACAAGAGCAGTACCAACAACTAAAAGAGGAGAGAAAACAGATGCAAGACAAGGAGCTCGCTTGAGAAATTGAAGAGTTGATTGTGATTCAAGACATGGAGGTGGAACCAGAGCCGCATAACCAAGATGTTGATTTGATGTCGAGCAATCAACAGGTCACCATTTAGTGTCCCCCTCCTCTGACAGTAGAGAAAGCTCCAAGCGAAGAAGAGGAAATTGTTCCCCTTGATGATGGTCCGGTCATGGACACATACAATCTGACTTATGAAGAACTTCATAAGAAGATTATACAAGCAAGGAAGAAACATTTTATGGATGAACTTGTGTCTCCTACATTCATCAGAGAAAGGGTGATTATGAAAAACACCAGGAGGAATCCAAATTCCATGATGGTAGCTAACTTGGCCTTCGTTGGAGTAGAAAAGTCAAACACTGAGTATCTGATGGCTGCGAGCAAACAGTTGGCAAAGAACTTGCAGACTGTGAGGCAAGAAGTTGAATATCTATGAGCATAGGTTCAGAATGCAACTCCCGCACAAGTGTATCTGGAAGAACTGAAGGCAACCATACTTGGAGAAGTATCGACATTGGAAGATACCATGAAAAATATTTATGAGGATATTTTTACTATGCATAAGGAAGATGTCCACTTGCACAACTTGCAGAAGAAGTCTAAAGATCATGTAAAAACTCTCAAGGTTGTTCAAACAACTATCATTTTCATGCGTGAATGGTCACTGCAATACAAAGGGCAACACTTGAATTGGGAAATAAAACAGGGAAAAAATAGATTTAGAGAATTCAAAGGTTTGGATGATCATCTAGAATAACAAACAACCCACCTCATGCATTGCCAATATTCAGGCATCATATGCACAATTGTACAACAACATGGATTTCATGGTGAAATCACATAAGATCCCATCAGTTTCCTCACTTATTGAAGCCAAACTTAGGAATCAAGACAAGTAGGAGATTGAAGAATACTTGGATCAGTTTAGACAGATCGCCACTAAGGAATATCTTGAAGTGAACAAGAATAATATGCATAATTACATTGGTGTCCCTGTCCAAATCAATACCGTGTTTCTCTTGCTAAATAAGGAAAATCATATTGGTTCGAAATCAGTGTACTTGGATTCCATGGAGGTTAGAGTCCGCTTCCATCTTGATACCATCACACATTTTGGGAAATTCATCACGTAGTATAAAGCTTGACATCGTTATGTGGCTGAGAAAGAACAAGTTGAAGTGGCTGAGCTAGAGTTTCCCCAAACTCAAGCTTAACTTGTTTTGTCTTATTAGGTTGTCTAGTTGGCTCTACCCAATTTTTCCCTTTATGGGTATGTGTATATTGTAATAATATTTTGTAATTAATTTGTAAGTGAAATTCCAAGTGTCAATTGTAGAATGTGAAGAGCCATGTTGTAATGAAGTTGAAGAGTCATTTTGTAAAGAAGTTGAAGAGTCATGAGGGTAGTCCAAGAGTCATAAAAGGGAGATGAATGGTTACCCCTTTTGTTATAAATATGTCCTCATAACTCATGTAAAGGGATTTTGGGATCAGGAGCTGGGGAGTTTTATTGAGATCCTTGGCTTATACATAGCATAGAGGGAGTATCTTTCTTTGGAGGAGCAGGTGTAGACTTCATGTTCCACTATTGGGGCTAGTGGTTTGTCAATGGTATATGAATGATTGGAACTTTCACTTTAATAAAAGCTCAGAGCCAAAAAAAATTCATGCATATGTTGTGAATATAGTAGGACTATTCTTGTTATGTTTGCAATATATGTTGTTTAACTTACACTAATGCTTATGAACTATTTAGTTTGCATTAGTATGAATATTGTTGAATGTGTGTTGTGTATATTTCTGTCACAGTTAACTTGTGAACTATTTTTCAAGCTGACTTGTGATGTCTTTTATGCTCGTGTGTTCCTTTCACACTATGTACAATTACACGCTTCTAAAGGGCGCACTCATTTTCCTCTCATCATGTTAGAACCTTTCATGCCATACACTTTACCCTCCACAAAATCATACACTTGTTTCACCAAAGTCACAAATACACCACTCTATGTGTTATTACAGCTAAGGCACATAATTAAAACCCACTGCTTTGGAAACTGTAGGTTTTAACCTCATACAGAAATTACATGCATACGAATTCTAAACACAGAAAATAAACAATCCGAGAGCACAACACATAAAACACATATACAAAGAGATTTTCCCCTGGATCCCAAAATCGGGACTCCTAGCTTGATTTTTCATTATGTTCCTTTCAATGTTACAATACATATTTATACATGCCGAAGCATCCAATACCATGGACTGAAAACCATCGTGTCCAAAACCATGGACCGAAAACCATCACGTCCAAAACCATGGACCGAAAACCATCACGTCCAAAACCATGTGCGTAAACCATGCACAAAACCATAGGTAGTTTGCCTAACCTAATATAGGGTCCTTGCCCCCATAGAAGGGGGCTCCTTGCCCCCCTCAAACCCCCTGGATAGGGGGGCTTCCACCCCCCCACTGTGCAACAAAGGGGGGGCTCTACCCCCCTCTAACCCCTAGGTTGACTACGTGGGCTAGTCATGGAAAGAATATAACAAAGCCCAACATTCTCCCACTTGTTGTTTCCTTTCCACAGGGGGCCATAGGAGAGCTTAGTCATTTATCCAACCCTGCAAAGCCCATTGTTTCTCTACACCAAGAGAACTTCTCAGAGCTCACATATTTTATCAATGCATCTGCAGTATTGTTCAAAGTGTCCACGTTTACCAGCAACACCTTTTTGTCTTCTATCATATCCCTGACAAAGTGATACTGAACATCAATTTCTTTTGTCTTTGAATAATAAGTAGGGCTCTTTGCCAAGAAAATTGCACTTTGGCTGTCACAGTCTATCCTTATAGCTCCTTGTACTAACCCCATACTCGAACACAATCTTTGCAACCAAGCTACTTGCTTGCATGAGTGGCTACCATGTATTCTACCTCTGATGTTGATAGTGCCACTACAGATTGTTTCTTACTAATCCAACTAACTACACCTCCAAATAGGTTAAACAAATACCCACTTGTAGATCTTCTCTGATGCAGATCTCCAGCCCAGTTTGCATCAACAAATCCACGAATATCCAACACTCTGTCCAATCCTGGTCTTCCTTGGTAGCACAAACCATAATCACTAGTGCCACACAAATACCTGAAAACCAGCTTCACTGTTGTCCAATGCTCCTTCCCTGGTTTTGACATAAACTTGCTCAATACTCCCACTGCATGTGCAATTTCTGGTTTAGTACAGACCATTGCATACACTAGGCTATCGACTGCACTTGCATATGGAACACAGGACGTGTCCTCTTCCTCTTATTGTGTCTTGGGATGCTGTTCAACAGATAACTTTACACATATAGGAATAGGAACTATTAACTCCGCAGGAAACTCTCCTAGGTTGTAGCTCAGAGATGCCTGGTAACAAATAATCTTCAATATGCTTCTAGGAACTTATTGAGATGAATGCCGGTTTGATTCAAGCTAGATGACCACTTCTACTTTGTTTTCACTTTTGAAATGCATGAACACCCTCAGACTACAAGGCTTTAGACCACCAACGCTCAACAATTTGGGAATTAGGTGAATAGACGAAGAATACTAACCACACTAGCAGATGCATATTGAATGTATGATGGCCAGCTGCAACTAGTAAAGAAACTTGCGAATCTAATCTATCAATCCAAAGATAAGATGATAGTTATCTTGAATTAGATACAAAAGAAACCTAAGTGATCCATTCACTGATACATTCAATTGTCTAATCCAGAGATAAGATGACAATTATCTAGCATTAGATGTATAAGAAATCATGAATACAACACTTCAGGCACAGGCTTAGAATAGAGGAGAAATGGGCATTGAGCAATTAACAAAAAAAGAAGCTTGCATTTCTGAAAATGAAGACGAGACGCTGCAAGTTACAAAATATCTACAGTCTCCAGAAGTTGAACCGAAACATAATTGCCAACCCTGATTACATCTTTCTTCTGGCTATTTATAGTCTATCATTACGATGGCCCTTAGTTGTTTGGGGGATGGATGGGTCTTAATTAACCACCAACCACTATTAACTATCTGATAGCATCTTTGAACGTAGTTGTTTTCTCCACTACGAAAAACTTGATCAGTTTTGGTATCGTGCTGTCCTTCAGGTGGTCAGATTGATCATGGCAGTGGAGTTCCATGACTGTTTAATTCGGTTGCTAAGTCGTGCTGTGTCCTTCTCTCCTTCGACCATGCTCTTCTTTTAATTCGGTTACAACGTCAAACTATCGCCAGATTGACAGGGTCGGCCACCTTCTTCTCCTTGTAGCAGACAGGACATGGGGTATGAGGTGCATGGGAAGATGAATGGCTATGAGTGATCGCGAGTGCTGGCCATCAGATCAAGGGAGATGTGTGGTGGAGATCACTTTTTGGAGACTATTAGTCGTGGTGGGAGCAGAATAAGTCCTGGCCGTGGGATCTCGGGTGGCTAGATCTGACGGCTATTAGGCGGAGTAGATGTGCAGATGATAACCCCTAGGGAGCAGTTTCCAAGGTGGGAGCAGTTTCCATCGGGAGGGCATCGGGTGGTAAATGGTAAGTGTTAGAGCCTTCCCAATTCCATTCAACATATGACACGCAGCGGCGGAGGAGAGAGAGAAACCGCCCTCATCGCGCGAGTATTTCTTGTGCTTATTGCTCGCGTGATATGGGCGCTGACCGTTAGATCTGGCGGGGTTGATTTAATAGTGGAGGAGTGTCGGACAAGTTGGGATATCGGATGGGACGTGGACAATTGGATTGAGGGGGAAGATCAATGGCGAGGGTGCGGTGAAGGTACGAGGTGTCTTCGGGAAATGTGCTACAAGCGCGTAGGGCGTATGGATAGGGTTTTATGGGGAATTTTGGCTGCCGCACTTGGGGGTAAGGCCAAAGAGAAATTTCTCAGGGTATGAAGGTTAATTTAGGAAATGGGATGGGTAGAGTATGAGCGGGGGGAGAAGAAGAAGGGGAATGATGGCCCATGTGAGACCCTTTCAAGGACAGCGAAGAAAACTGAGCCTTTCCTTCATCCTTCAAAAAGTTAGCACTGTATCTTAGGGCTAACACTGGCTCCTTCTGTGGGTGAAATTCTCCTTGTGAGGTTTCAAGAACCATAGACCACTACCTTTTACATGAAAAACAAGATCAGAAATATTACCTAGTATTCCATTGGGCATGGAGTCTATCTAAGCTTACACTAAACTTTGAAAAATAACATATTTACAATATTGAGGCCTAAAAGCCTTAAACAAAATAATCTTTCAAAAACTGCCCATTTACTGGGCCATCAAAAATAGTTTCTCCTTCCAAACTTTGTAGCATGAAAGTATTGTTTCCCTGGACCTGAGAGATGACAAATGGTCATGTCCATAAGACATCAAATTTACCATGATTTCCTTTCTTTTCCTTAAGTGCATCCCATTTTAGAACCCAGTCACCAACCTGAAAATTGTCCATCTTTGCCTTTCTGTCAAAAGCTTCCTTGATTTTCCTTTGATGTATTTCAAACTTCTCAATCAGTTGATCTCTATTCTGATGAACTTTAGCCAAGTCACTCATCCTCCTTTCCATGTCATTTTCCTCATTCTGCTCCTCTTGCTAGAATTTGGCCACAGGGAGGATCAATTGGATTGGAAAAAAATACTTAGTGCCATATACCAACTTGAATGGGGAATTCCCTGTGGATTTCTTGGTGGTAACCTTGTCAGCCCACAATGCAAACTTTAGTTTGGAATCCCAGCTCTGCTTGTTGTCTTCTAGTAGCTTTTTGATTATCCTTACTAGGCTTTTATTGGATGATTCTGTTAGGCCATCACCCTGAGGATAATATGAGGTGTAATGCACTAATTTAATGCCCATTGACTCACACATGTCCACCAACTCTTTTTCCCTGAAAGCTGCTGCATTGTCTATAACCAATTTAGTTGGGCAACCAAACCTGGTGAAAATGTTTTCTGTCAAGAATTTCATGACAACCCGGTGACCGACTTTCTTAGTGGGGATGGCCTCAATCCATTTGGTAAAATAATCATTGGCTACTAAAATTCATATATGCTGGCCACTAGAATGTGGATTAATCTCCCTTATGAAATCCAAACCCCACTGCTGGAAAGGGCCACTGGTATGTATTGGCTTTAGGGTCAAAGATTTCAGCTGCTGTCTTCCTGCAAACCTTTGGCATTTGTCACAAGATTTCACAAGTGAAAACACATCAGAGAATAGAGTTGGCCAATAATACCCAGCTCTCAGGATCTTGTGGGCTGTGGTTTTCCAATAATGATATCCTCCACAGATGCTAGAATGGAACTGGTGCATGACTTCCACAGGTTGCTCTTTGTCTAGACATCTTAAAAGGATTCTGGATGGGTCCCTCCAATAAAGTAGGTTCTTATGGATGCAAAACTTGGCTGCTCTGAGCTTGATGGTTCTGGCTTGACTTGAGCTAAGCCCTAGAGGGACTTCTAGCTTTAACAGGAAATGAATTATACTGGAATACCAATCATAAGAAGTCAAATCCTCAGCTAATGACTAGTCCTGCCCTTGTCCTTTTGTTGTATCCTCTTCTTGTTCAACCTCTGAAATTTCACCTATGCAATTTATGTCCAACGGACTACAATTTTCTTCAACTATAAGCTTAGCTAGGCCCTGGCCTTTGACAAGCTTGGTGGGCTTCAATTCTATGTTGAACTCAATGAGATTTGCAATCCATTTAGCCCTTCTTCCATCAACATATGGCTATGTTAGGACACCCTTTACCGAGGTAGAGGGTACATAGGCAATCACCTTGGAGTGCAGAATATAGATTTAGAATGCCTTTAAAGACTTAATAAGGGCATAAGCCTACTTTTCAATAACGTCATATCTTAATTCAGCATCCCTTAAAGTTTTGCTGAAAAAGGCCACTGGGTGCTTTGCGCCTTCATCATTCTTCTGCAATAGGACTGCTGCAAGGGTGTCACAGGAAGCAAAAGAGAAGATATGGAACTCCCTACTATAGTCTGGGCTTATCAGAGTGGGAGCTTCCATAATAGCTCCTTTGATGGCTTCAAAGGATTTTCTTGCTACATCAATCCATTTAATCCTTGATCCCCTTTTTAGCATGGAGGTGATATGTTTCACTAGCTCTGCAAAATTGGGAATAAACCTCCTCATAAAGTTGATTTTGCCCAAAAAGGATTGAATTTCATTTTTCGATCTTAGGATGGACAACGTCTGTATTGCTTGAACCCTTTCTGGATCAATCTTAACCCCTACAGCAGAAACAATATGTCCTAAAAGCTTGCCTTCTTCCAAAGCAAACTGTGACTTTTTAGGATTTACTGAAATAATAAACTTTCTGCACTTCAGAAACACTTTGCAGATGCTACAAATGATCTTGATGACTGTTGGAAAAAATTGTTATATCATCAAGGTAAATCAGGACAAACTTATCCTTCTCTCCCACAAACGCTATATCCATGGCCCTCTGAAAGGTGGCCCCAGCATTCATCAGTCCAAAGGGCATCTTGGAGTACATAAAAGTGCCCCAAGGAGTGGTGAAAGCAATCTTTTCTTGGTCCTCTGGATGTACCGCAACTTGGTTATACCTTGAAAATCCATCTAAGAAAGACATGACCTTAGCCCCTGAAACTTTTTGCAGCAAATGTTCCATCTTAGGCAGGGGATAGTTGTCTTTCTCAGAGCATTTGTTCAGGTTCTTGAAGTCAACACACAACCTGATTTCCCCACTTTTCTTCCTCACGGCTACCAGGTTGGCTACCCACTTCGAATATCTCAAGGGAACTATGATCTTGGCAGCCAACAATTTCTTAATTTCCTTTTCAACCAAAGGGAGTAGCAAAGGGTTTATGGGTCTTAGCTTCTTCTTGAAAGGGATGGTGTCTTTCTCCAGTGGGATCTTATGCTGAATGATGTTTTTGTCATAAGTCTTAAGGTCACTGTATTCCCAGGCAAAGACATCGACAAATTGCTTCATTAGGGTACAATATTTAGAACTTTGAGCAATAGACAAGTGGGTGGATAGATTTATATACTTTGGATGATATGGGCTCCCTATGCTATGCCTATGGACTGCAGACTTATTTTCTTTTTGGGCAGTCTTATAGGGTACATCATTATGGTCAAAAAACTTCTCTAGAGGCACCAACCCTTTAGGTATATAGTTACTAGGCAATTGTACAATACTGTTTTGGCCAATTTTGTTTCTTAGCTGAGACTGGTGACATTCCTCCAGGGCTTCATTCCCTTGACCAATTTGCATTTCAGAGAATTCATCAATGACTTACAGAAACCTATTGACTTCATCATCATCCTTAGAAACTTTCTAGTACTTGACATGATTAGGTAGAGATGGTATATATTTCACTTGGATTTCATAAGCCAATTTAGTGAGCATGGGAGGGATGAACATACTAGCAGACACAGTAAGGGAGTCAGCAAGCTAATTTTTGACTCTAGGAATATACGAGATACAAAAGCTACTAAAAGAATCTTTGAGTCTCCATACCTCATCTCAGTATGCTTTCAGCCTGGGGTGCTTTTCTTGGAACGTTTTGTTTACTTGTTGAATGATGAGATCAAAATCTCCAAACACCTTTATGTCTCTGATTCCCATTTCTTTAACAACATTTAAGCCTAATATAAAAGCGTCATACTCTGCTACATTGTTTGTGACCTGAAAAGTTAGCTTGAAAGACAGATGTATGCGTTATTGTGTGGGAGATATCAGAACTACACCTGCTCCAGCAGCTTCCCTAGAGAAAGCTCCATCAAAGAACATGTCCCAAATTTGTGGACCTCCTTTCTCTATGATCTGACAAACTGGTTTCTTGAGATGCACTAAATCGAGCTGAGATTCTTCAATTTGGAGAATACATGCTCCAAAGTCAGTGTCCACAGCATAAATGGGATGATTAGTGGGACTCTTTTCATCATTGATGATATATGCTAGCTGGGCTTCTCTGTATAATCTCCTACTCTCACCTCCAAAAACTGGGACAGTAGCATAGGACAGGTCATTTTTCAATGTCCCACCCAACCTCTTAATCCATTCTCTGGAGAGTAGCATGCCAAACCTAGGGGGAACATATACTACCACAATATCCATCATCATGCTTTTCATGGGTAGCTGAGACAGGGTGATAGCTAGATCTTTGATTAGCCCCAAACGTTTCACCTTTCTAGAAACAAAAGAAAACAAATCATGATAAGGCCTGGTGATGTCAACGTATAACTCATCCATGATAGCTTTAGGCATTAGATTATGGCTGGCACTTGTGTCCAACAGACAGTTGTGAAGGATTTTGTCATGAATAGTCAAGGAGACATAGAATGATGGGGAATTGTCATTAGAGGGTTTAGTCATTGGGCTAAGCACAACTACAGGTTTTTCATCTTGTAAATTCACATAGTCATTTGATAGTTGTGTGGCTTTAAGCTCAAGGGCATCAAGGATGGGTTTCTTAAAGGCCTCATTATTTACTAGTTCTCTCAGAGGTACAGATATTTTCAACTTTTGGACTTCTGATTCAAAACTAAAAGGGGAAGGGAACTTGTCAGGACCTCTTTCCACTTGAGCTAGCACTTTGAGGGTGTTGGGATCAACTATCGATCACTTTTGCTTGATAATGTGCTGCTCTGTGGAGACAACAACTCTTTGGTCAGGGCTTTCTTTACCATTACTCATCCTTGACCTCAGGTTATATCTCGGCTGATCTTCAGTTTACAGAACAGCTTCTCTGTCCCACCCTTGGCTGGGCTGGTCCTTGATTAATGACTCTTCATAAGTAGCTAATGTCAAAAAGGAAGCACTGCCTTCGTCTTCCATGTAGCGGATCTCATCCTCTTCATCAAATTGCTCCTCCTCCATGACTACATTTTGGAAAGGAGTCTTCACCTTCTATTCTTCACTGGCTTCTTTGCCCCTTTGCATGATCTTCAATTGTTCATTTGCTCTCCTATACGGATTTGGGTTTCTAGGAGCAAATGTATTAGGTCCCCTTCCTTTCCTCGAATGCTGGTCAAACTTCAGCTTGGAGATTTCAGAGGCAAATGACTCTATCATCTTGGTCATTTTGTCTATCTTGGGGTCTGAAGATGAAGAAGATTCACCCCTCTATCTCCTTCAGTCAGAATGTACTTTGAGTTTCTGTGCAACTATGATATTAGATTCTACCTCCAAGGCTACATCCTGCATCTCAGCCATAGAAGCACATCTTGTTTCTCTTAATAGCAGGCAAAAGTTAGAATCAAAGGCATTGGCATAGGTGAGCTTGGCAGAGGTGGGAATAGGTTTCACTTCCGCTGTATCTTGCTATACATGCAGTTGAACCTTTTGTTAAAATCAGACAATGACTCCCCATTTTCCCCTTTTAGGTTGCTAAACTCAGTATGATAATAGAGAAAATCTTTCTTATCCGCCCAATGCTTTAGGAAAACATCTTCTAAGGCCTCAATGTTTGTTATAGACCTAGGGGTCAATTCCCTGAACCATTTTCTAGCCTCTCCATCAAGGCTTTGGACAAAAACTCTCATCCACACATCATCTTCAATAATGTTTAGGTTATTAGCATAGCTATAGAATGACCCAAGATGTTCTTCTACTGTGACTCCTTCTGTCCCAGTGAACTTAGGCATGTACTTCTGATATTCTCCTACAGGCATGGCATTCAAAGGGATAGGCAATACCAAGGGCCCATACCTAGCAGCTATGATTCTTTCAATTTATGTGGGTGCTTGTGGGCCTGCCATGATTGGGGTAAATGGAAGAGTGTTGGCAGTCTGAAAGGTAGGGAGCTGAGAAATGACTGACAGGCCTAAAGGGATGTGATGGACAGGAGGGGAGGTTTCCTTTGGGCTAAAATCCAAAGGAGGACCTAAAGAATGGGGAGCTTTATGAATCTTTGAAAATTTTCCTTCACTGCTAGTGCTAAAGGCTATATTCTCAACATGTATGTGCTATGTTACAAGCCTTTCTTGTAGAGATGCATAAGATTGTTTAGGTTCACTTGATCCCGATGCTCCCTTTTGTGATGTCTTTCTTTCCTTGATAATCTTCTCAGGGTCAGGCATTGGATCAGCTGGTGATTTCTGAGGATTTCTCTGAGTATGCCTCACAAACTGAGCCAGAACTATGATGTGGAGTTGCCAATAGGTTCAGCCTCCAGTAGAGTCGCCAGATAGATGATTACAACCAAAAATGTGTCCAGAATTTGTCTATCATCAAAGCTGGATCTGTGTCATCTCCTAGGGAAGCTAAGCTTCAATCTCCTCTCCCTCGAAACAACGCCAATTATGTTAACTCTCCAGAAAACTCTCCTAGGTTGTAGCTCAGAGATGCCGGTAACATATAATCTTCAATATGGTTCTAGGAACTTATTGAGATGGATGACGATTTGATTCAAGACAGATGACCACTTCTACTCTATTTTCACTCCAGACATGCAAGAACACCCTCAGACTACAAGGCTTTATACCACCATTGCTCAATAATTTGGGAATTAGGTGAATAGACGACGAATACTAACCACACCAGTAGATGCATACATAATGTATGATCGCTAGCTGCAACTAGTAAAGAAACTTGTGAATCTAATCTATCAATGCAGAGATAAGATGACAGTTATCTGGCATTAGATGTAGAAGAAATCATGAATACAAAACTTCAGGCATAGGCTTAGAACAGAGGAGAAATGGGCATTGAACAATTAACAACAAAAGAAGCTTGCATTTCTGAAAATGAAGATGAGACACTGCAAGTTACAAAATATATACAGTCTCCAGAAGTTTAACCGAAACACAATTGCCAACCCTAATTACATCTTTCTTCTGGCTATTTATAGTCTATTATTACAATGGCCTTATTTGTTTGGGGGATGGAGGGGTCTTAATTGACCGCCAACCACTATTAACTGTATAATAGCGTCTTTGAACTTATTTGTTTTCTCCACTATGAAAAACCTGATCAGTTCTGGTACCGTGCTATCCTTCAGGTGGTCGGATTGATCATGGCAGTGGAGTTGCATGACTGTTTAATTCGGTTGCTGAGTCTTGCTGTGTCCTTCTCTCCTTTGACCATGCTCTTCTTTTAATTTAGTTATAGCTTCAGACTGTCACCAGACTGACAGGGTCGGCCACCTTCTTCTCCTCATAGCAAACAGGACGTGGGGTATGAGGTGCATGGGCAGATGAATGGCTGTGAGTGATCACGAGTGGTGGCCATCGGATCAAGGGAGATGTGTGGTGGAGATTGCTTTTTGGAGACTAGCGGTCATGGCGGGAGCAGAATAAGTCCGGGCCGTGGGATCTTGGGTGGCCAGATTTGACGGCTATCGGGTAGAGGAGATGTGCAGATGATAACGCCTAGGGAGCAGTTTCCAAGGCCGGAGCGGTTTCATCAGGAGGGCATCGGGCGGTAAATGGTAAGTGTTAGAGCCCACTTGCTTCCATGTAGTGGATGACACGTAGTGGTGGAGGAGAGAGAGAAACCACCCTCATCGCGCAGGTATTTCTTGTGCTTGTTGCATGCGCGATATGGGTGCTGACTGTTAGATTTGGTGGGGCTGATCTAACAACGGAGGAGTGTCGGACAAGTTGGGATATCGGATGGGACGTGGACTATTGGATTGGCGGGGATAGATCAACGACGAGGGTGTAGTGAAGGTACGAGGTGTCTTCGAGAAATGTGCTATAGGTGTGTAGGGCATATGGATAAGGTTTTATGGGGAATTTTGGCTGTCGCGCTTGGGGCTAAGGCCAAAGAGGAATTTGTCGAGGTATGAAGGTTAATTTAGGAAATGGGATGGGTAGAGTATGAGCGGGGGGAGAAGAAGAAGGGGAATGATGGCCTATGTGGGACCCTTTCAAGGACAACCAAGCAGACCGAGCCTTTCCTTCATCCTTCAAAAAGTCAGCACTGTATCTCATGGCTAACACGAACCTTCACCGATTTACTATCCTACATATTAAACCTTTGCAGTATTGTCTCGACATACTTCCTATGGTTTAACCAGAGCTTCCTCTTTGCCCGATCTCTTTTAATTTCCATGCCCAAAATATATTTTGCAGCACCAATATATTTCATGTCGAATTTGGAGGACAATTGGGTCTTCAAATCTTGGATAATTTCTTTGTTATTTCCAACTAGCAACATATCATCCACATACAAGACCAAATAGATAACACAGTCACCAATTAATTTAAAATACACATAGTGATTTGCTTTGCCTCTAGTGAAGCCAAGTCCCCGTATAAATGTATCAAATTTTTGATACCACATCCTTGGTGACTGTTTTAACCCATGCAGAGACTTCTTTAACTTCATACCAGTTCCTTCTTACCCATCACTGCAAAACCTTTAGGTTGCTTCATGTAGATCTCCTCTTCTAGATCCCTATGAAGAAATTTTGTCTTCACATCCATCTGTTCTACCTCAAAATCAAAAGAAACAACAACAGATAGAAGTAATATAATAGAAGCTACCTTGGAAACAGGAGAAAAAATATCACCAAAATCAATTCTCGACACCTGGGAATAACCTTTTGCTACCTACTGAGCTTTGTATTTCCCTACATTTCCTTCTGCATTTGTCTTCTTCTTGAACACCCATTTGTTGCCAATGGGTTTCCTTCCAGCCGGCAACTCCACCAGATCCCATGCCTAATTTTTGTGCAAAGATTCCATTTCATCAACCATGGCCTCTTTCTAGAGTTTGGCATCCTCTGAATCTACTACATCCTTCACAGTTCTAGGATCATCATTAACAACAGGTAAAGAAAATTTTGAACAGAAAGCAGATGGAATATACCTTTCTGGCTGCCTTCTTTCTCGAACTGATATTCCCACACCCAGAGTTTTTTGGATCTTCATCTTCTGATTCCTCCTTTGCTGTTGAGTTTGCTTCTTCCTCCTTAAGCTCAAACTCTATCTTCTCAGGTTCCTTTGGTTGGATTTCATGTTTAATAACATCTTTCACCTCTTTGAACACCACATCTCGGCTGTACACAACCTTCCTTGTTACTAGGTTCCAAAGCTTATAACCCTTTAAACCATCCTTATACCCAATAAAGATGCACTTTTCAGATTTACTATCCAACTTGGTTCTTTTCTCCTTTGGAACATGTACATATGCATCACATCCAAATACCCTCAGATGTGAAAGAGAGAGTTTCTTACCAGTCCATACCTCTTGTTACACAGTAATTTGTCACTGCCTTCATCCCAGTCTTCCTACTGTGTCATGAGTCCAAATCATTCATGCTCATGCTCTCTGATGTTGCCAAATGACCCACTTTGCCAAAGTTTCTGCATCATCGCGACTGTTGTCAAAATAAACACGTTGACGAGTGCTCCAAAACAGACCAAACGTGTTGCCATCGCGGAAGTACATGTGATTCCTGCGATGGTCGGATTTCATGAGACAGCGCGACTGTTGCTTATATTTGATCGCGATGACATGACCTTCTCCGTTATGCAGTAGCGATGTCAGCGCTCCAGTACAGTTATGTACCCACGATGATCCAGTCTGGGCGAGTTTGTTCTAATAGCCGGCCTTCCAGATGACTCCAGACCTGGTTGTTGGCCTTGTATATGTCGCCCTCCCTTCTTTGGCATGACTGTTCCGTCATTTGAGCTACCTTCCTTGGAGATAAGCTCATCTTCCCACCATTCATGGAGACTCCTTCTCCTATTTAAGCCTCCACCATTGCTATGAGCTGCTAGTTTTTGAATTCTTAGTCTTTGGAGTGTTGCTGATAGTGTTGTGAGCTTGATAGGTAGCTGGTGTGACAAGTGTGGGATTGTTTGAGAGCTTGAAGAAGGTTGTGAAGTGTTTTGATCTTGCGTGAACTTGTGAGTGAGAGAGATTTGTTTTGGGAGATCTATCTTCAAGGGTGAATGCTTGAGGAACAGGCTAGCTGGACCCTCTTGAGAAGGATTTGATGTCAGAACTATGGTTGTATTCTTCTTTGTTTATCAATAATAGACGACTATCATTATGGTTCCACTCTTATTGTCTTTGTAATGATGATTGAGTTATATCCTTTCTGACTGATATATAGTTGCATCTATTGGATTTTATGCTTGTGTTTGTGTCGTTCTTTGCATGTGCAGGTGTCCATTCACGAGGATCGTGGGGATTGTGACCAGCCAGAGCAAAGGAATGGGAGTGACGACTCTTCTACAAGTACTAGCTTTGGAATCCAGGTAGGTCGTCATCATCGATCTTTGATTTGCAATTAGGAACCTGCATGTTAGCGTTGTTTGATTGTTGCTAGACCCCATTTGGGCTAGTAGGGATCACCTATGTCCGTAGAGGGGATTTACCTTCACAACAATTTGGAAACTCCACTGGGGAACCGCTTGTTGTTTGATTTGTAAACTTTAGACGGAGCCTGAAGTACGGCCAGATAGCCTTCGAAACGCTATTGCTCTGCATTAGCGAAGTAGATCAACGCCACATCAGTCAATCTCCAGTTTGGTTTACGAACTAAACAGCTTGGAGCTGGCCTTTGTCCCTTTTTGTTCATTCTTCCCTTGAGTCTTTATTTCGGTCTCTTTTCAAAAATTTGGGGATTAGTTCTCTGTTTCTTGGTTTCCTGGTTTGGTCTGGGAGATGCTTTGTTTGTTTAAAAATTGACTGTCTTGGTTTGGGAGTTTTTGGCTCGATTGTGGCTGTCTTTGAACATCATCGCGCTTTATAATTAAACAGTCGCGCTGTCATCGCGCAACCCTTTCTGTGATCTCCTGTTCATCGCGATATCACACCTAACAGTCGCGACGGTTCTGTAAATCGGACCATCGTGGGTAAGGCGTGTACTTTCGCGCTGACATCGCATTGTTGCTACGCGTAGTTCTTTATCAGTGCTTTGTTGCTGTGTATCATCCGCGCTGATTCCTGTAGAATTGAATTTCTTCAATTCTGCCTCCTGAATATGTTAATCTTGCTATCCCCTGCTATTCTCACTTGGTTTATGACTTGTTCTTCACTGTCTGGAGGTTGAAGCACTCTCTTGTGAGTTTTGTTGAGCGAATCTTGCCTTTTTGCTTTGTGACCTAGTTTTATTATTCCAAGTTTGTTGGATCAACCTTGCTTGGTTACTTGTTTGCAAAGGTTCGTTTACTGCTTGCTATTGGTTCGTTTGAGCCTTCCCCTTTGCTAGCTTTTGGTTGATTGTTTAAGTGATCGTTGTTGAACCAATCTTGACATTGTTTCGATTTCTTTTCACTACCTGGACATAGATCACAATTGTTTGGGGTCAACCGGTTTTCCACATTTGTTTGTTATCGTTTCTCAAAGTTTGTTTAATGCACTTTGCCATCAACAAAAGAAAAAATCTCTTTTGCTTTGTATTAGTTAATGAGAATTAGAAGCTTTTCATTTTGATTAGTGATTAGTGATCTTGAAGAAAAGTTTGTTAATTTCCATTAGCTGCATTAGGGAAGTTATTTGTTGTTTTGTGATCATTTCATTTGCGTGAAAGCCCTCAAACCCTCTCGTAACTAGCATTCATCGAATGAAATGACATATTTTGGCATATAGTTTGCATTTAGGGAATTTTGAGAGATTACATACGGTAAGGCTTGAAAACTGAAACCTAATACAAGATCAACTTTAAAATGAACTGAATGAATCTAACAACACATTGGAACATAACGCACACATTTAGAGGTCTAGGCTAGAGACGTTCTCCAGCGTCGTTAAACCTAGTCACTTTTGTTTCACTCAAGGTTGGGTGATTCCTCCTTCCGTGACTCAACAGTGGTCTAGCACGGTTTTGAGCTCCCACGTACCATCGAGTATATGGGGAGACCCCACTAGGTTATCATCCTTTATCCATAGGAAGCCGTGTCTGCTGCCTTACAAGACGTAACACACGTGAAAGAGATCGAATCAATACTTAAGACCGGTTCAATAACTATCACCAAAAATCAACCAAAACAAAGAACGAGGAAGGCTCGGTCAAACAGATAAGGGAGTTGCAAACGAACCTTGGACAAACTAGCAACCAATGATAATCAATTCAAGGATCTTGAAACAATGAACAAGGTTACACGGACAAAAAGCAAGATTCATCTAAAAAAACCCAAGCAAGAGTGCCTTGACTGTAATCAATGAAACACAAGTGACTGAGCGAGCAAAAATGGCAGAGGGATGGTAATGACTAGCAAATTCAGGAGACAGAATTGAAAAAATCAATTCTACAGGTGTCAGCATGGGCATAACGTTATCAACTAGCGCTGATAGAGAGCTAGCTGTAGCAACAGAGTGCTATCAGCGAGGGAGTATGCGTCTTTCCCGCGATGATCCGATTTCTAGGATCGTCGCGACTGTGTAGCGTTAATCCGCGATGCACAGGATTTTACAAAAGCGTGATCGCGATGTCAACGTGACTGTTAAGATAATTTCCACAATGATTCAAAAAAAAAAGCCAATCGAGCCAGAGACTCCCAAACAAAACCAGCTAGGCTAACAGACTGAGGGACCTCCCAGATCAACCCAGGTGATCCTAGAAACTGATAACCAATTCCAAAAAGCCAAAAGAGACCAAATTCAAAAATCAAACAAGAGCAAAGGGAAAGACAAAGGATAGGCTCCCCAGTGGAGTCGCCAATTTGTGATGTAGGAAAGTGTTCCCTCTGCAGACAGAGGCAACCCCTCTAGCCCTATTGTGGGTCTAGTCACAAACAAGGACAGATCAACAATAGCTTTCCTTAAACAATTCAAGTTGGAGGCCTACCTCAACCGATGGTCGATGGAGTTCCGTTGCGCTGCTCCAACTTTCACTTTCGTCTCCTCAGTGAGTGATCAACCTGAAACAAAGCAAAGGAAATACAACAAAGCACGTAATCCGGCAACAACAATAAACCATTTACTCACAAAGTCAAGAAGTCATGAGCTATAAAGTACATTGCATACAAGACATAGGAAAACATCATTGATTGCATTAATAATGAAATAAGAGTAAGCTTACAACCAAAGTCTTGATGTCACAAGCCTTCTCAAGAGGGTCCAGTCAGCATGTCCTTCAAGCATTCACTCTTAGATGATGAATCTCCCAAAACAAGTCTCTCTCTCTCACACAAGTTTTTCATGAGATCAAGGGCACTTCACAACCTTCCCCAAACTAACAACACTCTCACACTTATCACACTCACACCAGCTATCTATCAAAGCACTAATAGTACTATACAAACCAAGATTTCTTCAATTACCAACTATGCCCACTAGCTGATCATATCAAAGATGAGTGTTTAAATAGGAGGAGGAGCCTCCATGAAAGGTGGGAAGGAGAGCTTATCATAAAGGAAGGTAGCACAATTGACAAAACTGCCACACCAGGAAGGGAATGGCGACACAAACTAGGCCAACAACCAGGCCTGAAGTCATCTGGAAGGCTGACTGTTGGAATAATTTTCCCAATCTGGATCATCGCAGGTACATAACAGAGCTTCCGCGCTGACATCGCTAGTCATCAGTGTAGCTAGTCAGATCATCACTTAAGGAAACACTTAGACCCAGTGCTAGTGCATAAAATCGAGCCATCACGGGAAACAGATGTACTTCTGTGCTGGAAGCATGGATGGGCTGTTCATGAGCACCTTTCAGCGCGTATATTAAGCCCATATCCGCGATGAGGCAGATAACTTAGGAAAAGTGGGTCAATTGGCAGCATGGGAGAGCAACTGTCTGTCATGGGCATGTTTGACTTGGACACATGACACAGTGGAAAGACCAGGAGTGAAGGTGGTGATAAATTACTGTGTAACAGGAGGACATTTCAAAACGTACACTGACCATTCTTCCTTGAAATACCTTGTCAATAACTCTTTGTTGGGGGGGAAGATCTGCGGATGGCTCCTACTATTCCAGCAGTATGAATTTGAGGTAATTGTAAAGCCAAGAACGTCAAATGTAGGACCTGATCATCTATCGTGAATCAAAATAGGAGAGGAGCCTAGTAATTTGGAGGAAGGGTTTCTAGATGTGCAACTCTTCATAGTGCGTGTAGCGGATAATCATTTTATAGATATTATCCACTTTTTGATTACAGGGATAGCTCCAGAAGGGTATACAACTTAGAAAAAGAAGGAATTAGTTGTCAATGCGGTAGACTTCTCAGTGATTACAGGACATCTATATAAGATGGGTGCATATGAGATATTGTGAAGATATGTGCCGGATTTTGAAAGGGATAGCATTCTCGCTAAAGCTCATGGAGGGGCTAAGGGAGGACATTATGAAGGAAAGGCGACTACACAAAAGATTTTGTGTGTTGTTCTATGGTGACCAATGCTACATAAAGATTCCAAAGCATATTGTAGGGCATGCGAAGCATGTGAAATATTGGGTAGACCATCATGAAGGGATGAGTTGCCACTAAATCCCCAAGAATCCTTGCAGCAATTTGAAAAACGGGTGATTGATTATGTTGGGCCAATTCAACCCCCAGTGTAGAAAATTGGTGCACATTATATCATCACCGTGATGGAATATATAACCAATGGGAAGAGGCACAGCTGGTTAATGATTTTATAAGGACTACAACAACAAAGTTTTTGTTTGAGTAAGTCTTAACCAAATTTGGCTACCCAAAGGTGTTGATGAGTGATAAAGGTACGCACTTTTTAAATGAGACAATTAGTGTGTTGGCTGAGGAGTTCCAGGTCTACCATCAGAAGGGCACACCATATCATCCACAAGCTAATGGAATAGTTGAGGCCTTTAATAAAATTTTGGAGAATGTGTTGACAAAGATTTGCAACATGCAGCAGAATGATTGCAACGTGCGCGTACCTGCAGTGTTATGGGCTTACAAGGCTACTTGTAAAAAGATGACAAGGAATACACTGTTTAGATTGGTATATGGTGTAGAAGTTGTAATACTGATGGAGTATATTTTGCCTAGTCTACGCATAATGGCACTGACGAATATGGCAGATCGCAAGGACTTGGAGGTACGGCTCGCGCAATTGATGGAGCTCAAAGAAGATAGAATTTTAGTTGGATTTCGTCAACAAGTGCAGAAAGAACGTGAAAAAGCATGGCATTATCAACACATCAAGATTCACACGTTCAAGGTAAATGATATGGTATTGTTATATGATAGTAAATTCACTAAGTTTCCAGGGAATTTTTAAATGCATTGGCTAGGGTCGTATGTTATCAAAGAAATTATAGATGGAGGCACAGTCCCTCTTGCGAAGCTGAATGGAAAACATTTTCTAGGGAGAGTGAATGGAAGCCGATTGAAGCTATATATAGGGGATCCTACGTAATGACTATATGGTAGCAGGATAGTCTTATTGCTCTGAGAAGTTGCAAGGGAGTGGGGGACTGTAAACTACATTGCCAGGTTCGGAGGACTACGAAACAGGTGGGCTGCGCAGAAAATGGTGAAGTGGAAACATATGAAGTTGTGCTGAGGGAGCTGCACCATGAAGGGAGGTACCGTACAGAGTAGCAAGAATGTTTTATACAACAAAATGACCCCCTCATCAACTCATAGGGGAAAGACAAGATAGCTGAAGCAAAGACCAAGATCACATGCCTTGTTTCCACACTAACGCTGGCTAAACACTGACGACCTTCTTTATAAAGCTTCTCAGTAAGCCTAAGGGAGCGTTAGTGACCCTACTAGCTCTAGTTGTTAGTTCAGGAATGGTGTTAGTGGATCCTAGTGAGCATCTAATGGTAAAAGGAGTGAATTGACTCATAAATATCTAGATATTTTCTCCTAAGTTTACTGAAAAAAGAAAGGAAACATCTCAAGTTCGACCTATCTGTGGGATTTCTAATCCTAATGAAGGAGGAAAATGGGAAAGAGCTGAAAATCATGGCAACATCATTGCTTTTACCCTAAGAGACTCATGGAGGAACTTGGCAACCCTAACTCGATTGCTACATAAGCAAAGCTAGGGCTATGTTGATAGAGGTGAGATCATTTGAAAGGATAACATACTTGATTTTCGAGCATTGTCTCAAATCATAAGAAGTTGGAAAGAAGGGAGAGAGAGAGAGAGAGAAACTACAGGGGTAAGGGAAGGTTGATGCCACAGATGGTTGTAATCAATCTTCCAACATTAATATAGAACTGCAGTTGTACTGTCTACTCCGTGGTGTTGGTACTATCATTCATTTATTTGTTTGTCCAATACCTTTTAGCATGAGTATCTTAGTCATGTGTAGTTATATGTATTTTATATATTCATGTATTAGTTATTAGAGTTGTATGATGTGATTGTGCTTGTCTCTTCTATGTGTGGGACTTGATCTGGAGCTGGCTCAAGGGATTTCCACTTGGCTGCATTACACTCTCCAGAAAATCTACACGGAGGCTTGAGGTAATCCATCAGTTTTACCTTGATAGTTAGTTAATGTTTATGGACATGCATGTAACTTTGTGACGACTGGAAATAATCTTATATTCTACCAAGGGTCCCGGGAAGACCCTTGAGGGTATCTTCATTCTCCATACACTGTGCATTTTATCCTACAGCAGAATTGGTGACTCCACTGTGGACTATACATCTAGTTCCCAGTTAACACAAACAGTTCTCAGTTTCCTCCTCCTTCTAAGAACTCCCTATAATTTTGCATTCCCTTTCTGACCCACCAAAACCTTGTTGCATTCTGCCTTCATATATTCAACCTTGAATCTGATCCAAAAACCCCTGTTTTGAGTTGTTTTCCCACACTAACACAAGTTAGCAGACTACAAAGTGCTTTATAAATCTCTTTGTCTACACACATAGAGCGTTAGTGGACCCAGTAACTCTCTGTGGCCACTGTTACAAAGCGTTAGTCTCCCAAAATCTTGACCTACAGCTGTATCTGCAAACTCAAGGGGATAGGAAACCTTCTCATGGACTAAAAGAGGATCTGCTACTGCATTTTGTTAGCAAGATCGGTGTCCTAAAATATTTTTTTCTTAGGAGATAAGTTTTTTTTATTTCTTGAAAAAGTTTTTATCAAAGAAAAATCATCAATTCTTTTATTCATTCTTCTGCTTAGCTGGTTAAAATTTTCTTTATTTTGGCTTTTTATAGTAGCTATAAAGCATCAGAAAGATTTATGTTGGTTATGCATGTGTATTAATGACTAGGATGCATGGAACAAATATGAATATGTGAAATATTCTCACTCGTAGAATACAACTGATTTCATCGAATTGAATATTTTCAAGCATTGTATTTTGCATGATTTTTGATTCAGAGTCCCACCAGACATCATACATCAGTACCCCAACTGAAGAAAATAAAAAAGCACACATAAAATTTATCAAAAATCAATTAGTAACTCTATTGAGCAAACAAACATTAGTTCAAGCTAGGATCTTGGGATAGGCAGTGTGAGTAAACTGCCCAAGATCAGAAACCAAAACTAGTGTCACTAAAAGAGAGAAAATTCCTTCTGCACTCATACTACTGGGACCACTTCAGTAAAAGTGGAGCTAAATACGAGACAACATCAAAATGTAAGTGAAGGTAGCCCACCTTCTTGTACAACGCCTTTGGGTATTTTGTGTATTGGGGATCTCTTCAGGGATTTCGGAGCTGAGTCGGGGACTCAGGTATCCTGCCCACATAGCGTACTGTCTGCGACTATGTCCCCCCCGGTAGTGTCTATGATTTGAGGTATCTTTAGTGGCCATACCTTTAGGGACTTACACAAGGTGATTGGGGTGGGTTGCCCTGGTACCTAACACAGACAGACCTACTCTGTCTTCAATTTTTGGGAGGGTGCTCATCTTCACGAGCGTACTTGGCCCCTCAATCTAAGGTTCGGGCAAAGCTCTAGATTAACCGTAACTATACATTTGGCTAGCCTTCTCTGTTATTAATTGTGATACTGGGTTTCATCTCCAGTGATCGGTGCTTATCAGACAAAGTCATTTCCCTCTGTTTTTCTTATTAATTAACTTTGTGTATTTTTTATATTTTTTAGGCACCCAAGTTTTCTCATTGAGACTTTAACAAATATCACAAAAAAAAAATTTGATAAAAATTAACGGCCACCGTGGCTACATTCGGCCCTCATCATCAATATAGACGATTGTTAGGACTTCCTCCACTCATTGGAGAAGAGCAGCTAAGCTCTAGTGAACCAGATTCCCCATCTTCGGGGAATCAGTCTCCAAGATCCCACTCAGGATCAGTTTGGACAACCAACGATTCAAGCATACCAGAGGATTTCTTTACTGCAAGATTTCTTCCTCCCTTTAATCCTCTGCTCATGAATCTGTTGGACCCACTCTTGGTTCCCGCGGCACCTATACTCCCTATTTCTTCAATTGGAACTTTTCCATCCATCCTATCAATGACTAACAGGTTGTGGGACTTTGTGGACACTTTTGGTCCCCCACCACTTTCCCAATCGACAGTCACCACCACACTGTTGATGGTGAACCCTGCTATCCCATTTGTCCCAGGTACAAACCCTCACATGACACCCTCCACGAGCGAAACCCAGCCTATGCCGGGTTCCACCCCTTTAGTGTCAAACTCTATACCTTGGACAAGTGCTACATACAGCGCTCCTTATAATGCCCAATATAGCATCATTAGTGTGGGTCCCTTCAACCAACAATATGGTTGGAATCCATTGTATAGTTTTGTCCCCCAGATTCAAGTATCTGGGGCACTCCCAATATGCATATACTAGTTAGGAACATAACAGTTCCCCCTCCATTTTCAGGCATGCATGGTCAGTCACTGATCGAAATGAGTACTCCTTTTGTCAATCAAGGACAAATGGTCGGTTCTTTGGCAAGTGAGAATCCGCAAGGAGGACCCAACCAATCCATGGGGGTACCCTACTCACAATATCAAATGAGTCAAGGGGGCACTGCTTATCTTGGGGGCAATACTATACCCTAGCATCAAAATCCCTATGGAAACCCACATTATAATGCCATACCCCATGGCAACTACTATACCACACATCCTATGTATAATATTGGGACTCAAATGATGGGAGGACCGCAAGGATCCTCAAGTCATATGTCATCACCTTGGTCCCAGTCGAGGGCATCACACACTATGCCTTTCTTGGCAACGTTGGATATCCCAGACTTGTATAAACTGACAAATGACCCCATCTATCATAACTTACTCTAGCTGCCAATCCCACATAAGATACCAACAGACATCCCCAAGTTTGAAGGGAAACAAGGGGAGGATCTGAGCACCCATATCACCACCTATCATCTTTGGTGTGTTTCCAACACCATGGTGAATGATAGTATCCGATTACGTCTTTTTCCCTGCACCCTCAACGGAAACACAACTAGATGGTACATTGAGTTACCACACGCATCAGTAAATACCTTTAACGCTCTAGCGATGGAATTTCTAAAGCACTTCCAACTACCCATCCACTATGATACTGGGACGGAGCTCCTCACTTCATTACGTCAAGATACCGCCACCCACATCTCTGATCATATACATGAATGTAGACATAGGTGGAGGTTAGTTAAATCTCCCCTCCCAGACCATCTCTTAGCGGACTGGTTCTACAAGTCCCTACTCCCCCAAATCGCTAAGGATGTCACCTTAGTTGGTGCAATCACAATAGACCAATCCATACATCATGCCCAACACTTAGATCTGATATATTCACAGTCTACCACTCTTTACGACATAATCCCCAATGCCCCTCGCAACTCCAATGCTTCCGCTACTCAACACCCTGGAGTGCACGTCGATGGGATTATCGATGCAACCTCTGGGGCTGCTGTAAAACAACTCACCAGTCACATTTCCCAAATGTTAGTGGAACCATCTACCAAATCGACTGCTCTTCCTACCACCGCGATAAAAAATCTATGCAGTCTGTGCAAAAACCCGGTGGTAAGAACAAGAAGAATAATAAAAAGTACACTCCTTCTGAGGAGCAGTCAACAAAGCAGCAAAACCCAAAGCATAAGGTTATTTCACCTCCTGGCGATGGAAAGGATAAACCTGGCCGATTCCCTTTCAAAATCTATGTTGACGACCACCTAACCTATCATTGTCCGTGTCTTCAGGAATGCATAGATTTTATTACTAAAAAGGATTCTGGTAGGACCCCTGTTGTCCTAAATAATCCTTTCCCCTCTCAGCAGCAACAACACCTCATTGCAAACCAACCCTAACCCCCGCAAGAAGGCAATGGTGGTGTGCAACATCCTTCAACTGGTGAAGGATCTTCTACCATTTACACCTTTGAAATGGTAGATCTACAAACAAGAGCCAAATCTTATGGAGCTCCTATCGCTCATGCAGAGGAACCTTCCTGAAGTCAAAACCCACCACCACCTAATGATTTGCATATCGAAAGGCCAGTTTATGACTTTGTGATTCACCCCCCCAAAGGGGCACTTCGATGCACAACACACAATACATCTGCACGTGCCGCCCAAAACTATAGCATTGTAGAAGATTTGGCGCAAGCACTATCAACTATGTCAGCGCTCGAAGTATTACAAACATGTCCAGCACAAAGGAAAGCTTTGCTTTCAGCCATTGGTGGTATCAACCCATAGGATTCCATGCTTGCCATTTTTGACATGGAAAAGTGTAAACCTCCCCTTTCTCACCAGCTTGCATTGTAGGTGCAAATCTCTTCTAAAGGTAAAGGTATACATAGAACTGTCATCGACGAAGGTTATTCTACCTGCGTCATGTTGGCTTCATGTTGGCTCACTCTGGGTTCTCCAACCCTATCCCCACCATCGAATTCCCTTAAAGCTTTTGACAGCCACACCTTCATCCAGAAAGGCTACCTAGCTAGCTACCCCATCACCTTGCATGGGAAAATGGTAACGGTGGACATAGAAGTCGTAGATAAAAAACTCAACTATAATCTCTTGTTGGGTCGCAGTTAGATGTATGCCATGACGGCCATTATGTCTATTGTCTTTCACATCATCCTATTCCCATTGGATGGAAAGATAGTCACAGTGGACTAGCCCCTTTCTACACCCTTGAATATTCTTTGTTATCAAGCAGCTCTGTACCCCTAGTAGGTGGTGTCCCTGACACTTACGTCAGTATCAGTACCAGTCTTCTAAAGGCTTCTTACCTCATGGGTTGTTTCCCTCTTCAGCCACCCCAGGTTTCACAAATGGTCAATATGCTTTCATACATTCCTCATGAATAGACTGATCCATGGATCCTACCAGCTCCTTCAGATATTGACACTTAACGAAGAAAAAATGTCATTGTCACCAGCTGAATTGGCCTATGAAACCATTCAATCTACATTGGAATGTCTAGTCACTTTGGTTATGGCCAATGGTACCATTGCCCCTCCCATAAATGATTCTTATTTCAATCTACTCAATCAAGTCCTACCTATAGATGAGGCTATTAGAGAAATCATGAGTTTAGAAGAGCGATCTTGGGAGGACTCGCACCATCGTGTTTCGATATCTGATTCAGACACAATGCCTCTTCAAATCCTGTCACCTGACATACCAGAAATCGTTTCCTCACCATATACGACTATCCAATCTTTGGATTCAAAAGGAAACATGGCCAATATTTCGAAAACATTGCTCATCGATATTTCTGTCATGACAGGCATCATGGAAAATATTCAGATTGGAGGAGATTGCAATCCTGAGGAAATTGCAAGCTTCACCTACCTTTTCAAGGAATTCTGTGATGTATTCACCTAGTCTTATGAGGAAATACCCAGCATAGATCCGTCTATTGTTGAGCATGAGATCAAGCTTTACGACAATGCAAAACCTTTCCGTCAAAGACTTTGACTGGTCCATCCCTGCAAAACGGCAACCATAAAAAATGAGGTTGAAAAGTTGTTACATGGTGATTTCATCTATCCTATTCCTTTAACGGAATGGGCTTCCAATCTTGTTCCTGTTGATAAAAAACAAGGAACCATCCATGTATGTGTCGATTATCGAGACTTGAATGCCACGTGTCCTAAGGATAATTATTCGACACTGTTCATCGACCAGATCATCGACAACTGCACCAGTTGTGAATCATTTTCATTCATGGATGGATTCCCAGGTTAGAACCAGATTACTCCAAAACCCAAAGACCAACATAAAACCACCTTTGTTTTCCCATGGGGTATCTTTGTGTATCAGAAACTCCCATTTCGTTTAAAAAATGTGGGAGCAACTTTCAAAGAGCCATGTACTACGCATTTCATGATATCAGGGATATCGTTCAAGCTTACTTGGATGAACTTCCAGCCCATTCCAAGTAGTGAATGCAGCACCTAAACTATTTAAGAGACATCTTTCTTAGGTGTCACTTTTATAACATACGTCTAAATCCACATAAATGTGTATTCTTCATCAAGTCTGGATGCTTACTTGGATTCATTGTCTCCAAGTACGGGATAAGGGTTGATCCCGATAAGGTAAAGGAAATTACTCAATTGCCCAAACCACAATCCGTTCTATAGCTCCAATGTTTGGAAGGGAAAGCAAACTTTTTACGATGGTTCATCGTGAACTATGCTGAGTTGATGAAAGGCTTCATGCGCCGGCTTAAGAAGGGATTGTCGTATCTGTGGGGTGATCAAGCTTAACGATCAATTGATGCCTTGAAAAAGGCACTTATATTAGCCCCACTCCTTAGCGCTCCCAACTACGGCCAAGACTTTCTTCTATACCTTACTGCCTCGCCAACCTCTCTGGGAATGGTCTTGTTTTAAATGCATGATGACTGGAGGTGAACATGTAATCTATTATCTGTCGAAAGGCCTGGCTGGGCCTAAACTCAGATACTCACATGTGGAAAAGCTGTCATTGGCAGTATTCCGACACTATATCCTGCTGTGACAGACTACGGTCATCACCTTGGATAATCCCATGAGACATATTTTGTCTCATCAAGTAATTGGAGGAAAATATTCAAAATGGATTGTAATCCTCTAACAATTTGATTTGGTTTTGACTGTTGCCAAGGCAAAGAACTCCTTAATCTTTTCCGAACTTTTGTCGGAACTTCCTGTTGTCGATCCTAAGAAAATAGCCCACGATCCTCTTTCGGATGAAGCTATCTATCTCATCGACACCACCAATCCTTGGTATGTAGACATCCTTGTCTACCTCCAAGCACAACGGTTTTGCCCCGAACTATCGTCCAGTGACCGTCATCGCATCTGTCACCAAACGTGACACTATATAGTGATTAATGATACGTTATATCATCATGGTGCGGATTTTGTTCTTTGACGTTGCCTCACTCATGAAGAGGCGGAACACATTTTAAATCACTGCCATGCTGGGGCATGTGGCGATCATCTTTCTGGCATATCTACTGCACAGAAAATATTGCGCGCAGACTATCACTAGCCATCCTTGTTCAAAGATTGTGTCACGGCCATTCGACAATGCCATCCTTGTCAAGTATTCACAAATAAAATGTGCACTTATCCGGCCCTACTGCACCCGGTTATCTTCGTCGACCCCTTTTCCAAATGGAGGATAGACTTCGTCACTTGCAATCCCATTTCCTCTACTGGACACAACTATATCATAGTAATTGTGGACTATTTCATGAAATGGGCCAAAGCCCTTCCCAGCTATAGAGCTAACGGAGAAACCGCAGCACCATTCCTATTCAGTCAGGTTATCTGTCATTTTGGTGTACCCCGCACAATCATTACAGACCATGGATCTCATTTCTAGAACCATATGATGTCTCATTTAACATCGCTGGTTGGTTTTCGTCAGGATCAATCATCCTCCCACTACCCCCAAGCTAATGGTCAAGTAGAGGCCATCAACGACGTCTTCAGAACCATGATCCATATATTGGTAGGAAATCACAAAACCAATTGGCACCGAATGTTATATTCGGTGTTATGGGCATACCGAACTTCAGTCAAAACGGCCATGGGCTTTACACCTTTTCAACTAGCTTACGGCCTAGAAGCAGTTTTACCAATAGAATATCAAGTCCCTTCCCTACAAATAGTCATTGAACTATTGACCCGTACTACTACCGAAGAAGAGTACCTGCTCTACCTTAATCAACTCGATGAAAACTGTCGAGATGTTGAATTAGCACTCAAGGCCCACAAGTGCTGGGTAAAAGCCCAGTATGACAAAAAGGTCAAACCTTGTTCTTACCAAGAGGGCAATCTTGTTTTGCTCTATGATCAAAAACATGACCTCTTGGGGGAAGGCACGCTTCAACCCTTATGGCTAGGTACCTACGTCGTCAAGAAGGCCCTCTCAAAAGGGGCATATGAGCTTCAAGATTTGTTATAGACATTTTTGTGCCTTACAGCTATAAGAATGAAATGTCCATAAACCGAGGGATCCTAAGTCCCTAAAAGTGTTGTTCCAGCTCCTAAAGAAACAAGGTCAACAAATTACAGCTTCTCCCAGAAGTTCTCCACCAGAAACTGCTCAAAACTAGTCAAAACATGATCATTTCAAGTGCTCCACTAGCTGACTGCGTTGCAAAGCACCCAAATACACTGGCTAGGTGCGTTGCAACACACTTGAATGCACTACCAGGGTGCGTTGAGCGGGAAATGACAAGTGGCAGAGTCATTCAACGAGGTGGAGAGACAATGGAAGCTTCCAGAATCTTCTCCAATGACACTTGCCTCACTGAATTCGACCAGTGATGAGTAAGAGGCTCTCAGTCTCCAAGTGGAAGCAAGAACTGACAGAGAGAAGCCACTAATCAATTCATGAGCTGACTCATCCTCTTTGCATACATCTATATATGGATCCCTCACCAAGAGATCCAGAGGCTGGAATTTTGTACATTGCGGAGAATTGCTGTTGGTTTTGTGATAGATATCAGAGTATTGGGTGATTTATGCTTTGTTGGAGGTGAAGAAGGGATTCTATGCTGGGAGGTTGATGCTGGATCAGGAATCATCAGTTGTAACTCCTCCTGGATCTTCTTGTTTTATCAATAAAACTACTTGAGTTTCTCCTACATGCTTGTATATCTGATGTGTGTTATATTTGTATGTTTAGCTTAAATTTGATCCTAAGCTTTTTATGAACATAAATCCATGTCTTTGTGTAGTTTCTCTCTTCTGTGAACTTGCAGGAACTTGGTGATGCTGGGCAAGTGAGGGAGCAGATCGTTGGAAGCTGGCAAAGAGAAGAGAGATTGGACCGAACAACTAGCGCAAGACACAGGTCGGTTCATCTTAATCATCTTCATTTATAGTCCATAAAGGAGAATACAAGAGTAGTTTTCCCTGTTTGTTTCTGAGGTCTCTGTCACAACCCTGTGGGATAGGGTCGTTCTGAATAGACACTTTTCCCGAAAACAAAATGGCAACTCCGCTAGGGATCGTGTCTAGTTAGTTTATTTGTGTTTCTATTGTTGTTCATCTCATAAACTTAGGAGTAGCGAATCGAACTGCATTTGCCATTTACAAATGCAAAGTAGACATCTGCTACTCTAGTCCATTCACTGGGCCTGTTTATGATCTGAACAGTTGACTCACAAATGATCTGATTACCCTTTGTGATAGCTCTTAAACCTCTTGTAAATCAACCCTCTGATTGTACACATTTGATTGCTTTTATCCGACCAAAAACCATAGATTAAACTGCAAACCGTGACCTAGAACCCAGAGAAAATTCTCGTTTCTGCTTCAGCGCAGGCTCTGTGAAGAGACTCTGCATTTCAGCACAGTTCCCGAGAGGGCTACCTACGTTGCAATTCAGTTTCTCTGTGTAGCAGGTGCGTTGATCAGCCTAGCCCTGCCTAGTTGAGGTTCTTTGCTCACTTTTTCCAGTTTTGCCTCTGATTTTTGCAGCCTGTGATCAGTGTGTTTGTCTGTTTAAAAGCCCCTTTTCTTTGCCTTAATTCTGCCTCAGTTGTATAAAAGAAACTGTATTTGTTTTTGTGTATTTGTTACGTCATTTACAGTTTCCCATTGCAAAATTAAACTGGTCATACTGTCGCCCTTAGATCTAGATCTGTCGTAAGTGTCGTTTTTGATCTTAGGAGAAATTTTATTTGCTGTTGACAGTTGATTACGCTTTTACTTTTTCCTTTGGCTCGAATTTGTGAATTTCTAGTGTCGAAACAAGTGTTTACTTCAAAATCATAAAGTGTCGTAATTGTCTCTACTTTTTGATTTCGAAAAGAAGCTTGTTTGTGATTTTCACTTGAAATCGAATTCAAATTTGTACAACAACTTTCTTTTTAGGCATCAATATTAAGAAAGTGAAAAAAAAATACATGCACAAGTGCATTTGCATATTGACAGTTTGTATGGCTTGATTTAGGAAAAGTGCATTTACAGTGTGCTCTTTGCTCTTTGAGAAAAGATTGTGTCTTTCTTTTCCCCTTGTAGCTAGGATTTTCATTACTGAAAAGAGATAAAAGCTTGCTTATCATCTTTAGATTGCATTTTAGGAATTACATCTACATCTCGTGGTGAACCCAAAAGGCAAACTTCATAAGAAAGATCAACCTAAAATAAATTCAATGAACTTAACAATGCTTTGTAACTTAACGCACAACATCTAGAGGTCTAGGCTAGAGACGTATTCCAGCGTCGTAAAGCCTGGTAACTGTTGTCCTCACTGTTGGTTGGGTGATTCCTCCACTTTGAGACGATAAGTGCCAGTACGGACTTGTGCTCCCACGTACCGTCGAGTATATATTGGGAGACCCCTATAGGCATGAAACCTTTATCCATAGGAAGCCGTGTCGGCCGCCCTACTGATCGCAATGCACTGAACATACCATTCAGGAAGATTGACCGCCGTACCCTAAAAATTATTCTACGGTTTTGCGATTGGTTTGGCACTCCCTCTACCTAGACCTCCAGAGTAGTCCCTTTCATTCCTTTTCAGACTCCTTAATGGAAAAGGTCCATTTGAGCACTTGTCACTTCAGGCTCATTAAAAATCGAAGGAGACTAGAGTCATCTTTTGTTTTTTCTCGACTCTTTAAAACTGAAAAAGCAAGTTGTGTCAAAAGCGTCTAAAATTCATTTAACACGGAAACATACTTTCCCTTTTATTTTAGTTGATCGAGTAATCCGCAATCGTGGAAGAAATTCAATTGAAACCCCGTCGTTCGCGGAGGCTTACGAGTCAACCGTCTTTGTCTCCGGAAACGAAACCAGTACGGACAAAGCAGACTCGTTTAACCGGATCCAAGTCTCCAATCAAAGTTAGAACAAGTGTTCCAACGACATTAGAGACTCCGGTTACTCCAAACATTTCTGGAATCCCTGCCTCAACAGAAGAAGTTCAACAGCCACAGAAGGACAGTGATACTGATCCTAGTTTGAGAACAAGCACTTGTGTTACTGAACCAGTTCCATCCATAACCGGTTCAGAGAGTCTTACTTTTCAAACATCTGTCGCTGCCTCTTCGGCACCAGAAATATTTTACGGACCTGACAGTCTTCCCCTTCCACCTGGTCTGATTGCGATAGAGGAAATTGTAGAAGATCCGCAAGCAAGTACTCCAACACATTTTGGAGTTGGGGTCACTCTATTTCCTTCGACATCAGAAGTTAGTCTACCACCAGCGGAAGTTCCTGTAGAATCGCTAGGTAATCTTTTGGATAGACTACAAATGTCTGAACAACCGTCAACATCTAGGACTGTGTCTTCTGACACAGCGACAACAGAACTCCCTGTTGTCACTCCGACAATGTTCGCCGGCATACCATCTGTCCCGACTAGCTCACAACCGCTAGAAGGAGCCCATCCAGGGGCTATTTCGACAGTCTGGTCCGTTCCTGTTTGTTCATCCGGAATTATACCCGGAAACTCTTATGTTGAGTCTCAACAAATTGATCCATTTGGAGGTCAATTTGGGCAGTCCGGTCCCCAAGGGAAAACAATTCCCTTGAGTTCTGGATTACCACCGTATGGGGGGCAGTACGCCCTTTCATTACCACCTCCGGGAGGATATCCATACGGGAGTTCACAACAACATTCAGGTTATACTGGAATTACCTCAAGTGGTTGGGTACCTATACTACCTCAACAACCAAGAGTTGTATATTCGATGCAACAATGCGTACCTATGTCGAACATACCCACTACGCCAGCTATTGTGACTGTGTCGCAAGTTCAAGCACTGCCTGTTGTGTGTCAACCTCAAGTTTCTCAGGTTGTAATGCAACAACCTATTGACCCTGCGACTCAACCACAATCGTCAACTAGTAGGGCGAAACAGGCCCAGATGGGTACAATTACCCCTCACCTTGGTCAAACGGTTAGTATCGGGCAACAACACATGGCTTCACAACCGTGGCTGGTGCAGTACCAACAACCACAATTCCAACAAGTATACCAAGGTGCTGAGCAACAGATATTTGCAAACAGTGGACAGCCGTACATTCAAAACGGTCAAAATCAACCATTTTATAATGGTCAAGTCCACCAACCTTACCAAACATATCAGCATCAAATGCATTATGCCGGTATACAAAGACCAATTTCTCAGGCGATTCCATCGTATCTTGGGTATGCTTCACCTAACCTGAATCAACAGTTAACATTCGTGGCAACTTTAGAGTTAGATGATTAAAACCGGCTAACAAACGATCCAATTGCTTACGCCCCTTGGTGGCCAGCGATTCCACACAAACTTCCATCAGATATTCCTAAGATTAATGGAAATCCGGGTGAAGATCCATCGAATCATGTGATGACGTTTCATCTATGGTGTTCATCAAACACTTTAAATGATGATTCGATAAGGCTTCGCCTTTTTTAGAGGACACTAACAGGTCCAGCGGAAAAATGGTACATTGAATTGCCTAGAGCTTCGTTCGACAACTTCAGCACCTTAGCCACAACCTTTTTAACCCATTTTCAATTACCGATAAGGTATGAAATGAGAACAGAACTGCTTACCAACTTTAAACAGACAATAGCCACTCACATATCTGATCATATACATGAGTGGCGATGTCGTCGTAGGATGGTAGAAACGTACGTTCCCGATCAGCTATTAGCTGAATGGTTTATCAAGTCTTTACTGCCTTCCATCACGGAAGATGTGGCAAAGGGGGGAGTCGTAACAGAAGAGCAAGTGATCGCTCATGCACAATATCTGGATTTGATTTACACTCAGTCCGACACGCTCTACGACAAAATACCTGACGCCCCTAGACCGGAATCCTCGATTCCTCCTCCTCCTAAATCAAACAATGAATCTCATGCCGGCGATGGCGTGATTGGCATGACAGACACGAAATTGACAAGGGCCACATCCAAAAAGGCCCGTAAGGTTTCAGGTCAAAATGCAAAAGACGAACTTCTTGCTTCGGAAGTAAATGCCGTATCAACAGATAAAGGCAAAGAAACCAAACAACCAGGAAGCAAGAAGAAAGGAAAAGGGAAGAAGAAGAAACAGGATGAGCAATCTCCCGAAAAATCTTCTTCGAACCCTCCTGGAAATAGGAAACCCCCTTCAGGGTGCATGATATGCGATGAGGATCATTGGACGAAAGAATGTCCATACAAAGCTGAGCTTAAGAGATTCTTTAAAAGTTAGAAAACCTCAGCAGTGTTAACCGATCCATTTCCGAATCCAGGAACAAATCTGGTTGAAAGTGGAAATGCTTCCCCGTCTCAAGTGCTAATGTTGTCGATTTCGAAACAGAAAAATGATGCTTTGATTTCGACAAGGAACAAAGATTACGGGAATCCTCAGCTGTCGAACAACAAGGATAAAGATCAACCAAGTAGTTCGACAACAACTTCGACAGAAGTTGTACCACCCACCATCCCTGAATTGACAATAAAACCGCCAAAGGGAGTAGTACACAAGTCGACATTTAATCCTCGCGCTAGAGCGACGCAGCATTATAACATAGTGGAAGATTTGGACCAATCGCCATCCGCTATGTCGACTCTTCAAGTACTACAAAACTGCCCATCCCAAAGGCAGGCTTTGTTATCATCCATTGGTGGGATTGATCCAAAGGATTCCAATCTTGTATCCTTTGACCACAAAGGGTACGATCCTCAGTTACCAGCTCAATTAGATTTCCTTGTTCAAGTGAAAGCCCTCAACAAAACTGTTCACCGAACGATTATTGATGAGGGGGCATCTACATGTATCATGTCAATGAGCTGCTGGAAAACTTTAGGATCTCCAACCTTGTCGCGATCTGCGACAACATTAAAAGCATTTGACGGAAGGACGTATACCCCGTACGGTATCCTAAATAACTTGAAAGTCGAACTAGGAGGAAAAACAGTAGAAATAGATGTTGAAGTCATCGATGGGAATCTTGATTACAACATCCTACTAGGAATACCGTGGATATATGCCATGGCAGCTGTTGTGTCGACCTATTTTAGAAAGATTGCAATTCCCTTTCAGGGGGGGATTACAATCGTCGACCAACAAAACTTCCTCCCCAATGGTTCACAAGTTACAGGAAGCATTACCATGATCCATGGAAGCCCCCATTCGCTTCAGAATATCGGAGTAGGCCTACTAAAAGATCCTATACTAATGGGAACTTTCGCTCTTCCACCTCCAATTGATTTGGTGGAAGTAGCGTCGATAGGAACCTGCAATATGATATCTTCCGCAAAGATCTCAGAAAACGATATCCACATGGATCATGCAATGGTTTTGCCCCCAAGCCCAATAGAAATATTATAGCAATCAATGTTTCTGGCATGGGAGGCAAACCCAAATCAATGCTCGTTAAGCGTTTGGATGGATAGGTCTAGAGAATATGGTACTCCTTCAGATCCTTGGTCGCAAGTGCATGACACCGACGAAGGAATTCTCCAAGCTATGGAAGTTGAAGGAGCGCCATGGAATGATTCCCACCATCGTTCTCTTCTTCCAAATTACGAAGAAGATACTCAAAATGACCTCTACCATCCTTCAGTAATTGATTTTCTATCAAATACTGTAAATACGGTGGATTCCGAGCGAAACTTGTCCAACATTGAAGAGACTATAGCCATAAATATCTCAACCAAAATAGATATTGTAGAGAATATTTATGTCGGCAAATGTTGTTCTCCTTCAGAACTGGAAATATATAACGCTCTTTTTCGCGAATTCAGAGATGTCTTTGCCTGGTCATACAGTGAAATGCCAGGCATCGACTCGAGTATCGTTGAACATGAAATCAAGATGTATCCAGATGTTAAACCGGTACGGCAACGACTGAGGCAGGTGCACCCCAAGAAAGCCGCTGCCATCAAGGCAGAAGTCGAAAAACTCCTGCATGCTGGTTTCATCTACCCGGTTCCGCTAACCGATTGGGTATCGAACATTGTCCCAGTTATGAAAAAACAGGGGACAATTAGAGTGTGCGTCGATTATAGGGATGTAAATCAAGCTTGTCCAAAAGACAACTACCCTACACCCTTCATTGACCAGATAATTGATGAATGCGCTGGATGCAAAATCTTTTCATTCATGGATGGATTTTCCGGGTATAATCAAATAAATATCCGCCCACAGGACCAGTCAAAGACTGCATTCATTTGTCTGTGGGGCACATTCGCATATCGAAAATTACCCTTTGGTTTAAAGAACACAGGGGCGACGTTTCAGAGGGCAATGAATTATGCCTTCCATGACATCAAAAACATCGTTCAACCTTATCTCGACGACCTTCCGGCTCATTCGCGAAAGCGGACTGATCATCCGCAGCATTTAAGAGCAATATTTCTACGTTGCCGACACTACAAGATACGACTCAATCCGCACAAATGTATATTTTGCATCAGTTCTGGTCATTTACTTGGCTTTGTAGTCTCCAAGGATGGGATTCGTCTCGACCCTTGTAAGGTCCAGGCAATCATAAATTTGCCTCCACCTTCGAATTTGCTTCAGATTCATAAATTCCAAGGGAAAGCAAACTTTCTGAGGAGGTTCATTCCAAATTACGCTGAACTTGCTAAAGGTTATACACGTCTTTTGAAAAAAGGGGTACCCTTTAACTGGGATTAGGTCACGCAAGCTTCCTTTGATGCTTTAAAAGATTCCCTAATGAAAGCATCATTAATGTATGCCCCTGATTATCAAAGAGACTTTAACCTGTATCTGGCTGCAGCAGATACGACCATCGCAATGGTTTTAGTTCAAGAAGTCGATGGAATAGAACATCCTATTTATTATTTAAGTAAGAACTTAAATGATACAGAAAGCAAATATTCTTATGTTGAAAAACTAGCGCTTGCAGCGGTTCAAGCGATACAAAGATTTCGACACTATGTCCTCTTTCGGAAAACTACCATTCTGTCAGATTGCAACCCCATGACTTATATATTGTCGCGACAGTTGCTTGGGGGCAAATATTCAAAATGGATAGTGATCCTCCAAGAGTTTGATCTGGAATTTGTAAAATCCAAGTCAAAGAAAGCTCTAGTTTTCGCAGAATTATTATGTGATCTCCCATCGTCGTCCAACGATGAAACATCCGAAGAATCAATTGTGGATGAAAGTTTGTTTCTGATATCTACAAGAAATGAGTGGTATGGAGATATAATCATTTATCTCCAAACCCAAAAATTCAGGCCAAATACCTCTCACTCTGAACAAAAACATATTTGATACCAAGCAAAAGACTACATGATCGTCGGTGATACACTTTACCGTCGTGGTATTGATACAGTTCTGAGGAGGTGCCTCACCCATGAGGAAGCCGAAAAAGCCCTAAATGAGTGTCATTCAGGCGCGTGTGGGGGGCATCAATCTGGATATGCTACAACACAAAAAATCTTACGAGCAGGATACTTCTGGCCAACCATGTTCAAAGATTGCATAACCGCAGTCAGAAGTTGCCATGCTTGTCAAATTTTTTATAGCAAAAC
This sequence comes from Pinus tabuliformis, assembly GCA_031772625.1. Lineage (NCBI taxonomy): Eukaryota > Viridiplantae > Streptophyta > Pinopsida > Pinales > Pinaceae > Pinus > Pinus tabuliformis. Next base: position 237,744,223 of record CM062806.1, on the reverse strand, counting down.
CAAAAAACCACCCGCACCTTTACAGCCAATAGTTGCTGTTGGGCCATTCGCCAAATGGGGAATCGATTTCATGACATGTAACCCCACCTTGACTGAGGGGCATGGGTATATTATAGTCGCAGTGGACTATTTTACCAAATGGGCCGAGGCGATGCCTACATTAGATAATACTAGTGAAACAGCTGCCCTTTTCTTTTTCAATCATGTAGTTGCCAGATTCGGCGTACCACAGGCTATAGTCACAGATCATGGATCGCATTTTCACAATCACATGATGGTTGAATTAGCTGCCAAACTAGGGCTATCTCACGACAGCTCTACTCCATATTATCCGCAGGCCAATGGACAAGTTGAAGCAATCAACAAGGTCCTGAAGCGCATGCTGCAAAGGATGATCGGAGTTCACAAAAGAAGATGGCACCTAATCCTGTACTCAGCTTTGTGGGCTTACCGAACATCGGTAAGGAATGCGACCGGGTTCACACCCTTCCAACTGGTATACGGCCTAGAAGCAGTCTTACCAGTCCAGTGTGAAATCTCGTCTCTCAAACTCGCAATCGATCTCCTCCCCGGAACTTCAGAAGAAGAATCTCGTTTCTTGGAATTAATCCAATTGGATGAAACCCATCGTGACGCTGCGTTGGCCAACGAAGCCCATAAGAAACGAGTCAAGGCGCAGTTTGACAAAAGTGTCAAACCCCGTGTCTTCTCGGAAGGTGACTTGGTCCTGCTTTACGACCAAGAATCTGATAAATTGGGAGCAGGTAAATTTAACTCTTTATGGATGGGCCCCTACATTGTTAAACGGGTGTTAGCAAAAGGAGCCTACGAGTTGATGGATTACGACGGAATTCCACTGGCGCAACCTCGTAATGGGTTGTACCTCAAGCGTTACTACGCCTAGTAGTAACCAATATGCTTTTGTTATATTTTTGTTTTTGCTAAGAGTGTTTGTTTTGGTCGAGTAATCCACCTTTTTACATTTATTGCAGATGTCAAACCCATTGGAACCATGTGTTGGATATGCCAACGGAGCGGGTCGTAGTTCGCGGAACCTGTCCTCCGCAGCCTGGACCATTTTTGATCCAACCGGCGAGTTAGTAAGTTTCAGAGGTGTATGTATTTGTCAATCAACAAACAATATCGCTGAATATAGTGCGTTGATAGAACTTCTCTCTGATGCCATCACTCATGGTATACGTCGACTAATCGTCAGGTTAGACTCACAGCTCGTAATACTACAACTCAATGGTATATATTCCGTCCGAAACCCAGCTATTTATCGCATGTTCCTAAGGGTTAAGATTTTGGAAAGACAATTTGATCTTATTCAATACCAGCACATTTCCAGAAACTTAAACACATTAACCGACTCATTGGCGAACTATGTGTTAGATAGACATTTGCAACATTTATAAAAAGAAACACATCATCAATGTTCTACATGTGGATCATATAACTCAACCAGAATAAAACTCCGAAAATAAAAAATACATATATAGTTGTTTATGGTTTACACATAATGTTCTGTAACCAAGACAAAAATCGGTCACATGGCCTAAAACTCAAAATGCTAGGGGGCACCCTAGTCTAATGGTGCTCGTGATAGCAAGTCACAGCCTGTGCGATCATGCGTAAGAGACGAGTCCATCGTCTAGGCTCACTAGTAGTATGCCACTGTAACTGCAAAGGTAGCTCGTCAATCCTCACTTCCGGGATACCGAGAGTAAGGCTCTCCACCTGCTCCTGCACAGCTGTAAGAGTCTCGGCCACATCAAGGTCGTGAAGAATAACCCTTCCGGCGACCTCTCTTGCTGGGACAACAGCTGGTACTCTCACGCGAGCTACTGGACGAACAGGACCGACATCTGCATGTACACATGAGTTTGATTAGAGTCTTGATAGAACAAATCACAAGGACATTATAAACAAAAACAGTAAACAACAATATGGTCAGAGATTTTACCAATAGCACCCCACTGCTCGCCATCCGGCAGTACCAAATCTGGATCACCCCGGAAGTCCATGCCGGCATATGGATACTCGGAATAGACCATCTCCTGACGATCAAACCACCTGAAGAAGGTATCAGAGAAAGAAATCTGAGATTGACCAGCATGCCTAGACATATGGTCAACCCATCTCTGCATGCGTGGTTCAGTAGGAGAAGGTAAGTCGAGCGCAATGTACTGCGGCTGCATCAGTGGTATCTTCTCCAAGGCAAAGGCGGTCAAAATGGAACCGAACCCAAAGTTCTTCAACTTCCCGTTCTTTATCTTGGTCAACTGCTCTTTCATAACAAGAAGTACTGCATCACACCAGTTGAACACCTTTGGTTGAAGGCATTCCAAGGCATGCTGCATATAGGATCTGTTGGCTACATGAAGAGATGCGCTACCGGCCATCCTACCAAACGTAAATAGGATAGTCCTAAGGGACCTATCAGTGACATCACGGATAATGATCTTGCCGTCTTTACTCGGTTGAGATCCTTCCCTGTAATACTGACGGACATAATCTCTCACAGAATCGCCTCCTCGGACCGAACCTGACAAAGAGATGGGGGCACCCCGCCTCGACAAGCCAGTCAAGAAATAGATGTCTACTGCAGTCAAGGGGATAGATTTGCCCCTAATTTGGAAAACCTGGTTGATAGGATCCCAAGAGTCAAGCAAATACTTCAGCAAGTTAATCTGCTGTCTCATGCTAGAGATGCGGAAGAACTTCAGCAAGCCACAGTTCCGCAGCGCGTTCACTGTAACAGGATCATGTAGGGCAATCATGTCCTCTTCTTCATGTTCTCGTTCTCGCCATGTAAGGGTCATTTTGCTCCAATATCTCTGCAAAAACAAACAAGAGAGGAGATTAGATCCTGATTTTGATGAGAAACAGGGAAAAATTCCATTAAAAACTGTGCAATAACTTTCCTTTCTGCGCCCAACGCACCTGCAGCAGTGTTACAGGTGCGTTGAATGTCAAACTGCCTTCATGAGGACCAACATTCAGCGCAGGTTTCGATGTACCCAGGGTGCGTTGATGGCAGAACGATCCCATCAAACCCCAGGGGCTCAGAAAAGCAGGGAACAGGGCACAGAATGCAAAAAGGAAACCATGAAATGAAAGGGCTCGGGTTTAGCTCCTACCTGGTCCAGACGGCGCCGAGAATCGTCGACAGAATCTCCCGAAATCAGCAGATGAAAATCGAGGGGGAAAACACCTCCAAAGCTCCAACAAACCAAGTTCAAATGAAATGGTAAAATGAGAGGTAAAAAACACTTTTTAATTACTTTCACGTAGTTCAGAGTAAGGTATTAGTGTTTTAATCTCATTTTCAAAGCAAATATTGATCATTTCTAACTAGTTTGATGAAGCAGTTGAAAAATACAGTACTATCTTTGGAAGGACAAAGCTATCTATGGTAAAAATCAAAACAAGACCACTTATCGAGCAGTTTTAGCACATAGTTCAAGCTCGTTAAAAAATAAACATAAGATCGAGCAAATGTTTCCACCCGCATTTAAGCTCGTTAAAAAATGAACTATCCTCCGGTAAATAACCATCGTGAATGAAACATTTTCAGCCATTAAAGCCTTGGTCGTGTTTGCACCGTCACCTCCACTTTTCCATTGGCCGATCGTTCACCTCCATTTGATTGTTTACCCATTTTGAGGAACAGCTGCGAAGAGTGATTTCACTAGCCATCCTTGTGACATTGCCGTGATTGGAAAATTCCAAACCTTACCTGGAATCAGCTGCTACCCGTCTTATCACTCGTTCCTCAAAAGACGAGTCTTCTTTAAGCTCTTTTCATCTGACTTGTAAAATATGAAAAGATTGCCGAGTTTTGGCCTTCCAGCTCGTTAAAGCGACAGGAAGTGCTATCCCTCCTCTAGATTTTAATCTTTTTGGACCTGAGGGATTATTGCACAAAACGATCGAGCGCTTGTTTTGTTCGGCTCGTTAAAACTATCGAAAATTCATCCCTTCTGTATTGTTTTATACTTTTTCGGACTTAAGGGATTAGATGACGAAAAAGGAATTCCAGAGTTATCTTTACGTACCTTTTCAGACTCCCTAAAAAGGAAAAGGACCGAGTTATCTTTGTCATTAGACTCGTTAAAAAGATTAATAGCGACAAACTTGTCTTTAGACGAGAACGAGTTTCACTATCGCTAGGCTCGTTAAAACATAGCGATGGGTTTGCCCGAAGGGTGAATTATAGAACAAGCATATGTTATCCTCCTCAAGCTTGACAAAAATAAAGAGGTACTGGTCAGAAATGACTGGGGAAAAATTGGGAAGAAAACTCAAAGAAACTTTATTGGTAGCAAGTCGCTCTTGAACATGACACTTCCACTCCGTGCCAGAGTCGGGTTGGGTTGTTTCATTCACCGGTCACATCACCATGGTCACGCCATACCATCCACATTTGGGTTAAATGCTACCGATCCATCACATAAGTGTCGCCAACATGTTCAAGAGAAGTCATCCAGAGAAGTCACCCGTGTCCCATCCACTACCATACATTATACTTCACTCTTTCATGACCGCTACCCTGAACCGTATGTCACCAGATCGTTTTCACCTCCATCAAAATCATTTGCTCCGTTCCGTGTCATTGATGTGGGATTCATTAAGGCCCTCCTTTGATGGATCGCTTCTTGTCTACATCAGCTCATTATCCAAGAAGTTGATCTAGGAACACCCCTTCAGTACTTTGAAGCTTGCATGCCTCAATGGCAAGTTTCTCACTTCCGGCGACAAGTATACATCAATGACCTTCGACCGAAAGATTTTGTGTGGTGTTCGACGCCAAGTCCTTTCCACGTGAATTGTACTGCAGTACCTTGAGGGTCATTATCATTATCGGTGATTCCTCTCGCGCTTGTTAACAATTTACATCCTTGACTGGTAATCAAGCGATGTCTTTCCATGTTCGACTTCAAAACATTTCTCACATGGATCGACTTGTACTTATAGTGAAGATCGGACGAGATTGAAGACCTCGGATCTAGTTTCATCCATCCGGGCTACGATATATATTCAGGAAAAATAAAGACATTGAAATGTACAACATTGCAGCACAGATAATCATCCTACCAAAAGGATGATGACTTCATCAGAATCATCAGTCTACCATCAGACGATTGTCTGTCCTATGTACATGAAAATGAATTTATAAAGTTGAGCATGGGAATGCCCACCTCAGCTAGATCATGAAAACAGTATGAAAATAATGTATTGTATTGTATCTCATTACAGGTCTCCTCTCCAGCATTAGAAGAACTTCGGATCCTCCTAATAAAGCATTTCACCCGATAAACGACCTCATACTTTAGGGGGCAACTGTTATAGGCATTTTTGTGCCTTACAGCTATAGGCATGAAATGTCCATAAACCAAGGGATCCTAAGTCCCTAAAAGTGTTGTTCCAGCTCCTAAAGAAACAAGGTCAACAAATTACAGCTTCTCCCAGAAGTTCTCCACCAGAAACTGCTCAAAACTAGTCAAAACAGGATCATTTCAAGTGCTCCACTAGCTGACTGCGTTGCAAAGCACCCAAATACACTGGATAGGTGCGTTGCAATGCACTTGAATGCACTACCAGGGTGCGTTGAGCGGGAAATGACAAGTGGCAGAGTCATTCAACGAGGTGGAGAGACAATGGAAGCTTCCAGAATCTTCTCCAATGACACTTGCCTCACTGAATTCGACCAGTGATGAGTGAGAGGCTCTCAGTCTCCAAGTGGAAGCAAGAACTGATAGAGAGAAGCCACTAATTAATTCATGAGCTGACTCATCCTCTTTGCATACATCTATATATGGATCCCTCACCAAGAGATCCAGAGGCTATAATTTTGTACATTGCAGAGAATTGCTGTTGGTTTTGTGATAGATATCAGAGTATTGGGTGATTTATGTTTTGTTGGAGGTGAAGAAGGGATTCTATGCTGGGAGGTTGATGCTGGATCAGGAATCATTGGTTGTAACTCCTCCTGGATCTTCTTGTTTTATCAATAAAACTACTTGAGTTTCTCCTACATGCTTGTATATCTGATGTGTGTTATATTTGTATGTTTAGCTTAAATCTGATCCTAAGCCTTTTATGAACATAAATCCATGTCTTTGTGTAGTTTCTCTCTTCTGTGAACTTGCAGGAACTTGGTGACGCTAGGCAAGTGAGGGAGCAGATCATTGGAAGCTGGCAAAGAGAAGAGAGATTGGACCAAACAACTAGCGTAAGACACAGGTCGGTTCATCTTAATCATCTTCATTTATAGTCCATAAAGGAGAATACAAGAGTATTTTTCCCTGTTTGTTTATGAGGTCTCTATCACAACCCTGTGGGATAGGGTCGTTCTGAATAGACACTTTTCCCGAAAACAAGATTGGGAGGGAATTCTGCTCACTGAGCCCATAAATGGGCTCTATCTGAAAAAGTATTATTGCTAGTATTGCACTGGGCATGTGCTTTGTAATTTTATGTATTTATAAGTTTTGTCGCCTTTTTTGATGTGATTGGATTGTTTTGGTATTTATTGGAATATTTGTCTCATTCATCCTTCTCACAATGCAAATGTATTCATTACCCTAAACATACGTAGGATATGCGAATGGTGCCAGTCGTCACACACGACACATTTCATCAGCTGCTTGGGTCATCTACACACCTAAGTCGAAACTGTTTTTTTCCGGTGGAGTCTTTCTTGGTACTGCCACCAATAATATTGCCAAGTGTATGTCGATCATTTCACTTCTTACAGAAGCGTCACCAAGGGATATCTCCAATCTGGTGGTCAGGTTAGACTCTCAGCTGGTCATTATGAAATTAACAAATCGTTATCACATTCGTAATCCAACCTTGTTATATCATTATTTAAGAGTACGAATCTTGGAACGTAAATTCGAATTTATTACTTATGAACACATTCATACAAGATTTAATACAACTGTTGATTCATGAGCTAACTATGTATTAAATTGGCATCTGTCTCATTCAATATAGAAGCATGCATGAAAAGTAAAAATTTATAGAGTTACAAATTTTACAAAAAACATTTGAAAAACATTTATGCCATTAAAATACCAAAATGTTTGTATATATATATATATATATATATATATATATGTATATATATATATATATATATATATATATATATATATATATATATATATATATATATATATATATATATATATATATATATATATATATATATAGATAAAATCCAGTCTTTTACATCGAAACATTCCAAAACTTGGATGTTTTAAGTACAAAATGGCTACTAAGCCCAGCTACAAACACCCATTGGCTATGCCAAAACACCTGCTAAAAAGAGCCTACTGCTCCTGAAATGCTAAAACGGCTCTAGCTATTCTCCAAAGAGGAACCAGAAACTGCTCAGGTACACCGACTGTGTGCCACTGCATATGAGGGAGAATCTCCCTTATAGGAAGGGGGGGGACACCCATGCTCAAACCCTCCAGGTTCCTGAAAACCTTGCGAAGACTGTCGGCATCAACCCCGAGCAGGAAGTTGGCCTCCTCGTCGCATATGGCGAGGTTCACCTGTAGGTTGTAATGGCACCACATCTTTGTTAATCATAAAGCTTCATGTCAGTACTTGTTCATCCATAAAAAACATCACATAAACATTCAAAAGCTAAAAAATACCTAAGTACTATAAAAAATCATTCTCACCTTGAGGACCCCAGTTGGTCCCAGCTGGCAGCGTCAAGTCAGGGTCGCCGGTAAAATCCATGCCCTCATAGGCATAGTCGTCAATCATCACGATCTGACCTCGAAGCCACTGGAAGAGATCTTCCTCAAAGCAGTGTCGGATCAGTCCTCCTCCTGTGTGAGGATCAAGTGATGACCATCGCCCCTGTCTCGGCTCCCTCGGATCAAAGGGACCTAAGCTCATCCTTGGGCACATAATAGGCACCCTCTCAAGAATGAATGAGCTATGAGTGTACCATGCCGAAAACTTTGTTGGGTTCGAGTCTTGCATGTGGTTAATTCTACCTTCAACTGGCGAAGCACTGCTTCACACCAGTTGAACATCTGCGGCTGGACACAGTCAAGTGCAAGTAACAGTTGGGTCTTTGTCACTACGTTGGGACTCTTTGACCCCACCAACCACACAATCAACCATAAAATGGCCCTCATATACTGAGACCTAACCCTATCTATGGGGACTCTATTACTGACAAGTCTGCTCTCAGGGATGTAGTAGGATTGCACCAGCTCTAGGGTAGATATAGGATCAAGCCTACCCCCGGTGAGGTTTGCTTGTGCTCCATGGCATGACAAACTAGTCAAAAAGTAAATGTCATCTCGAACCACGGCCAGCTCCTGATCTTCAATCCTGAACACCTGCTCATGTTCATCCCAATGTTGGATAATCCATCTCAATAAATCATCCTACCCTTTCATCAGCTCCAACTTTGCATACTTCAGTAAACCACAGTGGCGCAATGCAAGTATGCATGTTGGATCATTTCACATCAGCAATTCCTAGCTATCATGGGCCCATTCTCTCCATAGGCTAGTCATTATGGCTTGAAACGTATGCAAAATAACCCTAAAATCAGTCAAAATGGGGGCAAAACAACTTCAGGAATCACTGTATGAGGTTATAAACTATACCCTTAAGCTATAATGCCCCCCACCCTAGTGGTACACAGGGAGGACTAATGCCCTCTAGCAGGTCGTATAGGGTATTTAATGCTCCCTACAGGCTAGCTAGAGGGTGTTAGTGTGCAAATACCACTTTAGGGCATCTTAGATCTGCAAAAATCCACCACAGAAACTGATAATAAAGGTTAAGAAATGCATAGAGCAAGGTTTTGGCCTCTACTTGGGGCTAACGGCACGTCGAATGGTTGCCCGGATCTCTTGTAATGGTCCGTGGAAAATCTACTCCTCTTTAGCTCCAAAATGCTCTCACAGTGCTCAAATAGTGAAAATGGTGAATGTGAAAGCTCAAAAAACGTCCTTATATTTATTTTTGGAGACATGATTTTTTTAAAAATCATTAAAGAGGCAGTAGTCCATTCTCCATGAATTTTTATCATGCATGACCCCATATGGATAAGAGTTGCTGCTTTTTATACTTTTTCCACTTTTGATGAAAGTACTTTCAGGAATGAAAAGAAAAAATCACTGCATGCAATTCTCAATGAGCGCTTTTCTTTTATGGGATATTTTCTTGCTCTAACAACTAAAAATCCATGAGTTTGTCATCATTGGACTTGTTAAACACATACAACGACGGTCTAAGCAACCCTTTTTTTTCTCTTTTTCTAGCTCATTAAACTGAAAAAGATCATTAGAGCATTCTTTTTAGGCACTTTTTCTCGCTCATTAAACTGAAAAAATCCAGAGTTTTTTCTTTAGGCTCATTAAACATTTATAAATATGACCCGAGCATTCTTTTAGGTACTTTTCTCACTTGTTAAACTGAAAAATCCCGATTTTTTGTCACCGGGCTCATTAAAAATCTACTGCTGCAACAAGAGCACTTACTTTTTTGGGACCATTTCTCCCTCTTAAATCGAAAAATCCCCGAGTTTTTCCCTTCTTCGGGCTCGCTAAATCTACAGAGAAGGAATGAACATTTATTTTATCTCTTTTTTCTTGCTCAATAAATTGAAAAAGATACCTAGAGTTTTCTTCATTTGACTCTTTAAAATTTGATGAAGGTATTGAGTTTGTCGTCACATGACTCATTAAAAATTCACGACAAAAATTGAGTTTAGTCTGTCTCCTCGTATTTGTACTAAAATGAGGTCAACATCTATTGAACTTAGGTTTCTCTTTATTTGGTCTCAATAGATTAACTCACGGAAAAGTAATCGATCCAGGTTTACTATTAAACCTTTGTCACACTTAGTTAAAAACTATGACAAAGGGACCACCCTGGAGTCATTCTTTACGATATTTTCAGACTCTCTAAATATGAAAAGACCACCGAGTTGTCTTGTTTGGACTCATTAAATTACACAAACGAGGTATAGAGTCACTTGTTTTACATCCTTTTCAGACTCTTAAAACATGAAAAGATCGACGAGTTTTCCTGTCTGGACTCATTAAACTAATCAAATAGGGCATAGAGTAGCTCTTTTTGCAGTCCTTTTCAGACTCTAAAAATATGAAAAGATCGACGAGTTTACCCGTCTAGACTCACTAAACTAATCATATGGGGAAAGTAGACAATACAACTGCATTCAGTATTAGAAAGCATGGTTTGAAAGCAGTCGTTCCCTTGAACATGGCACTCCCTCAGATAAGCCTTCCTTGTGACGACTTCTCAATATGAGTCTTACCAGCCTATGAGTTTAGCCTAAATACCCCGATGTTCTTGCATCTCTATATCCTAACACTCATTGGTGTTCATGAGTCTAGTGCTGCATGGTTAAAATCGTTGTCGTGCCTTCTATTGTTCAAGGGTTAAACTTTTGTTTCCTCCATCAACCCATCAAGCATATCCTTTCATCATGCCCTCTGTCGTTTAGACCCAATGCTCAAAGATTCCTCAAAAAAGAAATCATTCTTGTCCCGTTTCGTGTCGATTGATGCAGGACACATTATTGCCTACCTTTCGACAGGTATCTTCCTATTGACTTCAACACTCTATCTAGGAAGACAACCCAGAAACACATTTAGTGCCTTGGTACTTGCAGACATTAGTGGAAGGTCACCTTGTGTTTGATCAAGGGTTCTCATTATTGGCTCCTGGTTAAGAGATTCGATAAGTGTTTGACGACAAAAACATCTTTCACACTCGCTAGATTGTACTGTGCATCTTGGAGACCATCACCATTATTGGTGACATTTTTCGCGTCTGTTAACAGTCTCCATTATTGAGTGGTAATCAGATGATTTCGTGCATGTTCGACATCAATGCATATATTCACATGTATTGATATATGTTGTTCGGTGAAGTGGAAATCAAGACCTTGGGTAGAGGCTTGCATCACTCAGCCTTGTTTCCTCTCCCAAGTTGCGTATATTGTTTTTTGGAGATAGCTCATCAGGATGATTCTATTATGACACTGGATCCGCATTGTGCTTATCAATGGCCAACATCATCATATCTCTTTTTATGAGAAAATCACTCTGACATAGCTACTGAGCATGGGAATGTCTGACTTAGGACATGATTTTAGTTGTTTTATATATATATATATATATATGTGTGTGTGTTGTATCAGGTTTCCCGTACCACCCGAAGCTCCGATCCTCTCTCTCTTTTTGTCGAAGAAGGAAAATTACAGTTAAGTAAATTATTTCAGCCATCGTCATAGCCTCTGATCTCATACTTTAGGGGGCATCTGTTATACAACAAAATGACCCCCTCATAAACCCAAAGGGGAAAGACAAGATAGCTAAAGCAAAGACCAAGATCACATGCCTTGTTTCCACACTAACATTGGCTAAACACTGACAACCTGCTTTATAAAGCTTCTCAGTAAGCCTAAGGGAGCATTAGTGACCCTACTAACTCTAGTTTTTAGTATGAGAACAATGCTAGTGGATCCTAGTGAGCATCTAAGGGGAGCAAATTGACTCATAAATATCTAGATATTTTCTCCTCAGTTTACTTAGAAAAGCAAGGAAACATCTCAAGTTCGACCTATTTGTGGGATTTCTAATCCTAATGAAGGAGGAAAATGGGAAAGAGCTCAAAATCATGGAAACATCATTGCTTTTACCCTAAGAGACTCATGGAGGAACTTGGCAACCCTAACTCAATTGCTACATAAGAAATGCTAGGGCTATGGTGATAGAGGTGAGATCATTTGAAAGGATAGCATACTTGATTGTCGAGCATTGTCTCAGATCATAAGAAGTTGGCAAGAAGGGAGAGAGAGAGAAGCTGGAGGGGTAAGGGAAGGTTGATGCAACAAATGGTTGTAATCACTCTTGTGACATTAATATAGAACTACAGTTGTACTATCCACTCCATGGTGTTGGTACTATCATTCATTTATTTGTTTGTCAAATACCTTTTAGCATGAGTAGCTTAGTTATGTGTAGTTAGATGTCTTTTATATATTCATGTATTAGTTACCAGAGTTGTATGCTGTGATTGTGCTTGTCTATTCTATGTGTAGGACTTGATCTAGAGCCGGCTCAAGGTATTTCCACTTGGCTACATTACGCTCTCTAGAAAATCTACATGGAGGATTGACGTAATCCATCAATTTTTCCTTGATAGTTAGTTAATGTTTATGGACATGCATGTAACTTTGTGATGACTGTAGATAATCTCACAATCTGCCAAGGGTCCTAGGAAGACCCTTGAGGGTATCTTCATTCTCCATACACCATGCATTTTATCCTATAGTAGAAAGTGACTGTTGGAGTCAACATTCATGACTTGACAACCAAAAGGCAGTTAAGAGGAGTAGGATGGTGACATTTAAGGCCAAAATCTTTGAAGATTTGCTGCCAAAAGAACATTAATTGTCAAAAATTGGGGGGAACGGTTGGATTTGAATTCAAAACCCCCTATAAATTCTATATGTTGGCCCAACAGAGAAAACTTTGCACCCTTATAGTTGTTGATGAAATTTTTTGTCTGTTTCTCATGAGCCGAGCATTTTGGAAGGAATTCTTTGCACACACAGACATTTCTCGTGAAGCTCATGAATTTTTTATGGAGAGGATGTCTGCCACTAACCTTGTCGAAGTGTTAAGTTTGGAAGCAGTTGTCTCTGACACTCCAGGACCAAAAGTACCCAACGTTGAAGCCATGCCTACAGTACCCATGGCGCCGAGGATGCCCAGGCAAAAATAGTCCATGGTGAAGGAAAAAACCTGCAGTACAAGAAAAGCAAAAAACATTAGTGCAGGTACGGGCTTCCCCAAGGAAGCATACGTGACACCAACACAGAAGAAATACAAGTAGTCAACAAAAGGAAAACAGAAGGTTGTAGATCTGGAGGCGGATGAAGGCCAGGGAACAAAATATGTTGATGCTGAAGCGGCGAAGCCCATAAAAAATCTCCCTCAGTATATCCCTCCGAGGAAGGTAAAGGTGAAGATTACAAAAGACTAGACTGAGAAATTTACCATCTCCACACCCCTACTACCTGAGAAGATTCCCTTTTTTGGTCTGCGGCTCGCACAATCCCCACTATTGAAAATGGAGGATTGGAACCTTATGCATCACGCTAAGTTACCTCACTTAGTGATGGAGAAATGCATGAAGAGAGTGTATTATGAAGAAACAGGTGTTACTACGCTAGAAACGGAGGAATGGGTTCACAACATTGAGCAATCAGGGTTTCTCAAATTGCTATGGGTGCCACATTACCATTGCACCATCATTAACACAATTTTCATACGTCAGCTACTCACTTTGGTGCGTGATGGGTGTTTATAGCTAGGGGGGCCTATTCCCATCACTGACATGTTGATTCATAGGATTATGCACCTGCCTCATAAAGATCTGAATCTGGCTAAGGAATTTGGTGAAAAGACAGGAGAGAAGGAGCTGGCAGGGCGAATGAAAAAATATTATGAACTTGTGAAGAAGGTGCGAGGGTATTCCATCTTATCAACAAACAACCCCACAGTTAAATTAGCCACTCATATATTGGCTGGAAAGATGATGAAGTAATGTTGTGCGAATGAAGTTCTGGCACCTATAGTGTCCCTAAGGGCTCAATGCATGAAAGGTGTACTGTTCAATTGGTCCAAGTACCTTTGCCAGGAATTCGTGGTGAATTGTCGTGAGGCCTAGGATGAAACCAAGCCATTTCATTACGCTTAGTTACTTCTCTCCATTGTGTTGGTTCAATGGGAACTTCCAGAGGATAGCCAGTTTCCTCCATTGGAAGAAGGATTGCCGGAGGCTATTCAGTTTGCCTCCCTATGGGATACAGAGGACCCTGTGTGCATCATGGAGACGATGATCTTTTGGTTTCTGATGGAAATTAACCAGCATCCAAGGTTGTCCCCAACCTTGCACAAGCAGTTGTCAGCCTACGCAGCATTGAAGGATAACTTTCACCTAGTATATATCCAAACGCGGAAGGATCCAGCACAGAAGTGGCATGACTTTCCCTATTAGCGGTGTGCTCCTTTAGATATAGCTGCTAGGCCAAGCACGGGTATTGAAAGTGCTACCGTGAAGAAGAGGAAGGAGGCAGCTAAGAAGGTTGTGCAGAACCTGTGTTAGGCCCCTATACTACTAGTGTAACCCCTTATTGTTATTAGGACAACCCACTTATTATATTGATGTACCCATGTAGTGCCCATATTGTTACTATTGTGCCCCATACAAGCCCACTATTATTATTATTGTGCCCTTACATTATTATTGTTATGTTGGCTCTAATTATGTTATGACCCCTTAGACTCCTATATATAAAAAGGAGGTCTTTTCATTTGTATCATCCAAGAATTGTTCATTTATGTAATGTAAAGGAGGTTTCCCCCTCGAAGAGGCTGAATTCTAAGGCATGGATTTATCATTTCTATCTTTTCTTGAGCTGGTTTCATAACATTTGGTATCAGAGCTTTGGATTCTAGGGTTTCATTGCTCCAAACAGGTCATCGTGGCATTTTCACTATAACTTTTTTTCTGCAATGTTTCAGAAGCTAAAAAAAAACCCATTTGAGAATAAATCGCATTGAATCTCGGGTCCAAATTTTAGAACATTTCGCACTATATTTGCAGAGATATGATCTGAGGAAGTTGGTCTTTTTGCAGACTCCTGAATTACATTCCAAACAGGTGACCCGGGTAAAATCATCATAACTTTCTCTCTGAGCATTGGATTGAAATTTCGTAAGAAGGTACAGAAAGAGTACGGACTGTAGTTTCTTCTCTATATTGTTTAGAGCCAAAGGTCGAAACAGTGACTCGTGGCACGTCATACAATTTCGCTCTACTGAACTAGTCTATAATCAGGTCACTGTGGGCGATTTCGCATAACTCTTCCTTGGAGAATCCAATTTGGATCAGACTGGTGGCATTGGAAAGAGGATACAGAGGGCTACTATAGGTCACAATTTTAGAACTTAAAGATCCGAAAGTACAAAGTTACATTCGTTTCAAGATCGAGCTCCTAAAATCAAGAAAAAGCAACATGAGGAAGTTTGATGGCAAGGATCGGTAAATTGGATACTTTAGATGGAGCAATATTTTGATCTATATGGTGTACCACTGTTACAAAAGTTATGTATTGCATCTTCATATTTAGAACCGAATCAATTTTTATGGTATGAAGGGCTTTGTTCTCGTAAACAACTTGTTACGTGGTCAATTTTCACAGAGGAAATGATAGCACATTATGAGCATACAAAGAGCAACACCTTCTTTAGAGCAACACCACAACAATTGGAAAGAATAAAAGGGCTTTGTGACATAGTGGAAAGCAAAATTATGGAAACCAGGAAGCATACCCCTCACAACTATAAAGATGGAAGTGTTGTTTCTCCTAGCCTTCCACAACCTACAAGGGTTACACCACAACAATTGGAAGAAAAAAGAGAAAAAGGGCTTTGTTACAATTGTGATAGCAAATGCACTAAAGGTCATAAGTGTGCTGAGAAGAAATTATTTTACATAGAATATGAAGAGGAGGAAGAAAAGGATCAAGAAACATCCAAAGAAGAGGATATATGCCAGGACCCCACCCCAGAGAAAGAAGAAATGAATCATACCATATCTTGTAAAGCATTGGCAAGAATTACCACTCCTCAAACTCTCAAGATAGAAGGACATATCAAGAAGAAAAAGGTGCAAGAAGTGAAATATCACATCGAGCATCAAGAAATGAATCCGACCATATCTTGTAAAGGATTGGAAGAAATTACCACTCCTCAAACTCTAGAGATAGAAGGACATATCAAGAAGAAAAAGGTTCAAGTAGTTAAATATCACATCGAGCAACAACAACAAGTTCTCCAACTTTTAAAGGATAACGCCACTTCAATGCAAAATCAAACGAAACAACAGGTAGATCAACATCATAGTGAAAAATATTTTTGATGTAGGTAATTGGGTATTTTTACTGCTACATCTCAAGAAATCTATTTATGAGAAGGAAATGTTGGCAATGCTACATGCACTTAAAAAATGGCGACCTTACCGAATGGGAAGACTCTTCAAGGATGAGGATGTGGAAGCATTATTTTGTGATATTTCTATTATCCAACCAGATTGGATAAATGAAGCAAGGGATGAATGGAAGAAGGGTGAAGAAGTATGGCCACTTATTCAAAAGTTGCAAAAGATCCCAATTCAAACAATATTGCCAGAAATTGAAGAGGAAGGAAAAATAATATTGGAACCTGGAGCAGTCGCAGAAACAAGAACCCGACAGCTACGAAATCGATCAATTTCAGAGTATCTCATCAAGTGGAAGAACTTACTCACTGAAGATTCCACATGGGAGGACAGGAATTTTATACAGAAGCATCAAGAACTACTCAAGCATTGAGGACAACGCTTTTTGAAGGAGAGCGGCATGTTAGGCCCTTATACTACTAGTGTAACCCCTTATTGTTATTAGGACAACCCACTTATTATATTGATGTACCCATGTAGTGCCCATATTGTTACTATTGTGCCCCATAGAAGCCCACTATTGTTATTATTGTGCCCTTACATTATTATTGCTAGGCCCCTATACTACTAGTGTAACCCCTTATTGTTATTAGGACAACCCACTTATTATATTGATGTACCCATGTAGTGCCCATATTGTTACTATTGTGCCCCATAGAAGCCCACTATTGTTATTATTGTGCCCTTACATTATTATTGTTATGTTGGCTCTGATTATGTTATGACCCCTCAGACTCCTATATATAGAAAGGAGGTCTTTTCATTTGTATCATCCAAGAATTGTTCATTTATGTAATGTAAAGGAGGTTGCCCCCTCGAAGAGGCTGAATTCTAAGGCATGGATTTATCTTTTCTATCTTTTCTTGAGCTGGTTTCATAACAACCTGGCTGCGTAGAGAAAGAAGGATGTTGCAGAGAAGGCTCGAGTTGACAAGGAATGCATTGCCAAGGAAAGGGAAGAGTAGGAGTGGTGTGAGACCCAAAAAGGTGACAAGTCACCTTTGATAGAAACTAAAGAGCTTACAAGGCAAGGTGATGGAGGCGAGGAAGGGCAGCGCACCCCCTTCATTCTAAAAAGGCAAGAGTTGGAACAACAAGCTGGATTGAAGAAGAAGTAGAAGGCTTTGAAAACATAGGTTGATCCCCTAGTGCTCACAGAAAGTGATCTAAATGAGATCGTTGATAAAGTTAGGAATGTCGCCACAGAAGTACTGCAATAGTTGGAACAGTAGTACATAAAAACATTGGGAGGAGTCCAGAAGGATCTTCATGAGTTGTAGCTCCAAGCAACCAAGATCCAAGTAGATGTCGGAAAAGTGAGTGGCACAGCATGCAGTTTGGCGCAAGGACAAAGTACAGCAGTGGAGTTAATTCTGTGGTCATCGCAAGATGTGCAAGTATTCCACTTTCTTGCAGGTTTAGTCCACACAGACATGGAGGAATAGCATGCCCTCCTTGATAGAGTTACAAATATGGGCATGATGCTTGCCGCGATGCAACTAGAGTCATTGCATGCACTATTACAAGGAGTTGTGGAAGAGATTCGCATCAGGGAACAATGAGCACTCAGTGTTGTCAACGAAATCAAGGTTAATAATTAATAGCTTTTCACCGAGAAGACACAGGTTCTATAGGAAAAGGAGGCACTCTAGGCACACATTTCACGATTGGAGTCAGTAGTCATAGAGGCATACCAAACAGTGCCTAAGCTTCATATCCCTAAGGACGCACAACAAGAAGCGAAGATTAGAAAATTAGTTGTTGGTGTGTGTGAGGCCAAAGTCAAGGTTGGTCAAGTTCAATTTTAACTCAACATGAAGATCACCAAGCTGCAATTGAAGATGCAGCCCACGACTCTGCTAGAGGTTCAAGAGCAGGGCAGAGCCACGATCCAGGAAGGAATGCCACAGTTGCAGATTGTACAACAGTATTTGAGAAAGCCATGGAGTTGGTCACCAATCTGCAGGAAGATCAAAACCTGTAAACGCTAAATATAGAGATTAGGGAGCTGCAACAGCGGTATGACAAGGTAAGGGAAACGGTGCGCTCAATTTCACCAGCGTAGCACCTTGCAAAATTACATGAGGGGAAGCATCTCCTCGCACACGTAGAGGCTTCACAAAAAAAGGAATCCTTTCTTAAGGCTAGGCTAGAGCCTTGGTTAGAGGATTCTTATCAAGTAACGACCATGATTCAGGATAAGCTAAAGGGCTTGCAACAGATATGGCAAACAATGAGGCTGGCCACAAAAGGACCAGCTACAAAGAAGTTAGTTGAGGAGGTTAAGCAGGCAGCCACTCAGAGCGTTGCTGAAGTTTTTGTGATTCAGGTAGAGCTAGGGGGTCTTCACAGCAAGATCATCATGCCACCCGAGTGACTTGAGGGTGAGTCATGATATTTGTGTTGGGGGCCTGTTGGGATGGGGTCCCCTAGGCCAGTTTTGGGGTTAAAATAACCCAAGTTTATGTAATTTTTGTAAAAGATGTAAAGTCTCCATGATTTATGGATGCGGAGTGCATAGATGGTTAGGAGTCAAAAGGGTTTTATCCCTTTGTTTATGTAAAGTTTGAGTCGGTTTTGAGATCCACCCATGGTCCGCAAACCATGGGATTGTATGTAAAAGGCTATAAATAGGTGTGTCTTAGAAAGTCTAAGGGACATGTCTATGGAGAAGAATGGATGGAGTCATAGGGTGATAGTGCAAAGAAGTGGGTCAGATAGGAGAGAAAGGTTGTGTAGCTGGGTGCGCAGATACCTAAGTAGAGTCTGCAGCTGAGTGCACGGACCCCTGCAGCTGAGTGCATGTTGGGACAGGGTCCCCTAGAGTCAGTTTTGGGGCAAAATGCCCAAGTTTAGGCACAAAAATCCCAAGTTTTGTTGTATAGAATGTAAAGTCTCCACAAGTTGTGGACACGGAGTGCGTAGATAGTAAAGTTTCATAAAGGGTTTTACCCTTCTTTTATGTAAGTTGTGTCAGATTTTGTAGATCCACCCATGGTCCACGGACCATGGGATTGTATAAATAGGAGAATCTTAGAGAGTCTAAGTAAGAATCAATGATGAAGATGAATGTAATGGTCCAGTAGAGAAAAGAGAGAAGAAGTATAAGAGTAGAAGAGAGGCTCTGTAGTTGTGTGTGTAGAGGCCTAGAGTAGAGTTTGCAGCTGAGTGCGTGGACCCCTGCAGCTGAGTGTGCAAGGAAGTCTTGAGTCTATAAGCAGAACTGAAGTATTAATAAAGAGATTTTTCCAAAAATTCTTTTGTTTTGTCCATTTACTTATGTTATGAATGAATGCACTTTTATGTTGTAATGAATGATGGGTTATGAAGTAATACTATATTGATGTGTGACCTTACATAATTGATGTTTTTATATGAACACACTTAATATTAACTATTTACGTGAAGCATATCTTATTGCATGTTAAATTTCTCAATGCTTAGGCTAATCTGGGTAAAATACGGGATTAGGAGTAATCACAGAGGTGTGTAAGTGGTTGATTCACCTGTTTAGGGTTCGGGAAAGACAGTCGTGAACATTCGTGGAGGTATCGGAGTTGATTGAGGGTAGTTATATCGATAAGCCCTAAGGGCTTATCGATCTGCGCGAAGGTAGGTTTAGGGCATAAAAAGACATTACACTAATCTATGGGTGCAGAAAATTGTTTCCAACATCCCCCCATACTGCTTTGGGTGAGACTTTAGTCTACGCTCCACGGATTGATCTCAAAAGGGCCAGTAGCATAGGGATTTTTTTTGAAAAACTAACTTTGAACCTAGGTCAAGACCCACTAAGCCAACAATTGGTTCCATTGTCGGGACCGGGATCTGCATAAAGAGATGTATGATGTTGCATCACTCGAATCCAACAAAGAAATAAATTGAGAGGTCGTTGGATAGAAAGATCCACGAATTCGTGACGCAAGAAAATAGAAAATCACGCCTGACAAAATAACAGTGGTTGGATAGGTATTTGTACACAGAGATACATGAAATTTTCTTCTATTCCTTCTCGCTTGAACTATATGAGTGGATCACTCAATTGGCAGATAGCCAAGGAAGGTGGAGGCTTGACGGTCCAATATTGTGGACCCTGGAGCTAGTGCGGAGATTGGAAGCCTCTTAAGATAAGATTGTACGCATTTTCGATCACTGGCTTGATCACGTCATAGGAGGATTTGTGACAGAAATCATGGTTGATACCTCGGTCAACTACAGCAAAGCGAAGCGACGCTTCTTCAAGGGGTCACGAGGTAAGTATTTAAGATCTTTGAATACTTGGATTAAGATGCTCTTGTGTGAAAAGTAAGTTATACATTACCTTGATGTTTGGAGCCATGCGAAGTGGAAAGTTCTTCAGGGATAGAGGGAGAATAGGTCCTGAATATAGCCCGTTGATTCAGCCTCCTCTGCGTGACGATGAAGGAGAAGCACGGGCTTCACCGCAGAGCATTGTCCAGTTAATAAGGAAGGGGTTCCCACGAATACCTCATCTACCCACACCACCTCCACCTTCACCTCCACAACATACACCTTTGCCCACACTTCCACCACCTCCGCCACTGTTCAATATGTCGAATACAATGAAGTTTCCCATTTTCAAGGGCTTGGGAAATGAGGATCCGGACCAATTTTGGTTCGTTGCGAAGGCTGTATGGAAAACCCAAAATATTATAGATGATCATATGAAGAAATCGTAATTGGTTATTGCTCTACAAGATCATGCATTGACATGGTACATTAAGTATTGCACTGATAACCCGATGGCATCGTTGGCAGACACTCAGACCGTGCCAAATAAGGAATTCAGTAGGCCCAAGTTTGAATTGCAATCAATCATTGGATTCAAGGAAATCATGATGAGGCCTAGCGAAACACCCTAGGAGCTGGATCAAAGATTGAAATGTCAGATCCGTGAAGCTAACATGAATCTTACAGATGGGAAACATCACGAATGGTTTGTAGCTTTGCTGTTACCCCATCTAAGGGTTTCTTTATCGTAGCAAAAAATTGGGACCCAGGGAGAAGCCCTGGAAATTGCAATGAGGTTGCATGAGAAATTGATTCAAGGTGCTTCCTTGCGAGTTCAACAAATTCATGCAGAGTTGCAGAATATTTGCCTAGAGTAAAATTCTGAAGAAGGATAGAGTGGCTCAGACAGAGGTGCGCGAAGAAATTTGGTGTCTGAAATGTAAGGGTCAGGGACATGATAAAGATCACTACCCTGTCTTCGTGAATTATGTTGCAGGAGGAGGGCCAATTACTTTGAAGCCAGAAGCTCAAGTAGGGCCAAGTACAGGGCCTACGCTATGGTGTGCTATCTATTAGGTAGTTGGAAAACATGTAACAGATAATTGTCACTTGCTACAGAAATTTGTGCAGACACCGCAACAACTCTTCTGCAACTTTTGCAAATCAGTGGGCCACGATGAGCGTAACTACCGTAGCTATGATTTGATGATGGAGAGAATGCCCACGTATCAAATGAAGATAGAAACTCGGCCTCCAGATCAAGGCGCTGGGGGAGCACGTGGAGGATATCAGGGGCGTAGATGAGGCCAAGGAGGAGGAGGACCTATGAGAGGTCGGGGACAAGTCATTTGTTACAATTGTGGAGTGCCAGGACACTACGCACAAGAGTGTACAAGCCCGACATGCATGTCATGCCGATACTGTACTCAGTTTGATCATGTGATAGAAGACTGCCTTGTATTGATAGCTAAAATGTAGGAGAAGAGGGCGCAGCCTCAGCAGCCTACCTAGAACCTGCAGATGATGAGGGCTGAACCCTACGAAGAAGATCCTAATGCAAATATCATCCTACAAAATGGAATGACGACTAGAGAGGATAAAGAAAAACAACCTACGAAAAGTGAATGGGTCTGAAACTCTCTAGGAAAAGAGGTTGGGTCTGATATGGAGCACGTGAAAGAAATGTTCATGGAAGTAAAGAAAAGCTTCGCTAAGGCCTCTACCTCAGGAAGTCAGGATCAGTGGTCTGAAGAAATGGACCCCTCCATGCTTACTATGTTCTTGGAGACCTATATGAAGTTGCTACATGATAGCAAGGCTGTGAAAGGATTATAGGAGTTGATAAATAAATGTGTCAGTAAAGAAACTGCTCCTGAAGGACCTCGTGTAGTCAGAAAAAATGGTAATCATAAGGCAAGAATAGGGTGTGAGATGAGGCTCACTGTGAAAATAGGAGATTATGAAATGGACCAAGTTATTCTTAATCTTGGGTCGAATGCGAATTTTTTTCCTAAACAGACATGGGAGAGAATGGGGAGATCTGCCCTGGAATGGTATCTGATTCAATTGAGGATGAAAAATCAACAGAACATTATCCCAATGGGAATATTATAGGGAGCGATGGTAGACATTGAAGGCGCAAGCGCGTTGGCCGATTTTGAAGTGATATAGATCGTGGATGACAGCAATCCATACCCCGCACTCCTTGGGATTGATTGGTCTATCGACATGAATGGGGTAATCAATCTGAAGAAGTCGACGATGTCATTTGAAAGAAAATCACTCCGCATGGTAGTACCTATTGACCCTACAGAAGGACCGCGCTATATTGAACCAGTCTGTGATTATGAGGAAAGCTACGATGATCTGTACCAGGTATATAAAATAACAGCACGAGATCAAGATTGGGTTAATCCGATAGCTGATGGGTGCATTACATGGGACTGCGAAAGTTCCTGTACATCATATTCAGATGAAGAGTTGGAGCACTGGTAGAATAGGTTGCATGAAGTATCTACGCTGCGTTGTAACATGATGACTAAATCGTTGTGTTGTGTATTGTTGGAGGTAATGAGTTTTCCTTATTATGATGGTCTAACTGACGTAGATAAATTTTTGGATGCATTTGAAAGGGAGGTGCCTAAGAAGCATCGCTTCCAAGCCTTGGATTTGGCACTGCACGCTACACCCGCAAGATGGTGGGGTACGCATAAATACAATTTTGATGGATGGCATGAATACAAAAGAATGATGAGGTTGTGATTTGGTCACCCAAAAGTGCGACTAATAGAGAAATATGATGGGAGGAATGACCCATGCGATCACTTAGAAAAATGGACTAATGCTTATGGAATGGAGCCACAACCTGAGTGGGTGCATTTATTCTATCACACTTTGGATGTAATACCAATGAATTGGTACTTGGAAACAAAGTGTTACACAAAATATTGTCACCATGACTATTTGCAGTCAGTATGGGTCTATCATCATTCATACTGTCCTCCTTAGCAAGTCTCAAACCTCAGCTCTTCATGTCAAGCTTTAAAAATGAGAGAAAGTCCTTAAAAATCAATAAAGCAATAGTTCCGCACTTTCTCTTACTGTTACCTGTGGTCCCGCACCCCTTGTTCATGTTACCTGCAGACTTGCCCGCTCTGTCTCTAAAGGAGTGGGTGCGGACCCCTATGAAAGTCAAAAAGGCGCAAGTTTATTCTTAAAAACTCACTTGTGGTTAATTCTGGATGCTTCTAGAAGGATTCTTGACGTGGATGGTTCGCTCCTAGGTGGTTCATGCATCCCAAAACTAAAGGAGCTAATCCCTTAATAAGAGGAGCTTATCCCTTTGAAGGAGGAGCTTATCCCTTTGAAGGTGGACCTAGTAACTTCTCTCCATTGCACTATAAATTAAGGCATTGGGCTGGTTGCTAGAGAGGTTAGAAGCTGAACTTTTTTTAGGGTAAATGCTAGTGGAATTGAGACTTCCTAGTTAAGCTTGAGAGGAGAGATTACATACCTTTTGGCTTCATTGGGAAGAGAGTGAAACTTGTTCAAAGTAGAGGAGATTCTTGCTGGACCCTGGGAGGAGCTTGTACAACATCAAGGCACCAAGGTTGTAAAGTTCTTCTTTGATTAAAGTTAATACAATCAGATTCATTTTTCTCAACAAATTGTCTTATATGGTTTGTTTCATAAATTCCTTGATCATTATGATAAATATGCTTTGTTATATTGGCTTTTCAGGTGCTATTTAATGTGTGTGCTTGATTGTGTTTGCAGATTCTTTACAAGGGAGTTCATTTAGATCAATGGAGCATGGCTTCTACAAACTTTCACTGGACCCAAGGTAGGCCTAAAACACTTGTTTGCCTTTATTTATAAATTGCATATTTAGAGAAAGATAGAATTTGTTTGGTTTTCTTGTCGCTAGATATCATTAGATACTAGGGAGGTCGGTCTTGTCCGCAAGAACGACTTATCCGGCATACATAAAGCTCTACCATGGCACTGAAGAATGGGATATTTTGAGATAGGGATTCTTGATGATATTCAACTTTGAATATGGGTTCAAATGTATCGACGAGGCATTGCAGGAGATCAAGGCAATGATCTTCAAAATACCGCAAGATCCTTTGGACTTGATTCAACCAGATTGGAGCACCCAGCTGTGCCACTGATCCGTATTTAAACAAGAACGCAACAAATTACAGAGATAACCATAAATACAAAGATGTAGTGGAAATAATACTTCATTTCGTTACTGTAAAATACTGAAATATGCTTACAAACAGAAATGGAAATAAACCAGTTAGGGCGATGGTAACTTATCTCTGAGAAGAGATGTGGTGGCTACATGCCTCTGAATTGTGTTACAATAAGGCTCAAAGGCCTATTTATTGTTGAGAAATAACGGAAAACCCTAAACATCCAAAAACCTAACCCTAGAAGATGAAACACCAAATTGTGGGCCCCGTTTGGGTAAATTGGTACATCAACTTCCTGGGGTCATAACTTTGGCATATGATCTCTGTTTGACACAAACAATATCTCGTTAGAAAGATATATCCAAGAAATACAACTTTGGGAAGGGAAACATTTGTCCATGTACCCATTTTGCTCCCAGTTTTCCCAAAAAAATGTCATTTAGAGCCTCAAAACGGCTCCGAAAGTTCAGGACCCGAAAAACTGCTAAAAATAGTAAACTGTGCTACAATTAAGGAAACTGAAAAGCTGAAAGAAACAATGGTGGGGGTCCAAGTGGACTTCGTGGGTGGCCACCAATATCCACCTAGATCATTCCTCCCCCTTAGAAAGCAATGGTCCCCATTGCGTTGAGTTCCTCCATGAGATGAGGAAACTTCTGTTGAACTTGGTCCCTGATGAGCCACTTGCCCCGGTGAAGGAGTTGTCCTACTTTGACAATTCAATACAATTGGATATTCTGTTGGTGAGTTTTCTTGATCTGTGTGTCCATGATCCGATCAGTTGCAACTTGTTCCATGCAATTTGAATTTAACTCTGTGGGTGTGAGTTGTTTTGCAATGTCGGATGTGTCTAGTAATGGTGGAAAGTATGGCCGAAAGCGGTCCACATTGAACACTGGGTGTAGGCCAAGGAATGGGGGAATGTTGAGCTCAAACGCATTGTCTCCCACAGCCTTGGTAATGGTGTAAGAACCATATTGGAGTTGTCTGAGTTTCTGATAGGTTCCGGTAAGGCATTCCTTTTACAAATGCAACCAGAATTTATCGCCCACCTGAAACTTGTGTGGCAGTCGATGTTGATCATGTCACTGCTTGTACTTGGCATTTGATTTCCCCAAAATGTTGTGGACCTACTGGTGAATATGTTGGATGTGCTCAATGAAGTTGTTTGCCTTACCTGTTTCGGACTAGACATGAGCCAAATCTGTGTGAGTAGATGCAAATGGCATGGCCACATCAATGGGACATAGTGGTTGGAATCCCAAGCCCACTTGAAAAGGGATATGGCCAGTCAAGTCGTGGAGAGCCTAGTTGTAGTTGTGTTGAACATAGTGGAGGCTCTCATCCCATGTGCATGGATGTTTTGAGTTGTACATGCGCAGAATGTGTACGATCATCCTGTTCACAACCTCTGTCTGGCCATCAGTTTGAGGATGGAAGGTTGTGGACTTAGTGAGTTTGGTATCCAGCATTGACCAGAGGCTGGACCAAAATGTACTGAGGAACCTGCTGTCCCAATCTGAGATGATAGACTTTGGGATCCCAAAGTGTACCCACACTTGTTCAAAGAAGAGTTTAGCAGTGGCTTATGTTGTGATATTATTCTTGCATGCCGCCATAATTGCCATCTACAAGAAATTGTCGATGACCACAAAAATATAGTCGTTTCCATGCTTAGTAGAAGGAAGGCCCAAAATGTAATCCATGGAGATGGATTCCCAAGGGCGACTAGTGGTAGGCAACGGGGTATATAGGCCTTGCTTCTTGATGGTCGGTTTGGCAATGGCGCAAGCAGTGCATGATCTGATGTACTTCTCGACATCCTATCGAAGATTCGACCAATAGAAATAATTTTGTAGTACTACCACCATTTTCTCGACCCCGAAATGCCCAGTAGCCCGACTATAGAGTGCTTGCCAAATCATCTTCGCACGCTTGCTTGAAGGAACACAAAGGTGACCCAAGTGGCATAACAGGGCATCTTGGAGGTGAAAATCTGGAACATGTTGATCCTCCAAGAGTGTCTGGTATGTGTGGCCAAAATATGGGTCTCTTTTGTAGATAAGTAGCCAATCAGAAGTATCGTGGCCACAAGAGTTGATCACGGTGGCTAACACCATGATCGGTGGTCGACTGAGGCAATTTGCAACATTATTGGTGTTGCCCTTCTTATACTTGATATTTAAATGGAACTGTTGTAGGTATGTGGACCACTTCTGATGGCGATCATTTTGCAATTTCCCTTGGGTCTATATGAACTGCAGGGGTTGGTGGTCTGTGTGGATGACTATTTCCTTCCCCAAAATGTAATGCTTCCTTTGTTGGCAGGCCTACATAATGGAATAAATCTCTTTGTCATAAGTGGGATAATTCTGGACTGTGTTTGAAAGTGTCTCACTGTGATATGCCACTGGATTCCCGTGTTGAGTAAGGACTTCCCCAATAGCATAGTCAGAGGCATCTATCTTGACCTCAAATGGTTGTTGCAAGTTTGGTAATGAAAGCACTGGTGTTGAGCAGAGGCAATCTTTCAACTCTGTGAATGCCTTCTGTTAAGACTCGGACCAAAATAATTTTTCTTTCACTCCTCCCTTGGTGACTTGACTCAAGGGCCAAGTGATATGAGAAAATCCCAACTCAAACCTGCAGTAGAAGTTGGCAACACTTAGAAAGCTGTGGAGCTTTGTCAGAGTGGTTGGAGATGGCCAATCTCGAATGACTTGGATCTTGGATGGATCCACATGCACCCCCCGTTCATCAATAATGTATCCCAGATACTGAACTTGGGTCATGCCAAAAGTGAATTTCTCCAAATTGGCACATAACTTATGTCACCGCAGTGTTTGGAGAACCTGTTGGATGTGGTAGAGGTGCTCTTCCCAACTCTGGCTGAAGATCAGGATGTCATCCAAGTATACCACTACAAATGAGTTGGTGAATGGCCGAAATATGTCATCCATTAGCCTCATGAAGGTTGGAGGAGCATTCGTCAGTTCGAAAGGCATAACCAACCATTCAAAAAGGCCCTCCTTGGCTTTGAAGGCAGTCTTCCACACATCAGAGGGTTCGATTGGTGCCTGGTGATATCCTAACTTCAAATCGATCTTGATAAAATATTTTCCCCCCTTTAGTTGGTCCAAGAGGTCATCAATCTGTGGGATCAGGTACCTATTACGGACAATGATCTTGTTCAGTGCCCGATAGTCAATATAGAGTCTCCAAGTCGCATCCTTCTTCTGTACCAACACGATCGGGCTCCCACAAGGCGATGAACTCGGATGGATGTGACCTTTTTGCAACAACTCCTGAATCTGCCTCTTTATTTCATCATTCTCCAAAATGGAGCGCCGATAGATTGGTCCATTGGGCAGTGGCACACTTGTGGTTAGATCGATGGAGTGCATGACCTGACAGTGCAAAGGAACCCCTGCGGGGGGGCTGAAGATGTCCTCGTACTCCTCCACGACCTTTTCCATCTGTAGTTGTCATGCGAGGGGCCCTATCTGGAGATCGTGACCACCGTCTTCTTCTTTCCTTGAGGGCGTATCATCAGGAAAAAAATTTCTCGGCTTTGGAAATGAGATTACTACATTGTTTTGCAGTAACCAAAGAGATGGTGGTAGGTGGTGCTACCTCTGGTATCATGTACAACTTATTTCCCAAAGTAACAATAACAGCATGGGGCCTTGATTCATACATAACATGTTTCTTCCACAAGTATGGTTGTCCTAATAATACATCACAAACATCAAGGGGAGCAATGTCACACAATACCTCATCCATGAAGGGCTTGATGTTGTATGGAAGGCGACACTACTGGCTTACATGAAGATCATGTCCTTGGTGAATCCACCCGATGGTGTATGGTTGTGGATGTGCTATGGTCAATAAGCCCAACCGCTTGATGACCTCTGCTGAAATGAGGTTCTTTTGGCTCCCACTGTCAACAATGAAGTGTAGCGGGGAGCCCTTTACCCACATCTAGGAGTGGAAGAGATGCTCCTCCTCCTCTGGGTGTTCGCATTCCTCCTTATGGATCTTCGTGGTGGAAACGATGGCATTGGGATCCATATCGATAATCTACTTCCCTTTGTCATTCCCCTTGTCGGGTTCTGACTCAGAGTCAGAACATGCATCTAATTCTGAAACCCTTAGCTCGGCCACCAGTGACTTCTTGGCCCAACACTCACTTTTGTTTTGAGTGGAGCTCTTATGGAACTCACACCACTTTCCCATGTCCTTTTTTGGCTTTGCGACGCTGTTATTTTCTTGCAGCTTTGGCGGGTTGTCTTGGGCCACCCCGCCTTGGCTTTGTCCTTTGTTATGAGATTTGGGGGAACCTTTCCCTTGCTTTGTATTCACAAATCCAAAGTCTCGCTTCTTCTATTTAAACTTTTGCTCGACCTTGACGACATATCGGTATGTCGTGCCAAGCGAGGAGATGTTCAAGAATTCTATTTCTTCCTGGATGTACTTATGTAGGCAGCCACAGTATTTGAGTACCAAATGCTACTCCGAATCCTTGATACCCAACTTTGTACGAAGGGTATGGAAAATATTGGTAAACACTAGCACGTCTTGGTCCCTTCCCTACCACACCGTGGTCCACTTTATGTATTGATCCTCATAGCTTCCAACAAGGTAGTACTGCTCCTTGATAGCAGTCCGGAATGAATTCCAAGTGGGTATAGCTGAAAATAGTGAGCCCGTACTTTCATCCTTCTGCTCACAATAGGTTTCCCACCAGTCCTTGATGTGGGAGGCTGCTTTGAGAAGAGCAAAAATAGTCTTTTCCTGACTCAAAAAATCATGAACAGAAAAATATCCTTCTAACAGATTTAACAATTTATCTACGACATCTGCGTCTATTTGACCCTCGAAGATGGGGATTTCAAAATTAAATTGTACCTTAAAGGGTGTGGCATTTCCAGAGTAGTTGTTGGAAGTCGATGCGTCGCCTCTGGGTAGCTACTGAAGGATCTGGGAAAAGTTGTCCATCATCGCGTCCCTTTTCCACTTGAGGGCTTCTTTAAGAAATATTTTGATAAGATCTCCTGCCCTCTCGTCTTTCTTTTCATGCGCCATGGGAGGCCGTCGGGATTTGCGAGGCTGGTCTTGCAAAGGTTCGACCAGTTCAAGCCATAACTCCTTATATCCCAACCTCGTTGGGGACATGCAAAGAAAAACAAAGAAAAAGCATACTGCTCTGATACCACTGATCCAAATTTAAATAGGAATGCAACAAATTACATAGATAACCATAAATACAGAGATGCAGTAGAAATAATACTTCATTTCATTACTGTAAATTACTGAAATATGCTTACAAATAGAAATGGAAATAAACCAGCTAGGGCGATGGTAGGTTATCTTTGAGAAGATATGTGGCGGCTACATGCCTTTGAACTATATTACAATAAGGCTCGAAGGCCTATTTATTGTTGAGAAACAATGGAAAACCCTAAACATCCAAAAACCTAACCATAGAAGATGAAACACCAAACTGTGGACCTCGTTTGGGTAAATTGGTAGATCAACTTCCTTGGGTCGTAACTTTGGCATACAATCTTCGTTTAACACACACAATATCTCGTCAGAAAGATCTATCCGAGAACTACAACTTTGGGAAGAGAAACATCAAACCATGGACCCATGTTGCTCCCATTTTTCCCAAAAAACGTCGTTTAGGGCCTCAAAATGGCTCTGGAAGTTCAGGACCCAAAAAACTACTAAAAATAGTAAATTGTGCTACAATTAAGGAAACTAAAAAGCTGAAAGAAACAATGGTGGGGGTCCAAGTGGACTTGGCAGGTGGCCACCAATATCCACCTGGATCAGCCATGCATTGGAGTGCTATAATATGACCTCTGAAGAAGAAGAGGAGGAGATAAGGAGCATTAACATCCTAGAGGCAGAAGGCCACCGCAAAGTTGAGGGGTCGTAGATAGAAAATCCAAATATCATTGTGCTGCTAAAAACCTGATAGGTAAACATTGGCATAGAGGCGGAACCAAAGTTTGCGAAGATAGGGGACTACTGGGATGATTCTACGGTGGACAAGGTCACTGAGTTGCTCCGCGAATATCAGGATTTGTTTCCCATGAATTTTTGGACTTGAAAGGCATCATCGATGAGTTGGGAGTGATTAAAATAACTTTAAAACTAGATGAGAACCCTGTCAAGCAAAGGCCATATCACCTCAACCCAAAATACAAGGAAAAGGTCTGCCTACAGTTGGACAAGATGTTTGCAGTAGGTATTATTGAACCGGTGGAGGAATTTGATTGGGTGAGTCCAATGGTAGTTCAAGAAAAGAATCAAAATAATGAAATCGGGATTTGCATAGATCTCAGGAAGCTCAACGATGCCTGCATTCATGATCCTTTTCCAACTTCATTCACAGATGAAGTATTTGATAATGTTGGTGAGCAGGAAGCATATTCGTTCACTATTGGGTTCTCTAGATACCATCAGATAAATATTGTGCCAGAGGACAGGAGTAAGACAACCTTCGCGACTGAGTGGGGATGATTTCAATATATGGTAATGCCCTTTGGGCTTAAAAATGCGTCAACGCTCTTCTCGCGCGTACTCATCACGATGTTCAAAGAGTTCATTCACAAATTTTTGGAGGTATATTTTGATGCTTTGAGAGTATTTGGACTGGTAAAGCGCCATGTAGCTAGTTTGCGCTTGATATTGGATACATGCCGAAGGTATCAGATCAAGCTAAACTTGAATAATTGCTTATTTTGCGTCCCTTTCAGAATCTTGTTGGGCCATGTGGTATGTAGACAAGGATTAATGATGGACCCTACTAAGATCACGTTATAATTAATTTGGAGTCACCAAGAAGTGTTAAATAGTTGCACGCAACACTGGGTCATACTAGATACTATCGAAAGTTCATCAAGAGTTATGCTAGATTACTACACCGATGGAAAAGTTATTAAAGAAGGATGCTACATTCTGTTGGGATGAAGAATTTCAGCAGAGTCTGGATGTATTGAAAGAGAAAATGGTCACTGCATCGATCCTAGTCTTCCTATATTGGAAGAAGGAATTTCATGTGCATGTGGATGCGTCACGTATTACGTTGGGATAAGTGTTGATGCAGGCCGGTGAAGGAGAATTGGATCACCCTATAGTGATTGCAAGCAAGAAGTTGTCTAAGGTTGAAAAGAATTATTTGACGATAGAGTGCAAAGGGTTGCCTATGGTGTACGCGCTTTAGAATTTCAGATATTACTTTCTATGTAGACACTTTAAGATGTACGCAGACCATTTTGCATTAAAATACCTAGTCAACAAGACTATGTTGGGGGGGAAATATGCAGGTGGTTACTGTTGTTTCAAGAGTATGATTTCAAGGTAATTGTGAAGCTAGGATGATTGAATGTAGAGCCAAACCATCTGTCATGCATTGAAATTGGAGAGGAGCCCACCAATTTGGAGGAGGGGTTTCCTGACGTGCATCTCTTTGCAGTGCGCATAGTAGATAATCACTTTTTAGACATTATCCACTTCCTAATTACAGGAACGGCTCTAGAAGGATACATGAATCAATAGAAGAAGGAATTGGTGGTGTGTGTGGTAGACTTTTCTATTATTGCAGGCCAATTGTATAAGATGGGATCGAACGAGATGCTACAATGCTATGTGCCTGGTTTTGAACGAAACAGTATCCTAGTTGAAGCTCTTGGAGGGGCTGTGGGAGGCCATTATGCAGGAAAAGCAATAGCACAGAATATTTTATGTATTGGGTTGTAGTGGCCAATGCTGCATAAGTATTCCAAAGCATATTGTAAGGCATGTGATTCATGTCAGAGAACAGGCAGGCCATCATGGAGGGATGAGCTACCTTTGAATCCACAGCTATCATTGCAACCATTTGAGAAATGGGCAATTGATTTTGAAGGACCAATTCAGCCTCCAGGAAATAAGACGAGTGTGTGGTATATCATCACCGTGATTGAGTATTTGACCAGATGGGCAGAGGCACAACCCATGAAGGAATGTAAAGGGTAACAACTATGAAGTTCTTATTTGAATATGTGTTGACCGGGTTCGTTTGTCCGAAGATTTTAATGAGTGATCACGGTAGGCATTTCCTCAACGAAATGATCGGCATGCCGACAAAAGAATTCCAAGTTTATCTTCAGAATAGTACACCATATCATCCTCAGGCCAATGGGATGGTTGAGGTGTTTAATAAAATATTGGAGGGTGCACTAACAAAGGTTTGCAAAGCGCAGAGGAATGATTGGGATGTACGCGTACCAGCAGTATTATGGGTTTATAAAACTACTTATAAGAAGCTTACTGGTCAGACACCTTTTAGGTTGGTCTATGGCGTAGAGGTTATGATGCCTATGGAGTACATTGTGCCTAGTCTACGCATAGCATCTTTTATAGGAATGGCAGACTACGGAGCCTTAGAAGAAAGGCTCGTGCAGCTAGCAGAGCTCGAGGAAGATAGATTTTTGGCTAGATTCCATCAGCAAGTTTAGAAGGAATGCGAAAAGGCATGGCATGATCGGCACATCAAACTGTGCACCTTCAAGGTAAATGATTTAATTTTATTATATGATAGTAAGTTTGAAAAAATTCTAGGGAAATTTCAAATGCATTGGCTCGGGCCCTATGTTATCAAAGATATTATCGATGGTGGAGCAGTTCACCTCTTGAAATTGAATGTAGATCCATTTCTGAAAAAGGTAAATGGAAGCTGATTGAAGCCATACACTAGGGATCCAACCCAATGACTACAAGATGGTAGCACAGTCTTAGTGCTCCAGGTAGCCGCAAGGAGGCATAGAACTATAAACTACAATGCTTGGTTTGTAGAGCTGCATGAAAAAGGGTCTGACGAAACAGGAGGGTATCACAATACCAGAAGAAGTGCGAAGGGAGTCGTGCTATGGGGGGGATACCGCGCAACGCAGCCAGAAAGTGACCATTACCATCATTGTTCATGATTTGACTGCTAGGAGATGGTTAAGAGGAGCGAGGGGCCAGCATTTAAGGCATTTAAGGTTGAATTTAAGGGTGAAATATTTGAATATATGCTGCCACTCTAGCATTTATGCACAGATTTTGGGGGAAACGATCGAATTTGAATTCAAAATCACCTATAAATTATGCGTGGTTTCCCAATGAGAAACACTTTGCATTTTGAGAATTTCTGAGTTGAGTTGTCGACTGCCTATGAATCGCTTGTATTGGGAGGATTTAGTCACGAGCCCTGCATTTGCTAAGATATCATAGGTAAATTAGACATTCATCCTGGAAAAGATGCTAGGACTAAGCTCCATGGAAACCATGAGTACTGGTGGAGAAATCGCTTCTGAGGGAGAGGTTCCTGAAGTTGTGAGTGTAGAGGTTCCAGCAGCAGTGCCTACAGCACCGAGGTCACCTAGGCGAAAGCTTACGCCAGTGAGAGAGGTCCCCAAGCCGAATAAAAATAAACAAAAGAAGTCGGTGCTAGTGTGCGATTCATCGAGGAAGCATGCCGCTACACAAGCCCAGCGGAAAGAAAAGTCGAGTGTGAAGGACAAGGGGAAAGTGGTGGACCTAGAGGCTGAGGAGGGGGTAGAAGACATCAACATTGAGGGGGTGGACCCTGTATCTAGGTTGTCGGAGTATATCCCTCCACTCAAGGGAAAAGTGAAGGTCCTGAAGGACCAAAATGCGAGACAGTTCCTCCTCAACACACCGCTATTACTGGAGAACATCAACTTTGAAGGTCCTTGCTTGCCACGTGTTATCGCTCTCTAATTTTTAAGATTGGTAAGAAAAAGGATCATAAAGGATACATCAAACCAGTTTGGAGTCTAAGATCTAGCCATTTTGGGCTTAGAGTGGGATCTCTCTGTATATTTTGATATTTGATTTTTCCTTCCAGTTTTTTAATATTTTAGGTTAGCTATATATATAAAATATTGATTAATTGATTGATTGTTTGATTGGTCGGGGTAGATCTTGTTTAAACCTTTTCCATTGGCCTATGGAGTCAAAGGCTGGATTGTGGCATCAAATTTTTAAGAGCATTCACAAGGCTAGCTAACCATATCTGCTAGATCTTAAAGTGCAATAAAAAATGAGATGACAGAATAGTGAAAATAATGTGCTCCAACGACATATCTTGCTCTAAATTTTTTTTTTTACTACAAGATTGGAATAATTCATAATGAAGGAAACAACGAAACATTTAACGCAAAAAGAATGACATCATAAGATAAAAATAGCTCAAGTATCTTGCAAATGGTCCTTTATTATTGATGCTCCAGCTCCAAAAATTACAATGCTCCAAAAGAAAAGTTTTTTCTTTTTAATCACTAGGTGTTATATGGAATTTGTACCTACGGATAAATACATCTTCCCTAAGTGGGTAGCTACACTTAGAATAATAGAATTAAAGAGTTTAACATTTTCCTATGGTAGATAGATAAGGCAAAGGGACACACTGTTATAGACATTTTTGGGCACTGCAACCCCAAGCATAAAATGTCCATAAACCAAGGGCTCCTAAGTCCCTAAAAGTGTTGTTCTAACCCCTAAAGGAACAAGGTCAATTGATTACAGCTTCTCCCAGAAGTTCTCCATGAAAAACTGCTCAAAACTGGTCAAAACAGGATCATTTCACCTACTCCATAGGCAAAGTACGTTGCATCTCACCTAAGTACACTTTGTGGGCGCGTTGCATTTCAAAAAGCCCTTCTATGGGGTGCGATGTGCGAAAAGTGACAAATGGCAGTGTCAATCCGCGAGGTGGAGAGGCATGGAATCTTCCAGAAACTTCTCCTGTGACACTTGCCTCTCTGAATTCGACCAAGGATGAGTAAGAGATCATCAATCTCCAAGTGGAAGCAAGAACTATCAGAGGGAAGACACTAATCAAATCACAAGCTGACTCATCTCCTTTACAGATATCTATAAATGGATCCCTCATCCCAGAGATACAGAGGCTGGAATTTTGCATCTTGTAAGGAATTGTTGTTGGTTTCTTGAGACAACATCATAGTGTTGGGTGATCTAAGCTTTGTATGAGGTGAAGAAGGGCTTACCTACTGAGAGGATGATGCTGGGTCGGAACAACTAGTTGTAACTCCCTTGGCTCTTTCTTGATTATCAATAAAAGCTATTCAAGTTTTCCCCCATACTCTTGTGTCATTTATGTTTTATGCATTTGTATGGTCAATTTACATCTGATCCTAGATTGTTTATGATTATAGATCCATGTTCTTGTATAGTGTTATGCTACTCTGATTCTACAGGTACTCTATGAAGCTGGGCATACAAGGAAGCGAGTAGCAAAGTACTATCAAAAGATAGAGGAATCGAACTAGGAGCCAAGCGCAAGACAGAGGTTGGTCTCCTTTGTTCTTCTCTCATCTATATTTCATAAAGGAAAAATGAAAGTAGATTTACTTTGTTTGTTTCTAAGGTAGCTACCACACCTTAGTGGGATAAGCAGTTCTGTATAGACACTTTTCCTTGTAACAAAATGGCGACTCCGCTGGGGACCGACTAGGATGTTTGTTTATCTACCTTGTTGTTTATTTTATAAACTTACAGATGGAGCCTGAAGTCGAGCCAGGTAGCTTTCGAACTGCATTTGCTATGCAAATGCAAAGTAGATAAATGTCACTTCAGTCAATCTCTGGGTTTTATTTATGAATTAAACAATTGATTTACAAACTCTCTAATTGCCCTTGTGGTGGCTCTCGTAACCTCTTTAGATCTACCCCTGTTGTTGATTTACTAATTACCACTTGCATGGCCAAAACCCCTGAACTGAACTGCAAACTGTGACTCGGAACCTAAGCAAAGTCTCGTCTCTGGCCTAGCGCAGGCTCTATTCTATGAATCTGAAATTCAGCTCACTTCCCGAGTGTAGTAGGTGCGCTGCATTTCAAGTTCACTGTGTTACAGGTGCGCTGATCAGACTACGCATTGTTCCTTAGTTTTGGTTTTTGTGTTCATTATTTTCAGTTCTATTCATGAATTTTGCTGCCTGTAGTCAGTATACCTCTGTTTGAAACCCCTTTTCCTTGCTGTTATTCCACCTCCATTGTGCAAAGAACTGTAAATGTTTTTGTGTATTTGTTGAGTCATTTTCAGTTCTCCTTTGCAAAAAAGTAACGTGATTGTACTATCGTTTCTTGATTTGAAAGTGTCGCAAGTGTCGTTTTCAGTCATAAAAGAGAGTCTAATTGCTCTTGATAGTCGATTACCCTGTTACTATTGCATTTGATCTGAATTTGTAGTTTTTCTAGTTTTGAAAGCAAGTATTCATTTCCAAATCGCAAAGTAATTGTCATTATCTTCATTTTTTATTTTGAAAAGAAACTTGTTAGTAATTGTCACTTGAAAAGTAATTCAGATTTGCACATTAGCTTTCTTTTTATCATTCACATATTAAGAAAGCCGAAAACAAATACATGCATGTGCATTTGCATTTAGACTATTTGATTGGTTTGATTTAGGACAATGCATATAGTGTGTGCTCTTTGCTCTTTGTGAAAGAATACTGTCTCTCTTTCCTTAGTAGCTAGGATTTTCATTGCACACAGAAGATAAAAGACTGATTATCATCTTAGATTGCATTTTAGGAATTGTACATCTACATCACGCGGTGAACCTGAAAGGAAAATTTCTTAAGCAAGATCAACTATAAATAAATTTAATGAATCTAACAATGCTTTGGAACCTAATGCACAACATCTAGAAGTCTAGGCTAGAGACGTATTCCGGCGTCGTAAAGCCTGGTAACTATTGTTCTCACTGTTGGTTGGGTGATTCCTCCACTTTGAGACGATAAGTGCCAGTACGGACTTGTGCTCCCACGTTCCGTCGAGTATATTTTGGGAGACCACAATAGGCTTAATCCTTTATCCATAGGAAGCCGTGTCTGCTGCCCTATCGATCGAAATGCACTGAACACAACATTCGAGAAGATTGACTGCCGTACCGTAAAAAGTATTCTGCAGTTTTGTGATTGGTTTGGTAATCCCTCTACCTAGATTTCCAGAGCAGTCCCTTTCGTTCCTTTTCAGACTCCTTAATAGAAAAGGTCCATCTGAGCACTTGTCACTTCTGTCTCATTAAAAATCGAAGGCGACTAGAGTCATCTTTTGTTTTTTCTCGACTCTTAAAAATTGAAAAAACAAGTTGTGTCAGAAGCGTCTAAAATTCATCTAATTCGGAAACATACTTCCCCTTTGATTTTTAGTTGATCGAGTAATCCGCAATCGTGGAAGAAATTCAATTGCAACCCCATCGTTCGTGGAGGCTTACGTGTCAACCGTCTTTGTCTCCGGAATCGAAACTTTTACGGACAAAGCGAACTCATTTAACCGGTTCCAAATCTCCTGGTAAAGTTAGAACAAGTGTTCCAACAACATCAGAGACTACGGTTACTCCGAACATTTCTGGTATCCCTGCCTTTATAGAAGAAGTTCAACAGCCACCGAAGGACAATAGTACTGATCCTAGTCTGAGGGTAAACACTTGTATCACTGAACCAGTTCCATCTACAATCGGTTCGGAGAGTGTTGTTCCCCAAACATCTATCGCTGCAGATTCTATACCTTCTTTGGCACCAGAAATATTCTACGGACCTGACGGTATACCTCTTCCACCTGGTCTGATCGCTATAGAAGATATTGTGGAGGATCCTCCTTCTAGTACTCCATCGCAATTTGGAGTCGGGATCACTTTGTATCCTTCTTCATCAGAAATTAGTCTACCGCCAGCAGAAGCTCCTGTAGAATCGCTAGGTAATCTTTTGGATAGACTAGAAATGTCTGAACAACCGTCAACATCTAGGACTGTGTCGTCTAACACAGCGACAGTAGAACTTCCTGCTATCACTCCAACAATGTTCGCCGATATACCATCTGTCCCAACTAGCTCTCAATCGCTAGAAGGAGCCCACTCAGGGGCTATTTCGACGGTATGGTATGTTCCTGTTTGTTCATCCGGAAACTCTTATGTTGCGTCTCAACAAATCGATCCATTTGGAGGTCAATTTGGACAGTCCGGTCCTCAAGGGCAGACCATTCCCTTAAGTACCGGATTACTACCGTATGGGGGGCAGTATACCCTTTCATTGTCCCCTCCGGGAGGACAGCCATACGGGAGTTCACAACAAATTCATGTTATGCTGGAATTACATCAAGCGGTTGGGTACCAATACTACCTCAACAACCAAGAGTTGTATTTTCGATGCAACAATGTTTACCTATGTCAAATATACCAACTACGCCAGCTATTGTGACGGTGTCGCAAGTACAAGCGCTGCCTGTTGTATGCCAACCTCAGGTTTCTCAGGTTGTAATGCAACAGCCTCTTGACCCTGCAACTCAACCATAATCACCGACTAGTGGAATGACATAGGTCCAACAGGTACAATTACCCCTCATCTTGGTCAAACAGTTAGTATCGGACAACAACACATGGCTTCACAACCATGGCTTGTGCAGTACCAACAACCGCAATTCCAACAAGTATACCAAGGATCTGAACAACAAATATTTGCAAATAATGGGCAGCCATATATTCAAAACGGTCAAAATCAGCCATTCTACAATGGTCATGCCCACCAACCTTACCAAAGTTACCAGCATCAAATGCATTATGCTGGGATGCAAAGACCAACTGCTCAAGTGATCCCATCATATCCTAGGTATGTTTCACCTAACCTGAATCAACAGTTACCCTTCATGGCAACTTTAGAGTTACCTGATTTAAATTGGTTAACAAACGATCCAATCGCTTACGCCCCTTGGTGGCTAGCGATTCCGCATAAACTTCCATCAAATATTCCTAAATTTAATGGAAATCTGGGTGAAGATCTGTCGAATCATGTGATAACTTTTCATCTGTGGTGTTCATCAAACACCCTAAACGATGATTCGATTAGGCTTCGCCTTTTTCAGAGGATGTTAACTGGTCCGGCAGCAAAATGGTATATCGAATTGCCCAGAGCTTCATTTGACAACTTCAGTACCCTAGCCACAACCTTTTTAACCCATTTTCAGTTACCGATAAGGTACGAAACGGGAATGGAACTTCTTACCAATTTCAAACAAACAACGGCCACTCACATATCTGATCATATACATGAGTGGCGACGTCGTCGTAGAATGGTAAAAACGTATGTTCCTGATTAGCTTTTAGTTGAATGGTTTATTAAGTCATTATTGCCTTCTATCACAGAAGATGTGGCAAAAGGGGGAGTCGTCACCGAAGAGCAAGTTATCGCTTGTGCATAATATTTGGACTTGATTTACACTCAGTCTGGCACGCTCTACGATAAAATACCTGACGCTCCTAGACCAAAATTCTCAGTTCCTCCTCCTCTTAAATCAAACAATGACTCTCATGCTAGTGATGGCGTGATAGGCGCAACAGACACGAAATCGACAAAGGCTACATCTAAAAAGGCCTGTAAGATTTCCAGTCAAAATGCAAAAGAGGAACTTCTTGCCTCGGAAGTAAATGCATTCTCGACAGATAAAGGCAAAGAAACCAAGCAACCAGGGGGCAAGAAGAAAGGCAAAGGGAAGAAGAAGAAACATGAAGAATCATCACCTGAAAAATCTTCTGCAAACCCTTCTGGAAATAGGAAACCAAATCATCCATGCTTTATATGTGATGAGGATCATTGAACATCAGATTGTTCATATAAAGCTAAGCTTAAAAAATTCTTCAAGAATACAAAGACCTCAGCAGTATTAACTGATCCATTTCCAAATCCAGGAACAAATCTGCTTGACAGTGGAAATGCTTCCCCATCTCAAGTGTTGATGTTGTCGATTTCCAAACAACAAAATGATGCTTTGATATCGACAAGGAACAAAGATTACGGGAATCCACAGTTGTCGAACAACAAGGATAAAGATCAACCTAGTAGTTCGACAACAACTTCGACAGAAGTTGCGCCGACCATCATTCCTGAGTTGACAATAAAACTGCCAAAGGGAGTAGTACACAAGTCGACGTTTAATCCTCGTGCTAGAGTGGAACAACATTATAATATAGTGGAAGATTTGGCCCAATCGCCATCCGCTATGTCGACGCTTGAGGTATTGCAAAATTGCCCATCCCAAAAGCAGGCTTTATTATCGGCCATCGGTGGGATAGACCCAAAGGATTCCAATCTTGTATCATTTTATCATAAAGGATACGATCCCCAGTTACCAGCTCAACTATCTTTCCTCGTTCAAGTGAAATCCCTCAACAAAACTATTCATCGAACAATTATTGATGAGGGGGCATCTACATGTATTATGTTGATGAGTTGCTGGAAAAATTTAGGATCTCCAACCTTGTCACGATCTTTGACGACATTAAAAGCATTTGACGGATGAACATATACTCCATATGGTATTCTAAGTAACTTGAAGGTTGAACTAGGAGGGAAAACAGTAGAAATAGATGTTGAAGTAATCGACGGAAACCTCGATTACAACATCCTACTAGGAAGACCATGGATATATGCTATGGCTGCTGTTGTGTCGACCTATTTTAGGAAGATTGCATTTCCCTTTCAAGGAGGGATTACAATCGTCGATCAAAAAACCTTCCTCCCCAATGGTTCTCAAGTTACGGGAAGCATTCCAATGATCCATGAAAGCCCCCATTCACTTCAATATATTGGAGTAGGCCTACTAAAAGACCCTATATTAATGGGAACTTTTGCCCTTCCGCCTCCAATCAATTTGGCGGAAGTAGCGTCGGTAGGAACCTGCAATATGATATCTTCGATTAAAAAGATCTCAGAAAACGATATCAACATGGATCATGCGCAGGTATTGCCTCCAAGCCCAACAGAAATATTGTAGCAATCGATGTTCCTAGCATGGGAGGAAAACCCGAATCAACGCTCATCAAATGTTTGGATAGATAGGTCTAAGGAATATGGCACCCCTTCAGATCCTTGGTCGAGAGTGCATGTCACCGACGAAGGAATTGTTCAATCAATGGTAATTCAAGGGGCACCATGGGAATATTACCACCATCGTTCCCTTCTTCCGGATTGTGAAGAAGATACTCCTGATGACCTTTATCATCCTTCAGTTTTTGATTTTCTATCATATATTGTAAACACGGTGGATTCCAAGCGAAACTTGTCCAATATTGAAGAGACTATTGCCATAAATGTCTCGACCAAAATAGATGTTGTAGAAAATATTTATGTTGGCAAATGTTGTTCTCCTTCAGAACTGGAAATATATAAGGCTCTTTTTTGCGAGTTCAGAGATGTCTTTGCTTGGTAATATAATGAAATGCCAGGCATTGACTCGAGTATCGTTGAACACGAAATCAAGATGTATCCAGATGTCAAACCAGTATGACAACGACTAGAGTAGGTGCACCCCAAGAAAGCCGCTGCCATTAAGGCAGAAGTTGAAAAAATTCTCCGTGCTGGTTTCATTTACCCGGTTCCTTTGACCAATTGGGTATCGAATATTGTCCCTGTTATGAAAAAACAAGGGACGATTAGAGTGTGCGTCGATTATAGGGATGTAAATCAAGCTTGTCCAAAAGACAACTACCCTACACCCTTCATTGACCAGATAATTGATGAATGCGCCGGATGTGAAATCTTTTCATTTATGGATGGATTCTCCGAGTATAATCAAATAAATATCCACCCACAGGACCAGTCAAAGACTGCATTTATTTGTCCGTGGGGCACATTCGCATATCGAAAATTACCCTTTGGTTTAAAGAACGCAGGGGCAACATTTTAGAGGGCAACAAATTATGCCTTCCATGACATCAAAAACATCGTTCAACCGTACCTCGACGACCTTCCGGCTCATTCGCGAAAGCGGACTGATCATCCGCAGCATTTAAGAGCGATATTTCTACATTGCCGACACTACAAGATACGACTCAATCCACACAAATGTGTATTTTGTGTCAGTTTTGGTCGTTTACTTGGCTTTGTAGTCTCGAAAGACGAGATTCATCTCGACCCATGTAAGGTTCAGGCAATCATAAATTTGCCTCCACCTTCGAATTTGCTTCAGATTCAGAAACTCCAAGGGAAAGCAAACTTTCTGAGGAGGTTCATTCCAAATTACGCCAAACTTGCTAAAGGTTATACGCGTCTTTTGAAAAAGGAAGTACCCTTTGTCTAGGATCAGGTTGCGCAAGCTTCCTTTGATGCTTTAAAAGAATCCCTAATGAAAGCATCATTAATGTACGCTCCTGATTATCAAAAAGACTTTAACCTGTATCTGGCTGCAGTGGATACAACCATCGCATGGTTTTAGTTCAAGAAGACAATGGAATTGAACATCCTATATATTATTTAAGTAAGAACTTAAATGATACAGAAATAAAATATTCTTATGTTGAAAAGCTAGCACTCGCAGCTATTCAAGCAATACAGAGATTTTGACACTATGTCCTCTTTCGAAAAACTACCATTCTGTCAGATTGCAACCCCATGACTTATATATTGTCGCGACAGTTGTTGGGGGGCAAATATTCAAAATGGATAGCAATTCTACAAGAGTTTGATCTGGAATTTGTAAAATCCAAGTCAAAGAAAGCTCTGGTTTTCGCAGAATTATTATGTGATCTCCCATCGTCATCCAACGATGAAACATCCGAAGAAACGATCGTGGACGAAAATTTGTTTTTGATATCTTCAAGCAATCTGTGGTATGGGGATATAATCATTTATCTCCAAACCCAAAAATATAGGCCCAATACCTCTCGCTCCGAACAAAAACGTATTCGATACCAATCAAAAGACTACATGATCGTCAATGA
Source organism: Pinus tabuliformis (assembly GCA_031772625.1). NCBI lineage: Eukaryota > Viridiplantae > Streptophyta > Pinopsida > Pinales > Pinaceae > Pinus > Pinus tabuliformis. Next base: position 237,700,886 of record CM062806.1, on the reverse strand, counting down.
TACACTTTACCATCGTGGTGTCGATACAGTTCTACAGAGGTGCCTCACCCATGAGGAGGCCAAAAAAGTCCTGAATGATTTTCATTCAGAAACGTGTGGGGGGCATCAATCCAGTTACGCTACAGCACAAAAAATTTTACGAGCAGGATACTTCTGGCCAACAATGTTCAAAGATTGCATAACCGCAGTCAGAAGTTGCCATGCCTGTCAAATTTTCGATAGCAAAACCAGCAGACCACCCGCACCTCTGCAGCCAATAGTTGCTGTTGGGCCATTCGCCAAATGGGGCATCGATTTCATGACATTTAACCCCACCTCGACCGTGGGGCATGGGTATATCATAGTCGCAGTTGACTATTTTACCAAATGGGCCGAGGCGATGCCTACATTAGATAATACTGGTGAAACAGCTACCCTCCTCTTTTTCAATCATGTAGTCGCCAGATTCGATGTCCCACAAGCTATAGTCACAGATCATGGGTCTCATTTTCGTAATCACATGATGGTCAAATTAGCTTCCAAATTAGGGTTGTCTCACGACAGCTCTACTCCATATTACCCGCAAGCCAACGGACAAGTTGAAGCAATCAACAAGGTCCTGAAGCACATGCTGCAAAGGATGATTGGAGTTCACAAAAGAAGTTGGCACCTAATCCTGTACTCAGCCTTGTGGGCTTACCGAACGTCGATAAGGAATGCAACCAAGTTTACACCTTTCCAACTGGTATATGGCCTAGAAGCAGTCTTACCAATCCAGTGTGAAATCTCATCCCTCAAACTCGCTATTGACCTTCTCCCTGGGACTTCAAAAGAGGAGGCTCGTTTCTTGGAACTAATCCAATTGGATGAAACCTGTCATGATGCCGCTTTGGCTAACGAAGCCCATAAGAAATGAGTCAAGGCACAGTTCGACAAGAATGTCAAACACCGTGTCTTCTCAGAAAGTGACTTGGTCTTGCTTTATGACCAAGAATCTGATAAATTGGGGGCAGGTAAATTCAAGTCTTTATGGATGGGCCCCTATATTGTTAAGCGAGTATTAGCAAAAGGAGCCTACGACTTAATGGATTATGACGGGATTCCACTGGCACAACCTTGTAACGGGTTGTACCTTAAGCGTTACTATGCGTGATTCAGTATAGTAACCTATATGCTTTTGTTATGTTTTTTTTTTTTCGCTAAAGTATTTGTTTTGGTCAAGTAATCCACTTTTTACATTTATTGCATATGTCAAACCTATTGGAGTCATGTGTTGGATATGCCGACGGAGCGAGTCGTAGTTCGCGGAACCTATCTTCCGCAATCTGGGCCATTTTTGATCCAAGCGGCGAGTTAGTAAGTTTCAGAGGGGTATGTATTGGTCGATCAACGAATAACATCGTTGAATATAGCGCGTTGATAGAAATTCTCTCTGATGCCATCGCACATGGCATACGCCGACTGATTGTCAGGCTGGACTCAGAACTTGTCATACTACAACTCACTGGTATCTACTCTGTCCGAAATCCAGCTATTTATCACATGTTCCTAAGGGTTAAGATTTTGGAAAGGCAATTTGATTTTATTCAATATCAACATATTTCCAGAAGCTTAAACACATTAACTGACTCATTGGCAAATTATGTGTTAGATAGACATTTGCAACATTTATAAAAAGAAGCATCCCATCAATATTTGCATTTGGATCATGTAACTTAACCAAAATAAAACTCTGAAAATTAAAAATATATATATAACTGTTTATGGTTTACACATAATGTTCTGTAACCAAGACAAAATTGGTCAAATGAACCAAAACTCAAAATGCTAGGGGGCACCCTAGTCTAATGATGCTCGTGATAACAAGTCACAGCATGTGCGATCATGCGTAAGAGCCTATTCCATCGCCTTGGCACACCAGTAGTATGCCGCTGCAACCTCAAAGGCAGCTCGTCAGTCCTCACATCTAGAATACTGAGAATGAGGCCCTAGACCTGGTCCTGTAATGCTGTGAGAGTCTCGGCCACATCGAGGTCGCAAAGGATAGCCCTTCCAACAGCCTCTCCTACTGGGGCGGCAACAGGCACTCTCAGGCGTACTACTGGCCGAATAGGACCAACATCTGCATGAACACATGAGTTTTGATTAGTCTTGACAGGATAAAGCACAAGGACATTATAAAAATAGGAATATGGTCAAAGAATTTACCAATGACACCCCACTGTCCGCCAGCGGGCAGTACCAAATCTGGGTCACCCCGGAAGTCCATACCAGCATATGGATACTCGAAATAAACCATATCCTGACGATCAAACCACCCGAAGAAGGTATAAGAAAAGGAAATCTAAGACTGACTAGCATGCCTAGACATGTGGTCGACCCATCTCTGCATACGTGGTTCAGTTGGTGAAGGTAAATCGAGTGAAATATACTGCGGCTGCATCAGTGGTATCTTTTCCAAGGCGAAGGCGGTCAAGATAGAACCATATCCAAAGTTCTTCAATCTCCCACTCTTCACCGTGGTCAAATGTTCTTTCATCATAAGGAGTACTGCATCACACCAGTTGAACACCTTCGGTTGGAGACATTCCAAGGCATACTGCATATAAGATCGGTTGGCCACATGAAGAGCCGCACCACCGGCCATCCTACCAAAAGTGAACAGAATAGTCCTCAGGGACTTGTCAGTGACATCTCGGATGATTATCTTGTCGTCTTTACTCGGCTGAGATCCCTCTCTGCAATACCTGCGAACATAATCTCTCACAGATTCACCTCCTCCAGCCGAACCAGATAAAGAGATGGGGGCACCCTTCCTCGATAAGCCGGTTAAGAAATAGATGTCTACTACAGTCAAGGGGATAGATTTTCCCCTAATCTGGAACACCTGGCTGGTAGGATCCCAAGCATCAAGCAAATACTGCAGCAAGTCGATTTGTTGTCTCATGCTAGAAATGCGGAAAAACTTCAGCAAGCCACAATTCAGCAGTGCCTTTACTGTAACCGGATCATGTAAAGCAAGCATGTCCTCTTCTTCATGCTCACGTTCTCGCCATGTAATAGTCATCTTGCTCCAAAAATCTCTGAAAACAAACAAGAGAAGAGTTAGATCCTGATTTGGTGAGAAACAGGCAAAATTTCCATAAAAAACTGTGCATAAATTTCCTTCCTTGCGCCCATCGCACCTACAGTAGTGTTCTGGGTGTGTTGCATGTCATTTGGCCAGTAGACAGGCTAATATCCAATGCACATTTTGATACACAAGGGGTGCGCTGAAGCCAGAGCAAGTTTTTCAAACCCCAGAGGCTCAAAAAAACCAGGAGTCAAGCTCAGAATGCAAAATGGAAAGCATGGAATGAAAGAACTCAGGTTTAGCTCCTACCTGGTCCAGACGGCGCCGAGAATCGTCCACAGAATCTCCCGGAATCAGCTGATGAAAATCAAGTGGGAAAAACACCTCCAAAGCTCCAACAAACCAAAGTTCAAATGAAATGGTAAAATGAGAGGTAAAAGCACTTTTAAATTACTTTTTTCGTAATTCAAGTAAAATATTAGTGTTCTAACTCATTTTTCAAACATATATTGTTCATTTCTAACTAGTTTGATGAAGCAATTGAAAACGCAATACAATCTTTGAAAGAACAAATCTATTTATGTTAAAGTCAAGAAATGACCGTTGTATCGAGTAGTTTTAGCACATAGTTCAAGCTCGTTAAAAAATAAACATAAGTCATGAGCAAATGTTTCTCCCCGCGTTTAAGCTCATTAAAAAATGAACTATTTCCCGATAAATAACCATCGTGAATGTAGTACTTCAGCCTTGAAAGCCTTGGTCGTGTTCTCATCATCACCTCCACTCTGTATTGGCCGATCATTCACCTCCATTTGATTGTTTACCCCTTTTGAGGAACAGCTGCGAAGAGTGATCCCGCTAGCCATCCTTGTAACACTGCTGTGATTGGAAAATTCCAAACCTTACCTGGAATCAGCTACTACCCAATTTTATCACTCATTCCTCAAAAGACGAGTCTCCTTTAAGCTCTTTTCAACTGACTCGTAAAATATGAAAAGATTTTCGAGCCATTGGCCTCTCCAACTCGTTAAAGGGACCGGAAGTGCTATCCCTCCTTTAGATTTTAATCTTTTTGGAACTGAGGGATTATTACACAAAAAGATCGAGTGCTTTTTTTGTTTGGCTCGTTAAAAGTATCGAAAATTCATCCCTTCTGTATTGTTTTATACTTTTTCGGACTTAAGGGATTAGATGACGAAAAAGGAATTTTGGAGTTTCCTTTACGTCCATTTTCAAACTCTCTAAAATTGAAAAGGACCGAGTTATCTTTGTCGTTAAACTCGTTAAAACCTAATAGCGACAAACTTGTCCATAGCAGACAAGAACGAGTTTCACTCTCGCTAGGCTTGTTAAAACATAGCGATGGGTTTACCCGGAGGGAAAATTATAGAACAAGCATATGTTATCCTCCTCAAGCTTGACAAAAATAAAGAGGTACTGGTCAGCAATGACTGGGGAAAAATTGGGAAGAAAACTTGAAGAAACTTTGTTGGTAGCAAGTCGCTCTTGAACATGACACTTTCACTCCGCATCCAGGTCAGGTTGGGTTGCTTCATTCATCGGTCACATCACCATGGTCCCATCACACCATCCACATTTGGGGTTAATGCTACCAATCCATCACGTCAGTGTCGCCGATATGTTCAAGAGAAGTCATTCAGAGAATTCACCTGTGTCTCACCCGCTACAATACATTTACACTCCATTCTTTCATGACCACCACCCTGAACCTTATATCACCAGATCGTTTCCACCTCCATTAAAATCATTTGCTCTGTTCTGTGTCATTGATGTGGGATTGATTAAGGCCTTCCTATGATGGATCACTTCTTGTCGACATCAGCTCATTATCCAAGAAGTCGATCTAGGAACACCCTGTTCAGTACTTTGAAGCTTGCATGCCTCAATGGCAAGTTTCTCACTTCCGACGACAGGTTTACATCAATGACCTTCGACGAAAGATTCTGCGTGGTGTTCGATGCCAAGTCCTTTATTCACACCACGTGAATTGTACTGCAGTACCTTGAGGGTCATTATCATTATCGGTGATTCCTCTCGCGCCTGTTAACAGCTTACATCATTGGCTGGTAATCAGGCGATGTCTTTCCATGTTCGACTCCAGAACATCTCTCACATGGATAGACTTGTACTTCGAGTGAAGATCGAACGAGATTGAAGACCCCGGATATAGTTTCATCCATCCAGGCTGCGATATATATTCAGAGAAATAAAGACATCAAATGTACATCGTTGCTGCACAGATAATCATCCAATCAAAGGGATGATGGCTCTACCAGAATCATCAGTCTACACTCAGACGATTGTCTATCCTATGTACATGAAAATGAATTTATAAAGCTGAGCATGGGAATGCCCGCCTCAGCTAGTTCATGAAAAAATTATGAAGATAATGTATTTTATTGTATCTTATTACAGGTCTCCTCCCAGGTTTGTTTCTAAGGTAGCTACCACACCTTAGTGGGATAAGCAGTTCTGTATAGACACTTTTCCCTGTAACACACACTTATGATTTTTCACTTCCCTTGATCTCCTTTGAATTTCTCTCATCGCTCCCTCTCGAACTGAATCTGCTCAATTGGTACCTACAAATAGAAGACGACAACAATAAAAGCATACGATCTATCTACTATAAACAAATGGAATCGAAAGAATTTGTATATATAATCATCATAGATAAAGACAAGAATATGGGAAAAGGAGTAAACATATTTATTAATGATAGAAGGAGGAGTTATGACCAAAGAAGTCTGATCCCATGTGACTCATCTAGCTTTAGTTCCAACCTTCATCACACCAAAACCACACCAATCCAGCAGCATAACATTACTTGATTATGATTCAACTCTCAAACCAACAGTATTTCTCTACAATCTTCAAACTCCAGCCCTTGATCACTATGATGAGTGGTCAATTTATAGGGAAATGGAGGTGGTTTTGTCATAATTTGGGCATTGAATGGCTTTCCAAAATTGGAATTAGTTTCCATGGAGGAAAGGATGAGAGAATAGGAGGTTAATTGATCCATAGCCTATCCAAATTCAAGCTCATAGGATGGGATATGAGCTGGGATCCTTCTAGAATGATCTAGAATGAAGGAATATTCCCAAAACCCTATGCAAATGTTTCTCATTCTCGCCCAGTGTAGGTGTAAGTGGGCCTAAGTCCACTGAAGTGCACCCCTAATTGGGCCTACCTACACTGAAGCACAGTTACCCCTGACCAAGGCTGTGCTAGTGTCCCAAGGACGCATTTCAGTGGGACCTTATGCCAGGAAACTTTCATGGATGGAAGCTTTCAATGTGATGACTTGTCTAGGGCATGTAGCAATTGAATTAGGGTTTGATGAGCCCTAATAGTCTAAATGTTGGGTGTGATGTTCCCAAATAGACCTGTAACAACTACCCCCTAAAGCATGAAGTCGAAAAGGATAATGTTGAGTGATATGCTTTATGATGTGATGAGGAGGATTTGAAGCGGATGGTGACTTGCATTAATTACAATACATAATATCATGATATATTTGAATTTTTCATTAATCACTGAGGTAAGGCATACCCATGCTCAGCATGTAAAATTTTCATTACATGTACATAAATCAGATAGTCGTCTATAGATATAGACCCATGGTAGGATGACCATCTATGTAAAGCCATCGTACAGATTGTTATCACTCCAAAATTTGTTTTGAATTGATGAGAAATAAATGATAGAGGTAACCACAAACCTACGTTGGATATTAGGATCTAGCCTTCCTAATGCTCAGAGAGGGCTCTCTCTTTATGATTTAACTTTGTCAAGTTAATTGATTTTAGGCTAGTTATGATTGTACTAGGGTTTTGATTTGGATTTGGTGGTAGGATCACTTACTTAGATGGACAAAGGGGTGTCTTTTACCATTGGGCTATGGGGTCAAATGTCAAGCAAACAAGACTAGATCAAGTTTTAAAAATAGTGTCTACAAGGCAAGATAGCTGAGTTACTTCAAATCTTAAGGCTGGATGGTGAAATGGTTTTCAATCGGATCCCAGGAGAAATTAAGGGTTCCTTAGACCGGATGTTGAATGAAGTGAAAGAGGTCAGCTAGGATGGGAGAGAAATTAAGGATTCTCATATCCGGATATCAGAAGAAAACACAAAAATGACTCACTGTTCAAGACAGAGTGTTCTTAAACAAATTCTGAAATAAATTTCCAGTTAATTCACTCACTTTAGATAACATTTAAGTTTGTGAGATACATAAGAAAATAACAAATTTGACAAATAAAATACTTCATTGTAATAGCTCAACACATGAATCCTGTAATGCAATCTCTTTATTACTCAAACTAGTCTGCCGACTTAAAAAAAATTGGTACAATAACCCTTAGGTTTATGATCAATACAACTCTACAAATGTATAGCAGTCCACACTCAATACTTCGAATTATGAAGTATTTATACAAATATTGTATACAAAATATCCCAAACTATCTTGGGAATTAATCTAGGAGAAATAAATATCTTCATGCAAGAAGATAGAGACATATGTTCAACTATTGTATGTTGTCCCTATTTATTAGGTTGTGTTGTCTTTATGCTCTGATATTTTGATGTTTATTCTCTGCCTTGTTGTTGGTCGTCACGTTGGCTCTTCTTTGTTCTTTGACCTTTCAACTGATACAATTTCACCATATACTACTTCATCTAGCTGGCCTGTTACTTTTCTTTTACTGTGCTGTTTTGACCCTTACTGTACATTTTTACATTTTGACTGTGTATTTTTATAGTAAGTCATTCAATTTCTCCCATGTTTCTGCGTCTCATAATTGGATATTTACCATCTTCCTGTAGATTTCATCTGCCTCAGTGTATTTGGCAAAAGTGGGTTTGTATACAAAAAGGTGTTTTACATCATGCTAGAGGTAAAACAAGTTCTCAAAGGTCTGATATAGGACCTTGACAGTAGGCATCCCATTCATAGAGGAAGTATTTACCTGATCTCTGGCCACCTATCTAATTCTTCTATTGTAATCCTCTTGTGGCATTAATTTATTATTTATTACTAAGGGATTTGGCAGACCTTTCTACCTCAAAACATAAAATTTAACCATGAATTTGTCTATAGCCAGCTGCATGGTTTGGCACTTATCTTCCAGGTTCATCATCAAATTCCTCTTTGTGAGGACCTTTTTTACCTCTAGTATTGTGCCAATCCTATCACGTATCTCCAATTCCTGCAATTTTTTTGGCTTGTTGGGGCCTGACCCAAGTTCAGAGTTAATTAGCCAAATAAATCCCGATACTACTGGCCCTTTCAGCAACAGTCCGCGGAGCACAGACTGAGGTCTCACTCGAAGTAGTATGGGAGGGTGCTAGAACTAGGTTTCCACACCCTTGAGATGTCTAAGAGGTTCAATTGGTCCTAGAGTTCATCCCTATGTGCAGGTTGCTCCACGCACTTCCCTATCTCTTACGCCCTGAGACTGCCTTCGTGCAGCCCTAACTAGGGTCTGTGGAGTTTCCGCACTACTAGAGCCATGCTCTGGGCTATTACCCATGATCTTACTTATCTTCTTATATCAGTTAATCACCTTCGCATAATTGGATTGTTATATTATCGTTAGTTATACAAACCATTCTAGTAAGTTCGCATAGCATATAAACAGTATATTTGCAAGCTATACCCAATCACACATTAAAAAAGGAAAAGATGCACAGAAATATGGTAAACTTTCTCTTTGTTAATTCTTCCAATAGTTACAGACTCGACCTACCCTGTGCACTCAGTTGCAGGGGTCCACACACTCAGCTGCGAACTACTAGGCCTCTGCGCACTCAGCTACAGAGCCTTCTTCTACTCTAAAACCCAAATACACTTTTTACACTTCGACTCAATCACTTAGACTTATTATGCTTCCATTCTTTCTCCCTTTCTACACTTAGAGCCTCACACTATTTATATAATCAAATGGTTTGCAAGCCATGGGTAGGTCTATCCAGCTGACATTACATTACAAAAACTAGGGTGGACAACCCTGTGATCTATTATGACTTCATGCTCTGCGTCCGCAATTCGTGGAGCTTTTACAAAAAGATTCGGTCAAAACTTGGGTTTTAAGCCCCAAAACTTGCCTTGGGGGGATTCCATGCCCAACAGGACCCCAACAAAAACATCATGACTCGCTGTCGAGTCACGCTGTCGGTGTGGAGATCTTTGTGCGGAGACCTTCCAATTCTGCTCGAACTGCAGCAAGGTCGTTAGCGCACTAAGCTGCTGCCCGCTAGATCTGCTACATGCATTGTTCCGAGACCGCGGTGTCGAAAGTGCTTCTCTACATTTGTGCGTGTATCTCTTGCATGTGTTTATAGTCCCACGACTTCTTTCGAATCCTTGGAGCGCCAATACTGTGCTTCTGTCAGCTAGTTAGATAGTTGGGTCACCCATGTAGGGCTTTAGTCGGCTGCCATTCACTTTGCATGGGAAATGTTCGCCATTTAGTTTGACCAGAAATCTAGCACTCTCAAACTCAGGAGCTCAATCAATGCTCGACACAAAATAAATAGGGCTCTGTTCAATAGCTCAATTCACAAATGACCAAATTTTGTTTGTTGGGAAACCCTTTGTAATTTATAGCACCTTTTGAATTTTAATTCGACTGTTCCCCCCAAATCCGGTTCATTAATGCTCCCTTGGCGGCAGATTTTCCCAAATCTTGCCCATAAATTGTGTCTTAAATGCCTGTCACCCACTCCATTTGGCCTCAAGTCGAGCATCCCATCATGAATAGTGACTTCAACGGTCATTTTCTGGCCAACTCATGTGGCAACATAGCCCCCTGTGCACAGTCGCAAACCTTGTGACTCTTTGCTTCTGCGCGTAGCTCCAACATCGTGTAGCTCCTGGGAAGAGTATTTTATAGTCCCACGCTTCCTTTCAACTTCCTGGAGTGCTAAAACTGTACTTTCCTCAGCTAGTCAGGTGGCTATGCCACCTGTATAGGATTTCCTCTGGTCATCCATCATTCTTCTTGGGAAATATCCACCCTTCAACACTACTAGCGGCGTCGCGCACCTTATCATCTGCAGTGCGCCACTCTGGTTACTTTTCTTAATAATACTTGGTCCCAAACAAGGCATTAGACTGATCAATTCATGGCGATAGGCCTCAAACCTATTACCATGATTGTGCGCATCCTGCCTTATCACCCTGGTCTTTTTACCGAGAAAATCTTCCTTTATCGTGTCTTCCAGTTTCTTGAATTTTGCTTCTACGAGAGCACTTTTCTTCCTTAATCACACCCTTCCTTTCTCATGTTCTTGGAGCTTAAAATTTCCCTGTTATACTTCTTCCTCAAGTCCCAAGTGTTCCACTTCTTTTGGTTGTGCGATCCCTTCTTTTAGGGTTCCATGAACCATTGTATCTATTGGTGTTGCCATGAGCAGACTAGGAATTTCATGCTCTCGGGGGCTTACAATGTTTACCTCATATTCCAGCCTCAAAGGTGCCTACACCGTCAGGTTCTTGCATGTGGTCCTATAAGCCCATAGAAGAGTTGGTACGTGCAGGTCCCAATTAGTCTGTTGTGCCTGGTGGACCCTGTTTAGTGCTTCGCATGCTTTGTTAAAGGCTTTTGCGTGGATATCCTTTAGCGCACTTAGTCTTTCCATTCTCCATGGCTCCAACCAGGGGGGTCGTTCTTGCCATTTCCTTGCCCGCACCTAATTATTGACCATATCTCCTAATGTGAAGACTATGTGCATCCACGCAGGTTTCACACCATATGCCTGCAACCATCTAGATAGGTGGGCACACAGACCGTTCCATCTGGAAATCTTGTCTGTTAATTGCATCTGAGGCTTCCCAAACTGCATGTGCATCATTCTTCTGTAGTCACGCCAGTCCTCGAAACTTCTTTGGTGCATACCCCACCATCTCAAGAGCGTAGCACGCAGTACCCATTTTAACGCTTCGAACTGTTGCGGTTCTGGCACTTCTTTTTCAAGTTCATTAAGGAAATCATCCACCTCACTTAACCCATCATATGTAGGTAGATCCCTTACCTCCATTGATACACAGCGTAAAAATCTCACCATCATGTTACAGTTGATCATGTTTACCTCGTGTAACCGGTTCTGCCATCGTTCTATCTCCTCGTCGGAATCTGATGTGCAGGAGCTTTCGTGCTCCCATGAGATTCGTCAATCCATGGTTAGATTTACCCAGTCTCACTCTTGCGTGGTTATCCTATAGATGCAGTCCAGATCGTCGTCACTATCATAGTCATGCACTGGCTCTTTGTAGCGCAATCCTTCTACAAGGTCTAAGGTTACCACTACACGTAGTGACTTTTTCTCAAAGATCATCTTGCGCTTCTTCAGATTTATCACTCCATTCATGTCAATGGCCCAGTCTATTCCCAATAGCGTGGGATAGGGATTGTTTTCATCAATAATCTCTATTACTTCAAAATCTGCTAGCACGCTTACTCCTTCAACATCTATGGTGATTCCCTCCAGTCTCCCCATAAGTAGGATCTTTTGTTGGTTCGCCATTCACAGTTGGATTGGAGACCATTGCAATGTAGGCCTACCCATGCGCTCCCATGTCTGTTTTGGCAAGATGTTCGCATCCGATCCTAGATCCAGAATCACTTGGTCCATCTCATATTCCCCAATCTGCATAGTCAATCTCATCTCTCTTCCTGTTCGCGTCGTGTGTTTCCCAAGCTTCCAAACTACACATGGTTCTCCTAGCATGGTCCTAGTGCATCTAGTTATGAGTTCTTGTAGTCCCTTTATAGCCTTGTTGTCATGCAGTAGCTTCATGCATGTCTCCAAGAATGTAGTGAGCATCGATGGGTCCATTTCTGGCTCCAGTCTATCTTTAGTTCCCGAAGTGGAGGCCTCTATGAAGCTCTTCTTAGCTTCCATGAAAGTCTCCTTAGCGCATTCCAAATCAAATTCAGGTTCCTTCATTGGAGCCTTGCAAACCTAGGTACTTTCTTCATGTTGCTTGCCTTTGTCATCCCCTATCATAATTCCACTCTGGAGCATGATATTTACATTCGGGTCTTCCTCGCGTGGCTCAGACCTCGTCATTTGCAGGTTCTAAGTCGGGGGAGGTTGGAGTGTTCCCTTATCACACAACTTTGCTATCAGTGTGGGACAATCCTCTGTCTCATGATTAATCATTGTGTCATACAAACATGACGGCCACGTTGGATTTGTGCAATCGCGGGCATAGTGTCCTAGCCCTTTGCAATTGTAACATATTAGCTATCAACGACCTCTTCTTGGTCCTCCTCCACCTCGGCCTCGTCTGCGCCCCTGAAATCTGGCTCGCACTATCCCTGCATTCTGGTCAAGGGGTCACATTTCGGCTTGAACCCTATAAGTAGGAGTCTGGTCCATCATCATCTCATAACTTTTATAGGTGTGTTCATCATGCCCCACTGATCTATGGAAATTACAAAACAACTGTTGTGAATTCTGCGTATACTTCTATAATAGATGGCAGTTATATGTAGCATGCTTTCCTCCTATCTGACAAATTGCACACCATAATGCAGGCACCGCGCTTGGTTCTGTTTGTGCCTCCGGTCTCAATGGCATTGGTCCTCCTCCCGCAAGGTAATTCATGAACACCGGGTAGTGGTCCTTGTCATGCCCCTAACCCTTGCATTTTATGCAGCATACCTCATCGCGCACCTCTGGGTGAGATGTCTTGTCCTACTTTAGACTCTGCATCTCAAGGCACAAATTTTTCAATTGTGTGGGATCTACAAAACTCTCAGGTTAGGATCTTGTATTGGGGTCTCATGCAATCTCATCACGGCCTCCAAGTCCTCGGCCTAGGTGGGTAGCCTTTGTTGCAAAAACGCGTTCTATAGATGCAGTGTTAACATTGCTACAAACTATTCGCGGTGTTGCCCATCTGTTAATGTCATGTTTGCTTCACGAATTGTGCACTTTAGTCTTTGATCCAACTCTCACAGTGTTTTTCTTGGTAGCATTGTGATTTCCTTAAACCCAATGATTGACTGTGCCTCTGACTTCAGCCTGCTAAATTCTTTTTTTAGTGCCGCTTGGATATTTGTGATCCCCGTATTCAGATTGTCATTGGAATTCTTAATGTACCATGTCAGTGCGCGATCCTGCAGAGTGTTGACCAATATTGCCTTCTTTATATTTTCATCCATGACTCCCTGTGCTTCCCATATAGCTTTTATCACTAACCAAAACTAGTTCGGATCTTCATTCCCTAATCCCTTGAACATTGGTAGCTTTATCGCACTTTCCATACTACTTCGCGGTGGTGGCAGGGTTGGTATGGGAGAAGATAGGTGTGAAGATGGTGAAATTGGTAGTGGTGTGGGTGGAGGTGGTATGCGTGGAATCCTCTGCCTTATCAACTGGATCGTACTTTGTGGGGAGACTCTTGTGATATCTTCCTCATCTCCTCGCAGAGGTGAAATCAAGGGGCTAGTTTCTAGTTCTGCACTACTTTCGTTCCTATAAATTCTCCCACTTCGCATAGCCCCACACATCAATGTATTCGCATAATCTTCTTTTTACACAATAGCATCTTAATCCAAGTGTTCAGAGATTTAACGTACTTACCTTGCAGTCCTTTGAGGAAGCGTCATTCTTCCTCGCTATAACTGACTGAAGTATCTACCACGAATTCAGTGATGAATCCTCCTATGATTCGATCGAGCCAGTGATCGATAGCGCGTGTGATGTTATCTTTTGATGCTTCCAGTCTATGCACCAATTCTAGAGTCACACAATTGGTTTGTTGAGTTTACACCTCCCTTGGCTATCTGCTAGCTTCGCGATCCACTCGTACAACTCAGTGGGGAAGGATGCAAAGAAAATTTCGTGGATCTCTATATATAAGTAGAAGTCTAGCCACTCTTCCTTTGATAGCCACAGATTCATGTTTTCCTGTGTCGCGAACTCGTGAATCTTCCTATCCAACCAATCTTCAATTCCTTTCTTTGCAGATTCCAGTGATACAACATCAGACATCTCTTATGCAGATCTTAGTCCCAACAACGAAACCATTTTTTGGCTTGTTGGGGCCTAACCTAGGTTGGAGTTAATTAGCCAAACAAATCCCGGTACTACTGGCCCTTTCGGCAACAGTCCATGGAGTGCAGACTGAGGTCTCACTCAAAGTAGTATGGGAGGGTGCTAGAACCAGGTTTCGTCACCCTTGAGATGTTTGAGAGGTTCAACTGGTCCTAGAGTTCATCCCTATGTGCTGGTCACTCCACGCACTTCCCTGTCACTTTTTCCCTGAGACTACCTTTGCGCAGCCCTAACCAGGGTCTGTGGAGTTTCCTCACTACTAGAGCCATGCCCTGGGCTATTACTCGTGATCTTACTTATCTTCTTATATTAGTTAATTACCTTTGTGTACTTGGATGTGTTATATTATCGTTAGTTATACAAACCATTCAATTAAGTTCACATAGCATATAAACAATATATTTGCAATTTATACCCAATCACAAAATAAAACAAGAAAAGATGCAAAGAAATATGGTAAACTTTCTCTTTATTAATTCTTCCAATAGTTACAGACTCGACCTGCCCTGCGCACTTAGCTGTAGGGGTCTACGCACTCAGCTGCGGACTACTAGGCCTCTGCGCACTCAGCTGCAAAGCCTTCTCCTACTCTATGACCCAAAGACACCTTTTACACTTCAACTCAATCACTTAGACTTATCATGCTTCCATTCTTCCTCCCTTTCTACACTTAGAGCCTCACTCTATTTAGACATTCCCATGGTCCTCGGGCCATGGTTAGGTCTATCTATTTGACATTACATTACAAAAACTAGGGCAGACAACCCTGTGACTCTATTATGACTTCGCGCTCCGCGTCCGCAATTCGCAGAGATTTTATAAAAAGATTCAGTCAAAACTTGGGCTTTAAGCCCCAAAACTTGCCTTGGGGGGATTTCATGCCCAACAAATTCATATTTGTTTTTGGAGTTAAGGAAGTGAATGATCCTAGTGGCTTCCTCTGGCATGTCTCCCAGTTCTATTTTAACTCTCTATATGGCTTCTATAGCCTCTTTTACTAAGTCAATTTGCTCAAAAATTACTTGGATGGATGGCCAAATATCATTGACAGAGTCAATGATATTGGCCCATAACTATTCCTTGGCTTGGCCAAGTGCTTCCTTTAAAGTCAATTCCTTCTCCAAAATTTTTATCCTTTCATTCACTCTGGTTGCCTTCTGTACTTCTTCCTTGTGCATAATCTGTAAAAGATTATTGTCATTCTCCAGACTGGTTATTTTTTCCTTAAGCTTGTTTATTTGTGTGGTCTGAATGGACATGTCTTCCATTGCCTTGACCAACTTACTTGCCTCATCAGCTCGCTGAGTTGTTGTTGTTGTGACCCTGTTGCTAATGTAGACGCTGTAGAAGCTAGGAGGGTTGTAGCCAGTGGAGCTGTAAGAGCCAATGAAGATGCCAAGGTGGAGGGAACTACTGTGGTGACTGTTGGAATGGCAGTAGCAGTGGCAGTCTCAAGACTAGCTTGTTTTAACTATATCAAGTTGTCTAACTCCTTCTCCATTTCCTTCAGTTGATCATTAAGTTGGAGAACAAGGTCCATCATCTCCTCTTGATGAGTTTGGATCTCAAGGACCTCTTTTGTCTGTGGGTTCTATGAATGAGGAAGTTTTAGTTGTTTTTTAAGAGTAGAAATATCCTCATTCTTTTTCTTTATTAATTTTTAAGCAACCTTGATATCATTGGGATCATGTCCCAGCTCAATTACCAAGTCCTCTAGTGACTTGATCCTGTTGTCCTTGGCCTATGAGGAGGCCTTTTCAAATTTGTATTGTGCTATAATATTATCTAACGAACTTTGCAGCTTATATGCAGCCATAGATTTACCTGTGAAGGTGGAGTAGATCACCTCACCTTCCTAATTGTGGAACTCAATTTGGTCAATGGGATGAACATCCTTGACCAAAACCTCAAAATCTACTTTTCTATAGTTCGCTGGTGTCTTTGGCTGCTGGACTGTAGGATGCATGAATGACATCTGCATTTTTCCTATTTTTATGTCAAAGGTTGACATCAACCTGCTTTGATTTGCTAGTGTCTGCTTCAAGTATTGGGCATAAGTTTTAGCCTTCAACTCCTCATTCCTCAACTTGATTTCCTTATAATTGTCCTTGATATCCTTCTCTTTATCCACGGGCCTGGTGAATGAAGAGACCTCGACACTGAGTTGTCTCTTAATAAGTTGAGTGTTAGATGTTGAAGGATGATGTGTTTCTCCTGAAGCTATTATGCCTTTGATTCTTTCCACTATTGTATCAGTGTCAGTTATTTCCACTGAGTCAATGGTGTCTTCCTGTTCAGTTACAGGATTAAGCTTGGGCCTCTTCCTATAACTGATCTCAAACTATTCACCTGTGGTTTCCATAGCTGAACTAGAACCTTCTTCCCTATTTCTCTTTGGGTTCCTGTCTTCATTCGCTGGAGTTTGTAAAATAGAAGGAATATTCATTAGTTCTCCTAGTTTTGGAACCTGTAGGAAGGAACTTTCATCAATCTGTTTTTCTACATCAATCAATGTATTCTCTACATCAACTACAATGCTATCCATGTCAATTAGAGTGTTTTCCAACCATTCTGATTGGTTGGAAAACCTCTCAATGTCTGGTCTGGGATGATGGATGAAAGGTCCCAATTTGACCTTGATCCTTAGCTTATTTATGACTCCATGAGGGTCATACTACCACATAAAGTTGTTCTTGAATTTCATTTATTGCAGAATCTTATCTGCCTTTGGTCCAGCTTCTCTGGTATTACAAATGAATGGGCCCAATTGATTTTTCATTTTGAATTGGGCTTTCTTCCTAGATGCTAGGAAGTTGACTTCATCAGAATTGATAATCTGCCTAAAGTATTCTACTGCAAATATCCTCATGGGGAGGTATTTGGGCAGTTTGTAAGGGGCAAGTTGGCATCCATATATTCTTATCTCTATGTGGTTCTGGTACAGATACCAATCTCCCACCTTACTGTTCTTTGCCAACTGTAACACCCTTTTGATCTCTTGACTGATTCTGGGTTGAGGGCTACTGGTTAGCATATTCATAACTGGATGGACAAATGAATCAATGAAGTATTTGTAAGTAAATATAGTGGAGTACTTTTGGATCAAGGGTGTCCAATATATAAATGGCCTTGGGTTTCCTTTGGTTTCTAATTTCTGAATGTTGACAGGGAATTTGTCTGACTAATAATATAAAAAGATGTGGAACAATACAGATGAGTACTTGAAGACTCCTTCAGCAGGTAGTCTGTTGAATTTCTCATGCATTCTATCTGCTATGAACTGATCATAGTTGTAAATTACAACAGGAGGATTTCCTGGGCTAAATATGGAAAGGAAAGCCAAGAAAACATCATCCACGTGCTCTTTTGTGGTATATCCTAAAATGCAAGAGAGCATGGTAATAATCTAACTGCCTCTCTTAGAAAAAATGGTGGCAACATAAGGGGGACTATCTGTGGGAGTATGGCATTCCTTTATGATGAAATTTTGGAAAATTTGGGCTATTATGGGAAGGTCTAACTTGGTATAGAGGTCCAACAAGCCTCCAATAGACAATGGGGTCTCATTTGGGCTCCGTTGGACCTGCAGCATTTGGTTAATGGATTTTGCAGTGATGGTAAACAACACTTGCTGGTCAGGGGTGACAATGGCTCTTTGGTTGGGAATGTAGCAAGCATGACAGAAGTGGATGATTTCTAGGAATGGGTGTACTTCTGGAAACAAATACTTGGGAAAATTAGACTCCCAAAGGTGAATGTCATTGTTCTGGTTTAAGAATTTGTTCTTACTCCAACAGTGGAGCTTTAGAAGGTAGGCAGGGGAAGCAATATCCTTTATTTGGAAATCTTTGTCTACTAATGCAAGGTGGTTGATGTCCAGGTGAGGGGTTTGCAGAGGTCTCACATCCAGAGAGGTTTGGGAAGCCATAATTGGGTTTAGAGATATGAATTAGGCTTGTAGTGGTTTCAAGAGTGAGGTTTATAAGCACTGGTAGAGTGGGAGGGTAGTTACAGTCTGTAAAAGAAGGGTTTGGGTATACAAATAAATTTCTCCTCAATTTAGGAAAGTTTCTTAATTAATTTGAATTAATTAACTGTTCAATTTTAACTGTGCATTTTCAAATTCACAGGGTCATTCTGGTTTTTTCAAAGAATACTTGGAAATCGATGGTTTGATGTGTATACTGGGTTTAGTTGTGAATGTAGAGGGTACTGTGGCTTCAACTATCAACTGGTTGTTTCAATTGGGTATCCGGAGCTTCTTCAGGTGGCAGAAGGTGGTCAAATTGGTTGCAGAGGTTTCAGGGTGTCGCAAATGGCTTAGCAGCAGTTTACAGTGAAAATGCAAGAAAAGAGTGAATTGGGGCTTTTTCGGCATTTTAACGGGTAACGATCACATTTTGGCGTGGAAATTATAAGTGAACAGTGGGCAGTTTCCAATTTAGGCAGGGAGATGGTTTTCTGGGCCATCGCACAGCTTTTGGAGGGTGAGTAGTATTTTTCATGAGCACGCGATCTAGCCTGGGGCCGCCACGTAACAGAATAGTGCCCAGGCAAAACCACAAATCTCGCATGCTCTTAGGTTGTTATCGATCAGATGATGAACCCGAGCGATATGGATGTATATCATCATATCTAGGGGTAGGAGATTGGAGGGCTATCGCACAAATTGAGTTACATGGAGGGAATTGGGAAAGGGATTTGCAGGGCCTGGGATTTAATTACAATTAATTGTAATTATTTAACCAAAAATGTCGGGATTTTCAATATAAACATATGGTTAATAAAGCGATACCATGGGTTATGTGGTGGGGGTTTTTTAACTACACCAAGGGTTGGTGGATTAAAAAGGGTATCGGGGAAATATGAAGTGGGGAAGTTAATTAGATAAAATAGGGGCATATAAACTTAGGATAAGGGGGGTTTTGTGGGTTTTCAAGGGGAAAAGGGAAATTAATAAGGGGGGAAGTAATATTTGTAGTGGAGAATGGTTTTCACACTAGGGAAAGGGGTTTTGGGAAGGGGGGGTGATTTTTGAAGGGTAATTTCTAGGGAAATGTGTGAAACAAGGGTAAAGGTCAAAATGAGGGAAAAAAAGGGTATTTATAAGTGATGAAGGAATAATGGGGAAATTAGCAAATAAGCATGTGGGGGTGTAATAAAATGAGGGGAAATTAGTAAACAAGCTTGGTGGATATCCTTTATTTTCTCATATTTTCTCATGCACATGAAACATAGGATTAAGCATGATAAATGTGCTTTTGACTTAGCAACCTTGTGCATTTGCAACCTTTCTTTTACCTACCCTTTATTTACCCTAACATTTTTTCTTCATTTCATTTGGGTGCATTTGAGCTTGCTGATCCTTTATTTCATTTTCTTTTGACAAGCAAACTATCTAATTCTAACCTTATAACTTCCAATAGCTCAGATTAAACTTATGAGCTCATTTTTATTCTCTACCTAACTATTGATCTTCCATGGTTAAACAGTTTGGCTAAATCTTCATTCTCTATCTATTAAAATGAAATTTAAAAAATGAATGAGTCAAGATTAAGCTATTTGACCATCATGGATTGTGGCATTTCTTACAAGCTGCACACAACCTTATTTCGCGTAGTGAAGTAAAAAGTAGTGGCATTTGAATTTTCACACTTTGATGATCTGTTTTATATCTTTTTGGGGTTCATATTTTCACTTTTTTTTTATCTTTTTCTTTCTTTTTATGCTTTGATTATTCTTTTAGGACATACCCTCTTTACATTTTTTAATTTTTAATATGGAAAACATTTTGCAGAAAGCAAAAGTGTGTACAATATTACAAGACTAACCATAGCCAATTCAAAATTATGAATCCTATTGTTATAGGACCCTAACATAGATGCTTTAGTACTCTCTTGAAATCGCAGAACAGATGGATTAAACTAGATCTAGAGTATTCTATCTCATCTGATAGTTCTCTCAAGTAAGAGTCTAACCATGTGAATATGTGATCCGAAGTCGAACATGGGAAGACATCGTCTGATTACCAGCCAATGATGTAAGCTATTAACAGATGCGAGAGAAATCACCGATAATGATAATGATCCTTAGGGTACTAGAATACATTTTGTATGGTGTGAATAGATTTTTTGATGTTGAACACCATACAAAGTATTTCAATCGAAGGCCTGTCATGTCAACCTGTCGTCGGAAGCAAGAAACTTGCCATTGATGTATGCAAGCCTCAAGGTACTAGAAGGGTGTTTTTAAGTCAACTTTTTGGATAATGTGTTGATGTCGACAAGAAGAGACTCATCACAGGAGGGCCTTGATGTATCCCCCATCAATGACATGAAATGAGTGTAATGATTTTGAAGATAGAATGTGACTAACGACACAAGGTTCAGGAATGGCGGTCATGAAAATGAAGGTTTATGAGTATTGCAAAGAATGAACTTTACTGAGTGACTTCTCTTGAACATGTTGGCGAAATTGAATGAATTGGCAGCATTGATCCAAAACCAAAGTGATGGACGGTGTGATATACCATAGGTAGGATAACCTTCAAGCAGATAACCCGACCCAAATAGTCACAAAGATGAAGTGAAAGTGTCATGTTCATGGGCGACCTGCTACCATAAAGTCATTTACCCCTTTTCCCATTTTCCCCAGTCATTGCTGATCAGTACCTCTTTATTTATTTAGACAAGCTTGAGGAGGATAACATATGATTATTGTATAATTCCACCCTTCAGTGAATTTATTGCTATGTGATGTTTTAACGAGTCTAGCGACGGTGAAACTTGGTCTTGTTACGATGAACAAGTTTGTCACTATTTGATGTTTTAATGAGTTTAACGACAATGAGAACTCAATCCTTTTCATGTTTAGAGAGTTTGAAAAGGGACAAAAAGAAAACTCCACAAGTTCTTTTTCATAAATTTGTCTTTCAAGTCTAAAAAAGCATAAAACAATACAAGAGAGAACCTATTAACCATGTTCGATCAACGTATTCCTTTTTCGTAAGTAATCTATATTAGTTCGGAAAGCGGTTAAACTTATTATGAGTCGATGTCATATCCAATCCATTAACGAGTTGAAAAGGACAAGTGCTCAGCAATCTTTTCATATTTCGAGAGTCTGAAAAGAGCTTAAAGAGAACTCTAGTTAGAGGAACGAGTGGTGTCTAGGATAGAAACTGGTTCCAATGATTTTGGAACTTCTCGAAACATGTTGATTTATGTGAATATTCTAGCTAATAATACCACTCATTGCAACGATTCCTCAAAAAGGGTAAAACAATCAAGCGAAAGTGTATGATCGGCCAAGCAGATAATGACGATGGAAGGAGAAAAACCAAGGCTCATTTGAAGAAAGAGGCTGATAGAATGGCAATCATGAGGGTTAAAATGGAAATGGGTTCATTTTTACACAAACTTGAACCATCGGGAACTATGCTTGGATTCAATTTCATGTTTACACAAGCTTAAAACAAAAAACTATGCTTGGATTCAGTTTCATTTTTACACAAGCTTAAAATAAATAAATATGATTGAATTAAGTTTCATGTTTACACAAGCTTGAAATGAAAACCTATGCCTAAGATTGGTTTACATGCCCCCACCATGATGACTCAATTCTAGGTGGATGCCCCCCAAGCTTCATTGCATTCACCTAAGTAGACTACTCATGGCTATCAAGAGAATGGAATGAAGGTTCATTTATGAGATCAAGTGAAAGACTCGATTGGGATTTTACGAGATCTAATCGAAGACTAGAATTGGAACTTTGCTCCTGTTAGGCCCCTATACCAATGGGTGTCATATGTCACGATTGACTTGATGAGCTCTGTAATATGTTCATACCTTTTCTTGTTGCAAAGGTTTTCCATATTTTCAAAAAATCAAAAAATTTAAAAAATGTAAAGAGGGTATACCCTAAAAGAAAAATCAAAGGGTAAAAAGAATAAAGATGGTCAAAAAATGAGAAAAATGAACCCCAAACAAAAATAGACCAGGAAAGTGTGCAAGTCTAAACGCCACTACTTTTCATTTTGTGTAATAAACAAATTGTGTGCAGCTTGTTACTTATGCCACAATTCATGAAGAGTCAAACTGTTTAAACTTGGCTTATTCATTTTCAATTTCATGTTGTAGAGATAGAGAATAAATATCTGACCAAACAGTGTAACCTTGGCAGATAAGTAGATAGGTAAAATAAATAAAAAGAGCTCAACAGTTTAATTTGAGCCCTTGGATCTAATAAGTGTAGATTTAGATAGAAATCATTATGTAAAAGAAAAGGAAGTTGAAGAGGGTTTGCCAGTTTAAGTGCACCCTAATAAAGAAGAAAAAATGCTAGGTTAAAGTAGGTAGGGTAGGTAGATGATGTTGCAGAATGATACATGTGATGAATAATGTCTCTAAATGTGTTAATCTTTCATTTTTCATTGCAAAACCAAGGCATACACTACATTGAAGACATCACAAGCAAAGCAAAGTCACAATGGTTAACTCCCCTTCTCATTTTCCCTGATTTTTCACTAATTTCCCTAAGGACTAAGGTATTTTAAATTGGAGGGGCTCAGAGCATTTCTCTAACTTCTGGAGGGACTGGACCCTCGGCCCAATAATTTAAAGGCCTAATTACTTAAAACCATCCATGAATCATTCATTCACTCTCATAAGACTTTTCCTAAGTAAAATCCTATTTTACTTAGGAAAACTTCACAATGTTACATAAAAAAACCCTTTTTCACTTTAAGCCTAAGTCCAAATATATACATGAAATGTTTAAACTTAGCACTTTCCATTTCATTTGTCATATCAACTATTAACATATCATTATATAAATCCTTTGAAAAATTAACCCGCTCTCGTATCATAACTACATAAAATCCCGAAATGTTATATATCCCGCCCCAATTAAATATAACCATAAATACTTGTTAGACATGATTAATTGGAATTAATTAACCCTCAAGGTTAATTAATAACCACCCCCAACCAATCGTATTACCCCCAATACAATTAAACATTTTTTATTGTGTTGGGCTCGCCACAATCAAACTCCGCTGTAGTACGCCTCCCGTCCACTATCCGATCGCTCCCACATCATCCAACGGTCGTTGCTGATATCTCTCCCCCCTTAGTGACCGCGCATTAACACACGATCACCGAGCGGTTTTCATCCCGTACCTCCACCATGCGTCGTGCAATCAACGGGATCGCTGGCTCCTGATCGAATGCCGCCTGACCCCAAAAGCAGTGCAATCCTATACCGCTTACCGCCCTCCAAATGTGACAAAACATCTTTTCCCACTTACATCATAAGCCCAACAATCAAAAATACCCCACCAACCTAGATTTTGCGAATAAAACCAATGAAATGTTATTTTCAATGTTTTATACAGCAAACTGTGTTCCCATGCAAAGCGACGTCCCAGTCAACTGCTAAAGCTTTCCAACCACCACCTGGTCAAGAAAATTGCAACAACTTAGCCTAAGCCCAGTTATCCAACCTTCCATTGTACTGTTCACTTCCCCACTACAGGTATTTATCTAATTTCCACTGAAACCTTGTAAGTTTTGGTTTTATACTGAAAATTCCACAAGAAAGAACTAAATTCAGTAC
The DNA here is from genome assembly GCA_031772625.1 of Pinus tabuliformis. Taxonomy (NCBI): domain Eukaryota; kingdom Viridiplantae; phylum Streptophyta; class Pinopsida; order Pinales; family Pinaceae; genus Pinus; species Pinus tabuliformis. Next base: position 237,677,125 of record CM062806.1, on the reverse strand, counting down.
AAGTCCAAACTTTCTTTCACTAAATAGGTTCCCAAAACTTGTTGTTTGGCCTAATTTCTCACAGAAAACCTAAATTCCATTTTTGAATCCACAAGAACCAAAAATGGAAACCCCCGCTATTTTCAATATCACACCGGTTAATGCCCCTCATAAAGACCAAGACTATCTGTCTCTTGCAGATAAAGACTTCCAAATAAAATACCTGTCCACTGACTAGAATCATCTGAAAGCCTTTTACCAAGCCAGAGACAACTACCTAAATGGCTTGAACATCCTGGGACTATGGGAATCCAACCTTCCCAAGTATTTTTTTTCCCTCAGTCCATGTTTTCCCTAATATAATTCATCAATGTTGTGCCAATTATGATCCTAGCCTAAGAGCTCTTATGTCTCCAAGTCAAAAAGTCTTATTCCCCATAACCATTGCATCCATCAACGAAATGTTGCAATTTTCCCCTAGTCAAGCCCTCACTCCACTTTCTATGGGATATTTACATGAGAAAGCCATTGAATTACCATAATCATAACTCATTCGCCTCTGTCGGACCTTCATGTTAGAAAAACATCAGCCCAAAGGCCCACCCCCTTATGGATAGACTTTCTTCACAGATATGGGAATACTTATAGTGGATATCATATCTTTAGTTATGGGATTTAACACTATTGAATGTGTTGATGAGGTAACCCTTGTGTTATTATCAATCTTTACTCTTGGACAGCCCCCTGCTGTTAAATATGACTATGCCTCCTATATTGCCAATAAAATTCATGACCAATTCCTGAGACTAGATGATGAAGGAGTCTTCAAATACACCACTTTCATTTATCATCTCATGTTGTATTATCAGTCAGACAACCTCCCTTTCCAGGTCAAGAAACTTGACACCAAAGGAAATCCAAGGTCTGTTATCTTTTGGAGCCCCATTTTTCATAAATCCCTTGAGTCCCCTTACACCTACAATGAGTTCATTGATCTATTTGTGCATCCAGCAACCACTTTGTTGACAGGAGTTTCCCTTCCTAGGATCAGTGGTGATATAAAGAAAATCATCCAACTCTCCAAACAGTATAGAATAAGTGATTGGTACCTATACAAGAACCATACAGAAATCAGGATCTATGGGTGTGAGCTCTGCCCTTTTAAGCTACCAAAGTATGTTCCAATGAGACTGTTTGCATTGGAATACTTCAGACAAATGCTGCATACAGACTTAGTCCATTTTTGTAATGCCAAAAAGAAAGCTCAGCTTAGAATCAAGAATCAGTTAGGCCCTTATATTTGCAATGATAGAGAAGCATGGAGAGAAGCAGAAATAATTTTAGAAGATCATCTTAAGTTACAAAAGAGTTTTGGGTGGAGGCCATATGACCCTAATAGCTTTATCTGTGATAGAAGAATGAAGAATAGGCTGTCACCATACATACATCATAGGATCCCAGAAATTGAACAATTTGCAAATATGGATGAATGGAGGGAGGGGACCCTAGTAGAAGCTGTTAGTGAACAGGTCAATATAGAAAACGCTATGAGAGATCTTGAGAAAACCCTTGACCTGGATTCTTTTGGGCAGGTACCATTCGAGCTATCTCAAAGGTTAGGAATTGGTGCATCCATTGCTGGAACCTCTCAGCAGCCTTCACAGGAAATCAACATACCAGCCACAGGAACATCTAAAGGCAAGGAAGTAGAGACCACAGAACAGCCTACAATGTCAAAGTAGCCTAAAACTTCCAAATAACAGGTCCAAATGAGAACTCCTCCAACTCAAACCAATGTAGAAGAAATTCTAGTCTTGCAAACTCCTCTAAATGAGGAAAGAAAAAAAAGATAGATAGGGAAACTACTACCCCGGCCAGTGGACCTACAGAGCAGCCTGGTACAAAAAGGCAAAGGATAAATCCCCTTTCAGAGGAGGAATTTGTTGAAGAGACTACAGATAGTCAGAGAGAAGAAAGGGTAGTTAGCCAACAAACTTTCCCATTGGGAGGGACATCCACTATCTCACAGAGACAAGAGCTAGAAAGACAGCAAAGTTCAGAGGTATCATCTCTCAAGCCACCAGGAAAAGATGCCTCAGATATTAAGAAAACATTCATAGAAATCAAAACCAGGAATGATCCATTGAGGCTTCAAATTTATAATCAATATTTGAAAATGGCCCCCACAAATCAGCAAATATTAATGTCATCCTATGACATTAGAGAAGGCAAAATGATAATGAGCTACTTCAAGCCTAAAGTACAACAACCTCAGTCAGCAGTAGATTATATCAGAATAAATTTGGAGGTGATGGCAAAGGATATTCATCATATGGATCAAATTGAATTGCACAAACAAACTGAAGAAATGATTTATTCAACCTTGACTGGTAAGGCCATGATTGCCCATAGGCTACAAAATTCTTTGGATAATACAACTACCCAACTACACTTGTAGAAAGCCTCCTCTCAGGCTAAAGATAACAGAATAAAGTCCTTAGAAGAAATCATTATTGGATTGGGACATGATCCCAAAGATGTGAAAGGTATAGAAGCACTAATCAAAAAGAAAGATGAAGATATTGTTGCCTTGAGGAAGCAACTAAAGCTGCCTCCCTCAAGGCATCCACAAACTGCTGAGATCATGAAGCAAAAATCTGAAGAAAAGATGATGGACCTAGTCTTAAAACTTAATGAACGATTAAATGAGACAGAGCAGGCATTAGAAAAGGCACTGAAGGACAAGTAGGGAGAGTCGACCTCCCAGCCTCCTGATGTAATACCAGTAGTCTCAACAACAGTACTTTCTACACTTGGGACAACATTAGCACCAAATATTCCACCAGTCACAGCAGAGGTGGTCACAGGGACAAGAACAGCAACAACAACAGGAATAGCACAGGGCAGCAGTGCCAATTTGAGCACAAAGGAACTAATAAAGTCAATGGAGGACATGAAACTACAAGTTTCAGAGCTGAAACAGGTAAAAGAACAGTTTGCTAAGATGGAAAGAAACTATGATCTCTCAAAGATAAACGTTGTAGAAAAAACAAGAGAGATTAAAGCATTAGAAAATAAAGTGAAAACATTAGAAAAAGATCTCACTTTTGACAAGCCTCTGGCAGAAATCAAGAAAATTCTTTGGGCCAACATCACTCAATCCATAAATGATGTTTGGCCATCCATCCAAGTAATTTTTTAGCAGATTGATCTAGTGAAGATAGCCCAGGAAGAAATCCAAAAGACAAGAGCAGAACTAAGAAAAATGGTTGATGAAGCTAACAGGCTCATACATTTTTTGAATACCAGGAATAAGGAACAGCTGGAAGAATTGGGCATCACAGATAGAACATAAACCATTTTGGAAATCAAAAGGGTATTAACCAAGAAAACTTTGATGCAAAATTTAGAAAGAAGATGTCATGACATGCAGGTAGAGATTAATGCTTTCATGGAGAAGTTTGCTATTTTGCATAATAAAGGGCTACCAAGTCCTTTAGTGATTAATGACAGATTAATGAAACATAGAGATTATGTAGATAAATTGAATAAATATGTAGGCAATTAAGCAAGTTCATCAACAAGTGCATCATGAATAAAAGCACTCCCTACAGGTCGGGTTCTCTATGACAACCTAGAGAACTTATTCTATGTCAAGCATGAGTTGAAACACTTGTTCCCAATTCAACCCACATTCATCTGGTATACAGAAACAGATGAAACCCTCAGAAAGCTTCGGAAAACCAGAATACCACAGCCAAAATGGTGGGAAGAAAGGCTTGAAATTTAATAATTTATCTGTGGTAAAAGCTAAATTTTGATTTTTACTTCAATCAATGAGGGTAAAGAAAATGAATAAAGATCAAAAGGTAAAGAGTATCAGATACATGTAAAGTGTATGAGTAGGAAGATCAAAACAGAGCAGCCAGCACATAATTACACCAAGGACAGCAAGAGGCCAAATCATAGGGCCTAACTCCAACACATTCTCAAGTATAGGGACAACAAGCCATTTGGTTGCCTTATCTATCATCTACGAGGTCTTCTAGCCCTATTTTCTTGAAAGATATGATTAGTCATCCCAGTTTATATCTCACTTCGTTATGAGATATTTTGTTGTAAAGTTTTTGTATAAATACACCCTCATTCAGAGTATTGGGGGTGGATTCTTAAACATTGCTGTAAAACTGATTATTTTGGAATAAAATGTTGTTTGACAAATCTTTCATGGCTGGCTGGATGAAGGATTGATGTAAAGGAATTTTCTTAGGATTCATGTGTTGGAAATCAAGAAAATAAGTATCTTATATCTCATGTGTTAATGTTTTTTGGTTTATTATATTCATCATGTTCCATATCTTAACATTAAACGAAAAAGAATAATTCAAAAAGTGCTTAAGTGCAATCTGTCTTCAATCATTTTTGTTCTCAATGTTTTCTTCTGAACTAGTATAAACAGTGAATTCTTAATTGCTCATGTTTTCTAGTTTATTCATCTTAATCATTTGGTAAAGAATTCTTAATTGCTCTTTATTGATGGTTAGTCATGTTTTTCTCTCTTAAGGTATGTTGAAGGATTCTTAGTTGCCCTTTAACTCTTTAAGCCCGTCCCATCTTGTTAAGTCTCTATTTGCTCCCTATTCAGCTATCTTTCCTTGTGAAACCATCTTTTATTGAGAAACTAAATCCAGTTGAGCCATTTTCCCTGACTCCATTAGCCCAATGGACTAAACTATTCAGTTCTACCCCTTTGCTATTTAACTTCAGCAACAAATTCAAACAAAACCCCAAGCTCTAATAACTAGCCTAAAACATTTTCAAACAAAGATAAAACTTAAAGAGAGAGCCCTCTCTGGATATAGATTGGCTAGATTCTGTGTCTAAAATATTGGTTTGTGCTTACATCAGACCCCTTTCCCCTTCTTACAACTTCTGGGAAAATCTGAGTGATAACATAGTGGTGACTCCGCTGGGGAACGAAGATTTGTTGATATTACTGTTTACTTTATAAACTACAGATGGAGCTTGAAGTTAGCCAGGTAGCCTTCGAATTTCTCTTGCTTTGCAAGATCATAAGTAGATGAATGCTACTTCAGTCTATCTCCAGTCTAGTTTATGAAATAAACATAAACCAGTTCCTTAGTTAAACAAATCTTTAGGACTGTTTTAATCAACCTCAAAAATCCTAAAGAAAACATAGAAGTTGATATTAATTTAGAAAATCATAACCAAGAAATCTGGCTTCATAAAGGACTCGTTATACTAGGTAAAATCCTGACCCAAATCCACCACCTATGTTTGAGAACCCTAATCTGATTCCTAGAATTCTTAGGAGACAGGAAAGTCAAGAAAGTACTGCTATTTCTTGGCCTATTTACAGATCAAGGTCCTGCCCTGTTATTTGGATTTATCTTGAGGATGAACCCTTTGATGAGAAATTTGAGACTTCTTTGTTTGTAACATTCTCTGAGACTGAATTAGCCCGCTTGGTTCTAGACCCAGCATTTATTGAACAATTACAATTCGAAGCTGTCAATGTTTCAATTGGCAGACATTTACAAAATTCAATACAATCTGAACTCACTTTTGAAAGAACACCTGATCCCTCTACAATCACTGTTGCTTCTCCAAGTTCCTCAACAGTCCCTCATACATCTCAACCCCAAACCACTCCACCACAAACACCTCCTTCTACCCCTCCATCCACAACTCACATTCCTATTGTTACCCCTACCCCATCTGTTGTTTCAACACTACCTCCAGCTATGGCAAACAGGTATACCCCCTTGAATTTACCTGCCAACTTGGGTGCCATGCCCCAAGACTATCAAAGTAAAATCACTCCTTTTGATGGTTCTGGTACTTATATAGCTCAACAACATACCAAAAAAATGACTAACTATTTTGAAATATATGAGATTGATGCTGATGATGTTAAAATGAGAGTATTTTTCCAAAGTTTAAGAGGTGAAGTCAGAACTTGGTTTAAAGCCCTAAGAGCAAACAACATAAATAACCTAGAAGCCCTTTATACATAATTCCTAGATCGTTGGGAGAAGAAGAAAGATCCTCTATAGATCTTATCAGAATATGAAGGCTTTAAGAGAGGAACTCAGGAAACTGTGCAAGATTACTGCACTAGGTTTAATGTTGTTTACAATGCAATTCCTCAAAACCTCAGACCCCCACCTGATTTAGCACTAATCAAGTTCCCAGATGGATTTGATTCAGATATGGCTTTTTAGCTAAGGGAAAGAGCCCCCGGAACTTTACAATAAATGCAAAGTATAGCTGTCAGTGTTGAGGCTAATTTGATATCAAAACGTGCCAAAGCTAGAAGTGAAATAAGGATACCACTGAAAGAAGAATCTTCACCTGTGGAACAAAAAATGGATGCTATAATCAAAGGAATGGAAAGACTATGGGATAGGGTAGAAACCATAGAAAGAAAATCACCTTGGGAGGGTCAGCAGGCCAATACAGGGAGGAATCCCAATTTCTGAAAAAACCAAAATCCAAACACTGGGAAAATTGGCCCTGATCAGAATATTAGGCCCCCTTTCCAAGAGAATTACATAGAAGCTTCTAGTTTTGAAGATCCACCAGAAGATACTCAGATAAACCTAATGGGACTTAACAATGAAGGAGAAGTGTTTTTAACTCAAGAAGATCAAGAGGCTTATGTTCTCAAACAATTTCAAACTCAATCAGGAGAATCGTTTAACTTCAGGGAAGGATATGATACAACTATCTATGAAGTGCACAAACAGTATAATTTGAGAAGTAGAAGAATTGATGTTCCTGATAACAACAAACAGAAAGGTCCAAAACAACCAGCCAAAGGTAAAGCAGTACCTCCACATGTACAAATTTTGTCTAGAACTAACAATAACCCTTCTAATCCAATAATAGAAGATATATCTGACAATCAACAGAATAACAGAGATTCTTCCATTCCCCTTACCTCTAAGGCAAATGTGGAAGAACCACCAGAAGTTAATCTAGGAGAAAATGTAAATGCTAACCCTACTCATGAAAAAGACAAAAACACTGAAAATCTAGAAAATAGAGAGAATCCAACTGTTCAAAATACTAAATCCCAAACTGAAAAACCTTTCAATCTAGAAGCCGAAGTAGGCAAACTAAAGGTAGTTGTTCCACTGTCCGAATTAGCTAAACATGATGCCTACCGAGAACAAATCAATAGATCACTTAAAATCACTGGAACCGAAGACTCTGTAAATGTTTTTGATGACCAACCAAAACTAATCTTTGACCCTGAAGTGAATGGGAAACACCTAGAAGGAAGTGTTCCTCCCTTCTATGTGAGTTTAAATATTCATGACAAAATCCTTCACAATGCTATGTTTGATTCTGGGGCATCCCACAACTTAATGCCCAAAACTCTAATGGAGAAACTAGATCTTAACATCACTAGACCTTATAAAGATCTCTTTTCTTTTGATTCAATCCAAGTGAGATGTTTAGGGTTAATAAAAGACTTGTGTGTTTCTTTAGTTCAGTACCCTGCTAAGACAATCTTGATGGATATAGTAGTAGCAGATATTCCTCCAAAATATGGGATGTTGTTATCCAGGTCCTGGGGTGATAAACTTCAAGGATCACTACAGTTGGACATGTCTTATGCTACTATCTATGTTTTCAGCCAACCTAAGAAACTATATCAAGAGACATTAATGAAATATGTAGTAAGTAGCCAGGAGAAACCTCAAAATTTCCCTATCTACTCAGTACACTCAGATATGGATTCATTTATTCTATATAATGCTGAAATCAATCTTGCCAACAATGAAAAAATTTTAATAGCAGAACCAAAAGAAATGGAAACAAGAAAAATAAGTGTTTAGATCCAAGAAATCTTAGATATAAATGACAGATCAGATGATAAAGATAAACTTGATGAAAATGAAAAACTGAAACCCCCAACAAAACAAATTCCCATTACCCCTGACACTGATTATGTCCATAAAATTCTTTGGCACTTAGAGTTTGATGGTTCAGTGAATAAATTAGGGGCAGGGGCAAGAATATAAGTGCATAACTTAGAAAATGACCATGCTAAAGGCCATGCCTACAGGCTGAACTTTAAATGCACCAACAATATGGCAGAGTATGAAGCTCTTTTGCTTAGACTTAAACTTATAAAAATATTAGGAGCAATTAGGGTATCTATAATAGGGGATTCATAATTAATCATAAAACAAATAAATGTGAAATACTTAACTCGGGATCCTTGATTAGGATACTATAGAGGAACAGTGATAGAGATTCTTAATACTTTTTCAGAAACTAAACTTGTTGTAGTACCTAGGAAACACAACTTACATGATCACAGTCTGTCCATGTTTGCCAGTACTTGTAAATTACCTTTTGAGCCTAACCACCAGTTCACTGCTGAAATTAGGCATAGGCCAGCCATTCCTGATAATGTAAAGAACTGGAAAGTTTTCGAAAATGATGAGCAAATTAATAACTTTCTGACTTTAGATAGTGAATTTTCTCATAGTCACATAGATATTGATGCTACTAAATAGATAGATGAAGTAGATGCCAACATTGTAGAAGACAGTTCCATTCAAATGCTGCATCCCACAACTTTCACCAAACAAGAAGTTCAAGACTTAAAACAGATGCACCTTGATGAGATAAATGAGGAAGAAACAGAGGTAATTGATTTGAAAGATAATAATCTACCTAAGGGACTAACTCCTCTAGAGGACCTTTTCGATTCCAATGACATTCCTAAGAAACCAAAGATGGAACCACTAAAAGCATACATTGAAGAATATAACTTAGGAACAGAAGAAAATCCAAAAATGGTAAATCTATCAAAGTCCTTGCCTCCTGACCAAAAGTTAAAATATGTTGAACTAATGAGAGAATTCCAGGATGTTTTTGCCTAGATTTATGAGGATTTGAAGTCATATGATACCTCAATAATTCAGCATACCATACCTTTGAAGGAAGACCAGAAACCATTCAAATAGAAACTCAGAAGAATCAACCCTATATTACTACCACTGATTGAGAAAGAGATTAAACGTATGTATGATGCAGGGATAATTGCACCTATAAGATTTTCAGAGTGGGCATCCAATTTAGTACCTACTAGGAAAAAAATTGGTGAAATCAGACTATGCGTAGATCTGAGAAATGTAAACAAATTTTCTTTAAAGGATAATTACCCCTTTCCTACGATGGATCACATTTTGCAAAGGGTAGTGGGAGCCTCTAGGATTTCACTTTTGGATGGATTTTCAGGGTATAACTAGATTCTAGTTCACCCAGATGATCAAGAAAAAACTTCCTTTACCACACCATGGGGCACATTCATGTATATAAAAATGCCATTTGGACTTAAAAACACAGGAGCTACTTTTCAGAGAGCAATGGATATTGCATTTGCTAAAGAGATTCATGATTTTCTTGTCATATATCTGGATGACTTAACTGTTTTTTCTAAATCAGATCAGCAACATTTGGATCATCTCAGACAAGTATTTCTCAAATGCAGAAAATATGGTATCTCTTTAAATCCCAAAAAGTCTTTATTTGGTCTGGAAGAAGGTAAGCTCTTAGGTCACATTATCTCAAAGGATGGCATTCGGATTGATCCTACCAGAATAGAAGCAATTTTGTAGATACCTCATCCTAGAAGTATCAAAGAACTACAAGCTTTCTTAGGAAAGACAAACTTTTTGAGAAGATTCATATCTAATGTAGCAGAACTAATTAGATTACTTAATAATATGTTAAGAAATGATTCAAGTATAAAATGGACAGTTGAAGCCAGACAAGCATTTGAAGAAATTAAAATGCCTTTGACCAGAACACCTATCCTTACAAGTCCCTAATTTGATAGAGATTTCATTTTTTTTTCTTTTGCCTCAAAGCACATTATAGCAGTTGTTTTACTACAAAAGGATGTCCAAGGATGTGAGAAACCTATAGCCTTTTTTAGTAAAGCACTTAGAGATGCATCACTGAACTACAAAATCATGTAAAAACAGGCATTTGCACTTGTTAAAGCAATTAAGGACTTCAGAGTTTATATATTATATTCTCATGTGATAGCCAATGTACCAAATGTTGTGGTTAAGGACATCCTGACTCAAGATGGAATTGAAGGCAAAAGGGGCAAATGGATTGCTACCATTTTAGAATATGATATTGAAATAAAACTTACCAAATTGATAAAAGGACAGTGATTAGCCAAAATTATGGCAGAAACAAACTGTCAAGCCCTGGACATAAATGAATTGGACAATGAACAGGAGATGGTGACTCCACAAATCAGCCAGGCCTTTTTAGATTCCCCTTGGTATGCTGATATAATCTATGTATTACAAAACCTGTAGGCTCCTCCAGGGTTGTCCAAAACAAAAAGTAGGTTTTTAAAGATGAAAGCTTTAAATTTTTGCATTTTAGGTAGTTCTCTTTTTTGGAAAAATCATGAAGGAATCTTATTGAGTTGTTTACTAAAGGATGAATCTAACAAGACACTTCAAGATTTTCATGTAGGAGATTGTGGTGGATGCCTCTACTGGAAATCGACTGTAGATAAGATCTTAAGGGCTGGTTTCTATTGGCCAACCTTATTTTATGATGTGAAAAAATTTGTTACCTCTTGCCATAAATGCCAAATTTTTGAGGGCAAGAGAAAACTATTACCTTTACCCCTGAAACCAATCTCTACTGAAAAACCATTTCAACAATGGGGTCTTGACTTCATTGGAGAAATCCACCCTCCCTCCTCTGGCCAGCATAAATGGATCCTTACTACCATTGATTACTTTACCAAATGGATTGAGGCCATACCTTCTAGATAGGTCACAGATGCAGTAATCATAGGATTCCTAGAAACCAACATATTATCCAGATTTGGCTGCCCCACAAAAATCATAACAGCCAATGGTATAGCCTTTAAATCAAGAAAGATGATCAGTTTTTGTAATAAATACCATATTACCTTAGGCCATTCCACAACCTATTACCCACAAGGAAATGGATTAGATGAGTTCTCCAACAAAAGCTTCATTAATATCATTAAGAAATTGTTGGAATAAAATAAAAGGACTTGGCATAAGAAACTGATAAATGCACTATGGGTAGATAGATTGACAACTAAAAAATCCATTGGGACTAGTCCTTATGAATTTTTCTATGGCATGGAGGCAGTATTCCCTTCATCATTAGGAGTTCCTGTTATGAAACTACTTCAAGAAGCTCAAGTAGAACCCAATGATATCTAAAGGAGGATTAATTAGACCATAAATTTATAGCAGACCAAAGAGGAAGTGCATCAGAGATCCCAAATATGGCAGGAAAAGCTCAAGAAGATATTTGATAGAAGAACTAAAGCAGAATATTTCCACCCTGGAGACAAACTGCTGAGATGGGATTCCAAAAGAGAAGACAAGGGGAAACATGGGAAGTTTGACTTCCTATGGAAAGGTCCATACATTATCCAGGCTCTACAAGGAAACAATACATATTATTTGAAGAACTTGGATGGTACAGCATCAGAAGAAGGACCAGTCAATGGTCGAATGATAAAACATTACTTTGATCCTACCTATTAAGTTTATCATGATGATTAACATGTACATACTATATCCTTGGAAATGTATCAGTTTTGATTGGACAGTGATTTTTGGAGTTGAAGCCCGAAGAGAAGGCCCTAAGCTTCAGAAGTATCATTATCATACATAGAATAAAGCAACATGAAAACAAAGATTTCAGAATACAGTCAAAGTCATTCAGAGGCCATATGATCTACTGTTCTTGGCTTTCCACCAGGAAAAGCCATCCCCAAGTGGAGCCAGTGTTAGGCCCCTATACCAAAAGGTGTCATATGTCATGATTGACTTGCTGAGATCTGTAATATGTTCATACCTTTTCTTGTTGCAACGGTTTTCCATATTTTCAAAAAATCAAAAAATTTAAAAAATGTAAAGAGGGTATACCCTAAAAGAAAAATCAAAGGGTAAAAAGAATAAAGATGGTCAAAAAATGAGAAAAATGAACCCCAAACAAAAATAGACCAGGCAAGTGTGCAAGTCTAAATGCCACTACTTTTCATTTTGTGTAATAAACAAATTGTGTACAGCTTGTTACTTATGCCACAATTCATGAAAAGTCAAACTGTTTAAACTTGGCTTATTCATTTTCAATTTCATGTTGTAGAGATAGAGAATAAATATCTGACCAAACAATGTAATCTTGGCAGATAAGTAGATAGGTAGAATAAATAAAAAGAGCTCAACAATTTAATCTGAGCCCTTGGATCTAATAAGTGCATATTTAGATAGAAATCATTATGTAAAAGAAAAGGAAGTTGAAGAGGGTTTGCCAGTTTAAGTGCACCCTAATAAAGAAGAAAAAAATGCTAGGTTAAAGTAGGTAGGGTAGGTAGATGATGTTGCAGAATGATACATGTGATGAATAATGTCTCTAAATGTGTTAATCTTTCATTTTTCATTGCAAGACCAAGGCATACACTACATTGAAGACATCACAAGCAAAGCAAAGTCACAATGGTTAACTCCCCTTCTCATTTTCCCTAATTTTTCACTAATTTCCCTAAGGACTAAGGTATTTTAAATTGGAGGGGCTCAGAGCATTTCTCTGACTTCTAGAGGGACCTGACCCTCAGCCCAATAATTTAAAGGCCTAAGTACTTAAAACCATCCATGAATCATTCATTCACTCTCATAAGTCTTTTCCTAAGTAAAATCCTATTTTACTTAGGAAAACTTCATAATGTTACATAAAAAACCTTTTTTCACTTTAAGCCTAAGTCCAAATATATACATGAAATGTTTAAACTTAGCGCTTTCCATTTCATTTATCATATTAACTATTAACATATCATTATATAAATCCCTTGAAAAATTAACCCGCTGCCGTATTATTTAACTACATAAAATCCCGAAATGTTATATATCCCGCCCCGGTTAAATATAACCATAAATACTTGTTAGACGGGATTAATTGGAATTAATTAACCCTCAAGGTTAATTAAGAACCACCCCCCAACCAATCATATTACCCCCGATACAATTAAACATTTTTTATTGTGTTGGGCCCGCCACAATCAAACTCCATCGTAGTACGCCTCCCGACCGTCGTCCGATCGCTCCTCCATCATCCAACGGTCGTTGCTGATATCACTCCCCCCTTGGTGACCACGCGTTAACACACGACCACTAGGCGGTTTTCATCCCGTACCTTCCCCACGCATCATGCAATCAACGGGATCACTGGCTCCTAATCGAATACTGCCTGACCCCAAAAGCGGTGTGATCCTATACTGCTTACCGCCCTCCGCATGTGACTAAACGTCTTTTCCCACTTACGTCATATGCCCAACAATCAAAATACCCCGCCAACCAATGAAATGTCATTTTCAATGTTTTATATGGCAAATTGTGTTCCCATGCAAAGCAACGTCCCAGTCAACCACTAAAGCTTTCCAAACGCCACCTGGTCAAGAAACTTGCAACAACTCAGCCCGGGACCGGTTATCCAACCTGCCATTGTACTATTCACTTCCCCATTACAGGTATTTATCCAATTTCCACTGAAACCCTGTAAGTTTTGGTTTTATACTGAAAATTCCACAAGAAAGAGCTAAATTCAGTACAAGTCCAAACTTTCTTTCACTATATAGGTTCCCAAAACCTGCTGTTTGGCCTATTTTCTCACAGAAAACCCAAATTCCATTTTTGAATCCACAAGAACCAAAAATGGAAACCCCCGCTATTTTGAATATCACATCGATCAATGCCCCTCATAAAGACCAAGATTATCTGCCTCTTTCAGATAAAGACTTCCAATTAAAAGACCTATCCACTGACCAGAATCAACTGAAGGCCTTTTGCCAAGCCAGAGACAACTACCTAAAGGGTTAAAACATCCTTGGACTATGGGAATCCAACCTTCTAGGTATTTTCTTCCCTCAGTCCATGTTTTCCCTAATATAATTCATCAATGTTGTGCCAATTATGATCCTAGCCTAAGAGCTCTTATGTCTCCAAGTCAAAAAGTCTTATTCCCCATAACCATTGCATCCATCAATGAAATGTTGCAATTTTCCCCTAGTCAAGCCCTCACTCCACTTTCTATGGGATATTTACATGAGAAATCCATTGAATTACCATAATCAGAACTCATTCACCTCTGTCGGACCTTCATGTTAGAAAAACATCAGCCCAAAGGCCCACCCCCTTATGGACAGACTTTCTTCACAGATATGGGAATACTTATAGAGGATATCATATCTTTAGTTATGGGATTTAACACTATTGAATGTGTTGATGAGGTAACCCTTGTGTTATTATCAATCTTTAGTCTTGGACAGCCCCCTGCTGTTAAATATGACTATGCCTCCTATATTGCCAATAAAATTCATGACCAATTCTTGAGACTAGATGATGAAGGAGTCTCCAAATACACCACTTTCATTTATCATCTCATGTTGTATTATCAATTAGACAACCTCCCTTTCTAGGTCAAGAAACTTGACACCAAAGGAAATCCAAGGTCTGTTATCTTTTGGAGCCCCATTTTTCATAAATCCCTTGAGTCCCCTTACACCTACAATGAGTTCATTGATCTATTTGTGCATCCAGCAACCACTTTATTGACAGGAGTTTCCCCTCCTAGGATCAGTGGTGATATAAAGAAAATCCTCCAACTCTCCAAGCAGTACAGAATAGGTGATTGGTACCTATACAAGAACCATACAGAAATCAGGATCTATGGGTGTGAGCTCTACCCTTTTAAGCTACCAAAGTATGTTCCAATGAGACTGTTTGCATTGGAATACTTCAGACAAATGCTGCATACAGACTTAGTCCATTTTTGTAATGCCAAAAAGAAAGCTCAGCTTAGAATCAAGAATCAGTTAGGCCCTTATATTTGCAACGATAGAGAAGCATGGAGAGAGGCAGAAATAATTTTAGAAGATCATCTTAAGCTACAAAAGAGTTTTGGGTGGAGGCCATATGACCCTGATAGATTTATCTGTGATAGAAGAATGAAGAATAGGTTGTCACCATACATACATCATAGGATCCCAAAAATTGAACAATTTGCAAATATGGATGAATGGAGGGAGGGGACCCTAGTAGAAGTTGTTAGTGAACAGGTCAATATAGAAAACACTATGAGAGATCTTGAGAAAACCCTTGACCTGGATTCTTTTGGGCAGGTACCATTCGAGCTATCTCAAAGGTCAGGAATTGGTGCATCCATTGCTAGAACCTCTCAGCAGCCTTCACAGGAAATCAGCATACCAGCCCCAAGAACATCTAAAGGCAAGGAAGTAGAGACCACAGAACAACCTACTATGTCAAAGTAGCCTGAAACTTCCAAATAACAGATCAAATGACAACTCCTCCAACTCAAACCAATGTAGAAGAAATTCCAATCTTGCAAACTCATCTAAATGAGGAAAGAAACAAAAAGAGAGATAGGGAAACTACTACCCCGGCCAGTGGACCTACAGAGCAGCCTGGTACAAAAAGGAAAAGGATAAATCCCCTTTCAGAGGAGGAATTTGTTGAAGAGACTACAGATAGTCAGAGAGAAGAAAGGGTAGTTAGCCAACAAACTTTCCCATTGGGAGGGACATCCATTATCTCACAGAGACAAGAGCTAGAAAGACATCAAAGTTCAGAGGTATCATCTCTCAAGCCACCAGGAAAAGATGCCTCAGATATTAAGAAAACATTCACAGAAATAAAAACCAGGAATGATCCATTAAGGCTTCAAATTTATAATCAATATTTGAAAATGGCCCCCACAAATCATCAAATATTAATGTCATCCTATGACATTAAAGAAGGAAAAATGATAATGAGCCACTTCAAGCCTAAAGTACAACAACCTCAGTCAGTAGTAGATTATATCAGAACAAATTTGGAGGTGATGGCAAAGGATATTCATCCTATGGATCGGATTGAATTGCACAAACAAACTGAAGAAATGATTTATTCAACCTTGACTGGTAAGGCCATGATGGCCCATAGGCTACAAAATTCTTTGGATAATACACCTACCCAACTACACTTGTAGAAAGCCTCCTCTCGGGCTAAAGATAACAGAATAAAGTCCTTAGAAGAAATCATTATTGGATTGGGACATGATCCCAAAGATGTGAAAGGTATAGAAGCACTAATCAAAAAGAAAGATGAAGATATTGTTGCCTTGAGGAAGCAACTAAAGCTGCCTCCCTCAAGGCATCCACAGACTGCTGAGATCATGAAGCAAAAATCTGAAGAAAAGATGATGGACCTACTCTTAAAACTTAATGAATGATTAAATGAGACAGAGCAGGCATTAGAAAGGGCACTGAAGGACAAGCAGGGAGAGTCAAACTCCC
This sequence comes from Pinus tabuliformis, assembly GCA_031772625.1. Classification (NCBI taxonomy): domain Eukaryota; kingdom Viridiplantae; phylum Streptophyta; class Pinopsida; order Pinales; family Pinaceae; genus Pinus; species Pinus tabuliformis. Next base: position 237,660,738 of record CM062806.1, on the reverse strand, counting down.
AGCCTCCTGATGTAATACCAGTAGTCTCAAAATCAGTACTTTCTACACTTGGGACAACATTAGCACCAAATATTCCACCAGTCACAGCAGAGGTGGTCACAGGGACACGAACAGAAACAACAGCAGGAATAGCACAGGGCAGCAGTGCCAATTTTAGCACAAAGGAACTAATAAAGTCAATGGAGGACATGGAACTACAAGTTTCAGAGCTGAAACAGGTAAAAGAACAGTTTGCTAAGATGGAAAGAAACTATGATCTCTCAAAGATAAACGTTGTAGAAAAAACAAGAGAGATTAAAGCATTAGAAAATAAAGTGAAAACATTAGAAAAAGATCTCACTTTTGACAAGCCTCTCACAGAAATCAAGAAAATTCTTTGGGCCAACATCACTCAATCCATAAATGATGTTTGGCCATCCATCCAATTAATTTTTTAGCAGATTGATCTAGTGAAGATAGCCCAGGAAGAAATCCAAAAGACAAGAGCAGAACTAGGAAAAATGCCTGATGAAGCCAACAGGCTCATACATTTTTTGAATACCAGGAATAAGGAACAGCTGGAAGAATTGGGCATCACAGATAGAACAGAAACCATTTTGGAAATCAAAAGGGTATTAACCAAGAAAACTTTGATGCAAAATTTAAAAAGAAGATGTCATGACATGCAGGTAGAGATTAATGCTGTCATGGAGAAGTTTGCTATTTTGCAGAATAAAGGGCCACCAAGTCCTTTAGTGATTAATGACAGATTAATGAAACATAGAGATTATGTAGATAAATTGAATAAATATGTAGGCAATTAAGCAAGTTCATCAACAAGTGCATCATGAATAAAAGCACTCCCTACAGACCGGGTTTTCTATGACAACCTAGAGAACTTATTCTATTTCAAGCATGAGTTGAAACACTTGTTCCCAATTCAGCCCACATTCTTCAGGTATACAGAAACAGATGAAACCCTCAGAAAGCTTCGGAAAACTAGAATACCACAACCAAAATGGTGGGAAGAAATGCTTGAAATTTAATAATTTATCTGTGGTAAAAGCTAAATTTTGATTTTTACTTCAATCAATGAGGGTAAAGAAAATGAATAAAGATCAACAGGTAAAGAGTATTAGATATAGGTAAAGTGTATTAGTAGGAAGATCAAAACAGAGCAGCCAGCACATAATTACACCAAGGACATCAAGAGGCCAAATCATAGGGCCTAACTCCAACACATTCTCAAGTATAGGGACAACAAGCCATTCGGTTGCCTTATCTATCATCTACGAGGTCTTCTGGGCCTATTTTCTTGAAAGATATGATTAGTCATCCCAATTTATATCTCACTTTGTTATGAGATATTTTGTTGTAAAGTTTTTGTATAAATACACCCTCATTCAGAGTATTGGGGTTGGATTCTTAGACATTGCTGTAAAACTGATTATTTTGGAATAAAATGTTGTTTGACAAATCTTTCATGGCTGACTGGATGAAGGATTGATGTAAAGGACTTTTCTTAGGATTCATGTGTTGGAAATCAAGCAAATAAGTATCTTATATCTCATGTGTTAATGTTTTTTGGTTTATTATATTCATCATGTTCCATATCTTAACATTAAACGAAAAAGAATAATTCAAAAAGTGCTTAAGTGCAATCTGTCTTCAATCATTTTTGTTCTCAATGTTTTCTTCTAAACTAGTATAAACAGTGAATTCTTAATTTCTCATGTTTTCTAGTTTATTCATCTTAATTATTTTTAAAGAATTCTTAATTGCTCTTTATTGATGGTTAGTCATGTTTTTCTCTCTTAAGGTATGTTGAAGGATTCTTAGTTGCCCTTTAACTCTTTAAGACCATCCCATCTTTTTAAGTCTCTATTTCCTCCCTATTCAGCTATCTTGCCCTATGAAACCATCCTTTATTGAGAAACCAAATCTAGTTGAGCCATTTTCCCTGACTCCATTAGCCCAATGGACTAAACTATTCAATGTTAGAAAATTATATATTATGGAGCAATGGAACACATAAAATATTGCAGAAATATAAACACAGAGAACGCATAAAACAAGAGAGACACAGATATACATGGTTCACCCAGTTTGGGCTACGTCCAACCCAAACAGCCAGTCCTTCCTTTCTATTATCCAGCAAAATGAAGAGACACAACCTACAGCAAATCTGTTGTAATATCCTCTGTTTTCTCTCACAGTCTCACCTCTCAGTTTCTCGCTCACAGAATACACATCTATATCTCAGCCTCCAATACAATGCCCTCATACAAAGAGAGGGGTTTCCTTCTAGGGCAAAAAACCCTAAACTAAACATAAGTTCTACCGTTAGATCATCTGCCTAATGAACGGCCCAGATTGACTAGAAATTACTATACTTTTACAAGGCAATTTTACATTTGTTTTTAGCTTTGGGGGCGCTGCCCCCGAGCCCCCACCGGGGGACCGCTGGCCCCCAGACCCCCCAGCCGGGGGGGATCAGCCTCCCCGCGTGGAGGGGTGTACAAACTTCCTGGGGTATACATCCGGCTAAAACAAAGACCTCTGAACAATCATGCTCCACACACAACAATCTCCCACTTGGAGAATGATTGTAGAAACTCCATCGCTGCTTCATTTGCTGGACAATGACTCCTCTTTGGACCTGGCTATTTCTCATCTTCATCGTCATCCTTGAAGACCAATTGAAACTGAGCATATTCTCAGTTTCTCCCTGGTTACAACTTTTGTTAGCATATCTGTAGGATTCTGGCTAGTGTGTATCTTTTCCAGCTTCAACTCTCCATCTTCCAACACTGATCGTATGAAATGGTACTTGAGCAGTATGTGCTTAGTCCTAGAATGAAATGCTGAGTTCTTTGCAAGATGAATGGCACTTTGGCTATCACTGTATAACGTGCCCATATCATGCTCCTTACCCAATTCACCCATAAACATTTGTAACCAAATCATTTCTTTACTAGCCTCTGTAGCAGCAACATACTCTGCTTCTGTTGTTGAAAGTGCAACAACACTTTGGATTTTTGAAATCCAACTGACAGTTGTTCCACCAACAATAAATACATATCCTGTAGTGCTCCTCCTGTTATCCTTGTCACCTGCCATATCTGCATCAACATATCCCCGTAGAGAAATGTTTGCACCACCAAAGCATAATGCTTGATTTGTGGTACCTTTCAAATATCTGAGAATCCATTTCACTGCCATCCAATGTTCCTTTCTGGGATTTTTCATGTACCTGCTTACAACTCCCACTGCATGTGCAATATCAGGCCTTGTGCAGACCATTACATACATTAAGCTTCCAACTGTTGATGCATATGGAACTTTATACATATAATCCATGTCTTCTTGGGTCTTTGGGCACATTTCCTTACTAAGTTTGAAATGGCTAGCAAAAGGTGTACTAACTGGTTTTGCATTGTGCATATTAAATCTTTTCAACACCTTTTGTATGTACTCATTCTGAGACAATGTTAATTTGCGATTTTTCCTGTCTCTAGTGATTCTCATACCAAGGATTTGTTTTGCAACTCCCAAATCCTTCATTGCAAATGAATTTGCCAATTTTCTTTTGAGTACATTTATTTCTTGCATGTTAGATCCTGCAACAAGCATGTCATCCACATACAATAACAATATAATATAGCTACCATCATTTTGCTTTTTCAGATAAACACAATGATCAGAGCGACATCTAGTATAACCTTGTTCAGACATAAACTTGTCAAATTTTAGATACCACTGCCTTGGAGCCTGTTTTAAGCCATACAAGCTCTTCTTCAACCTGCACACTAGTTTCTCCTTCCCTTTCACCTCATATCCTTGTGGCTGCTGCATATATATCTCTTCCTCCAAATCCCCATGGAGAAAGGTTGTCTTTACATCTAACTGCTCAAGATGCAAATCTTCAGCTGCTACAAGACTTAAAATAGTTCTGATTGAAGTCATTTTAACAACAGGAGAAAATATTTCATCAAAATCAATACCTTTCTTCTGTGCAAACCCCTTCACCACAAGTCTAGCTTTGTACCTCTGTTTTCCTCCATCTTCTTCCTTCAGCCTATAAACCCATTTATTCTTCAATGTAGTTTTTCCTGGAGGCAACCTGACTACCCAAGTCTGGTTATGCATTAAGGAGTCCATCTCTTCTTCCATGGCTACCTCCCACTTCTTCCTGCTTTCAACCTGCATTACTTCTTCATAACATTGGGGTTCACCAGAATCAGTCAACAATAAATAATATAATGAAGGAGAGTATCGTTCAGGGGGTCTACTTATCCTGGTAGATCTTCTAACACCACTTTCAGGTGTTTGGGGTGCCTGTTGCTGTTGTGGTGGTTGTTGTTGTTGATTATTATTATTTTCAATCACCTTTACCTTTTTAGTGATTTCATCAAGAACTGCGTATTCCTTGTTTTCTTTTTCATGTTTCTTTTCCTACAACTGATTCTTATACAAGACCTTTTCATTGAATATTACATCTCTGCTCCTAATGATTTTGTGATTTTCGTAATCATATAAGCGATAACCAAAATCATTAACACCATATCCAATAAAGGTACATTTCTTTGACTTTGCCTCAAGCTTTGTTCTATTTTCTTTATCAATATGGACAAAGGCCTCACAACCAAAAGGCTTTAAAAAGGAGTAGTTTACCTTTTTACCTGTCCATGCTTCCTCTGGAACACCACCATCCAAGGAACTTGAAGGCCCTCTGTTTATTAGATAAACAGCAGTATCTACAACATCTGCCCAAAACTGTAAAGGCAATCCTGCATGCAATCTCATGCACCTTGCACGCTCCATGATTGTTCTGTTCATCCTTTTTGATACACCATTTTCTTGTGGTGTTCTTGGAACTGTCTTCTCTCTGCGAATTCCATGTTCTGAACAGTACCTATCAAACTCTTTGCTGCAATATTCACCTCCATTATCTGATCTAAGACACTTCAATTTCTTTCCTGTCTCAATCTCAACCAAAGCTTTCCATTTCTTGAAAGTATCAAATACATCAGATTTATTCTTAATACAATAAATCCAAGCTTTTATAGTTGCATCATCAATAAAAGTAACATAATAACGAGAGCCACCGAGAGATGATACCTAAGTAGGTCCCCATACATCTGTATGCAAAAGCTCTAATCTTTTGCTCTTCTTTTCTTTCCCAACTCTGAGAAATCTGACTCTCTTCTGTTTTCCATAAATGCAATTCTCACAGAAATCCAAATCAACATTCTTCAAACCCGGCAACAAATTCCTTGAGTGAAGAATCTTCATCCCCTTTTCACTCATGTGTCTGAGCCTATGATGCCATAATGTTGCATCTGCTCCTTTGGAAGTTAAAGCATTAACAGAGTTAGAAATACCATTGCATAAATACAATGTACCAACCTTTTCGCCTTTTGCTATTACTAGGGCTCCTTTGGTGACCTTCCAAGCTTTATCTGTGAAAGTTGTCACACACTCTGAGAAATCTGACTCTCTTCTGTTTTCCATAAATGGAGTTCTGACAGAAGTCCAAATCAACATTCTTCAAACCTGGCAATAAATTCCTTGAGTGAAGAATCTTCATCCCTTTTTCACTCATTTGTCCGAGCCTATGATGCCATAATGCTGCATCTGCTCCTTTGGAAGTCAAAGCATTAACAGAGTTAGAAATACCATTGCATAAATACAATGTACCAACCTTTTCGCCTTTTGCTATTACCAGGGCTCCTTTGGTGACCTTCCAAGCTTTATCTGTGAAAGTTGTCACACAACCTTCACTGCCTAACTGCCCTGTTGAAATCAGATTTTTCTTTAGATCTGGAACATGCCTTACCTCCTTTAGTAGCCATTGGTTTCCATTCTGTTGTTTTACAAGAACCTTACCCATTCCAACAATTTTACAGGGTTTATCATCACCCAAACGAACTTGTCCAAAATCTCCTTGAACATAGTCATGAAAGTATTTCTTATTAGGTGTGGCATGGAATGAGGCCCCTGAATCTACCACCTAGGAATCAGTAATATTTTCGAAAGAAAGAATCAAAGCATCTTGTAACACCTCACCTGTCACATTTGCTTCGTGATTGTTTTCTTGTTGTGCATCTCCTTCTTTTCCCTTCCGAGATCTATAGTATTTCTTTAGGTGTCCTTTCTTTCCACATTTCCAGCACACTATCCCCGATCTGGACTTGGATCTGCCTTTCCTTGATTACTGCGATATCCTGAGCTCTTTCCTCTTTCCAATTTTCTTCCCCTAGACTCTGTACTCAAAGCATTACCCGATGTCTCACCGAAGCTTTTCCGTCGCATTTCCTCGCTAAGGATAGCACCGACAACATCATCAAACTTTAAAGTACTAGATCCAAACATAGAGTTACTAATGGCCATTACTAAACCATTCCAACTTTCTGATAATGAGCACAAGAATAACTGAGCTCTAACTTCATCATCAAAGTTTACCCCTACAGAACATAACTAACTTGTAACAGTATTAAAATCATTTAAATGGTCTGCAACAGATCCACCTTCCGACATCTTCATATTAAATAACCGTTTCATGAGAAATACCTTGTTTGAGGCCGAGGGTTTTTCATATAGTTTTGACAACGCCTTAATCAAACCCTCTATCGTTGTTTCCTTCAAAATGTTGAAGGCAACTGATGCAGCGAGGCACAACCGTATTGTTCCGAGTGCCTTTCTATCGAGAAGGTTCCATTCTTCATCTGTCATACCCATCGGCATCTTTGTTTTTCCACCCAATGGTAGGTACAGATCTTTCTGATACAGATAATCTTCCATCTGCATCTTCCACAGCGAGAAGTTTTAGCCGTTAAATTTCTCGACCCTAAACTTACCATCTTCCGCCATTGCTCCCACTCGAACCAGGAACCCTTCTTTCCTGCAAGTTTATCAGCCAAATAGACCTTCGGCTCTGATACCAGTTGTTAGAAAATTATATATTACGGAGCAATGGAACACATAAAATATTGCAGAAATATAAACACAGAGAACGCATAAAAGAAGAGAGACACAGATATACGTGGTTCACCCAGTTTGGGCTACGTCCACCCCGAATAGCCAGTCCTTCCTTGATCATGACCCATAAGAGGTCTTGACTTCCAAGGGTTTCTCATCAGATAGGAGAACAATGCTCTGGAAGGGATACGTAGCAAGGAATCCATTAGAGAGATCTAGTTCCAATGCCCCCAGTACCTAATGCACAACATCACTGAATTGATTGTCATTTGATGTAGGCATGGAACAGGTTGCCACATATTTGGCCCATGGTGGAGAAGATACCATTGGAACAAAAGGACCATTTAGGGAAGATGGTTGATTGGAATCCATATTTGGACCGAGAAATGAAAGTTGGTCAATGATGACAATTTTGTCTTCATGTAAGAAACACATCACTCGAAAGAGTGTTGAAACAATAGCTCCCATGTCATAAACATAGTCACACCCAATAAGTAAGTTGTAATCTAAAGGGCCTGGTACTACCATCACATTGAGATAAACAATTTTTCCTCCCAAATTAATGGGCAACTGAGGAAGGATCCCTAATGATTGATTAGTTCCTCTATTAAAAGCCAACAGATTCTGGGTAATAGGTACAAGTGGCGATGAATCAAGTGGTTTCTAAGAAGTGGAGGAAAGGATACTCATAGATGCACCTTCATCTATAATAGTTCTAGGTACAATCGTATTACAAACCTGTACTATGATCTGGAAAGCCACATAAGAAGGAAGACGACATCTTGCCAGTCAATTCCAATCAAAGGAAGTGACTAGACTATTTGGAGGGGGTACCGTAGGAATGAGATAATTACCCCCTTCAGTTACAAGAATGGGATGATTTTCCTCCTATCTTGATGGAACAAGAGGATTGCCTCCAAACTCATTGGAATCTAAAGAAACGAAAAGAACCTGAGTGGTATCATACTCACTCTTTACAGAAAAGGTACGATTAAATGAAGGTGAAATCGGGTCAACTGTTTCCTCGATCTGTGATTGGTTAGGTATAGACTCATGGGATTCACATTCAGAGAGAGTGGGTTTGACCGACGGTTGATTTGGGTATGTCACTTTATCAACTAGTGAAGGATTAAGGAAAAGTCTCTTGTAACCAGATGGAAGTCCCTGTAGAGAAGCAGGACGATTATCCAATACTTTTTTGGCTTCATCCAGATAGGGACAAAGGTGAATGGGGTGATTCCCTTTTCATAACCTAGAGCGAAACTTAACTTTACCCTTCTTTCCATGAAATTTACTACCACTAGTTGATGGTGTGTCACCAACATGATCTCGAGAAGTTGATGACATAGGATGATGAGAACGAGAAGACCATTCTTCAAATATTTGAGGAATACCAGAACAATTTCGAAGAAGATGGTCTCCTGTACAAAGTTTGCAAGGATATCGAAATTTGTGAGGCTTATTGAATGGTTTCTCATGAGAAGTTGCATTCGAAGTAATGGTTTCTTGGTTGCCCCCTTGCTAAATTTTTTTCTTCTTCTTCTTCTTTCCTTTCTTCTTCTTCTTCTTATTTTTGAGCGTGGGGTCCTCCAAGGGAAGTTTTGGGGCTTAGAGCCCAGATTTTGGTCAAAATTTGTAACCTCGATGTAAATACTCCGCATTTTGTGGGCGCAGAGCACGTAGTTTGTAAAAGAGTCACAGGGTTGCCCGCCCTCAATTTTGTAATGTAATGTTGACTATAGAGATCTACCCATGGTCCGCATACCATGGGATTGTATAAATAAAGCGAGGCTCTAAGTAGTTAAGACATCTAAGAATCATGGAATCTAATGATGAAATAGAAGCATAGCAGAAGATGTAAAGTGTAAAGTCGAGTTTTTGGTTCGTAGAGTAGGAGAAGGCTCTACAGCTAATTGCATAAAGGCCTAGTAGTCCGCAGCTAAGTGTGTGGACCCTTGCAGCTGAGTGCGCAGGGCGAGTCGATTCTGTAACAATTGGAAGAATTGATAAAGAGAAGTTTATATCATTTCTGTGTATTTATTTCATGTTTCATGCATTGAATGTATTAGGTATGAATTGCACTTCTGTTGTTTATATGATGCACAAATATATATAACTGTGTTAATTAAGTGAATACCAGATAGAATATCTATTTACGTGAAGTTAACTAAGATCGGTAAGAAGATAATTAAGATATGTGGTGTAGTTTGGGGAAGTAGCATAGGTTGCTGCCATAGCAATGCGAAAGCATCTCAGCGCCTAGTTAGGCTGTGCTGAAGCCGATTATAATGGATCGCAAAGATATTGAAGGTCAGAACATTGTGCGAAGTGACTTGTGTGAAGGTAGGCATAGTTGGACTAAATCGACACCTCAGACATCTCAAGGGTGCAGAAACTTCGGGTGAGACTTCAGTCCATGCTCCGTGGTTTGATGCCGAAAGGGCTAATAGTGTAGGGATTTGTTTGGCTAAATAACTCCGAACTTGGGTCAGGCCCCCTCAAGCCAAAAAATGGTTCCATTATCAAGACTAGAATCTGCATAGAGATGTTTGATGTTATATCATTGGAATCCAACTAAGAAGGAAATTGAAGGCTTGTTGGACAGAATAATTTACGAGTTCATAGCACAGGAGAATAGGAATCTATGACTATAAAAATAAGAGTGGTTAGACTACTACCTATACACATAGATCCACGAAATCTTCTTTGCGTCTTTCCCTACTGAGCTATACGAGTTGATCGCGAAGCTAGCAAATAGCCAAGGAAAGTGGGAACTGGATGATCCTATTGTGTGGACCCTCGAGTTACTGAGAAGGTTGGAAGCATCAGAGGATAAGATCAAGCACACCATCGATCATTGGTTCGATCGGATTATAGGAGGATTCATTACTGAGTTCACGGTTGACACCTCAGTCAGTTATAGTGAGGTAGAGCGACGCTTTCTCAAAGAACCGCGGGGTGAGTACGTAAAGTCTTTAAATACTTGGATTAAAATTCTATCGTGTGAAAAGAGGGTTATGTAGTGCTATAGACATTTTTGGGCACTGAAACCCTAATCATATATGTCCATAAACCAAGGGTTCCTAAGTCCCTAAAAGTGTTATTCCATCCCCTAAAAGAACAAGGTCAGCTGATTACATCATCTCCCAGAAGTTCTCCATGAAAAACTACTCAGAACTGGTCAAAACTGGACCATCTCACCTGCTCCATGGTCAAAGTGCAATGCATCCCACCTAATGCACAAGGGAAGTGCGATGCATACTGAAAAGCCCTTCTATGGGGTGTGATGGGCAAAAGTGGACAAATGGCAGAGGCATTTTGAGAGGTGGATGATCATGGAATCTTCCAGAAACTTCTCCTCTGACACTTGCCTCTCTGAATTCACCCAGGGATGAGTAAGAGATCATCATTCTCCAAGTGGAATCAAGAACTATCAGAAGAGAGGAAACTAAGCAGATCCCAAAAGCTGACTCACCCCCTTTGCAAACATCTATATATGGATTCCTCATCCTAGAGATCCAGAGGCTGGAATTTTGTATCTTGTAAAGAAGTGTTGTTGGTTTCTTGGTGTAACATCATAGTGTTGGGTGATCTAATATTTTCATGAGGTGAAGAAGGGCTTCTTGCTGAGAGGATGACGCTGGGTCAAAACAATTGGTTGTAATCCTCTTTTCTCATTCTTGATATTAATAAAGCTATTCAAGTTTTCCTCTACATTCTTGTATGTTTGATGATATATGCTTTTGTGTGGTCAATATACATCTGGTCCTATATTGTTTATGATTGTAGATCTCTGTTCTTCGATAGTATTATGCTGCTTTCATTCCACAGGTGATCTTTGAAGCTGTGTTGACGAGAGAGGAGCAGTAAGGATCTGTCAGAAGAAGGGAGAGGAACCGAGCAAGGAACCAAGCGCAAGACAGAGGTTGGTGTCCTTCATTCCCCTCTTATCTACTTTTCATAAAGGAAAATGAAAGTAGTTTTAGTTTGTTTGTTTCTAAGATAGCTACCAGTCTTAGTGGGACTAGCCGCTCTGCATAGACACTAGATTTCCCAATAACAAAATGGTGACTTCGCTGGGAAAACAGTGGAAATAGATGTTGAAGTAATTGACGGAAACCTAGATTACAACATCCTACTAGGTAGACCCTGGATATATGCCATGGCTGCGGTTGTGTCGACCTACTTCAGGAAGATTGCATTTCCTTTTCAAGGGGGAATTACAATCGTCGACCAACAAACATTTCTCCCCAATAGTTCCCAAGTTATGGGAAGCATTCCAATGATCCATGGAAGCCCCCATTCGCTTCAAAATATCGGAGTAGGCCTGCTAAAAGACCCTATATTAATGGGGACTTTTGCCCTCCCACCTCGAATCAATCTGGCAGAAGTGGCCACGGTATGAACCTGCAATATGATATCTTCTATTCGAAAGATCTCAAAAAATGATATTAGCATGGATCATCTGCAGGTATTGCCTCCAAGCCCGATAGAAATATTGTAGCAATCAATGTTTTTGGCATGGGAGGCAAACCCAAATCAACGCTCATCAAGCGTTTGGATAGATAGGTCTAAGGAATATGGCACCCCTTCAGATCCTTGGTCGTAAGTACATTACACAGACGAAGGAATTGTTCAGTCAATGATAATTGATGGGGTGCCATGGGAAGATTACCACCATCGTTCCCATCTTCCGGATTGTCAAGAAGATACTCCTGATGACCTTCATCATCCTTCAGTTTTTGATTTCCAGATTCGGCGTTCCACAGGCCATAGTCACAGATCATGGATCGCATTTTCGTAATCACATGATGGTTGAATTGGCTGCCAAATTGGGGTTGTCCCACGACAGCTCTACTCCATATTACCCGCAGGCCAACGGACAGGTTGAAGCAATCAAAAAGGTCCTAAAGCGGATGCTACAAAGGATGACTGGAGTTCAAAAAAGGAGTTGGCACCTGATCCTGTACTCAGCCTTGTGGGCATACCGAACATCGGTAAGGAATGCTACTAGGTTTACACCCTTCCAACTGGTGTATGGCCTAGAAGCAATCTTACCAGTTCAATGTGAAATCTCGTCCCTCAAACTCACAGTCGACCTTCTCCCCAGAACTTCAGAAGAGGAGGCTCATTTCTTGGAACTAATCTAATTGGATGAAACCCATCGTGATGCCGCTTTGGCTAATGAAGCTCATAAGAAACGAGTCAAGATGCAGTTCGACAAGAATGTCAAACCTCGTGTCTTCTCAAAAGGTGACTTGGTCTTACTTTACGACCAGGAATCCGATAAATTGGGAGCAGGAAAATTCAAGTCTTTATGGATGGGCCCCTATATTGTTCAACATGTATTAGCAAAAGGGGCCTACGAGTTAGTAGATTATGATGGGATTCCACTAGCGCAACCCCATAACGGGTTGTACCTTAAGCGTTACTACGCATGACTCAGTGTAGTAACCCCTATGCTTTTGTTACATTTTTGTTTTCGCTAAGAGTAATTGTTTTGGTCAGGTAATCCACTTTTACATGTGTTACAGATGTCGAACCTATTGGAATCATTTGCTGGATATGCCGACGGAGCGAGTCGTAGTTCGCAGAACCTATCTTCTGCGGCTTGGGCCATTTTTGATCCAAGCGGCGAGTTAGTAAGTTTCAGAGGGGTATGTATTGGTCGGTCAACAAATAACATTGCTGAATATAGCACGTTGATATAACTCCTCTCTGATGCCATCACACATGGAATACACCGGCTTGTCGTCAGGTTAGACTCACAACTCGTCATCCTACAACTCACTGGTATCTACTCCATCTGAAATCCAGCTATCTATTGCATGTTCCTAAGGGTCAAAATTTTGGAAAGGAAATTTGATTCTATTCAATATCAGCATATTTCCATAAACTTAAACACATTAACAGACTCATTGGCAAATTATGTGTTAGATAGACATTTGCAACATTTATAAAAAAGAAGCATTTCATCAATATTTGCATCAGGATCGTGTAACTTAACCAAAATAAAACTCCGAAAATCAAAAATATATATATAACTGTTTGTGGTTTACACACAATGTTCTGTAACCAAGACAAAATTGGTCAGAAGACCCAAAACTCAAAATGCTAGGGGGAACCCTAGTCTAATGATGTTGGTGATAACAAGTCACCGCCTGTGCAATCATGCGTAAAAGCCTAGTCCATCGACTTGGCACGCCAGTAGTATATCGCTGCAACCGCAGAGGCAGCTCATCAGTCCTCACATCCAGAATACCAAGAGTGAGGCCCTTGACCTAATCCTACAATGTTGAAAGAGTCTCGGCCATATCAAGGTTGCGAAGGATAGCCCTTCCCACAGCCTCTCCTGCTGGAGTGGAAGCTAGCACTCTCAGGTGTACTACTGGCCGAACTGGTCCAACATCTGCATGAGCACATGAGTTTCTATTAGTCTTGATAGAAGAAATCACAAGAACATTATAAAAAGAAATGATAAACAGAGATATGGTCGGAGAATTTACCGATAACACCCCACTACTCGCCAGCCAGCAGCACCAAATCCGGATCTCCCCAGAAATCCATACCAGCATATGGATACTCGGAAAAAACCATCTCCTGACAGTTGAACCACTATAAGAAGGTATCAGAAAAGGAAACCCGGGACTGACCAGCATGTCAGGCCATAAGGTCGACCCATCTCTCCATCCGTGGCTCAATCGATGGAGGTAAACCAAGTGAAATATATTGCCGTTGCATCAGTGGGATCTTTTCCAAGGCAAAGGCGATCAAAATAGAACCATAGCCAAAGTTCTTAAATTTTCCATTCTTCACCTTGGTCAGTTGTTCTTTCATCACAGGGAGTACCGCATCACACTAGTTGAACACCTTTGGTTCAAGGCATTCCAAGGCGTACTGCACATAAGACCTGTTGGCCACATGAAGAGCCGCACTACCAGCTAGTCTAGCAAAAGTGAATAGAATGGTCCTCAAAGACTGATCAGTGACATTGTGGATGTTGATCTTGTCGTCCCTACTCAGCTGAGATCCCTCTCTATAATACTGGCGAATATAATCTCTCACGGATTCGCCCCCACGGGCAAGACCTAATAATGAAAGAGGGGCACCGCACCTCGATAAACCGGTCAAAAAATAGATGTCCACGACAGTCAAAGGGATAGATTTACCTCTGATCTGAAACACCTGGTTGGTAGGATCCCATGCATCAAGAAAATATTGCAACAGATTGATTTGTTGCCTCATGCTAGAGGTGCAGAAAAACTTGAACAAGCCACAGTTCCGCAATGCATTTACCGTAACTAGATCATGTAAAGCAAGCATGTCCTCTTCTTCATTCTCACGTTCTCGCCATGTAACAGGCATTTTGCTCTGATGAATCTCTGAAAACAAACAAGAGAGGAGTCAGGATCCTGATTTGGTGAAAAACAGGAAAAAATTCCATGAAAAAATTGTGCACAAGTTTCCCTCCTTGCGCCCATCGCACCCCCAGCAGTGTACTGGGTGGGATGCATACTGACTAGCCAATGGCCAGGCCAGTATGCATCACACCTTTCGATGTAGGAAAGGTGCGATGGAGCCAGGGTGAATTTTTCAAACCCTAGGGGCTCAGAAAAACTAGGAAACATGCTCAGAATTAAAAAAGGAAAGAATGAAACTAAAGAGCTCAGGTTTAGCTCCTACCTGGTCTAGACGGCGCCAAGAATCATCCACAGAATCTCCCAAAATTAGCTGGTGAAAATCAAGGGGGAAAAGCACCTCTAGAGCTCCAACAAACCAAAGTTCAAATGAAATGGTAAAATGAGGGGTAAAATCCACTTTTAAATTACTTTTTACGTTATTCAAGTAAAATATTAGTGTTTTAACTCATTTTTGAAACATATATTGTTCATTTCTAATCGGTTTGATGAAGCAATTGAACAGGCAGTACAACCTTTGAAGGAACAAAGTGATTAATGGTGAAATTAAATCAATGACCATTATCATCGAGCAATTTTTATGTGGAGTTCAAGCTCGTTAAAAATTAAACATAAGCAGTGAGCAAATGTTTCCCCCAGAGTTTAAGCTCATTCATTAAAAAATGAACCAATTTCCGGTAAATAACCATTGTGAATGCATTATCATCAGCTTTTGAGCCATGGTCGTGTTCTCATCATCACCTCCACTCTGTTTTGGCCGATCATTCACCTCCATTTGATTGTTTACCCCTTTTGAGGAACAGCTGCGAAGAGTGATCCTGTTAGCCATCCTTGTAATGCTACCGTGATTGGAAAATTCCAAACCTTACCTGGAATCAGCTGCTACCCGAATCTTTCACTCGTTCCTCAAAAAACGAGTCTCCTTTAAGCTCTTTTCATCTGACTCATAAAATATGAAAATATTTCCGAGCGATTGGCCTCTCCAGCTTGTTAAAGTGACCGGAAGTGCCATCCCTCCTCTAGATTTTAATCTTTTTGGACCTGAGGGATTATTACACAAAAAGATCGAGCGCTTGTTTTGTTCGGCTCGTTAAAATTACCGAAAATTCATCCCTTTCGTATTATTTTATACTTTTTCAGACCTAAGGGATTATATGACGAAAAAGAATTATTGGAGTCTTCTTTACGTCCCTTTCAGACTCTCTAAAATTGAAAAGGACCGAGTTGTCTTTGTCGTTAAACTCATTAAAACCTAATAGCGACAAACTTGTCTATACAGACGAGAACGAGTTTCACTATCGCTAGGCTCGTTAAAACATATTAATTGGTTTGCCCAAAGGGAAAATTATAGAACAAGCATATGTTATCCTCCTCAAGCTTGACAAAAATAAAGAGGTACTGGTCAGCAATGACTGGGGAAAAATTGGGAAGAAAACTTGAAGAAACTTTATTGGTAGCAAGTCGCTCTTGAACATGACACTTTCACTCCGCATCCAAGTCGGGTTGGGTTGTTCCGTTCACTGGTCATATCACCATTGGTCCATCACACCATCCACATTTGGGGTTAACGCTACCAATCCATCATGTCAGTTTCGCTGGTATGTTCAAGAGAAGTCGCTCAGAGAATTCACCTGTGTCTCATCCGCTGCAATACATTCACGCTCCATTTTTCATGACCGCCACCCTGAACCCTATATCGTCACATTGTTTTCACCTCCATTAAAATCATTTTCTCTGTTCCGTGTCGTAGATGTGGGATTCATTAAGGCCCTCCTACGACGAATCGCTTCTTGTCGACATCAGCTCATTATCCAGGAAGTCGATCTAGGAACAACCCTTTTAGTACTTTGAAGCTTGCATGCCTCAATGGCAAGTTTCTCACTTCCGGCGACAAGTTTACATCAATGGCCTTCGACCGAAAGATTTTGCGTGGTGTTCGACGCCAAGTCCCTTTTTCACACCACGTGAATTTTACTGTAGTACCTTGAGGGTCATCATCATTATCGGTGATTCCTCTCGCACCTGTTAACATCTTACATCATTGGCTGGTAATCAGGCAATGTCTTTCCATGTTTGACTCCAGAACATCTCTCACATGGATCGAATTGTACTTTGAGTGAAGATCGAACGAGATTGAAGACCTAGGATCTAGTTTCATCCATCCGAGCTGCGATATATACTCAGGAAAATAAAGACATCAAATGTATATTGCTGCTGCACAGATAATCATCCAAACTAAGGGATGATGACTCTACCAGAATCATCAGTCTGCACACAGACGATTGTCTGTCCTATGTACATGAAAATGAATTTATAAAGCTGAGCATGGGAATGCTAGACTCAGCCAGATCATGAAAATATTATGAAGATAATGTATTGTATTGTATCTCATTACAGGTCGCCTTCCAACTCGAAAAACTTTGGATCCTCATGATAAAGCATTTCACCTGACATCAAAAGATTAACGACCTCATGCTTTAGGGAGCAACTGTTATAGAAATTTTTGGGCACTACAACCCCAATCATATATGTCCATAAACCAAGGGCTCCTAAGTCCCTAAAAGTGTTATTCCATCCCCTAAAAGAACAAGGTCATCTGATTACATCATCTCCCAGAAGTTCTCCATGAAAAACTACTCAAAACTAGTCAAAACTAGACCATCTCACCTGCTCCATGGTCAAAGTGCGATGCATCCCACCTAATGCACAAGGGAAGTGTGATGCATACTGAAAAGCCCTTCTATGGGGTGCGATGGGCGAGAGTGGACAAATGGCAGAGGCATTTTGAGAGGTGGATGATCATGGAATCTTCCAGAAACTTCTCCTGTGACACTTGCCTCTCTGAATTCGCCTAGGGATGAGTAAGAGATCATCATTCTCCAAGTGGAATCAAGAACTATCAGAGAGAGGACACTAATCAGACCCCAGAAGCTAACTCACCCCCTTTGCAAACATCTATATATGGATCCCTCATCCTAGAGATCCAGAGGCTGGAATTTTGTATCTTGTAAAGAAGTGTTGTTGGTTTCTTGGTGTAACATCATAGTGTTGGGTGATCTAAGCTTTTCATGAGGTGAAGAAGGGCTTCTTGCTGAGAGGATAACGTTGGGTCAGAACAATTGGTTGTAATCCTCTTTGCTCATTCTTGATATTAATAAAGCTATTCAAGTTTTCCTCTGCATTCTTGTATGTTTGATGATATATGCTTTTGTGTGGTCAATATACATCTGGTCCTATATTATTTATGATTGTAGATCTCTGTTCTTCGATAGTATTATGCTGATTTCATTCCACAGGTGATCTTTGAAGTTGTGTTGATGAGAGAGGAGCGGCAAGGATCTGTCAGAAGAAGGGAGAGGAACCGAGGAAGGAACCAAGCGCAAGAAAGAAGTTGGTGTCCTTCATTCCCCTCTTATCTACTTTTCATAAAGGAAAATGAAAGTAGTTTTAGTTTGTTTGTTTCTAAGATAGCTACCAGTCTTAGTGGGACTAGCCACTCTGCATAGACACTAGATTTCTCGATAACATGTAGTTTCATTGATGTTCAGGGCTACGCGAAGTGAAAAATCTTAAAGAACAAAGGAAATAAGGGACCAAAAATAACATCTCGATTTCACCTCCGCGAGGGGACAAGGAAGAGCTCACGAAGGTCTCTCTACAAAGTGCAATCCATTTGATAAGGAAAAGAATTCCACAAATACCACCCCCACCCACACCACCACCAGCTTCACGCCCATCACCTCCATCTTCACCCGTACCATCTCCACCACCACCGCGATTCAACATGGAAAGAACAGTGAAGTTGCATGTGTTTAAGGGATTGGGAAATGAGGATCCGAACCAATTTTGGTTCATTGTAAGAATCGTATGGGAAGCACAAGTAGTTACAGATGAAAATATAAAGAAAGCGAAATTGGTTAGCACCCTGCAAGATCACGCATTAACCTAGTATATTAAGCACTCCAATGATAATCTGAATGTGGGAATCACGGATATCCAAATTGTGCTAAATAAAAAATTTAGTAGGTCAAAGTCTGAAGCACAGTCGATCATTGGATTCAAAGAGATCACGATGCTACCAGGTGACTCCTTAGGAGCTAGATCAGACGTTGAAATGTATGATCCACGAAGCTAATATGAATCTAACGGATGGACAGCACTACAAGTGGTTTGTAGCCTCTCTAACGCCACATTTAAGGAGTGCACTATCATAGCAGAAGCTAACGACTCAAGCAAAGGCCTTAGAGATCATCATGAGGCTGCATGAGACCCCGATGTAGGATCCTAACTTGGGTTTTTAGTAGATCCACACGCTACTAAATAATTTATGCCTTGAGATGCAGAGTCTGAAACAGGATAGGACCACTCGACCCGAAGTGCGCGAAGAGGTGTGGTGCATAAAATGCAAGGGTCGGGGTCATGACATGGACTATTGCCCAGTCTTGGAAAACTACCTCGCGAAGGAGGACCGATGCCTTTAATGCCAGAAGTGCAAGCAGGACCTAGCGGGACACTTGCTTTGTGGTGCGCGATTTGTCAAATAGCTAGAAAACATGCCACGGACAATTACCACTTGTTACAGAAGTATATGCAAATTTTGCAGCAGTTGTTCTGTAACTTTTGTAGGTCATTGGGACACAATGAGTGCACTTGTAGAAGCTATGGGTTGATGATGAATAGAACTCCCACCTATAGAGTTCAGGCCAAAACACGGCCCCTTGACCAAAATACAGGAATGATGTGAATAGGATTTCAGGGGCGCCGATGAGGCCAAGGCAGAGGAGGACTTGGAAGAAGTTGCGAACATTTGATATGCTACAATTGTGGAGGGTCAAGACATTATGCCTGCGATTGCATGAACCCAATGTGCCCGTCATGTTTGTATTACACCTTGTTTTATCACAAGTCAGAAGATTGTCCTACGCTGATAGCTAGGATACGCGACAAAGGAGTGCTACCACCTCCCCCGACTCAAAACCTGCAAATGATGAGGTCTGAGCCGTGCTAAGAAGAACCTAATGTAAATATCGTGCTTCATAGTGGAATTACAACTGGAGATGATAAAGGCAAATAGCCCAAAGAAAGCACTTCGATTCACAAAGCTCTGGCGAAGGAAGCAGAATTTGATTTGGAGCGCGCCCAATAAAATTTTATGGAAGCTAAGAAGAACTTCGCTGATGCCTCCACTTAGGAAGCAAATACAGACTGAAGCTAGAAATCTACCCATCGATGCTCATGACGTTCCTAGAAACATGTATGTAGTGCTCCGAATGTGAACATTGTGCTCCAAAGTGGAATTGCGATGGGAGATGACAAAGGAAAACATCTAGAAGATAGTACTTGGGTTCACAAAGCTCTGGCGAAAGAAGCGGAGTTTGATTTGGACTGCACTCAGGAAAGCTTCATGGAAGCTAAGAATAGCTTCACTGATGCCTCTACTTCAGGAAGCAAAGATAGACCGGAGCCGGAGATGGACCCATCTATGCTCACTATGTTCGTAGAAACATGTATGAAGTTACTGCATGACAGTAAGGCTATAAAAGGATTATAGGAACTCATTAATAGATGCACTGGGACCGCACCAGGAGAACCGCGTGTAGTTTGGAAGATTGGAAAGCATAAGACAAGGATGGGAAGAGAGATGAGACTTACTGCGCAGATTAGAGAATATGAGATGGATCAAGTCATCCTGGATTTAGGATTGGATGAGAATGTTTTGCCAAAATAGACATGGGAGTGAATGGGGAGACCTACACTGCAGTGGTCTCCTATTCAGCTGTGAATGGCGAACCAGCAGAAAATAATACCCATGGGACGATTATAGGGAATAACCGTCGATATTGAGGGAGCACACGCACTGACAGATTTTGAAGTAACAGAGATTGTTGATGACAGCAATCCCTACCCCGTACTCTTAGGAATTGATTGGGCCACTGACATGAATGGAGTGATTAATCTGAAGAAGCGCAAGATGATTTTTGAGAAGTGTCTACGCGTAATTATACCCATAGACCCTGTTGAAGGATCACACTATACAAAGCCAGTGCATGACTATGAAAGTGATGATGATTTGGACTACATCTACAAGATAACCGCGATAGAGAAATACTAGGTAAATCCCACCATGGATGGGCGGATTTCATGGGAGCAAAAGAGCTCCTATACTTCAGATTCTGATGAGGAGATAGAGCGATGGTAGAATCGATGACCAGATCACTGTGCTATGTATCGATAGAAGTGAGAGACCTACCTGCTTATGATGGTTTAAGTGAGGTAGATACTTTCTTGGATAAATTTGAAAGAGAAGTGCCGGAAAAGAAATGCTTCCAAGCCTTAGACTAGGTACTTCACGCTACGCCCACGAGATGGTGGGGTACGCACAAAGGAAGCTTTGACGACTGGCACAAATGTAGAAGGATGATGCGCATATGATTTGGGAAGCCTAGGGTGCAAGTGATAGACAAGTACAATGGACGGGATGACCCGCGTGTGCATCTGGCCAGGTGGGCATAGACATATGGAGAAAAGGCACAATCGGAATGGGTGTACCTGTTCTGTCATACCCTCGATGTTATACTGATGAACTAGTATATAGAAACAGAGCTTCACCATGGGACCGATGAATGGGATGTCCTACATGAAGGGTTCATACTGATCTTCAACTTTGAGGATGAATTTGACTGTATTGAAGAAGCACTACAAGAAGTAAAAGTTGTAATCTTTAGGATTCCGTATGATCCTGTAGAACTGGTGCAGCCTGAATGGGTTGCTCAGTTAAGTTGTGCACTAGAGTGTTATAATGTAATTGCTGAAGAAGAGGATGAAGATCTGTGGAAAATTAATATTCCAGAGATAGAAGGCCAACATGATGTTCAAGGACCGCAAATTGAGAACCATTACATAACCGCGCCAGTGAAGACTAAGCAGGTGAATATTTGTGTTGGGCACGGGATCCCCCAAGGCATTAATTGGGGCTTAAAGCCCACATTTTGACTAATTATAATGTAAATACTCTACGATGTGTGGGCATGGAGCACAAATATTGTAAATGAGTCAGAGGATTGTCTGCCCTCATTTTTGTAATGTAATGTCAGCTTGAGAGATCTACCCACGAACCATGGGATTGTATAAATAGAGAGAGGCTCTAATTTGTAAGGAGACATGGAATGAATGACAATGAATTGAGTCTGATCTAAGTGATTCGTTGGGTCGTAGAGTAGGAGAAGGCTCTGCAGCTGAGTGCGCAAAGGCCTAGTAGTCCACAGCTAAGTGCGCGGACCCCTGCAGCTGAGTGTGCAAGACGAGTCGAGTCTATAACCATTGGAGAAATAATAAAGAGAAGTTTCTTATCATTCTGTGTATCTTTTTCCTATTTTGCATATTGGGTATGAATTGCAATTTTACTGTTTATATGTTGCATGAACTTATATGAATGTGTTGAATAAGTGAACATAAGATAAGTATCTGTTTATGCAAAGTTAACTAACTCTTATAAGGAAGATAAGTAAGATCTGTGGTGTAACTTGGGGAATTAGCACAGATCGTTGCCTTAACAGCATGAAAGCACTATAGTCCTTGGGTAGGGTTGCACGTAGATAATTATAACAACTCACGGAAGTGTTGCAGAAGAGTGCGCGAAGTGACCTGCGTGAAGCTGGTTCACAGTTGGACTAAAGCGACACCTCAGACATCTCAAGGGTGTGGAAACTTGGTTCCAGCATCCCCCCATACTGCTTTGGGTGAGACCTCAGTCTGCGCTCCATGGGTTGTTGCCGAAAGGGCCAGTAGTATAGGGATTTTTTTGGCTAATTAACTCTGAACCTAGGTCAGGCCCCATCAAGCCAACAAATGGTTTTGTTTTTGGGACTGGAATCTGCATAGAGATGTCTGATGTCGCATCACTAGAATCCAACTAAAAAGGAAATCAAAGGCTGGATTGACAGGAGAATTCACGAATTCGCAGCGCAGGAGAAAAGGAATCTACGACTGAAAAAAGAAGAGTGGTTTGACTACTACCAGTACACATAGACCCACGAAATTTTCTTTGCATCCTTCCCTACTAAGTTGTATGAGTGGAATGTGAAGCTAGAAGATAACCAAGGAAGGTGAAAGCTCGACAGTCCTATTGTGTGGACCCCGAATTAGTGCGCACATTAGAAGCGTCGTGGGATAAGATCACGTGCGTTGTTGATCATTGGCTCAATCAGATTATAGGAGGATGTTGGGCATGGAATCCCCCCCACAACATGTTTTTGGGGCTCAAAGCCCAAGTTTTGTTCAAATGTATTGTAAGACTCAGTGAAGTATGGACGCGGAGCACGATATGTATGGTTGAGTCATAGGGTTTTCCACCCTCAGTAATGTAAACTAATGTAAAGTAATGTCGACCTACCCATGGTCCGTAGACCATGGGATTGTATAAATAGATAGAGGCTCTAAGTTGTAAAATAATAAGGAATCAAGTCATGGAGTTTTGATAAGAGATTGAGTTTGTAA
This sequence comes from Pinus tabuliformis, assembly GCA_031772625.1. Classification (NCBI taxonomy): domain Eukaryota; kingdom Viridiplantae; phylum Streptophyta; class Pinopsida; order Pinales; family Pinaceae; genus Pinus; species Pinus tabuliformis. The sequence continues at coordinate 237,637,864 of CM062806.1, read as the reverse complement.
AGTGCATAAGTGTGTCTTGGGTCGTAGAGTAGGAGAAGGCTCTCCAGCTGAGTGCACAGAGACCTAGTAGAGTCCGTAGTTAAGTGCACGGACCCCTGCAGTTGAGTGCGCAGGGTGGAGTCAAGTCTGTAATCGGAGAAAGAGATAAAAAAGAGAAGCTTTATTCCAATCTTGAGCATCTATTCTTGTCTTACTTCTATGCATTTATACTATTTTGTTTATCGTGCACACTTATATGAATGTTGAACTCTGTTAAGAATAATTGGGCTAACACGGATAAGCTAAGTAATTGAATGATAACAAAGTAAGGATAAAGAATTGGGGTAATAACTTGATCATGCCACGAACAGGGCTGCACGAAGGTAGCATCGCAGGCTAAGAGGAACAGATAGCTGTGTGGAGCAACGTGCACGCAGGGTTAAATCGTGAACCACCAAAAACCATAAGACATCTCCAGGGTGCGGAAACTTGGTTCTAGCACCCTCCCATACTACCTTGGGTGAGACCTCAGTCCGTGCATTTCATACTGTTGCTGAAAGGGCCGATAGTTTCGGGATTTGTTTGGCTAAATCACCTCCGAACCTGGGTCAGACCCATACAAGCCAACAAATGGTTCTGTTGCTGGGATCGGCATCTGTTTAAGGGATGTCTGATGTCATGGCACTGGAATCCAACAAAGAAAGAAATTGAAGAGTGGTTGGACAAGAAGATTCAAGAATTCATGATGCAGGAAGATAGGAACCCACGAGTGTTGAAGGAACAGTGGTTGGAGTGCTACTTATACATGGAAATTCACGAAATTTTCTTTTCTTCCTTTCCTTCTGAGCTATATGAGTGGATCGTGAAACTAGCAGACAGACAGGGAAGGTTCAGGCTCGATAAACCATTAGCGTGGACTCTAGAAGTAGTGCACAGATTAGAAGCCTTGGAAGACAAGATCGCATGAGTTGTGGACCACTGGCTCAATCGAGTTATAGGGGGGTTCATCACTGAGTTCGCAGTTGATACAATCGTCAGCTACAGTGAGGCGGAGTGACGCTTCCTCAAAGGACCGCGAGGTAAGTATATTAAATCTTTGAACACTTGGATTAAGATGTTATTGTGTGAAAAGATGGTTATGCGGTTGAATTGATGTTTGGAACTATGCAAAGTGGGAGGACCTATAGAAACGAAGGTAGCACAGGGATAGAAAATAGCCCCCTAATTTCGCCGCGACGTGAAAGCAAGGAAGAGCTCGTGAAAGTGTCACCAAGGAGCATGGTCAGTCTAATAAGACAGCGGATTCTAGTTTACCACTTCCACCTACACTGCCACCTGTCTCACCATCTCCACCTAGCCCACCTCCGCAACCCTCGCAGTTCGGTATGGTGAGCGCGATCAAACTTATGGTATTCAGAGGAGTAGGAAATGAAGACCCGTACCAATTCTGGTTCGTTGTGAGGGCAGTATGGGAAGCACAAGGAGTTGTGGATGACCATATAAAGAAGGATACATTGGTAAGCGCATTACAGGATCATGCCCTAACATGGAACATTAAACACTCAAATGATCATCCAAACGTAGGGATCACATAAATCTGGGCAGCGCTGAACAGGGAATTCAGCAGGCCAAAGTCTAAGACACAATAAATTATTGGGTTTAAAGAGATCGCAATGCTCCTGGGTGAGACTCCCTGGGATCTGTATCAAATACCGAAGAGCATGATTCATGAAGCTAACATGACATTGACAGATGCACAACATCACGCATGGTTTATAGAATCATTACCACCACATTTAAGGACGGTGTTGTCACAACAAAAGCTTTCCACCCAGGTTGAAGCATTGGAGATTGAAATGAGATCTTATGTGTAATGCCCCACTTAAATCTTATCCTACAAATTGTGTTAATATTTACATTATCTGAAAATATTGAGAAATATTGGTCTAAAATAAATTTATGATTTCCATTATTCAAATTCCCCACTTACCTTCTCAATTTGAATATTGTGTAGGATATGGTCTCCTTCCATTAATTCAAAATATATTTATTCATTCACATACCCCAATGTACCCTCACATTTACTAAGGAGAAGACATGGTCCTCTCCATGTAAGCACATTTCACATTCCCCAATGTACCCTCACATTTAATTGGGAGAAGACATAGTCCTCTCCATCTTATCATCAATATATGTTTATTCATTTCACATTCCCCAATGTACCCTCACATTTACTAAGGAGGATACATGGTCCTCCCCATGTAATTACACTTCACATTCCCAAATGTACTTTTCAGATTTACTTGGGAGAAGACATGATCCTTTCCCATTAAATTCTCAATTTTATATTCATATCACAATTCCAAATGTACACCTAGCTTAGAAGAGAAGTCAACCAAGGATGGGTGAGAGTTAATGACATTAATGAGAGGTGGTTGAGGAAAGAGGGTATAAAAGGGAAGGGGGAAGGAAGAAAAAGGGGAGAGTTGGAGTTTTGCTTAGGAGTGTGGGGGTTGGTTGTGATTGTTTGGCCTTGTTATGATTTTTGGGAGACCTTGGAAACCTGTGAAGGTTTCTTGGGTTTGAGAGGAGGAAAGTATCATTATCTAGTTTTGCACATTCTTCTTGAGGACACACTATATCTGGTTGGACTTGGGCGCAGAGAGCTAGGGAACCTGTGGAGGTTTCCTGGGCTAGGAATTTATTTCCTAGTTGGCTGGGAGGTAAATCCGGTTGGGTCGGCCAGAAGGAGCGTTCAGCTGGAGCTATCAGACAAAGGTATCGTCATCAACCGCCGGAACAGGTATTTTTCCATGGACTACTCTTGTTAAGTTGATATCAATGGAATGCTCACCTTAATTTATGTTGCTTATGATAAAATGATTAGATGTTAAATGTTTAAAGCTATGTGAAAAGGTTAGCAAGCTCCTTTTATAATTTATAAATTAATAGGAAAATAGATATGTTAGTGTATAACGAAATAAAGGCTCTAATAATAGGATTCAGGTTCTTACACATGGTATCAGAGCTTTAGTTCATAATCTGGGCCCAAAACCCACTAAACCCAAATTCCGCTGTAAGAAATTGGTAACCCTCATAAGGACTCATAATTCTAATATATAGATTCTTCAAATTTGCCTCCAAAGCCCACCTTGCACCCATTTACAGGTCTTAAATTGCCTCATCATAAACCTGATTTCTGGACTTGAAAATGCGGTATGAGCGCCTCTCAGAGTATGGTATCGGTGTCTGTCTAACTATTTATGAATTTGCAAACATAGAGAGGCGAGTGGCGAAGATATAGAGTCCAGGTTTAAACAATGGAAGTTATTAGAACCCCGCATTATTTTATGGAGGGCAGCCATTTCTTGTTGTTAACGGAGAACCTGATTGAGATGAAAAGCCTTCGACATCATGGATTCTCAGGGCAGAAATCAGTGATTTCGTGATGAAATTGCGCTGGTTCGATTATCTGCTAGTCTTCTCCAAAACGAGCAAATAAAAATTTGAGGTGGGTAGCACTCCTCCCGCATGTTTTGTCATGACAATCAATAATGCAATCAATGTTGCAATCTATATTAATCATGAATATGTATGATATGAGTGGCTGTCTGTTGTCTGTGAATCTGGTTTTTGTTTGCATTAACTCTTTATGGAATAAATTTCCCATATTTCATTGCCTGCCATGGGTAAGGTAAAAATAGAAAATTGCCACACAATTTATGGTATTTGTTTGCCTGCCATGTGATAATGCGAAGTGGAAAATCACCGCACATTTTCAGTTCCATTCACACATTTTCAGTTCCAGTTCATAGGTTAAAATAGACATGTTTATCTGGATCTGGAAACAAAGGAAAATAGGGTTCGGATCGAATAATTTATCAGGTGATGGCTGGCTTTTGCCAAAAGTTTATTAGTTTTTTTTTTTTTTTAGTCGGTTCTAGTCGCGAAAAAGCTTATTACTGGGTTCCTGTAATGGCCTGGATAAGGTCCACAAAACTTTCTGTCTGCTCATATTCTTCAGTATTTTGGAAAAACAATGTGCGCTCTGATCCTGGGAATGGCCCGCCCCGCTCCTATACATCACTAGACAAAATCAGAACTACTCTGTTTCTGCAGACAATTTGTCTGCCTACAGATGCGAACGATATAAGTCTACCAGAGCTCAATGTATAGTCGGGATCCTCATAGTAGGATCTATCCATGACTCCAAGTCTCCTTTCTGAAGAAAGATAATCTTGATCTTACCAAGATAATAGGGATCTCCTCACTCAATCAATAATGATAAGTCTAGGTGGCCCTCCAATGTACTGAATAAAAAAAAAAAAAATAGATCATTGACTTCCAACCTTTCTTTAAAGGAAGATATCAGCTTCCTCTTATATGCGAGGATCTCAATACACATCATGGCTCCCTTTGAACATCGGAAAAGTATGCTTGTTTAGAGCATATCCATCAAGCCATCTGCACCCTGCTCTTCATCCTTTGGTCTATACACCAAAGTCAGCCAATCATGCTACCTCTTACGACAAGGATATCATTTTTAGAGTCATCAGATATCATATTATAATCAGTTGTCATGAATCAACACCCTTTGACATGGTTATCCTTCTTGAAATAATCTATGGCTCCCTCTGAGGCCATACGTCAGATGGTCATTTAGCTTTCATCGATGAGCTTGCTAAATGATTTCTTCCATGTGCATGAAACTACTCAATAGGGATGATTTTCTCATCCAGCCATTTGTATCCATATGACCATGACAAGTGGCTTTTCTCTGCCTTCTGAATTTCATCATCTTCCTTTGAATTGAGGAAGTATAACATCAACTGCTGTATAAGGAATAAGTAGTGCTGCTATATCAAGGATATCCAGTTACTTGTCACACAATTACCTCTGTACTTCATCAAAAGTCTTTTGCGCAAGATGTCAAGGACGAAGTGTTAGATCTGTCCTTAAATTCATCAGACTGTCTAGAACTTACACATCTTGTTCACAACTTCGATTGTGAACAAGATCCATTGTCAATGCTTCTGTTAGAGTTTTTGAATATTATCACTGCTGATGAAAAGTAATAAAGTAATATAGATCGTTGAACTAAAATGAATTGACTGAGCTGTCATATACACAGTTGTGATGCCATCTTACATAAGAAGTCAACCATGTTATTGTCAGCCAAGATGAGAATGGCGAAGATCAATCATACCACTGAGATGGTATACCACTATGATGCCAATATAGTTGCCACTGAGATGCTATAACCACAGTGATACCAAGCGAAGAGGAATAACATAGTGATGCCATAAGTAGAACAATGAGAGGAGGGTTGAGCCTTTTCTTTCAATCTTGACGCATTACCAGGAATTTTGAACTGTCTTAGAAAGTTGAAAAGTTACAGATGGAGTATAACCTTTGACTACTTATGGATGGAATTAACACTTTTACAACATATGGATTACCTCATTACCTTAGAACCACCTGTAAATGTGCTCAACGAAGACCTTAAAAGAACGCAGTAAGCTACAAGCCCATAAGCCCTTTCAAAGTTTGTCTGCTCGCCAAATCGTTTAAAGTTCCTTAAGGCCATACGTGATTTCAGAGAGAGAACAATGAACTCTTCTTTTGTTAGTGCCAATATTGGTCGGTCTACTGAAGGTATATATGCTAAGTAGAATTGTACTAAGATAAGGATCTGCAAAGAATAGAGCTTGACTTCAAATAATCCTTCTTGCACCTGATCTTTTCTCTTCTTGAATTAGTTGTCACTGAAAGTTCATCAGAAAGATACAGAGTACAAGATCTCATGAATTAAGCTATCTAAGATCTGAAACAATCATGTTCACAAGTCGCTTGTGAACAAGACTACTGCATAGCACAGTCACTACTGCATAGCACAGTCACTACTGCATAGCACAGTCATGGTCATACGAGCTGTAACATAGCTATCATCACTGGTTCAGAACTGTAACTATATAGATTTGACAAGTATCCAAACTTATCCAAACTGATCTACACATAATTACATAGGAGAGATGTAAATCCAAGTGCAGTGTGACTATATGCAATGGCAACTTATCAGAGACCAAACCTAACAGTGATGACACTTTCAACAAGGTTTCTGAGTTGCCATACCATCGTAATAACTGCTTCACTGAGATGTCGATGTGCTGAGATACAAATATCAATACTACAAATCGATATTACTATGATGCCACTGTTATCAGTTCTAATGATATTACTAATGATAAATTAGAGAATCAGAATTATCAAAAACATCACATCTCCCTCTGAATATTGGGAAAGCAAGCTTGCCCATAACCATCAAGTCATTTGCAACCTGCTATAAATCCTTTGGTCCATGAGCTATAATTATCCAATCATAATTATGCAACTCTTTTGCAGTTCATCAGAGTCATTAAACTCAACTGTCATGACTTGCTTTCCTCAAAAAAAAAAAATCAGACAAGCAAAATCATCAGGGATTTTATACCTCCTTCTGAAGTCTTGTTGTAGATTGATTATGGTCCTTCTTCAACCAAGAAGAAGAAATCTTCTCATGAGATTATCTCAACACAATTATTGCAAATACTGATATGCAATGAAAGTAAGAAAAATGATAGGAGTGAAGTACAATATCAAAGTAAGAAATAGGAGTTAGTTCAAATTTCAAGACAACAACGAGAGAAATAACTAAGTAGTGAGAATACTTGTACTCCCAAGCTTGGATTGCACATTCAAGTGTAGATAATGGTCTCCACAATGTACTAAAACGTGTAATATCAATATGATTACAAGAGAAGGGGAAACTCTTATTTATACAAAAGGAGGGACTGATATGGGATGCTTAGGCTCTTACGTATTGAATTAATCATACACACACTAATTATCAGTTTGAAGCCTTATTTTACATTGCTGGTTTTGTGCAAAATATTAATAACTAGTGGTTGGAGCATTATTACAAAAGATGAACATACCCATAAAATAGCTATTTTACGTCAATTTATCTGCATTATAAAAAGGTTGTGATAAGGTTCAAAGGTTGTGAACCTGTTGCCATATCAGCTCCCAGGGCAATGCAATCCTGTGTTAGTGCTAGAGGCACCCAAGCTCACATCTCAACATCATAACTCCATCCTCCCCACCTTGTCTAACCATCTAACTCCACCTCTCGTTTCTACACCGAAAGTGCTGGAACACATTTAAAAACATCTTAAAACATTTCAAGGGAATTTCATGATTTGAAAATGCAGGCCCATGTTTCTTACACATTTCAACTTTAGCAATGTTTGTTTCATGCCAATAAAAACACTTAAAAAGTGTGGGAGCCACAACAAGCACACAAATGCCCACTCATAGTAAAATAAAAACAAAGTAATTCTAAAATCATTTCTAAAGTACACTACAAAAAAAAATTCCTTGCCAACTTTAACCGATGTGGTAGCTTCCTATATCTGTCTCATGGATTGCAGGGCAAGTTTACGCATTTGCTTGAGATCAAAACAATAAATTGCCAAGTACTTGGTTGGGGTAGAAGCAATGTAAAACATTATTGAGGACATTTTTATATTTCAAAGGTATATAATACAATATCTCAAACTATATAAGATATGAGGCTTCCTATAAGCCAAATTAGATATTTATAAAACTATAGGGTAGAATTATTAAATATGTAGTAAAGAAAGGAAATTTAAAGTTAATTATTAGTTAAATGTAATAATATACAGTTAAAGGATATTACGGATATTTAGGGAAGAAATATATTTTATTTAGTTATCTCAAACAAATTAGATATAGTATCATTATATGTTCACATTTAAATGGAAAATATTAATGATAATTGATATTATTATTATATATATATATATAAAAGGGGGGGAGTGTATGCTCAAAGAGCCAAAGAACTAAAATCAAAAGATTGTCCAATTAAAATCTCAACAACTATTGGAGTTGGTTTCCCTACTTAGCTTCAAAGGCGAATATTATGTTCATTGTGCCTCGAATGGTTTTGATACATCTATGTCTAAGAAGGAAATATTGTTGAGAGTTTTTGCTTATATGTAAATAGGATTAATGGTTTATTGGTGAATACACAAGAATGGTTCAAAATTTCATTTTATATGAGTATTTTTGAAAGCCAGTATGTGAGTCAGCTAAGAGAGACAAGTCCTAGGATGGATTAATAAGTCTTAGATATTGAACAGATTTTGAACAAATCAAAATGGTGAGGACGCGAAGGAACCAAGGGCCTGGGGAGTCTTCACAAGGACCTCCTTCAAATAACCCATTACCTTCACCAGAATTGACTCTCATCCTGCGTTCCTTGGAAGCAATTAATGAAACCTTAAGAGGACGCCAAACAAATGAAATGGAAGGGGAACACCCTTCATCAGGGTTAGGGAACCCCGAGGGATCTAGAGACTATGATAGAAGACCTCCAGTTGAGGACATTACTAGAGAGCTCCAGAAGATTAAACTCTCAGAATTTGCAGGAGGTCGTGCCAGTGAGCGTGCAGAAGCCTGGTTAGAGGGGATGGGAAGGTGTTTCGCACTAAGGGATTACAATTCCAATTCCAAAGCCAAAATAGCAATATTCCAACTCATAGATAGTTCTCTGAATTGGTGGGGTAACTTGGAGCATCAACTTAACCTCACTCCAGACACAGTTACTTGGGAATTGTTTGAGGAGAGGTTTAGGAAGAAGTACCTACCAGCATATTATGAAGAACAACAGGTAGGAGCCTTCCATGCCCTGATACAAGGAGGTCGTACTGTAGAAGAATATGAAATTCGATTTATGGAATTAGTCAAGTACGTTTCCTACATGGATACTGATCAGCGCCAAGCGGATCGTTTTATGTATGGATTGAGACCTAAGATTAGGGCAATGGTACGGATGTGGAAACCATCCTCAGTTGCAGAAGCTGTAGAACAGGCTCGTTATGTCGAAGAACACCTAGATTTAAAGGGTGAAGGCAGAGCTATCTTTCCACGTCAAACAGGGTTTATGGGTAAGGCCCCTCGTACCTTCACAAGGGGGGGAGGTCGGAGGCCACCACCATATGGAAACAGGGTTATACCTAGAACACCAACAGTAGGAATTTCCATGGTTTCTAGTGCAGCTTCACCCACAGTTTCAAGGGCGCGTACAAATCAAAGTCATAGGCGAGGAACAACAAGTGGGGGTAGGGGTTCCAGGGGAAGAAACTCTTTCTAAAGAACTCCACATCATTCGGTTCAAGGTCCACCACGCATCACTTGTTGGGGATGCAGAGGACCTCATTACCAACGGGACTGCCCAGAGTTTCGAACTAGTAACAGCAGAAGAGAGGGAAAAGAACCAATAGGGGGAGCAGGTAGCCACCACCGAATCTATGCCGCAGTTGACAATCAACAAGTTGAACACCAGTCTGCCGTGGTAGAAACCTCAGGTATGATAAACAAAGTAAAAGTTAAAATTTTGTTTGACTCTCGTGCTACAGATAGTTTCATTTCACCAGTTGCATTAGAAAAATGTGGGCTGGCAACCTATGAGCACGATGACTTTAAACAAGTTGAGATGGCTTCTGGAATAAAACAAGCAGTAGGGCCTAGTGTTGACCAATGTCAGGTAAACCTCGGGGTGTGTATGACTAAGTTGAAGGCATACATCACAGAATTGGGAACGTATGATGTAATTGTTGGAATGGACTGGCTTGAAGCTCATCGAGCTTTGGTAGACTGTTTCAAGAAGAAGGTGATCTGTTTAGATGATGAAGGTAGGCCAATTGAAATTTGTGGAATCAAGAGGGGAGTGTCCCTACGATTCATATCTATGATCAAGGTAAAATGTTGTCTCAGACAAGGTTGCAAACTATATTTGGTCAAGACTGTAAGTGACCAGAAAGGACCTTCCCTGGATCAACATCCAGTTTTGGCTGAATTCAAGGATGTTTTTCCAGAGGAATTGCCTGGATTACCTCTGGTAAGAGAGATTGATTTCACCATTGATTTGAAACCAGGTGCAGAACCAATATCTAAGACACCCTATAGGATGACAACTCCAGAGCTTTGTGAGTTGCAGATGCAGTTAAAGGAGCTCTTAGACTTGGGATTGATCAGACCTAGTATTTCCCCTTGGGGTGCACCAGTAATTTTTGTCAAGAAGAAGGATGGTTCCCTGCGCCTATGCATAGATTATAGAGACTTAAACAGAGCCACGATAAAGAATCGATACCCAATACCTCGAATAGATGACTTATTTGATCAAATGAAGGGGGCAGCGGTCTTCTCAAAAATCGATCTACGATCTGGGTACCACCAATTGAGGATAAAGGAGGAAGACATCTCAAAAACTGCATTTTGAACTCGATTTGGGCACTATGAGTTCGTAGTTGTTCCATTCGGTTTAACTAATGCACCAGCAGTATTCATGAGCCTCATGAATGGTGTGTTCAGGAAGTATTTGGACCAATTCGTGCAAGTCTTCCTTGATGACATTCTTATATATTCCAAGAATGAAAAAGAGCATGAACAACACCTAAGGGTAGTATTGACTTGTTTAAGGGAAAATCAATTGTATGGGAAATTGTCAAAGTGTTCCTTCTTTCAGAAGAAAGTCCATTACCTTGGGCACATCATTTTGGGAGAAGGGATTTCTGTTGACCCGGAAAAGGTGAAGGACATAATGGATTGGCCAGTACCAAAAAATGCCCATGAGGTACGTAGCTTTATGGGGCTAGCTGGGTATTATCGCAGGTTTGTGGAAGGATTTTCAAGGATTGCAAAACCCATCACCACATTACAGCGAAAGGGGGTTAGGTATGAATGGACAAATGAATGTGGCACTGCATTCACAGAGCTGAAGAGGTTACTAACTAGTGCACTAATCCTTCAAGTACCAGACATGACAAAATACTTCACTGTCTGCACCGATGCTTCGACACAGGGATTGGGTGCGGTATTGATGCAAGAAGGCGGAGTAATAGCTTACTCTTCTAGGAAATTGAAGAAGCATGAAGAGTTATATGCTACCCACGACTTAGAATTGGCAGCAGTGATGTTAGCCTTGAAGCTATGGAGACACTACCTCATTGGGAGAAGATTTGAGTTAAGAACAGATCATCAAAGCCTAAAGCATCTCTTCACTCAAAGGGATTTGAACGCCAGACAAAGGCGATGGAGCGAATTCATGAGTGAGTATGATTTTGAAATCTCATACATCAAGGGAAAGGAGAATGTAGTGGCGGATGCACTAAGCAGGAGGCCACGAACTTTCTCCCTAGTATCCTTAAAGGTAAATTTAAGGGAGCGGATATTGGAGAAACTCTTTGAAGATAGTTGGTATTTAAAAGTCATCTCAGCTATCCAAAATGGGAAACAGATAGAACCAAAGTTTGAAGGATATGTCCTTGAATCAGATGGGCTATTGAGATTCCAAGGGAGAATGTACGTACCTAAGGAAGGGGGTATAAGAGAAACCATCCTCGGAGAGTCTCACAGAGCACTCTATTGTGCACATCCTGGGGTAAAGAAGATGTACGCAGACGCAAGGAAACTCTTCTTTTGGGCAGGAATGAAGCATGACATAGTCCAGTTTGTCGCCAAATGTCTTGAATGTCAGCGAGTGAAGGCTGATCATCGCCATCCAGCCGGACTCCTACAACCTCATGACATCCCTACATCTAAATGGGAAGTAAAATCCATGGATTTTGTGGTGGGTTTGCCACTCACTTCCCAGAGGCACAATGCTATATTGGTTATAGTTGATAAATTGACCAAAAGTGCCAATTTCATCCCAGTAAGGGACACTTACGATGTTACGGATGTGGCGCGAGTGTTTGTCAATGAAGTTATCCGACTGCACGGATTGCCCACAAAGATCATTTCTGATAGAGACTCCCGATTTACATCTAGGTTTTGGACAAGTTTGCAGTCAGCACTGGGAACGCAGTTAAACCTAAGCACTGCATATCATCCAGAAACAGATAGGCAGACCGAAAGAGTAAATCAGGTTCTGGAGGACATGCTTAGGATGTACGTCATGGATAATCAGACTCAGTGGGAAAGGTACTTACCATTGGTAGAGTTTGCCTATAATAACAGTTATCATAGTTCAATCGGGATGCCTCCTTATCAAGCTCTATATGGAAGACCTTGCAGGACGTCATTGAGTTGGGAAAAGTTGGAGGACCGAGTGATAGTTGGCCCATAATTAGTTCAAGAAATGGAGGAACAGGTAAAGCAGGTTCGGCAAAGGTTAAAGGAAGCACAGGATAGACAGAAGAGTTATGCTGATTCACATAGGATTGATCGCAGTTATGAGGTAGGGGACCAAGTTTTTATTCGTATCCGGCCCAAAAAAAGCACCATCCGGTTTGGGAAGGGGACGAAATTGTCACCTCGGTTCGTAGGACCTTTTAGGATCAAGGAGAAGATTGGACTAGTTTCCTATCGTCTTGTACTGCCGCCCCATTTGCATAAAACTCATGATGTTTTTCATGTATCTGTTTTGCGAGATTATGTTTCTGATGAATCTCACAAACTGGATTGGCAGGACTTGCAGGTCTCGGACATGGGAACCGTAATGGTAGAACCATTACGCATATTGGACCATAGGGTTCGACAGCTCAGACGTCGCACGGTGGACCAAGTTAAGGTCCAGTGGGACAAGTATAGCCCAGGATCTGCTACCTGGGAGGATGCAGAGACTATGCATCGTGACTACCCCTCACTTTTTGAGCATCTGTGATGCCTATTTTGACTTAGATAGCTACCTATGTTAAGATCCTATTTCCATGTTATTTATTTATGAACATTATGTAATATTGATGCATTTGGTTGACACATAAAACTACTTATATGAATCAGTTGATAGATTTGATATTTATGATAGAAATGGTTGATGTATGGACTACATGTATGACTCATTTAGTGATGGAATATCTAGTGGGTAACTTATCAGAATTACTTTGGTTCATATATAGCTCAAGTGGATATGATTTATTTAAATGAATGACTTAGCGAGAATTCTTAGATTGACACATGGATACTAGACTTAGTAATGTGATGATTATATGTCTTGTTGTATATAAATGCACGAATGAGAGGCTAACCTACAGGGGAAGAGAACTATGTGATAGCCAAGAGGGAAGGATGAGACATCTCATGAGGAAGGTATAATGTACATTATTTTACTCCATTGGTATCTACTTGATATGCACTCTTATGACACAAAAAAAAAAATGCAAACGACAGGTGGCAAGACGACCTGACTGGATTATTCGATGACAAGTCCAACCAACTCTGTAGTGTGGTCCGTGCTCTGAAGGAGGGGTGGAGGTGTTTCCCACCGTGTATCCTCCGAAACCTGGAATCGTGGGGAGGACAGCTGAACGCTCCCCCTAGACGTGTGATGACGATTGCCAGATTCCTGCTGGGAAAAGTTTGGTCGAGGCATTCGACGCTCACACCATGTTAGTTTTATCAGTGGTCAGTATGGCCTTTTCCACTGATAAGGCAGCAGAGGACAGATAGGGTGGGAATGGAAGTAGGCCAGGGTGGATAGGAAGCTATAGATCAGTTGGAGACTCTTCATGGGAAGTATTGCCATTTTCTGACTCATCGAATTTTAATGCTATAACTCTTTCTGGTTTGCTATGCTTTCAAACTCCTTGTATATTTTCATTCTAACATCGGGACGAAGTTTTCTGAAGGAGGGGTGTATGTAATGCCCCACTTAAATCTTATCCTACAAATTGTGTTAATATTTACATTATCTGAAAATATTGAGAAATATTGGTCTAAAATAAATTTATAATTTCCATTATTCAAATTCCCCACTTACCTTCTCAATTTGAATATTGTGTAGGATATGGTCTCCTTCCATTAATTCAAAATATATTTATTCATTCACATACCCCAATGTACCCTCACATTTACTAAGGAGAAGACATGGTCCTCTCCATGTAAGCACATTTCACATTCCCCAATGTACCCTCACATTTAATTGGGAGAAGACATAGTCCTCTCCATCTTATCATCAATATATGTTTATTCATTTCACATTCCCCAATGTACCCTCACATTTACTAAGGAGGAGACATGGTCCTCCCCATGTAATTACACTTCACATTCCCAAATGTACTTTTCAGATTTACTTGGGAGAAGACATGATCCTTTCCCATTAAATTCTCAATTTTATATTCATATCACAATTCCAAATGTACACCTAGCTTAGAAGAGAAGTCAACCAAGGATGGGTGAGAGTTAATGACATTAATGAGAGGTGGTTGAGGAAAGAGGGTATAAAAGGGAAGGGGGAAGGAAGAAAAAGGGGAGAGTTGGAGTTTTGCTTAGGAGTGTGGGGGTTGGTTGTGATTGTTTGGCCTTGTTATGATTTTTGGGAGACCTTGGAAACCTGTGGAGGTTTCTTGGGTTTGAGAGGAGGAAAGTATCATTATCTAGTTTTGCACATTCTTCTTGAGGACACACTATATCTGGTTGGACTTGGGCACGGAGGGCTAGGGAACCTGTGGAGGTTTCCTGGGCTAGGAATTTATTTCCTAGTTGGTTGGGAGGTAAATCCGGTTGGGTCAGCCAGAAGGAGCGTTCAGCTGGAGCTATCAGACAAAGGTATCGTCATCAACCGCTGGAACAGGTATTTTTCCATGGACTACTCTTGTTAAGTTGATATCAATGGAATGCTCACCTTAATTTATGTTGCTTATGATAAAATGATTAGATGTTAAATGTTTAAAGCTATGTGAAAAGGTCAGCAAGCTCCTTTTATAATTTATAAATTAACAGGAAAATAGATTTGTTAGTGTATAACGAAATAAAGGCTCTAATAATAGGATTCAGGTTCTTACATTATGAGACCCCTATACAAGATCCTAGTTTGGGAGTCCAACAAATCCACGCGCAACTACAAAATTTGTGTCTGGAAATGCAAAGCTTGAAATAGGATAGGACACCTCGGCCAGAAGCACACGAGGAGGTTTGGTGCATAAAATGTAAAGGTCAGGGGCATGATAAGGACCATTGTCCAGTTTTCACAAACTATTTAGTGGCAAGAGGGCCAATGCCATTAAGACAAGAGGTATAAGCAAGTCCTAGTGCGGGGCCTACATTATGGTGCACAATCTATCAGATAGGAGGAAAACACAATATAGATAATTGTCACCTGTTGGAGAAGTATACACAGACATTGAAACAATTTTTCTGTAACTTTTGTAGGTCGGTAGGCCATGATGAGCGCACTTGCAGAAGCTAGGAACTAATGATGGACTGAACTCTTGCCTATAGAATGTAGATTGAGACGTGAGCCCTTGATCCAAATGCAGGGATGGCACACACTAGATTTCATGGGCGTGACTGAGGACAAGGAAGAATGGGCCTAGGAAGGGGTCGCGGACAACTAATTTGTTATAATTGTGGGGGGGCAGGACACTACGCCTGCAATTGTATGAATCTAACCAGACCATCATGTTTGTACTGTAATTAGTTTAATCATGAGGCAGAAGATTGCCCTACATTGATAAAAAATTTGCACAAGAAAGGGGTACTCCAACCTCCCCCAACTCAGAATTTACAAATGATGAGGTCTAAACTACGCGAAGAGGACCCAAATTTAAACATAGTGCTTAGAAGTGGTATCACAACCGAAGATGATAAGAGTAAGCAGCCTAAGGAAAGTGCGTGGGTTTGCAAGGCTCCTGCAAAGGAACCTGAATTTGATTTAGAGCCCGCAAAGGAGACGTTCATGGAAGCTAAGAAGAGTTTCACAGAGGCCTCCACTTCAAGTAGTAACGACCAACCAAAATCAGGGATAGATCCTTCAATGCTCACTACCTTTCTGGAGACATGCATGAAATTGTTGCACGACAGCTGTTATAGACATATTTGGGCACTTCAACCCCAATATTATATGTTGATAAACTAGGGCTCTTTAATCCCTAAAAGTGTTGTTTCATACCCTAAAAGATCATGGTCAACTGATTACATCATTCCCCAAAAGTTCCACCTGAAAAACCATCCAGAATTGGCCTAAACTGGACCATATTGACTGCTCCACTGTCAGGGTGCGATGCATACTGACTTCTACACTATCCAAGTGCGATGCATACTGAAGAGGCCTTCTGTTGGGTGCGATGAGTGAGAATGGACAAATGTCTGAGACAGTTTGCTAAGTGGATTCTCATGGAATCTTCTAGAAACTTCTCCTATCACACTTGCCTCTCTGAATTCCCCCAAGGATGAGTAAGAGATCCAAGAAATCTCCAAGTGGAACCAAAAACAACAAGTGGAATGACACTAATCAAAAACACAGAGATGACTCACACCCTTGCATACATCTATAAATGGATCCCTCATCTGAGAGATCTAGGGGGCTGGAATTTCGTAATTCGTAAGGAAGTGCTAATAGTTTGTGCCTGAGAAAGAGCATCGTATTGTTGGGTGATCTTTCTTTTCATGAGGTGAAGAGAGCTTTGATGCTGGGAGGATGATGCTGGATAGGAAAGTTGGGTTGTAATTCTCCCTTTTATTTAATAAAGTTCTTTGAGTTTTCCTCCATACAATTGTGTATTTGTGAATGTTGTTATTTGTGAATGCCATTGTATGTTCATTGTATTTTTGATTCTGCAATGCTTATGATATAATAGATCAAGATGCTTTGATGGTGTTTTGTTACTTTGTTTCTACAGGTATTCTCTAAGCGGGATAAGTAGGATAGGAGGTGCAAGCTCTGTCAAGGGGGAGAGAGATCAAGCAAGGAGTTAAGCGGAAGATCCAAGTTGGTTCCCTTGCCTCTCTCTTATCTATCATACATAGAGGAAATCATAAATTTCTTTAAACTATTTGTTTCTAGGGTAGCTACCAATCCTAGAGGGCTAGTCGATCGAAAAGACACTATTTTTCCCAGAAACAACAGCAGGGCGGTAAAAGGACTACAGGAGCTTATCACTAGGTGCGCGGGGTCAGGAGAACTGCACGTGGTTCGAAAAGTTGGAAAACATGCATTGCGCACAGGAAGGGAAACGAGGTTGACTGCGCAAATTGGAGAATACGAAATGGATCATCTAATTTTGGATTGAGGATCAGATGCAAATGTATTACCAAAACAGACATGGGAACGCATGGGCAAGCCCACATTGAAGTGGTCCCCTATTCAATTACGAATGGCTAATCAGCTGAAGATCTTACCAATGGGAAGACTGCAAGAGGTAACAGTAGATATTGAAGGTGCAAGCACACTAGTGGATTTTTAAGTGATAGAGATTTTCGACGATAGCAATCCCATCCCGCACTACTAGGAATAGACTGGGCCACTGATATGAACAGAGTCATCAATTTGAAGAAGCACAAAATGAATTTTGAGAAAAAGTCACCACGCATCATCGTACCGCTCAACCCTACCGAAGGAGTGTGATACACTAAACCGATGCGTGATGATGATAGTGATGATGATCTCGATTTCATCTACAAGATAACTGCACGAGAACGGATTGGGTGAATCCAACTGCAGATGGTAGGATTTCGTGGGAGCGCGAAAGCTCCTACACCTCAGATTCGGATGAAGAAATAGAATGATGGCAGAATAGGTTGCACGAAGTAACAACGCTCAACTGCAATACAATGATGATGTCATTACGTTGCGTAAAAACAAAGGTACACAATCTTCCAATATACGATGGGTTAACCACAATGGAGGAATTTTTGAAAAAATTTAAGAGCGCAGTCCCTAAACAGCAGCGGTTCGATGCGCTGAGGTGGGCACTGTGCACTACGCCTACAAGATGGTGGGGAATGCATCAAGAAAGTTTCAGAGCTGGCGTGAATGCGAAAAGATGATGCGCCTATGATTTGAAAAACCCTAGTTAATGATGAGAGCCGGTTGCGGAGGACAAAACAACTTGCGCACCCACCTTTCCCAATAGGTGCGGACCTATGGCATGCAACTTACCCAGTGCACATCAGTCTTAGAATAGAAAATCAGACCAAATCACAAAGACGGGAAAAGCAAAGCGTGTCGTGGGTTATACACGAAGAATCATTCAAAAGGGTGTGCGATGTACTGAACAAGGTTCACCTGGTGCAACATACCAACTAGGACCTATGCGTTCCAGTGATCCAATAGACCTATAGGGTGATGTGAAAAACCCTGACCACGAAACCAATCCCAAGGTTGCGGAATGAAGAAGAGACCATAATCTCTGAAGAACGCACAAAGGTGAACCCACCCGGAATAACGCTTGCAGATATGATGATGCGCGAACACCAAAACGAAGAAATCACATAGGTACGCGAGGTAGAATACGAAATACTTCAAGATGCCATCCAGTAAGGGAACTGTAGACTTTGCGAACTTGAAAAGACCGGGTATGGCTAAGAAGGGAAAGCACGTTGATGGACGCAGAGGTTAGGAAGTTGGAAACCGAAGTAAAGGAAGTTTTTTTCATCGAAAAACCAAGGGTCGTATGGCAAGGTGCACACAACCAAGGTGATAAGTGGGAGAACTATCAACGAGAATTAATGAGTCTGCTACCATGGCTCAGACCGCATATCACACAACACAGAAATCAGGAGAGCGCGCTACAACCAGTAGAGCGTGCGGCGAGAATAATGGAGGATTTTTCGCAGACCATCCTGAGGGGCGGAATGAAGCTCCGCACAGGTGGTGCGACCACCTAATTAACCGTTGGAAGAACAGACTCAGTGCTCTAGGTAGTTGAAAGAGAGCGCGAGACTATAAAACAGTTTTTGGGTGAACTGTGCGACAAGGGAGGTGCGCACAGAGTAAGTATGTCACCAGGTTCGTGTCCACGCACAAGGGGTGCATTGCCACGCAGGTAGACTGGGAAGTGACCATTGGTGTCACTGTTCATGACAAGATGTCTAATTTAAGACAAAATGGAGCGAGCGGTGGGCAATTAAGATAGCAATTATGGGCCAGATTTTGGCAAATCTGCCACTAAAGAAGCATTGATGACTTAGGTTTGGGGGGAACGGTTGCATTTGAATTCAAAAAACACTATAAAAATCCAAGGGCTAGCCACGAAACAACACTTGGTCATTTGATATTTGAGCAGTTGCAGAGTGTTGAGCGCCAAGCGATATTAGAGCCTTTAAGTTTGTGAAAGATTATATCCAGTGCAGACAAGATGACAGCTACGAGGCCAGGTGTGGGCTTTGTAGAAGAAACCGCCGGTGAGGCCGTGCAGCCCCATATGATACACGATGATCCCAAAGATGCTGGGGTTGCGCCAGAAATCCCAAAATCACCTCGGACGCTGAGGCCAAAGAAAGACAAACAGATAATGGGACCAATCCACATGTCCCCAAGGAATCTGCGGTTCAGCAAACTGTCAATGGAAGAAAAGGGCAAGGCCATCACTATGGAATCAGAGGAAGAGGAGGAGGACTTACAGGACCTAATTGATGAAATAGAGAAAGGAGAAGACATGGAGGAGGACGTCCCGCCAATGAGTTCTACAGCGAAATTACCCGTGTATGTCCCTCCACAAAAAGGGAAAGCTAGGGTACCAAAGGACCTGGAGGCCATGAAGAGTGCACTCCAGACCCCGCTCCTCCCTGATGGAATTACCTTTGAGGGTCTGCTCCTAGGCCATGTGCCTACCCTAAAATTTGAAGATTGGGACCTCGCGGACAACGAGAAGTTCTCGCACTTAGCGACAAAGAGCTTGATGAAACAGAATTCAAAACGGCCAGTGATCATGTTGGAGCCACGAAAATGGTTGCGCAGTGTGGAGAAGGCCGGGTTACTTCATCTGCGATGGATACCCCATTTCCACCATGCACCCATCACCATTTTCATCATCAGGCAGCTTCTTTGCCTGGTGCATGAAGGGTATTTATGGCTGGAGGAGCCTATTCCCATCATGGCCGACCTCATCCATAGAATTTCTTGGCTTCCCTCTAAGGGAAAGGACCCCACGATGATAGCAAGAAAAAGCAACAACTTGGCTCTCGCGAAAGCCATGAAGATCAAGTATAAGCTATAAAAGAAGAAGCGGGGCTATAAAATCACCATTATCAAAGATAAAGGGGTGTGTGTAGCTACCCAGCTCCTGGACGGCAAGTTGATGAGGAAATGTCGCCCCGATGAAGTACAAGCGCCTGTGGGTGCATTAGCCGAGCAATGCACGGAGGGGGTCGAGTTCAACTGGGCAGAGTTCCTCTGCGAGTAATTTTTTATCAATTGCAAGGAGGCCCAAGAGCAGGGTAAGACCTTCTACTACGCATGGTTGCTATTATCTATTTTGTTGGTAGCGGACGAACTGCCAGAGGACAGTCAGTTCTCGAGCATAGCACATGACTTACCAGAGGTCGCGAAGCACGCTTTGCTCTAGGCCACCAAGGATGTGAAAAGGATTCGCAAGACTAAGGTTTTTTGGGTGCTCATGGAGGTGAGCATCTGGATGTGGATAAATAGGAGGCTGCATTTTTCCCCCACAGTGCACACCAGTCTGCAGAGCTTTGCAGACTTCAAAGCAGACAAGCACAACATTTACGTCCAGGCGCGAAAGGATCTAGCGCAATAGTGGACAAAGCTCCCATTCATCACCACTGATGATGCGATCTTTGCAGTATTAGAGTCATGGCCTCCTAAATGGTGCACCCTGGACTTGGCCGAATTGTAAAAGGAAGCAGCACGGAAGAAGAAGGATGAGGCCAAGCTATGCGTCATGCAACTGGCCAAGGAAAGGTGCAACGAAAAAGTAACAGCTAAGGTCAGGAAAATCTGCAAAGTGGTAAAGGCAACCATGGCACAAAAGAAAGCCGATGAAGCTGCAGCAGTAGTGACCGGAACAGCACAGATAGTAGAGACCACAATAGTGCAAGAGGGCCACGTAGTGTCTACAAGGCCGGGGGCAGAGGACACAAACCTGGCAGAAGAGTGCGCGGACCTAGAAACCACATCGACTCAACTGAAATGACCAGGCATCTCTAAAAGATCGGGTCCGAGGAAAAAGGTCAAGGCCTCGAAGCTTGCCATATACCTGATCATGCTGATAGAGGGTGACCTTTATGACATCAGCAAAATGGTTCATGATGTCACCAAAGAAGCGCTCCAAGAAGTGATGATGGAGTAGCAGACTGTGTTGGGGGTGCTAAGGGTGTAGTTGCAGGAACTACAGGTGCGGCCCCCATAGGAAGGAACCATGGCCACATACGTCACAGCGGGCACATCAACAACATAACAAATGCTACGCGCAAGGATGGCCAACACTATAGTGTTACCGAAAGGCACGCTAGCAACAGCAAATGAAGTCGATAGAGTTGTGGTGAGTAGGATCAAGGGACTGAGCCTAAATTTAGTTGCGCTTCCGCGTGAAACACTATACCAGCTGTAGGATGGAGTAACCACAGAGCTTTGTGCTAGGGAAGGCCACACGCTACAGATACTAAGTGAGCAAAAGATAAACATCGAACAGCTCAGCCTACAGCATGATGAACTAGTGGCGCAGAATCAGGGATTGGAATAGGTGGTAGATGACGCGTGTAGAGGTGTCCTAGAACTGGCCATTCCAGTAGATCTACCAACAGTGGAGCGAATCCAAAATCTGGCGGTCGGCATTTGCGAGGCCAAATCAGAAATTACCAAGGCTCAGCTAGAGCTGAATCTGCAAATCGTTGAGCTACGATTGTAGGCGCAGCCTTCCACACCCCAGAAGTTATAGAGTAGCGCACCAACGCTATCCAAAGAGGGCTGGAGGAAATTGGACGGGTGGTACAAGACTGTATCGGTATGTTGGATCAAGCTTTTAGCGTACTCACATCCTTGCAAGAGGATCCCAACATACAACGCCTGGAAACAGAGGCACGCGAACTGCAAGAGTAGTATGACAATGTCCGAGGGACTGCACAGACAGTGATCCTCACTCAACGGCTCACAAAAATGTAACAAGCACAGGCACTAAAATCACAGGTGGATGCCGCAACACAAAAATAAGTAGTTCTTAAAGTGCACGTCTAACCATGGATTGATGAGGCCTTCACCATTACAGTGGATATTGAAGGAAAAATTGTGCAGATGTAGGGGGTGTACACGTTGAGACAGGGATTCGAGCCTGCTAACGAAGCTTCAGAGGAACACCTGCAGCAGGTACAACAAACAGCAGAGCAGTGCATTACAGATCTTCGAGTAGCGCGAGACCTGATAGAAGGACTTCGTGCCAAGATCATCACACCGACAGAGTGACTCAAGGGAGAGTCACAATGTTTGTGTTGGGGGCCTGTTGGGCATGGAATCCCCCCACAACATGTTTTTGGGGCTCAAAGCCCAAGTTTTTGTCAAATGTATTGTAAGACTCCGCGAAGTATGGACGCAGAGTGCAATGTGTATGGTTGAGTCATAGGGTTGTCCACCCTAAGTAATGTAAAGTAATGTAAAGTAATGTTTGCCTACCCATGGTTCGTGGACCATGGGATTGTATAAATAGAGCGAGGCTCTAAGTTGTAAATTAATAAGGAATCAAGTCATGGAGTTTTGATAAGAGATTGAGTCTGTAAAGTGCGTAAGTGTGCCTTGGGTCGTAGAGTAGGAGAAGGCTCTGCAGCTGAGTGCACAGAGACCTAGTAGAGTCCATAGTTGAGTGCGTGGACCCCTGTAGATGAGTGCACAAGGCGGAGTCAAGTCTATAATTAGAGAAAGAGATAATAAATAGAAGCTTTATTCCAATCTTATGCATTTGTTCTTATCTTACTTCTATGCATTTATACTATTTTGTTTATCACGCACACTTATATGAATGTTGAACTCTGTTAAGAATAATTGGGCTAACACTAATAAGCTAAGTAATTGAATAATAACAAAGTAAGGATAAAGAATTGGGGTAATAACTTGATCGTGCCATGAACAGGGCTACGCGAAGGCAGCATCATAGGCTACAAAGGATAGATAGGTGCGCGGAGCAACATGCGCATAGGGTTAAATCGCAAACTACAAAAAACCATCAGACATCTCCAGGGTGCAGAAACCTGGTTCTAGCACCCACCCATACTACCTCGGGTGAGACCTCAATCCACGCACCGCGAACGATTGCCGAAAGGGCTAGTAGTTTCGAGATTTGTTTGGCTAAATCACCTCCGAACCTGGGTTAGGCCCATACAAGCCAACAAAGGATTCATTAGTGAGTTCGCAGAAAACACTTCGGTAAGCTACAGCAAGGGCGAGCGACGCTTTCTCAAAGGACCATGAGGTAAGTATGTTAAGTATCTGAACACTTGGATTAAAATGCTATTGTGTGAAAAGTGGATTATGTGAATACATTGATGTTTAGGGCTATGTGAAGTGGGATAATTTATAGAAACGAAGGTAGTGCAGAACTGGAAACTAGCCCCTTGATTTCACCTCCGCGAGGGGACGAGGAAGAGCTCGTGAAGGTCTCTCCATGGAGTGCGATCCACTTGATAAGACAGAGGATTCCGTGCGTACTATCTCCACCCACACCACCACCCATTTCACCGACATCACCTCCATCTTCACCTGTACCACCTCTGCCACCCCCGCGTTTTAATATGGCGAGCTCGATAAAGTTGGCTGTGTTAAAAGGAGTGGGAAATGAAGATACAAACCAGTTTTGGTTCATGTTAAAAGCTATATGGGAAGCACAGGGAGTGACAAATGATAATATAAAGAAATAAACATTGGTTAGCGCTCTACAGGATCACGCACTGACCTAGTACATTAAGCACTCTAGTGATAACCCGAATGTGGGAATCATGGTTATCCAAGTTGTGCTAACTAAGGAGTTTAGCAGACCGAAGTCAGAAGTGCAGTCATTCATTGGATTCAAAGAAATCACGATGCTACCAGGTGAGACTCCTTGGGAGTTGGATCAAAGGTTGAAGTGCGTGATTCGCGAAGCTAATATGACCCTGACAGATGAACAGCACTGCGAGTGGTTTATAGCATCACTATCGCCACATTTGAGGAACATGTTGTCGCAGCAAAGGTTGAAAACTCAGGCCAAAGCCTTAGAGACCGCGATTAGGTTGCAAGAGACCCCCATATAGGATCATAACCTGGGAGTTCAGTAGATCAACGAGTAGTTGAAGAACCTATGCATTGAGATGCAGAGTCTGAAACAAGACAGGACAATTCAACCAGAAGCATGCGAAGAAGTCTGGTTCATAAAATGCAAGGCTCAGGGATATGACAAGGACCACTTCCCAATGTTCACGAATTATCTCACAGGAGGAGGACCGATGCCGGTAAGGCCAGAAGCACAAGCAGGACCGAGTGCAGCGCCTGCTTTGTGGTGCGCGATTTGTCAAATAGGAGGAAGTCATGTTACAGACAACTGTCATCTGTTGCATAAGTACTCGCAGAATTCGCAACAGCTGTTATGTAATTTTTGTAGATCAATGGGACATGATGACCACACCTATAGAAGTTATGAGCTAATGATGGATAGAACGCCTACCTACAGGGTTCAGGTTGAAACGTGACCCCTAGACCAGGGCACAGGGATGGCGTGGGCTAGATTCCAGGGGCACGGACGACGCCGAGGTGGAGGAGGACCTGGGAGAGGTCGCAGACAGCTAATATGCTACGATTGCAGAGGGCCAGGGCATTATGCTCGTGATTTTATGAATCTGACACATCCATCATGTTTGTACTATACCTTATTTGATCATGATATGAAGGATTGTCCTACGCTGATAGCTAGGATACGCGACAAAGGAGGGTTACAACCTCCCCCGACTCAGAACCTGCAAATGATAAGGTCTGAGCTGTTATCACTCAGATTTTCCCTTAGAAGTTATCAAAAGAAGGGACACTCCGAGGTAACCAAAAACCAATCTTTTAAGTACAGAATCTAGCCAATCTGTACTCAGAGAGGGCTCTCTCTTTATGATTTAGCTTTGTTTTGTGAGATATTAGGCTAGTTATGAAAGCTTGGGGGGTTTTGATTTTGTTTGGTGGTGGAATTCGAGAGCAGATGGATAGAACAAGGTATTTCAAGCCATTGGGCTATGGAGTCAACTGAAGGATGGCTTAACTGGATCAGGTTGATTTAACAAAGGAGAAATTTCACAGGGCAAGATAGCCAAACAAAAGACAAATGATAGTTTCAAATGGGTGATATGGTCTTGAACAGGGAGGAAGGGCAACTAAGAATCCTTCAACAGGGTCCAAGATGAGGGAAAGTGGGTGCTCATTAACAAAAAGCAATTAAGTATTCTTTGTTAAATGGTCACAGTGATAAACTATGAAAGCAGGGAGCAATTAAGAATTCCCTACCTATAATAGCCTAGAAGAAAACATTAAGAATATAAACGATTTTAAAGACAGAATGCAGTAAAGCTCTTTCTAAAATATAACTTTTCATTTATCATTCAGATATGAAACACATATGGATATTTATTAAACCAGAAAAACAGTAAAACACAGGATATAGAATACTTATTTGTTTCTTATTTGACACAGGTATCCTGTAAAAGTCCTTTGCTTTATTACTTTGTTCCAACCAGCCATACAAAAGTTGTTCAACAGCACTTCAATTCCAAAAGTAAATTGTCTACAAAAATGTCTAAGAATCCACCCCTAATACTTCAAATGAAGAAGTATTTATACAAATATTTACATCAAAATATCTCCTAACTAAGAGAGATATATTCTAGGGAAACTAAATATCTTTTACATGAATATAGAGACAGATGGTCTCGAATGTAGAAATAGAATGTGAACTGACTGTTGCTATCCCTATTTTTGTTGAAGGAGCTGGAGGCAGGTCCTATGAATATGCATCTTATTGTCGTGCTAGTAACTCTGTGCTAGACATCTGATTTTATCTTTTCACTGATACTCTTTCACCTATATCTGATACTCTTTACCTATTCACCATTTTTCGCCCTTTTTACCAAAATCTACTGTGGTAATTATTTCTCTTTACCTCACTTAAGTCATGGTAATTTACAGGATGTCAATCATGTTGGACCACCAATCATCTTTTGGTATTCTTGCTCTTGTCAGCTTCCTGTAGATTTCATTTTCTTCAGTATATTTCACAAAATTGGGTTGCACTGGGAATAGGTGTTTCACTTCATGTTCAAGGTAAAAAAGGTTCCTCAAACCATCATAGAGAACTTATCCTGTGGGAAATGCCTTGACTGCAGATGAACTGGCCTGACTATTAACTTGCTGATGCAACTTGTTGATGTAGTCTATCTGAACCATTAGCTTGTCATTGATGACTAAAGGACTTGGGAGTCCTTTACTTTGTAAGATGCCAAATTTACTCATGAACTCATCGATATCTTCCTGCATACTTTGACATCTGCATTCCAAGCCTTGCATTAGATTCTTTTTGGTCAATACTTTCTTTATTTTGAGGATGGTAGCAGTCCTATCCTCAATGTTTAATTGCTCCAACTGTTGCCTATTTCTACTGTTTAGAAAATTGATTAGCTGGATTGCCTCTTCAGGCTTTCTACCCAATTCCTCTCTGGTCCTTTGAACTTCTTCAAGAGCAGGCTTAACCAAATTAATTTGTTCAAAAATAATTTGAATGGATGACGAAATATCATTGATGGAATCAATGGTATTGGTCCATAATATTCTCCTGATCTCTTTCAAGGGCTTTTCAAATGTAAGGTCTTTCTCCAGTGCTCTAATCTGTTGGGTTAAGCCTTTGTTTTTCCTCATCTCTTCTGCAAAATTGATTTTTGATACATCATATTTCTGCTCCAAAGTAGTGAATTTCTCTTTCACTTTCTGCAACTCTGTGACTTGGAGCTTCATCTCCTCCATGGATTTAATCAAGTCTTCTGTACTCTGTGTTGGTGTACCTGTCTGTGATGTACCTGTTACTTCTATGGGTGTAGCTGTTGCCAAAGGAATATTTGGTGCTAAGGTTGATGCCAATGTAGAAGGGACTACTGTTGAAACTATAGGCACTGCAATCTGGGGCTGTGTGGTCGACTCACTCTGCCTTGACTATACTGCTTTCTCTAATTATTGCTTTGTTTCTTTTAATTGGTCATTTAGCTTAAGGACCAAGTGCATAAGCTCTTCTTCATTTTTCTTCTCAATCTCTTCAACAGTTTGAGGGTGAATGAGTGGTGGCAATTTCAATTGTTTCCTAAGTGCAGCTATATCTTCATTTTTCTTCTTTATTAAGTTTTTTGCTGCCTTGATATCTTTTGGGTCATGGCCCAACTCAATAATCAACTCCTCCAATGATTTGATTATGTTGTCTTTTTCCTGTGAGGAGGCCTTTTCTAGTTGCAATTGGGCAGTAGTGTTGCTCAATGAATTTTGAAACCTATGTGCCATCATTGCCTTGCTAGTTAGTGCAAAATAGACCATCTCTCCTATTTGTTTGTGCAGTTCTATCTGGTCTATTGGGTGGATGTCTTTGGCCATGACTTCAAAGTCAGTCTTGAGATAATCTGCCAAGGATTTTGGCTGTAGCACTGTGGGTTTTAAGAAACTCATTTGCATTTTTCCCTCTTTGATGTCAAAAGCTGACATCAATCTGGTTTGATTTGTAGGGGCCATCTTTAAATATTGAGCATAGGCTTGGGCCTTCAGCTGCTCATTCCTAGTCTTGATTTCTTTGAATTTCCCCTTTATGTCTATAATCTTTTCAGAAGAAGATCTGAGGGATGAAACTTCTGTGCTCTGTTGCCTTTCCAGTTCTTGCTTCTGTGAGCTTGAAGGTGTCCCACCTGTTGGGGATGTATGTAGACTGTCTGCTCCTTCCTTCCTCATGCTCTCTATGGTTTCATCTATGAACTCCTCCTCTGAATAAGGATTCAACCTTTGCCTCTTAGCAAAGGTTTGATCTGTAGGTCTGCTAGAAGGGGTAGCTACTTCCCTATCTCTTTTCCTCATTTAGAGGAGTTTGTACAACTAGGGGATTTCCCATGTTAGTCTGAACTGGATGTGGTTGTGGTAGAGCTCTTTCTTCAGAGATTTCAAGCTATTTTGACATCTCTGGTTGTTCTAATTCTAATGGTCGTCCTTGTGATTGCTCTGCTATGGGAGCACTGGTTTCCTGGGCTGGCCTTTTGGAAGACTCGTTATGCACATGTGCAAAAGAGTCCAGGTCAAGTCTCTTCTCCAAATCTTTCATTACATTCTTAACTTCAACTTTATCACTATCTTCCTCTATCAATGTCCCTTCTCCCCATTCATCTAAATTGGCATATTGTTCTATCTTAGGAATTTTGTGATCTATGTAGGGTGAAAGCTTATGTTTTGTCCTCCTGTCACTGATGAAACCATGAGGGTCATAAACCCAAGCAAAGCTTTTCTTTAGTCTCATTGTTGTTTCTATGATTTCTTCTGCTCTTTTCCCTACTTCTCTATTGTTGCACACAAATGGGCCTAAGTGATCTTTGATCCTCAATTGGGCTTTCTTCTTTGCCCTGGTGAAATGAATTTGATCAGAGTTTAACATTTTCCTGTAATATTCCAGGGCAAACAATCTCATAGGAACATACTTAGGCAGCGTGAAGGGAGGGAGTTCACAACTATAGATTCAGATCTCAGTGTGATTCTGGTACAAGTACCAGACACCTATCTTGTACTGCTTTGACAGTTGAAGGATTCTCTTGATATAATCATTTATTCTTGGGGTAGGATGTCCTGTCAGCATGGTGGTTACAGGATAGACAAATTGATATATGAATTCATTGTGTGAATGGGGAGAAGTGTATGAGTATTCAAAGATGGAAGTCTAGAAAATGACTGATCTGGGATTACCCCTAGTATCAAGCTTATTCACAGAGAATGGGAATTTTTCAGTTTGGTAATACAGGAAGAGGTGATAAAATACTGTGGAATACTTGAACACTCTCTCATTTTCCAATCTCATGAACTGATCATGGATTTTTCCAGATATAAATGCAACATAGTCATACTTGGTAGCAGGGGACTGGCCAGGGGTGAATATAGTCATATAGGCAAAAGTCATTTCATCCACATATTCATTGTTTGAGAAACCAAGAACACAGGCAATCATGGTAATAATATCCCTCCCTAAGCTTGTAAATGCAGTTGTCATGTAGGGTGGAGGGTTTTCTGAAATGTATTGCTTTAGCATGAACATTTGGCAAACTTTGGGAATCTCTAAGCTGGAAAGTTTGGAAGATTTGTCAAGTAAATCGGTAATAGACAGAGGGGTAAGATTCTAACTAGGTTGCAACTACAATATTTCATTGATGGATTCTGTTGTAATGGTAAAAAGGTTTTGCTGGTCAGGGGACAATGTTTGGGAAAATGTGCATTGAAGGGAATTGGTACTTTGGGAGATTTGATTCCCATAGACCAATATTGTAAACATTATTGAGGTAAAGGTTCTGGTATTTACAATGCAGTCTCAAGGGGGAGTCATAAAATGTGAGATCTTTGATTTAGAAATCTTTATCTGCTAAGGGCAGATAATCCAAATCTCTATGAGGAGTAGTGATAGGAGGTACATTGAGGGCTACGAGTTCTTGTGGATTCAGAGATGGAAATGGGGTTTTTGAGTGGGATAGGTGAAACAGAGGGTCCTGGGAGTCTTTAATTTGAAGTTTTACAACTGAATTACACTGAATTTTGGGGTTTTCAACGTAATCACAGAGAAAATTAAGTATTTACAGGGTTTCAGGAAGGAAATTGGTAAATACCTGTTTATAGAGTGATTGGAAATGGAGTACTGGTTCACTGGGTGCAAATGGTGGACTGGAGCGGCGTCAGACTACAATTTTCGGGGCAGTTGATGGTTGGAGTACGAGCTGGTTGAATTCACATTCTGGTTGCATGCATGAGTTTTTAGAACAATAACGGAAAAACAGATTAACTTTTTTTTTTATGCAAAGTCAAAGTTTTTGGCGGGTTTCGTGATACGGCAGGTGGCATCAGTGGGGAGGCGACTTGACGTTTTGTCATTAGCAGGAGGTGATAAGCAAGTTTCATCGCACCACTTATGGGTGGGAAGTAGTATTTGGGGGAAGCAGTGTGATGCCATACGTCTTTCGACACGTACTGTCAGCACTGTAGATGAAACCGCTCACATCGCGCGTTAAAGGTAGACCAAAAGGTCTGCGCGATATGAGCGAAGGCTGTCGGATATGAAGGATTTGATTGGACAGTTGTCAAGGTAATGACGTGATTGAAGGATAAGAGGGGCGGGCCCGACAATGATTAAAGGATTTAATAGTATCGGGGGTGACTTAATTGGTTGGGAGAGTTATTAATTAGTCCGAATGACTAAATTAATCCTCATTAAATGGTGGCGGAGTCAGGTTCTTAACCAACTATAGATTAGTTAATTAATCCCATTTGTTATTTGTTTTACAGTTATACTTAACCATCGGGGCAGGATATATAATAATTTGGGGTTTTGCATAGCATAATAATACAGGCGTCCGTAATTTTCTTTTATTTGGGAATTATATAATAAAACATTAATTGTTAATATGACTAAATAAATGGGAAGTGCTAAGTCCAAATTTTTCCGAAAGTATTTCATCATATAACATATTGACCTAGGCTAAAGTGTATGAGAGGGTTTTATGAGAATTTATTTCAATTTCCCTAAGTAAAATAGGATTTTACTCAGGAAAATTTTTATCAAAGGAATGAGTGATCTTATGGGGGAGGTAATTTTGATGAAAGGGACTTAAGTACTTTAGGCATTTCCAATTATTAGGCTGAAAGTCTGGTCCCTCCAAAAGTCAGAGAAATGCTCTAAGCTCCTCTAACCATGGCAATTACCTTTAGCACTTAGGGAATTAGTGAAGATTTTAGGGGAATGAGTAGGGAAGTTAATTATTGTGACTTTGAATGTTGATGTGCCTTCCATGTGATACATGCCTTTGCCTAGTGATGAAAATTAAAAGATTTGTGAGCATTTAAACTTAACATTCACCACACATTTATTTTGCAACCATCATCTACTTACCCTACCTATTTTATCCTAGCATTTTCACTTTTTTATTAAGGTGCACTTAGACTGGAAAACCCCTATCAAATTTTCTTTTCTTTTACATACTGATACCTATCTAAATCTAACCTTATTACATCCAAGGGCTCAGATTAAACTGTTGAGCTCCTTTTATTTACTCTACCTATCTACTTATCTATCAAGATTACACTGTTTGGTCATATCTTTATTCTTTACTTCTAAAACATGAAATTGAAAATATGAACTAGTCAAGCTTAAACTATTTGACTATTCATGAATTGTGGCATAGGTGACAAGCTGCACACAATTTTTATTATACAAAAGTAAAAAAGTAGTGGCATTTAGACTCGCACACTTTCATGGTCTTTTCTTTTTGTTGGGGTTCATTTTATTTATTTTTTTGACCTTTTATTTATTTATTTTTGTCCTTTTATTCTTTTTCTAGGACATACCATCTCTACATTTTTTAAATTTTTTTTTCACAAAATAAGGAAACCATTTGCAACAAGCAAAGGTATGAACATATTTCAGAGCTAAACCAAGTCAATCATCATATATGACACCTATTGGTATAGGGGCATAACAATGGCTCCACTTGGGGATGGCTTTCCTTGCGGAAAGTCAAGAACAGTAGATCAGTGGCCTTTGAAAAACTGTGATTATGCTCTACAATCTTCCTTTTGCCTGATGCTTTATTCATATGTATGATAGTAATTTTTCTGGAGCTTAGGGCCTTCTCTTTGGGCTTCAACTTCACAATCTTACCATCCAATCAACACTGACATTTCAAAGGATATATTATGTACAGTTAGAAATCTAATCATAGTTAAAAACTAGGATCAAAGTAATGTTTCAACATCCGACCATTAACTGGTCCTCCTTCAAGTTCTACACCATCTAACTCTTTAAGAAAATATGCATTGTTTCCTCTGAAAGCATATATTATATATGGCCCTTTCCACAAGAAATCAAACTTTCCATGTTTTCCTTTGTCCTCCCTTCTGGAATCCCATCTTAACACTTTGTCTCCAAGGTAGAAATCTTCTGCCTTGGTCCTTCTATCAAATATCTTCTTGAGTTTTTCTTGTAGTACTTGAGATCTCTGGTACACCTCCTCCCTGGTTTGCTGCAAATGGATGGTCTGGTTTATCCTTCTCTGTATATCATTTGGTTCCACTTGAGCTTCTTGCAGTAATTTCATGACAGGAACCCCTAAAGATGAGGGAAAAACAGCCTCCATGCCATATACTAGCTCATAGGGACTGGTTCCAATGGATTTTTTGGTTGTAAGCCTGTCTGCCCACAAAGCATTGATCAATTTTTTGTTCCAAGTTTTCTTATTTTCTTCCAACAGTTTTTTGATGATATTAATTAGACTCTTGTTGGAAGATTCTGCAAGTCCATTCCCTTGAGGATAGTAGGTTGTGGAATGACCCAGTGTGATGTGATACTTGTTACAGAAAGTAATCATTTTCTTTGACTTGAAAGCTGCAGCATTATCAGTAATGATTTTATCTGGGCAACCAAACCTGGACAGAATATTGGCCTCTAGAAATCCTATGATGACAGTGTCTATGGCTTGTCTGGAAGGAATGGCTTCTATCCATTTTGTAAAATAGTCAGTTGCAGTGAGTATCCATTTATGTTGACCAGAAGAGGGTGGATGAATTTATCCAATGAAGTCAAGGCCCCATTGTTGAAAAGGTTTCTCAGTGGATATAGTTTTCAATGGTAAAGGTAACAATTTTATTTTTCCTTCAAATATTTGGCATTTGTGGTAGGAAGTTACAAATTTCTTTACATCTACAAACAAGGTTGGCCAATAAAATCCAGCTCTTAGAATTTTTTCAGCAGATGACTTCCAAGAGAGGTGTCCACCACAGTCCCCTGCATGAAATTCTTGGAGAACCTTGTCAGCTTCTTCTTTGAATAAACAATTTAACAAAATCCCTTCATGATTTTTCCAAAATAAATAATTACCTAAGATGCAAAATTTTGAAGACTTCATTTTCAAAATTCTATTCTTGGTTCTGGACAACCGTGGAGGAGCCTGCAGGTTTTGTAACACATAAATAATATCATCATACCAAGGTGAATCTGAAAAGGCCTGGTTGATCTGTGGAGTCGCCATCTCATGCTCGTTATCTAGCTTTGAAATGAGATTTATGTCTAGGGCTTGGCAATTAGTTTCTGCCATGAGTTTAGCCAATCCCTCACTTTTAATTAGCTTAGTGGGTTTTATCTCTAAATCATATTCTAAGATAGTAGCTATCCACTTTCCTCTTTTGCCATCAATTCCATCCTGAGTTAGGATGTCTTTGACTACTGCATTAGGAACATAAGCTATTATATGAGAATATAAAATATAGACCCTGAAATCTTTAAGAGCTTTTACCAATGCAAAAGCTTGTTTCTCCATTATTTTGTATTTTAACGATGCATCTCTAAGATCTTTACTAAAAAATGCTATGGTTTTTTCACATCCTTGATCATCTTTTTGTAGTAAAACTGTAGCTATGGTGTGTTCTGATGCAAAAGAAAAAATGATGAAGTCTCTATCGAACTGTGGGATTGTGAGGACTGGTGTTCTTGTTAAGGCTATTTTGATTTCTTCAAATGATTATTTAGCCTCAATTTTCCAATTAATGGTTGAATCCTTCTTTAACATGTTATTTAATGATCTAATGAGTTCAGCTAAGTTAGAAATAAACCTCCTTAAAAAATTAATCTTTCCTAAAAATGCCTGCAACTCTTTAATGTTTCTGGGATAGGGAATTTGTAAAATAGCTTCGATCCTGGAAGGGTCAATTTGAATGCCATCCTTAGAAATGATGTGACCTAATATTTTTCCTTCCTCCAAACCGAACAAACACTTCTTTGGATTCAAAGAAATACCATATTTTCTGCACTTTAAAAAGACTTGCCTGAGATGCTCCAAGTGCTGCTGATCTGATTTAGAAAAAATAGTGAGATCATCAAGATATATAACAAGAAAATCTTGAATTTATTTTGCAAAGGCAATGCCCATTTCTCTTTGAAAAGTTGCTCCTGCATTTTTTAGTCCAAAGGGCATTTTAATGTACACGAAGGTACCCCATGGTGTTGTAAATGTTGTTTTCTCTTGGTCATCAGGATGAACTAAGATTTGGTTATACCCTTTAAAACTCATCTAAAAGTGAGATTCTTGAAGAACCAACTACCCTTTGCAATATATGGTCCATTTTGGGTAACGGATAATTATCTTTCAGAGAGACCTTGTTCACATTTCTTAGGTCAAAACATAATCTTATTTCAAATATTTTCTTTCTAGTAGGTACCAAATTAGATACCTATTCTAAGAACCTAATAGGGGCAATAATCCCTGCTTCATACATGCGTTTGATTTCTTTCTCAATTGATGGTAATAACACAAGGTTAATTCTTTTGAGTTTTTGTTTAAAGGGCTTTTGATTTTCTTTCAAAGGTATAGTGTGCTGAATAATAGAGGTGTCATAGGATTTCAAATCTTCATAACTCTAGGCAAAGACATCCTGGAATTCCCTCATAAGTTCAACATACTTTAGCTTCTAATCAAGAGGTAGAGATTTTGACACTTTTATCAATTTTGGATTATCATGTGTTCCTAAATTATACTATTTGATGTTTGCCTTTAAAGGTTCCATTTTAGGTTTCTTTGAAATGTCATTAGATTCAAACAAATCTTCTAGAGGAGTCAATCCTTTGGGTAAATGATTGTCCGTTAGGTTGATAACCTCTATTTCTTCTTCATTTATTTCATCTAGGTCCATTTGTTTCAGGTCTTGAATTTTTGTTTGTGTGAATTTGGTTGGGTGAAGAATATTTATTAGATTCTCTTCCGAAAGGTTAATTTCTACCTCATTTATTTGATTATAATTATTAGTTGTATCAACATCTATTTTGAGGTTAGAAAATTCCTCATCTAAAGTTAAAAAATTATTAATCTGCTTATCACTATCAAAAACCTACCAGTTCTTAAGATTATCAGGGATGGCTGGTCTGTGCCTAATCTCAGCAGTATACTAATGATTAGGTTGAAAAGGTAATTTGCAGGTGCTGGCAAACATGGCCAGACTGTGGGCTTGCATGTTATGTTTTCTGGGAATAGTTGCAAGCTGGGTTTCCAAAAAAGTGTTGAGGATTTCTATGACTGTTCCTCTGTAATATCCTAGTCTAGCATCCCTGGTTGAGTAAGTCCCTTTAATCTGTTTAACTATTAATTCTGAATCTCCCATGATGGACACCCTTATAGCTCCTAATCTTTTAACAAGTTTAAGACCTAACAAGAGAGCCTCATACTCTACCATATTATTGGTGCATCTAAAATTTAATATGTAGGCATGGCCTTCAGCATGATCATTTTCTAAATTGTACACCCAAACTCCTGCTCCTGCTCCTAGTTTATTTACCGAGCCATCAAACTCTAAATGCCAAAGGATTTCATGTTCATAATTTGTATCTGGGGTAGTGGGAACTTGCTTAACCATGGCATTTGGGTCTTCATTGTCATCTGATTTTTCTTTGTTGTTTGATATTTCCTGGATATGAACAATTGATTTATCTTTTTCAATTTCTTTTGGTTCTGCTGCTAAAACCTCTAAGGTATTTGAAGGACTGGTTTCTGCATTGTAAAGAATGAAAGAATCCATATCAGAGTGTACTGAGTAGATGGGGAAATTTTGGGGTTTTTCCTGACTACTTACTACATATTTCATTAATGTTTCTCTGTATAGTTTCTTGGGTTGTCCAAAAACCAATATAGTGGCATATGACATATCTAGTTGAAGAGATCCCTAAAGCTTAGCACCCCAGGATCTTGACAACAGCATGCCATATTTGGGTGGTATATCAACTACCACTATGTCCATTAATATTGTTTTTGCAGGATATTGAACCAATGAAACACATAAGTCTTTTATCAATCCTAAACATCTCACTTGGCTGGAATCAAAAGAAAATAAATCTTTGTATGGTCTAGTGATGTCTAGGTCTAGCTTTTCCATGACAGATTTGGGCATAAGGTTGTGAGATGCACCAGAGTCAAACATGGCATTGTGAAGAATCTTATCATGTATGTTTAGGCTAACATAGAAGGGAGGAATTCCTCCTTCCAATGGTTTCCCATTCACTTCTGGGCCAAAGACTAACTCGGGTTGGTCATCATAAAGATTAACTAAATCTTCAGTTCCAATAATTTTCAATGATCTATTGATTTGAGTCTGGTAAACATCATGTTTATCCAATTCAGATAATGGAATACAAATTTTCAGCTTGCCAACTTCTGCTTCCATATTAAAGGATTTTTCTATTTGGGCTCTAGGATTTCGAGCAGTCATATTTTCTATGTCTTTCTGCTTTTCATGATTAGAGTCATGAATCATTGATTCTCCTAAATCAACCTTTGGAGGTTCTTCCACAGTTTCCTTAGAGGGAGGGGAAGTGGATGGCTGTTTATTGTTTGTTTTATTATCAAAGACATCTTCAATTATGGGGTCAGGAGGATTAGAGTTTGATCTAGAAATAATTTGCAATGGTCTATTTATTGTCTTACCTTTTTGGGGCTGATTTGGGACTGTTTTATTGTTTGTTTCGGGGACATTGATTTTACTACTTCTTAGATTGTATTGCTTGTGCACCTCAAAGACAGCCAAGTTATATCCTTGCCTAAAGTCGAAAGATTCTCCTGATTGGGTTTTAAATTGTTTAAGTATGTGAGCCTCCTGATCATCTTGGGATAAGAAAACTTCTTCATCATCATCAAGCCCCATCAAATTTATTTGAGTATCTTCTTCTAGGCCTTCAGAGTGAGAAGCTTCTGCATAGTTCTCCTAGAAAGGGGGTCTAATGTTTTGGTCAGGACCATTCTTTCCAGTGTTCTGGTTTTGATTTTTCCTAAAATTAGGATTTCTCCCTAGATTAGTTTGCTGGCTATCCCAAGGAGATTTCCTTTCAATTATCTCCACTCTATCTCCTAGTCTATCCATTCCTTTAATTATGGCATCTAGTTTTTGTTCAAAGGGTGAGCTTTCTTCTTTTAATGGTATCCTTCTTTCACTCCTAGCTTTGGATCTCTTAGAGAGTAGGTTGGCTTCAATGCTTACTGCTATGCTTTGCATATCTTCCAATGTAGGAGGGTTTCGTTCTCTCAGCTGGAAGGCCATATCAGAATCAAATCCATCGGGGAATTTGATTAAGGCTAAGCCAGGGGGAGGCCTTAGGTCAAGGGGAATAACACTATACACACTATTAAATCTAGTGCAATAGTCCTGCACAGTTTCTTGTGGTCCTCTTTTGAGATTCTTGTATTCAAATAAGATCTGAAGAGGGTATTTTATTTTCTCCCATCTATTCAGGAACTATTGGTAGAGGGTTCTTAGACTCTCTATGCTATTGGTTGTTAAGGTTCTGAACCAGGTTCTAACATCTCCAGTAAGGCTTTGCACAAAAATCCTCATTTGCACATCAGCAGTGTCTATTTCATACATTTCGAAGTAATCAGTCATTTTCCTAGTATGTTGTTGGGCTGTATAGGTTCCAGTGCCATCAAAGGATGTGATCTTACTTTGATAGTCTTGGGGCATGGCACCTAAATTGGTTGGTAGTACCAGGGGAGTATATCTGTTGGCCATTGTTGTAGGTAGTGTTGAAACAAAGGTTGGAGTTGGGGTAACAATGGATGTTTTAGGTGTGGATGGAGGACTAGGGGTTGAAGTCAACTGTGGAGTGGTTTGAGGTTGGGAAATATGAGGGATAGATGAGGAGCTTGCAGAAAAAGAAGTGACTACAGAAAGGTTAGGAGTTCCTTCAGTGGTAAGATCAGAGTGAGGTGAGTTCTGCAAATGTTGGTCAATTAAAAAATTAGCTCTTTGGATCTCGAGTTCTCTGATAAACTCTAGGTCTTGGACTA
This sequence comes from Pinus tabuliformis, assembly GCA_031772625.1. NCBI lineage: Eukaryota > Viridiplantae > Streptophyta > Pinopsida > Pinales > Pinaceae > Pinus > Pinus tabuliformis. The sequence goes on along the minus strand of CM062806.1, from coordinate 237,600,055 downwards.
GGTCTATTAATTCAGAGTCGGATGAAGTCCGAAATAGAGAGGTTTCAAAGTACTCATCAAAGGGTAGGTCTTCTAGGTAAAGCCACTTAGCAGGACAAGATTGAGATCTAAAGATGGGTCGAGGGCTAACAGAGCTTTCTTGTCTTCTAAGTATTCTAGGGATCAAATTGGGGTTCTCAAACACTGGGGGTGGATTAGGGTCAGGATTAGCCCTAGTGTATCGAATCCTTTCTGAAGCCAGATTTTAGGTTTTTCGTTTTGCAATTTCTTATAAAGACATCAAAATAACTTCTATGAACTCTTTAAGATGCATATAATCAAACTTTGTGTTTCTTAAAGATGTGTTTTGACTGAGGAATTGGTTTCCCCAGTGGAGTCGCCACTATGTTATCACTCAGATTTTCCCTTAGAAGTTATCAAAAGAAGGGACACTCCGAGGTAACCACAAACCAATCTTTTAAGTACAGAATCTAGCCAATCTGTACTCAGAGAGGGCTCTCTCTTTATGATTTAGCTTTGTTTTGTGAGATATTAGGCTAGTTATGAAAGCTTGGGGGTTTTGATTTTGTTTGGTGGTGGAATTCGAGATAAGATGGATAGAACAAGGTATTTCAGGCCATTGGGCTATGGATTCAACTGAAGGATGGCTTAACTGGATCAGGTTGATTTAACAAAGGAGAAATTTCACAGGGCAAGATAACCAAACAAAAGACAAATGATAGTTTCAAATGGGTGATATGGTCTTGAACAGGGAGGAAGGGCAACTAAGAATCCTTCAACAGGGTCCAAGATGAGGGAAAGTGGGTGCTCATTAACAAAAAGCAATTAAGAATTCTTTGTTAAATGGTCACAGTGATAAACTATGAAAGCAGGGAGCAATTAAGAATTCCCTACCTATAATAGCCTAGAAGAAAACATTAAGAATATAAACGATTTTAAAGACAGAATGCAGTAAAGCTCTTTCTGAAATATAACTTTTCGTTTATCATTCAGATATGAAACACATATGGATATTTATTAAACCAGAAAAACTGTAAAACACAGGATATAGAATACTTATTTATTTCTCATTTGACACAGGTATCTTGTAAAAGTCCTTTGCTTTATTACTTTGTTCCAGCCAGCCATACAAAATTTGTTCAACAGCGCTTCAATTCCAAAAGTATATTGTCTACAGAAATGTCTGAGGATCCACCCCTAATACTTCAAATGAAGAAGTATTTTACAAATATTTACATCAAAATATCTCCTAACTAAGAGAGATATATTCTAGGGAAACTAAATATCTTTTACATGAATATAGAGACAGATGGTCTCGAATGTAGAAACAGAATGTGAACTGACTCTTGCTGTCCCTGTTTTTGTTGAAGGAGTTGGAGGCAGGTCCTACGAATATGTATCTTGCTGTCATGCTAGTAACTCTGTGCTGGAAATCTGATTTTATCTTTTCACTGATATTCTTTCACCTGTATCTGATACTCTTTAACTGTTCACCATTTTTCACCCTTTTTACCACAATCTACTGTGGTAATTATTTCTCTTTACCTCACTTAATTCATGGTAATTTACAGGATGTCAGTCATGCTGGACCACCAATCATCTTTTGGTATTCTTATTCTTGTCAGCTTCCTGTAGATTTCATCTGCTTCAGTATATTTCACAAAATTAGGTTGCACTAGGAGTAGGTGTTTCACTTCATGTTGAATGTAAAAATGGTTCTCCAAACCATCATAGAGAACTTTCCCTATGGGCAATGCCTTGACTGCAGATGAACTGGCCTAACTGTTAACTTGCTGATGCAACTTGTTGATGTAGTCTATATGAACCATTAGCTTGTCATTGATGACTAAAGGACTTGGGAGTCCTTTACTTTGTAAGATGCCAAATTTACTCATGAACTCATCGATATCTTCCTGCATACTTTGACATCTGCGTTCCAAGCCTTGCATTAGATTCTTTTTGGTCAATACTTTCTTTATTTCGAGGATGGTAGCAGTCCTATCCTCAATGTTTAATTGCTCCAACTATTGCCTGTTTCTACTATTTAGAAAATTGATTAGCTAGATTGCCTCTTCAGGCTTTCTACCCAATTCCTCTTTGGTCCTTTGAACTTCTTCAAGAGCAGGCTTAACCAAATCAATTTGTTCAAAAATAATTTGAATGGATGACCAAATATCATTGATGGAATCAATGATATTGGTCCACAATATTCTCCTGATCTCTGTCAAGGGCTTTTCAAATGTAAGGTCTTTCTCCAGTGCTCTAATCTGTTGGGTTAAGCCTTTGTTTTTCCTCATCTCTTCTGCAAAATTGATTTTTGATACATCATATTTCTGCTCCAAAGTAGTGAATTTCTCTTTCACTTTTTGCAGCTTTGTGACTTGGAGCTTCATCTCCTCCATGGATTTAATCAAGTCTTCTGTACTCTGTGTTGGTGTACTTATTACTTCTATAGGTCCAGTTGTTGCCAAAGGAATATTTGGTGCTAAGGTTGATGCCAATGTAGAAGGGACTGTTGTTGAAACTATAGGCACTACAGTCTGGGGTTGTGTGGTCGACTCACTCTGCCTTGACTGTACTGCTTTCTCTAATTCCTGCTCTGTTTCTTTTAATTGCTCATTTAGCTTAAGGACCAAGTCCATAAGCTCTTCTTCATTTTTCTTCTCAATCACTTCAGCAGTCTGAGGGTGAATGAGTGGTGGCAATTTCAATTGTTTCCTAAGTGCAGCTATATCTTCATTTTTCTTCTTTATTAAGTTTTCTGCTGCCTTGATATCTTTTGGGTCATGGCCCAACTCAATAATCAACTCCTCCAATGATTTGATTCTATTGTCTTTTTCCTGTGAGGAGGCCTTTTCTAGTTGCAATTGGGCAGTTTTGTTGCTGAGTGAATTTTTCAACCTATGTGCCATCATTTCCTTGCTAGTCAGTGTAGAATAGACGATCTCTCCTATTTGTTTGTGCAATTCTATCTGGTCTATTGGGTGGATGTCTTTGGCCATGACTTCAAAGTTAGTCTTGAGATAATCTGCCAAGGATTTTGGTTGTAGCACTGTGGGTTTTCATAAACTCATTTGCATTTTTCCCTCTTTGATGTCAAAATTTGACATCAATCTGGTTTGATTTGTAGGGGCCATATTTAAATATTGAGCATAGGCATGGGCCTTCAACTGCTCATTCCTAATCTTGATTTCTTTGAATTTCCCCTTTATATCTATAATCTTTTCAGAAGAAGATCTGAGGGATGAAACGTTTTTGCTTTGTTGCCTTTCCAGTTCTTGCTTCTGTGAGCTTGAAGGTATCCCACCTGTTGGGGATGTATGTAGAATGTCTACTCCTTCCTTCCTCATGCTCTCTGTGGTTTCATCTATGAACTCCTCCTCTGAATAAGGATTCAACATTTGCCTCTTAGCAAAGGTTTGATCTGTAGGTCTGCTAGAAGGGGTAGCTACTTCCCTTTCTCTTTTCCTCATTCAAAGGAGTTTGCACAACTGGTGGATTTCCCATGTTAGTCTGAACTGGATGTGGCTGTGGTACAGCTCTTTCTTCAGAGATTTCAGGCTGCTTTGATATCTCTGGTTGTTCTGATGCTAATGGTTGTCTTTGTGATTGCTCTTCTGTGGGAGAACTAGTTTCCTGGGCTGGCCTTTAGGAAGACTTAGTATGCACATGTACAAAAGATTCCATGTCAAGTCTTTTCTCCAAATCTTTCATTAGATTCTCAACTTCAACTTTAAACCATCTTCCTCTATCAATTTCCCTTCTCTCCATTCATCTAAATTGGCATATTATTCTATCTCAGGAATTCTATGATGGATGTAGGGTGAAAGCTTATGTTTTTTCCTCCTGTCATTGATGAAACCATGAGGGTCATAAACCCAAGAAAAGCTTTTCTTTAGTCTCATTGTTGTTTCTATGATTTCTTTTGCTCTTTTACTTGCTTCTCTATTGTTGCACACAAATGGGCCTAAGTGATCTTTGATCCTCAATTGGGCTTTCTTCTTTGCCTTGATGAAATGGATTTGATTAGAGTTTAACATTTGCCTGTAATGTTCCAGGGCAAACAATCTCATAGGAACATACTTAGGAAACTTGAAAGGAGGGAGTTCACAACCATGGATTCAGATCTCAATGTGATTTTGGTACAAGTACCAGTCACCTATCTTGTACTGCTTTGACAGTTGAAGGATTCTCTTGATATCATCACTGATTCTTGGGGGAGGATGTCCTGTCAGCATGGTGGTTATAGGATAGACAAATTGATCTATGAATTCATTGTATGAATGGGGAGAAGTGTATGAGTATTCAAAGATGGAAGTCCAGAAAATGATTGATCTAGGATTACCCCTAGTATCAATCTTATTCATAGAGAATGGGAATTTGTCAGTTTGGTAATACAGGAAGAGGTGATACAAGACTGTGGAATACTTGAACACTCTCTCATTTTCCAATCTCATGAACTGATCATGGATTTTGTCAGCTATAAATGCAGCATAGTCATACTTGGCAGCAGGGGGCTGGCTAGGGGTGAAGATAGTCATATAGGCAAAAGTCATTTCATCCACATATTCATTGTTTGAGAAACCAAGAACACAGGCAATCATGGTAATAATATCCCTCCCTAAGCTTGTAAATGCAGTTGTCATGTAGGGTGGAGGGTTTTCTGAAATGTATTGCTCTAGCATGAACATTTGGCAAACTCTAGCAATCTCTAAGCTGGAAAGTTTGGAAGATTTGTCAAGTAAATCAGCAATAGATAGAGGGGTAAGATTCTGACTAGGTTGCAACTGCAATATTTCATTGATGGAGTCTGCTGTAATGGTAAAAAGGATTTGCTGGTCAGGGGACATCACAGCTCTGAGATTAGGGTTATAATTGGCATGGCACTGGTGAACAATGTCTGGGAAAATGTGCACAGAAGGGAATTGGTACTTTGGGAGATTTGATTCCCATAGACCAATATTGTCAACATTATTGAGGTAAAGGTTCCAGTATTTACAATGCAGTCTCAAGGGGGAGTCATCAAATGTGAGGTCTTTGATTTGGAAATCTTTATCTGCTAAGGGCATATAATCCAAATCTCTATGAGGAGTAGTGATAGGAGGTACATTGAGGGTTACGAAGGCTTCCATTTCTGGTTCTTATGGATTCAAAGATGGAAATGGAGTTTTTGAGTGGGATAGGTGAAACAGATGGTCCTAGGAGTCTTTAATTTGAAGTTCTACAACTGAATTACATTGAATTTTGGGGTTTTCAAGGTAATCACAGTGGAAATTAAGTATTTACATGGTTTCGAGCAGGAAATTGGTAAATACCTATTTATAGAGTGACTGGCAATGGAGTACTGGTTCACTGGGTGCAAATGGTGGACTGGAGCGGCGTCGGACTGCAATTTTCGGGGTAGTTGATGGTTGGAGTATAAGTGGTGGGCTCCAGTATTGTAGCAATAATGCTACAACTCCTGGGGCTTCCTATCTCTAATTTTATCAACCCGGTAGTTCGTAACAAACTTGGAAGCGACGGTGCTGTATGCACAAGTACTAGCTCTTGTCGCAGCTGTCACTTGGTCAGCTGGCACAAGTCCGCTAGGGCTCAAGCCAACTTCTATATGTTCTCAGAAGAAGCTTTCTAAATGATGGACGAAGGCTATCTCAAGGGAAGTTAATCTACTTTGCAAGAATGAACTGAAAGCCAACCAAAACATGGAAACCCTAGTAAACCCTAATCTGGCTAGCTTAATCTCTATGATGCAATGGTGGGAGTGCAAATGTCTAAAAATGATGCCATTACTTCTAGTGAGATGAGATGCATGAATTTAAACTACTTTCATTGAAAAGAACTCATTTTTGTATTTTTGCTCAAGTGGGTGGAGTTATTGTGATTGTGCTTCTTACTAGGTTTTGACTGTGCAGGGGTAGTTCAAAGGGAGGAAGGCTTGGAAAAGGTCAGGAGGGCTAGGAGAGGTTCCAGGGGATCCCTAACATCATTCCACAGGAGTCCACAACGTTCAGATGCTCGGCAACCGAGTTTGCAGGATTCTACAGGATGTCTGCAGGGGATCCTACAGGAAGCTCGGGATTTCTACAGGAAGTCTGCTAACTTCTACAGGATGTTCGACAATGGGAGTTTTGGGTGATGGAGGAGTGGAGGAGTTGTATGGGTGGATAGGTAGGATGGACAGGGAGCTTGTGATGGCTCAGGGACAGAGATATGAGATGGGGAAAGAGTGGGTACAGTTGGTTGGTGGATAGAAGGGTGGAAGCAATGGAAAGTTGAAAAGGTGGAGCTACGTGAGAAGTAGAAGGGTTGGAAGGCTAACGAGCTGAACAGAGGTCGAGCAAGTGGCTTTAGGCGTGGTTGAGAAGAAGAAGAACACAATCAAGTGATGCTTTGCAGTGTAAAAGAAACAAATCCTCTATGTCTTGCACAAAACCAAGAATTCCATCAACCTATTCTAACTGTGTTATTAAATCAACGAACAGCAATGTAAATTGTGGAGAAAAACCGTGCATGGTGTTGGAACGAAGAAGTAGTGTTCAAGATCAAAATGCATGGATGGATCTACAAGTGAAATGACTATGTTGCAGCTTGCATGAACGTATAATACTGCGTTTTTTGGTGGTTGGTACAACCCAAACCCCCGATCTCTAAACAGAGATGGCAACGAGTGCACTATCAACCTTTTTTGGAGCTCTAATGAATGCTGATCCTCCTACTCTAAGCTAAGCAACTAAAAGCACTTTAATCATAAACTAATCCTATTCAATCACATTAAAGAAATTAAATCAGCAGACTGTGTGTTTTCAAATGCATGTCAAAGCAAAGAAATAAAGTGTTGAAAGGAAAAACAAGTAACAATACAAGGAAAAGGAGGTCTATTGCTCTTAGGTTGGGCCCTAACCTGAGAGCTATAGCTCCCTTAAAAACTCAGAATTGAATCCAAAGCTGCCTGCCTTTATTAAATAATCATGAGTCTAACATCATGCCAAAACTGGCTTACAAAAAGCAAAAACCGAGTTGTAGCTCGTGCTTAGAAATTGCAACAGTAGTTCAAAAGTTCAAAAAGCTTCTATCAAAGGCTACGACCTTCATATTTATACATGATGAAGATCAAGCTGGCTTCCTTAATTCGTGGAGCTTGGCTGTCCAACTGAAAGTTAAACTGCTGTTCCTGTAGAATCCGTTGGCTGCCTTTAAGCTCAGTGGGGAGAGCTGTTGGAGCTCGGAGTTAAGGTGGAAATCACGAGAAAGGTCATCAAGACTGTGGACAACCTCCCTATAAACCCGCAATGCCACCTTTGCTGTCTCCTTGTCTCCATTTGTGTGGTATTTGCTCTCTTTAATGCCAAAAAACCTGAAATCATCATGTATTAGCCACATAGATATAATGCCTGCCCTTCTTCCTACAAATAACACGAATATACTAAGAAATGAATGCATAAGTGTTAAAAGATGAAGGGTTGAGCAAGGTGAGTAGGCCAAATGAGCCAAAATTGTTACCAAAAATTGGGGCTCATCATCACCCCCCAGCTAAAATATTTGCTCATCCTTGAGCAACTAGTCCAACTCTTCATCCTTCATTGCTTTGACTGCTACCCTTACATCCCAAGCCTCTGCAGTAGTGTCCTCCTTGCTAATATGAAACCCAGCTTTCCTGTTCACCTCTTCCCATTGTTCACTGTCATCCTCTTCTGTGCTGCCTTCAGTCAATCCTAGCAGTAGTGGTGGGTTGAGTTTAAGGCCAATCCAGCTGGCCTGGAGGTTTTGCATGGATTTCTTGTAAAGGGCTACTCTTACCAGAGCTTCCCTCATCCGAGTTGGGGTATGGTACTCTCGGATTTTCAAACTGTATGCTAATGTATTCCATCTGCGTGTGCATGCTTGGACAGCATTTTCTCCTAACAGTCTTTCCATGTCTTCAAAATGAGCTATGGCTTGGGCCTGTTGATCCATATATCTCAATGAAGTTGTAGGATCAGTGGACAAATGTTGGTGTGCTGAGATGAGTGCAACTGGATCCTCTGGTTCTGCTCGAATGAGCAATGGCTCGTTTACTTCTCGGTTCATGACCGATTTTTCTTCTGCTGCTCTTTGATCCTCATGGTTCAACCATGAAGTGAACGCCATTAATTGCATATCACCCAAGGCAATATTGGGATCCCAGGAAACTACATTAGGCAAGGCCAAATTGTGGAGGTAGAACTCCGCTAATTTAGCCTTATCCTCTGACGAACTAGTACTGCACAATTCAGAAAATTGTTGTGGGTCTTGGATCTGAGAAATACCTCTTTGTGCCAAGGTATTTATTTGGAACTGCAGCCATTGGTCTTTCAAGTACAAACCATAGGATTTTGCAGGTTGTCTGCACCGTATTGCCTCCATGGCCCAACTGGCCATGCAGGCCAATTGTGCCTCTTTTTGCTGTAGCTATTGTTTTAAGACTTGCACTTCAATTTTTGCTTGTTGTTCTGCTTCCTGTAGATGTGTCATTGGCTCCTCAAGACCGGTGGTCAGTTCCTTTCTGCCCTGCTATTCTTCTGTGGTGTCCTTGGAGGATGTACCTGCCCCTACCCTTAGCTCCTGTAGCTGCAATCTCAGCTTCTGGTTTTCTTCCTGTAGAAACACACGTTGGCAATTTTCCACGTGTTTGGCCATGGACAATTCACTTCTGACCTCCTTGAGCTGCTCTTGTAAAGGTCCTATGTCCACCACACCCTTTGACTTTGCTATCTTCATCCACGTGTGCGTACGGACTCTTTCTTCCTCCAATGCAAAAAACAGTGGCACTGTAAATTTCTGAGGTATGATTTTGCCAGCCTCTAGAAAGGTGTAGTATGAACTCAGACTAGGCTGAGGGCTGGGCTCTGGTATATGTTCTTTTTCTACCTCTTTAGGTGGCTCTACCTCACCCTCCCTTGGTGGTGATGAGGGTCCTTCTCCTTCCCTCCTTTCTGTTTCCTGTAGCCGGGTCAGAGTTTCCTGTAGAACATTTTCAGCCTCCTGTAGCCGAGCTTTTTCAGTCAACAGGTCTAACCTTTCTTGCCACTTAGTTTTCTTTGGGCTCCCCTTCTCATAGGTGACTGTTATCCTTGAGGGGGACTTTTCCTTGGGTGAAGTAGGGGTGTCTTCAATAACAATCGGGCTGCTGGATGGAGGCTGTGGTTTGCCCGTCTTTATTCGGACACTTCTTCGAGCTTTAAAGTATAGAGGGGTCTCCCTCTTTCTCTTCTCTTTTGGCTTAGGTGGCGTGCTGAGGGCGGCCAACACAGCTGCTGCCTCCCTCTCACGAATATCAGCTTTCTTCTCCTTGGGTTTCACTTTGTCAGGGCTTCCTGTAGAAGACCCTATTTTAGCAATTTTCGGGCTTCCTGTAGAAGACCCTTTCTCTGTTTTCGGGCTTCCTATAGAAGACCCTTTTTCTGTTTTCGGGCTTCCTGTAGAAGCCTGTTTCTGCTTTCCTGTAGACACAGGTGTCACCACCTTGGCTTGCTTTGCTGCATGGGTTTTGCTTTTTGGTTTGGTTGCGGGTGCTGATGAGGTACTTGTGCTGATGTGGACCTTCTCAGCTTTGTCCATTCTGCTCTGCAACCTTTTCTCTCTTGCTGACAAGATGGGTGTGTCACCTTTTTCTTTGTCATCCTTTTTCTCATGCTTCTTCTTTTGCTCTTTCTTCTGCACTGTGGTCGGGGTCTTCTAGCCTGTTTCTTTCTTTCCCGCGGCCACTAATTCTTTTTCCTCACTGCTGGAGGAACCACTTTCCTCGGTCAACATCCTTATGTCTCCATCTCTTGTCAAATTTCTGAATGCTTCCCATGAGAGGGGAACCTTATATGAATGAAGTGCATCCTCCACAAGAAGTTTGATCAATCCATGGTGGGCTACCTGATCTGGTATGCCTTCTTTTAACTTTGTGGCACACTCAATTAAAGACTGTAGCAGGAAATAAGGGATGCTCAGTTTATTTTCTACAGGAAGATCAATCTGGTGCCTCAATTCAGTGAGCAACCTAAAGTGATACCCATACACAATGCTAAAATGGCCTTCACAGGTTATATACTTCATGATCTGCAGGCTAACTTCATTCCATGGTGGCAGCGAACTAGTTCTACGCACCCCATTTTTGTCCTCCGAGAATTCCTCCTCAGGTGGAAAGAATTCTTTCTTGGCCTGATGGCTCAACTTCCTTTCTTCCTTATCCCATGGCAAACCCATTGGAAGTTCAGTAATTCAACTGATATATTGCGGGGTGAGCTTGAGGCTTAGGCCCCTGAAATTCACGGTGGCCAATGTTTTGGATTTCGGCCTCAAAGCTTGTAAAAATTCTTCCGCCACTTCATCGTCATACCCCTACAACTTGTCACAAAAGGATATCCATTGCACCCGTGTGAAGAGCTCCACCACCTCCTGGTTTTCTCTCAACTTTGATGAATCAGTGGGTTCCCGTCTAATAAACCCACCCAGCATGATAAAAACTGTTGCTTTAACTAGAGGTGGCAAATGCGGAAGAAATTTAGCTTACTGAGACAGAGCGTAGAATTACGCTTCTATCATGCACATAATCCACGAAACTTATCCCTGAGGACCTTAACACATTTTAATTACACTGACATCTTGTAGAACGACAGTCTATGCACAGCAGACAACACTTGCAACAACTTCCTACGACCAGTCTGTAGACGACGATTCTGCCACCTTTAAAAACCAATTGCATGGAGAGTTCAGGGTTACCTTTTTATCTGCCACCTTTTTACGTGAGGAACTCGCTTTCCTGTAGAAACAGCGTTCCTGTAGGAGCAGCTTTCCTGTAGGAGCAGCGCGTGATTTCTGGGAAAGACTGCAGTTGGTCTGTGCTCTCGGTGTTGCTTCACAGGCGTTCTGATAGCCAAAGGCTCGGAGTTCCGAACTGCAGAGGGATCCAAATGTTCACTTGAGGTTCAAACGGTGGATGATAAATGCATGCGGGCAATCTAGCCGATTAGATTTGAATCGGCGGAATCCGTGGCGCGGGGGTGAGCTGTCCCCGCCGGACTGTTGGATGACGTTGTTCCATCATTTGTCTGCGAGTTCACTTACTGCCGATCATCCCCCAGCAGATCCGCCGCCGCCATTCTCGTTAGACTCGTTTTTCCCAACGGGATTTCTCTCACGTGCGTGCTGCCCATTCCTTTTGTCACGGCCGCCACCCAAACATCCAACAGGACCATTAACCGGTTGACGTGGCCATTCAAATGACCATACCACCGCTCAACCCATTCACCTCACACTTTGCAAACAATTTCAAAGTAAAATTCATGCAATCTGATGGAAGGAAGGGTCGAGACACTTACCTGCGCGGCTGCAACACGATTTTTCAGCTTTTGGACGATGATGAGTGGATCTATCTACCACTGATGAATTTGCACAGGCCCGGAGGTTCATGTTTACAGGTTGCCAACGATGGATTGGATGCTTTGGCTGCATGCGCCCGCGTTTCATTACATATGGCCAGCGCTGTGAATGGTATCCACTCTAGCGGGCTTAACTGTTACAGGACTCCCGCGAGATGTCTTGTAACAGTTCTTCCTCCTTGGGTGCATGCTGCACAACGAAGGATCTGGCCTCACGATCACGCTCCCGGAGCTTCTGGATGACTAGGATGGATATGGTATGAGATCTCAGCATTTGTTTATCTTAAAAATTGCTTTCTCCTTGATACCTCATCGATTTTCTTTGCTGGTGCAGGTAACTTCGTTGCATGTCGACAAGGATGGTGGAACAAGGTGACAACAGTGTGCAAGGGTGACAACAGTAGCTTGCATGTGTCCAAACCGATCCTTAGCCATTAGATCTCCTCATAAAATGAATTCTGGCCCGTCCTGAACTTCTACAGGAAGTTTCCTGTAGAAATACAGAGCTTCCTGTAGAAAGTTTGCGCTTCCTGTAGAAAATCTGCATCTTCCTGTAGAAAATATGCATCTTCCTGTAGAAGGTCTGCATCTTCCTGTAGGAGACTCAAGCCATGATGAAATTGTGCACATACCTTGGAGGAACTGAATATTCTTGGAGGAGGTGCTGGTGAGGTCTCCTGGCAGTATGATAAGGAGCCTTGGCTCTGAGTTGAGAGGCTTCCTCTTCTCCATAGAACACCTGCAATCTGCATGCAATTTCACATTATAAACTTGTTGTCTTTGTCTTTTTTGCTTATTGTTTTTTTTTTCTTTCTTTCTTTTTTTTCTTTTTTTTTTTTCTTTTTTTTTTTTTTTTTGAAAGATAACAGGGGCGCCTCAATGAGGTTTTCACCCTTGCCATCTGCCCTGAGCGCCTTAGAGAGGTTTTCACTCAAGGATCTTTTTCAAATCTTTTTTCTTTTTTTTTGAAAGACAATAGGGGCGCCTCAATGAGGTTTTCACCCCTACCACCTGCCTTGGGCGCCTCAGAAAGGTTTTCACCCAAGGATCTTTATTATTTATTATTATTTTTTTTTAGATTTTTCAGGGTATGCCTAAAGCAGAGGCAGAACCCTTCTCTATGACCAACACTGACTTCTCCATAGTTTTGATGAACTCTTGTCTTGAGAGAGGCTTCCTGTAGATCTTCAATCGATGCCCATTGACGAGCATGGGGATGGCTTCCTCATAAATGGTCCGAATAAGAACAGATCCATTGTCATGACATTTTTCCACTGCATATGGTCCTAGCCATCTGGTTCTCAGCTTCCCCTTGAAATCTTTGTATCTGGAGTCATACAACAAGGCCCAATCTCCCGGCTAGAATTGCTTGTCATGGAGGTGTTGGTCATGCCACACCTTTCTCTGAAGTTGAACCACTTCCGAGTGAAGGAGGGCCTGCATCTGGTGCTCATCCAGTCCATTCAGCTGCAATAACCTTTCTTGTTGTGCATGGCTGAGATCTAGGTCCAGCTGAGCTGCCATCCTCAAAGTGTTGTAGTCAAATTCAATGGACAGCAAAGCTTTCTTCCCATAGACCAGCTCATAAGGTGTGAAGCCGGTGGTGGTCTTCCAGGTGGTGTTGTAAGCCCATGTGGCCTCAACTAGGTGATCTCCCAGTCCTTTCTGCTGCTGCTCACCACCTTAGTCAAGATCCCTTCTAATGCTCTATTGGTGACTTCCACCTGCCCATTTGCTTGAGGGTGATAGGGGGTGGAAGTCCTATGCTTGATCTTGTGATGAGCTAGTAGGTCTTCAATCAAGTTGGATGTGAACTGGCTCCCTTGATCGGTGACCAGCTCTCTTGGATAGCCAAACTTGTAGAAGATGTTTTCTCTTAAGAACTCGGCCACCTTTTCTTCTGTTGTTGCTTTGATTGCTTTAGTCTCTGCCCACTTTGTCAGGTAGTCAGTGCACACAATGATGTAAGACCTTTGCCTCGAAGGAGGGTTGATTGGACCCACAAAGTCCATACCCCACTTCTCAAATGGCTCAAGAGTCACTTGAGGTTGGAGAGGCATCTCATCCCTTTGAGTCGGTTTCCCCATTCTTTGGCATTGGTCACATTGGCTGATATATCTTCTAACATCTTGATGAAGTGTGGGCCAATAGTAGCCTGCCTGCAGGATTTTGAAGGCAGTCCTCTTTGCTGCAAAATGACCTCCACAAGGCCCATCGTGACAGGTGAGGAGGATATCAAAGACTTCCTCCTCCCTTACACAACGCCTTAAGATCTGATCAGGGCCAAGCTTGAACAGATTGCCCCCGATCCAAGTAAATGAGGCACTTTTTCTGATGATTCTGCTCTTCTCTCTTGAAGATAGGTGCGGAGGGAACTGTGCTGAAACAAGGTAGTTTGCTATATCAGCAAACCATGGAGAGAGTACTGAAATAGCAAACAGATGTTCATCGAGCATCTGGTCATCCACTGTTCCATCCTCATCTGCAGACAAATCCAATCTAGATAAAAAGTCAGCAACAACATTTTCTTTACTTGGTTTGTCAACAATGGTCAAATCAAACTGCTGCAATAAAAGTAACCATCTAATAATACGAGCATTCACATCTGGTTTATTCATTAAATATTTAATTGCAGCATGGTCTGTATGTACAAATGTTTGATAGCCAGTGATATAATGTCGGAACTTGTTCAGTGCATGGACCACAGCCAAGAATTCTTTCTCGGTTACAGTGTAATTCAGCTCGGCTTTTGACAAGTTTTTGCTAACAAAGTAAATGGCATATGGAAGTTTTTGCTCAACTTGTCCTAAAGCTGCACCTATGGCTTTGTTCGAGGCATCAGTGTGGATGTGGAAAGGTAGGGCCCAGTTTGGACCTCTCAGGATTGGGGCTGACACCAACTTGTCCTTCAATTCATTCAAAGCCCTCTGACAATCGTCAGTCCATTTAAACTCCACATCTTTTGCCAACAGGCCAAACAATGGCAAGGCTAGCTTGTTGAAGTCTTTAATGAATCTCCGGTAATACCCTGCTAATCCTAAGAAACTCCGGACATCCCTTACCTTTTGAGGAGGTGGAACCTTCTTGATGAGAGCAATTTTGTTAGGATCCACCTGTAACCCTTGGCAAGAAATGGTATGGCCTAGCACGGTCCCTTCAGTCATTAGGAATTCGCATTTTTCAGGACTAAGGGACAGGTTCATCTCAATGCATTTGGTTAGGACCTTTCCCAGATTGGACAATGCTTCCTGGAAGTTGGCCCCATAAGGAGTGAAGTCATCCATATAGATTTCCACTGCATCATGGACCAGCTCCGAGAAGATGCTCAAGACAGCTCTCTGGAAGGTAGCAGGAGCATTGCATAGCCCAAAGGGAAGAACACGGTAGGCAAAGGTACCCCAAGGACAAGTGAAGGTGGTCTTATCTTGGTCTTCCGGGCTGATTTGGATCTGGTTGTACCCGCTAAATCCATCCAGGAAAGAGAAGAACTTCTTTCCTGCCAGTCCATCCAACACTTGATCTATGAAAGGTAGAGGGAAATGGTCTTTCTTGGTAGCTTGGTTCAGTTCTCGGTAGTCCACACAGATTCTCCACTTCCCATTTTTCTTGGGAACCAATACCAGAGGGGACACCCATTCACTATCTGAGATGGGGTAAATGAATCCGGCATCCAACAGTTTTTGCCATTCTTCCTTGACAATGTCCTTAAGGGCTGGATTCATTCTCCTCTGAGGTTGCCTAACCAGCTTACATTCCTCTTTGATGTATATGTGATGGGTACAGACCGAAGGATGGACTCCCTTCATCTCCTTATAGCTCCAAGAAAAAGCATCTAGATGACTGGCCAACAGGCTACACAGCTCCTTTTCCTGGGAAGGAGATAGGGAGGAGCTAATCTTTAACGTTCTCTCAGGGCCGAACTCCACATTTTTGACTCTGGGAGTGACAGGGTTGGTTGTACAAAGATCCACTAAGGTGCTGGCTTGGGCATCCTCCACCAATTTTTCTAAGGATAATGCACTGGAAGGTGGATTCTAGATCAAGGTCTCAATCAAGTCATCCTCGGTTAGGGGGTCTCTTCTAGTGGTATCTAGGGTGCACAAAGGTGCTGAGTACACCTCATCCTCTTCCCCTTCCTCCAACCACAATGGTAAGTCATGCTCTAAGGAGGGTTGGGCAGGAGGGTATAGGACTAGCTGTTTGGAAATAGGACCATTTTTGATGGTCATGTTTCCTGCACGACAACTTATGTAAGCATCTGCAGTGGCTAACCAAGGCCTTCCCAAAATGAGAGGATATCCAGTAAGCTTTGCCTTGGGTTGCAGAACCAAGAAATTTGTAGGGTATTCCCAAGAGTCGATAGAGACCAAGACATCCTCCACAATCCCTTCGGGAGTCACAGTGGAGCGATCGGCTAGTTGCAGTACTGTCGAGGTCTTCCTCAAGGAACCCTGAAGATTGAGTTTGAGCATGGTATCCCTGGTCATCACATTAATGGCAGCCCCCAGATCAATCAAGGTGTAAGGTATGATGGTGCCATTGATGTGGACATCTACTACAGGACTCCCAGGATCTAGATACTTTGGGCAGATGACTTGTCCTAACATAAGGTCAGACAGTTGTCCCAAGACATTGATGGTTGAAGCATCTCTCTTTCGCCTGCCTGGGTGTTTGAAACACTTTTCCTTAACCAGTTTGTTGTATATTGGCACATCCTTGATGGCTTGGAGAAGTGGTATTTTCACACACAACTGCTTGAGCTCACCCAGAAGCTCATCCTCCTCTGGGTTAGGTTGTGTGGTGGCTGTTAGTCTCTCAGGAAAGGGTGGAATAGCCTTTGGTTCACTTTCCTATTTATCTTCCTCATCCTCTGGGGGAGGAGGTTGGCGATCTGGAAGAGTCTTTCCAGATCGAAGATTGATCTCCTGGATCTCCACAGCATAGGTAGGATATGATGTTTCCCCAGTGTATACCTTCTGGGCCTGTCTATTGTTGGGGTTCGGGTTCGGTTGAGCAGGCATTTGAGGTTGCCTTGGAGGAGCAGGAGGTAATGGCTGAGGTTGAACTGGTGGTGGAGGCAAAATGGCGGGAGGAGTGTTGTACTGGGGCCTCCACCCCGACTGAGGTGCATTCCACTGAGGCTGTGGCTGGGCATGTGAATGATATGAATGAGAAGTAGGTTGAGTAGGGTACTGAGTTGGATAAGACCATGGGGGAGGCATAGACCAGGAAGGATGAGCAGGGGGACCCCAGGAAGGCATAGGAGTCGATTGGTTGGGACTGTAATAAGCTTGAGGTGCCCCTTGCATCCCCTGCTGGTAAGGTCTAGGTCCTTGTGGCCTCCTTTGGTTGAGGTAGTAGAGAGGTTCATTGGAAGCTTCTGTCCCTTGGTACATGGCTTTGAATCCAGGTAAGGTTGGACATTGGTTTGTGGGATGGTCCTCCTCACAAACGAAACACACTTCAACCGAATGCAATGGACATTCGTTCTTAGGGTGTCTCCTTGTACATCTAGGGCAGAAGATAGCCAAGGCCCTCTCAGCTTCTTCCTTCTTCTGCTGGATCCTGAATGTGTCCAGTTGCATGGCAATGGTCTGTCTCACCTCACTCTTAAGATCTTCTAACTGATTTGCAAACTCATGCTTGGAGAAAGGAATACCAGCTGAGAGAGGGTTGCCTCTACCTCGTTTCTGGGCTGCCCTAGAGTGGTTTCTGAACACAGTCTTGATGTCCTCATAAGGCAGCTGGTAGATATCTCCCCCAGCTAACATGTGAAGGGTATCTAAGAGGTCTTCAGGGACTCCTTGGAGCAGAACCAACTTGAGGGATTCAGGGTCAAGTGTGCACCTGGCCCGCTTATAGCTAAGTTGGAACCTCTCCTCATAATCCTCTAAGGACTCATCATTTCCCATAGTCATCCGAAAGATTTCTCCCTTGGTTTCCTTGGACCTACAGTAATCCCGGTACTTGGTATTGAAAGCTTGCTGCATCTGAGCCCAAGTGGTGATACTATTCCCAGGTAAGCCCATGAACCAGCGTAATGCTGCATCCTTGAGAGTGGAAGGGAAGAGTTTCAGCTTCTGCTCATCTTCAGTATAGTCATAGGTTCTACAAAGGACAGCAAACTCAAACAGGAAGGTATCAGGATCTTCAGTAGTCAACCCATGGAAGTGAGGTAAAGCGGAGGGGCTAATGTTCTTCATTTTCATCTCTCCATTGGTCTCTCGGATGGGGAAGGCACCTTCTATTCTCTCATCTTCTCTTCTATTGTCAGCCATAGCTTCAGATGGGATGGTCTCTAATTCTTCTTCTGCTATAGGATCTTCGTATATCTCAGGAGGTTCACCTATAGGTTCTTCTGGATCACTGCCACCTAAGAAGAGAGAAGGGTGACTCAGTGATGTGGTGGGGGTATTGGGTAGGAATTTGCCTGTTTTATCTCGGTTCCTACGAGGCATGAAATGGAAAGACTTTTTTGATTGCTTTTGTTCTTTTTTCTTTGGTACCTGCAAAACTGAAACAGATTGATCTACAACTAACTATCTTACTGAAATAAAGATGCAGAATTGAATTGAAAGCAGGAAAGAACTAATCTACTTTGCTCAAATGAAATTGCAGGAATGGAAATGCTAGTCTACGCTTGCAGAATTGAAATACTAATCTACGTTTGCAAAATTGAAATGCTAATCTACGCTTGCAGAATTGAAATTGCAGAATTGAAAGGCTAATCTAGGAAAGCAGGAAATGTCTATGCTACTTTTGCAGAATGGAAATGAAATAAACTACTTGGTAGAAGGCAAGAGTAAGAAAATAGAAGAAAAGCAACAATTACTAATACTCTGACGCTTCCCCGGCAACAGCGCCAAAAAGATGGTGGGCTCCAGTATTGTAGCAATAATGCTACAACTCGTGGGGCTTCCTATCTCTAATTTTATCAACCCGGTAGTTCGTAACAAACTTGGAAGCGACGATGCTGTATGCACAAGTACTAGCTCTTGTCGCAGCTGTCACTTGGTCAGCTGGCACAAGTCCGCTAGGGCTTAAGCCAACTTCTATATGTTCTCAGAAGAAGCTTTCTAAATGATGGACGAAGGCTATCTCAAGGGAAGTTAATCTACTTTGCAAGAATGAACTAAAAGCCAACCAAAACATGGAAACCCTAGTAAACCCTAATCTGACTAGCTTAATCTCTATGATGCAATGGTGGGAGTGCAAATGTCTAAAAATGATGCCATTACTTCTAGTGAGATGAGATGCATGAATTTAAACTACTTTCATTGAAAAGAACTCATTTTTGTATTTTTGCTCAAGTGGGTGGAGTTATTGTGATTGTGCTTCTTACTAGGTTTTGACTGTGCAGGGGTAGTTCAAAGGGAGGAAGGCTTGGAAAAGGTCAGGAGGGCTAGGAGAGGTTCCAGGGGATCCCTAACATCATTCCACAGGAGTCCACAACGTTCAGATGCTCAGCAACCGAGTTTGCAGGCTTCTACAGGATGTCTGCAGGGGATCCTACAGGAAGCTCGGGATTTCTACAGGAAGTCTGCTAACTTCTACAGGATGTTCGACAGTTGGAGTTTTGGGTGATGGAGGAGTGGAGGAGTTGTATGGGTGGATAGGTAGGATGGACAGGGAGCTTGTGATGGCTCAGGGACAGAGATATGAGATGGGGAAAGAGTGGGTACAGTTGGTTGGTGGATAGAAGGGTGGAAGCAATGGAAAGTTGAAAAGGTGGAGCTACGTGAGAAGTAGAAGGGTTGGAAGGCTAACGAGCTGAACAGAGGTCGAGCAAGTGGCTTTAGGTGTGGTTGAGAAGAAGAAGAACACAATCAAGTGATGCTTTGCAGTGTAAAAGAAACAAATCCTCTATGTCTTGCACAAAACCAAGAATTCCATCAACCTATTCTAACTGTGTTATTAAATCAACGAACAGCAATGTAAATTGTTTAGATAATCTTCAGCAAAATCACATAACCAATCTTTTGTCGACGCGTTTCGAACCAACCAGTGTGGTTCATCGTCAGGGCAAGTTGAAGAACCAATCCGGCTTAGCGTGATTAAATAGAGTGTGCAGAGACTCCAACAGCTATAATGCTAACGGCTAATTTTGACCTAATGATCCTGGTCAAACCACTAAAATAGTTAACTAATATTTCTCGAAAAAGCTAAATTAGGTAAATAAAGGAATTCATATGTCAATTAAAAATAAATAGGTATATTATTATTATTATCCCAAATAATAAGAAAAATCATAGTCTAATAATAATATTTTAATTATAATGGTCATTAATAATATATATTAATTAATCTATATTTAATTATAAAATACAAGTAAAGGTAATCAATTACTATTATTTTTAGAATTTAGTTATACTAGGTAATTGTGTAATAATTATTTAATGGTCCTTGGTAAGTTAGAACTTGTTCTTTAGAACTTGTTAAGTTTAAAGGATAAATTATGGTATATCAACCCTAAATTTTGATATTCATCTTGTAAGTATTAATATATTTACCTAAGGTCTTAGTTACCTTTAATAATTTATTGGAATAAATAAATATTGGTCTAATATTGATTATTTGACCTTAGGTTTAAAGGAGTAGTTATGATATTAGTTATACTATTATTAATAGACCTAGCTTTAACAACCCTAGATTATGGATTTACCTAATGTAACTAAATTCTAGGAATAATAATAGTTGAACAATTTGTTTGGTATTATTAATTATTAGTAGGTATAGATTATTTAATAAACAGATATTATTTTATATAACTTATCATTTTAATGGACCATTACATTTAAATAATAAATATGATATATTCTAAAGAACAAGTTCTAACTTACCAAGGACCATTAAATAATTATTACACAATTACCTAGTATAACTAAATTCTAAAAATAATAGTAATTGATTACCTTTACTTGTATTTTATAATTAAATATAGATTAATTAATATATATTATTAATGACCATTATAATTAAAATATTATTATTAGACTATGATTTTTCTTATTATTTGGGATAATAATAATAATATACCTATTTATTTTTAATTGACATATGAATTCCTTTATTTACCTAATTTAGCTTTTTCGAGAAATATTAGTTAACTATTTTAGTGGTTTGACCAGGATCATTAGGTCAAAATTAGCCGTTAGCATTATAGTTGTTGGAGTCTCTGCACACTCTATTTAATCACGCTAAGCCGGATTGGTTCTTCAACTTGCCCTGACGATGAACCACACTGGTTGGTTCGAAACGCGTCGACAAAAGATTGGTTATGTGATTTTGCCGAAGATTATCTAAACAATGTTATGGATCACAGAAGTCTAAATTCCTTAGCAATGTAAATTGTGGAGAAAAACCGTGCATGGTGTTGGAATGAAGAAGTAGTGTTCAAGATCAGAATGCATGGATGGATCTACAAGTGAAATGAATGTGTTGCAGCTTGCATGAACGTATAAGACTGCGTTTTTTGGTGGTTGGTACAGCCCACACCCCCGATCTCTAAATAGAGATGGCAGCGAGTGCACTATCAACCTTTTTTGGAGCTCTAATGAATGCTGATCCTCCTACTCTAAGCTAAGCAAATAAAAGCACTTTAATCATAAACTAATCCTATTCAATCACATTAAAGAAATTAAATCAGCAAACTGTGTGTTTTCAAATGCATGTCAAAGCAAAGAAATAAAGTGCTGAAAGGAAAAACAAGTAACAATACAAGGAAAAGGAGGTCTATTTCTCTCAGGTTGGGCCCTAACCTGAGAGCTATGGCTCCCTTAAAAACTCAGAATTGAATCCAAAGCTGCCTGCCTTTATTAAATAATCATGAGTCTAACATCATGCCAAAACTGGCTTACAAAAAGCAAAAACCGAGTTGTAGCTCGTGCTTAGAAATTGCAACAGTAGTTCAAAAGTTCAAAAAGCTTCTATCAAAGGCTACGGCCTTCATATTTATACATGATGAAGATCAAGCTGGCTTCCTCAATTCGTGGAGCTTGGCTGTCCAACTGAAAGTTAAACTGCTGTTCCTGTAGAATCCGTTGGCTGCCTTTAAGCTCGGTGGGGAGAGCTGTTGGAGCTCGGAGTTAAGGTGGAAATCACGAGGAAGGTCATCAAGACTGTGGACAACCTCCCTATAAACCCGCAATGCCACCTTTTCTGTCTCCTTGTCTCCATTTGCGTGGTCTTTGCTCTCTTTAATGCCAAAAAACCTGAAATCATCATGTATTAGCCACATAGATATAATGCCTGCCCTTCTTCCTACAAATAACACGAATATACTAAGAAATGAATGCATAAGTGTTAAAAGATGAAGGGTTGAGCAAGGTGAGTAGGCCAAATGAGCCCAAATTGTTACCAAAAATTGGGGCTCATCAATGAGCTGGTTGAATTCACATTCTGGTTGCATGCATGAGTTTTTAGAACAATAACGGAAAAACATATTAACTTTGTTTTTTATGCAATGTCAAATTTTTTGGCGGGTTTCGTGATACGACAGGCGGTGTCAGCAGGGAGGCGACTTAACGTTTTGTCATTAGCGGGAGATAGTAAGTGGGTTTCATCACACCGCTTATGAGTGGGAAGTGGTATTTGGGGGAAGCAGTGCGATGCCATACGTCTTTTGACACGTAGCACTGGCATTGTACACGAAACCGCTCACAACGTGTGCTAAAGGTCGACCAAAAGGCCCACGCGATATGAGTGAAGGCCATCAGATCTAAAGGATCCGATCGGACGGTTGTCGGGGTAATGATGTGATTGAAGGATAAGAGGGGCGAGCCTGATAATAATTAAAGGATTTAATAGTATCGGGGGTGATTTGATTGGTTGGGAGAGTTATTAATTAGTCTGAATGACTAAATTAATCCTCATTAAATGGTGGTGGGGTCGGGTTCTTAACCAACTACAGATTAGTTAATTAATCCCATTTGTTTATTTGTTTTACGGTTATACTTAACCATCGGGGCGAGATATATAATAATTTGGAGTTTTTCATAGTATAATAATACAGGCGTGGGTAATTTTATTTTGTTTGGGAATTATATAATAAAACATTAATGGTTAATATGACTAAATGAATGGGAAGCGCTAAGTCCAAAGTTTTCCGAAAGTATTTCATCATATAACATATTGACGTAGGCTAAAGTGTATAAGAGGGTTTTATGAGGAATTATTTCAATTTCCCTAAGTAAAATAGGATTTTACTTAGGAAAAGTTTTATCAAAGGAATGAGTGATCTTATGGAGGGGTAATGTTAATGAAGGGAACTTAAGTACTTTAGGCATTTCCAATTATTGGGCTGAGGCTCCGGTCCCTCCAAAAGTCAAAGATGCTCTGAGCCCCTCTAACCATGGAAATTACCTTTAGCACTTAGGGAATTAGTGAAGATTTTAGGGGAATGATTAGGGAAGTTAATTATTGTGACTTTGAATGTTGATGTGCCCTCCATGTGATACATGCCTTTTCCTAGTGATGAAAATTAAAAGATTTGTGAGCATTTAAACTTAACATTCACCACACATTTATTCTGCAACCATCATCTACTTACCCTACCTACTTTATCTTAGCATTTCACTTCTTTATTAGGGTGCACTTAGAATGGAAAACCCTTATCAAATTTTCTTTTCTTTTACATAGTGAAACTTATCTAAATCTAACCTTATTACATCCAAGGGCTCAGATTACACTATTGAGCTCCTTTTATTTACTCTACCTATCTACTTATCTGCCAAGATTACACTGTTTGGTCAGATCTTTATTCTCTACTTTTAAAACATGAAATTGAAAATATGAACTAGTCAAGCTTAAACTATTTGACTATTCATGAATTGTGGCATAGGTGACAAGCTGCACACAATTTTTATTATACAAAAGTAAAAAAGTAGTGGCATTTAGACTTGCACACTTTCATGGTCTTTTCTTTTTGTTGGGGTTCATTTTCTTTCCTTTTTTGACCTTTTATTTATTTCTTTTTGTCCTTTTATTCTTTTCCTAGGACATACCCTCTTTATATTTTTTAAATTTTTTATTTTTCACGAAATATGGAAACCATTTGCAACAAGCAAAGGTATGAACATATTTCAGAGCTAAACCAAGTCAATCATGATATATGACACCTATTGGTATAGGGGCATAACATGAGCCACGCGAAGAAGAACCTAATGTAAATATCGTGCTCCGAAGCGGAATTACGATGGGAGATGATAAAGACAAACAACTCGAAGAAAGCACTTTGGTTTGTAAAGCTCCAGCAAAGGAAGCAGAATTTTATTTGGAGCACACTCGAGAAACTTTTATGGAAGCTAAGAAGAGCTTCGCTTATACCTCCACTTCAGGAAGCAAAGACAGGCCGAAGGCAGAAATGGACCCATCAATGCTCACGACGTTCCTAGAAACATGTATGAAGTTACTGCGCGATAGTAAGGTGGTAAGGGGACTACAGGAACTCATTAACAGATGCACTGGGACCATGCCATGAGAACCACGCGTGGTCCAAAAGATTGGAAAACACAAGGAAAGAACATGAAGAGAAATGAGTCTAACTGTGTAGATTGACGAATATGAGATGGACCAAGTAATTCTGGATCTAGGATCAGGCGCAAACATTCTACCAAAGCAGACATGGAAGCACATGGGGAGGCCTATGTTGTAGTGGTCTCCTATTCAGCTGCGCATGGAAAACCAACAAAAGATAATACCCCTCGGGCGATTGCAGGGAATCATAGTAGGTATTGAAGGAGCAAGCGTGCTAGCCAACTTTGAGGTGATAGAGATTGTTGATGACAGAAATCCCTACCCCATGCTCTTAGGAATCGATTGGGCCACTGACATGAATGGGATGATTGACCTGAAAAAGGACAAGATTATTGTTGAGAAGAAGTCTCTGCGCATAATGATACCTTTGGACCCTACTGAGGGATCACACTACACTGAGCCAGTGCGCGACTATGAAAGCGATGACAAATTAGACTGTATCTAGAAGATAATTGGGCGACAGCAAGACTCGGTAAATCCCATTGCAGATGGGTGAATTTCATGGGAGCACGAAAGCTCCTGTACTTCAGAATTAGATGAGATGATATAGCAATGGTAGAATAGGTTACATGACGTAACCATGTTGAACTGTAACATGATGACAAGGTCATTGTGCTGTGTATCGATAGAAGTATGAGATCTACCTACTTATGATGGAATAGGTGAGGTAGATGTCTTCTTGGACAAATTTGAAAGGGAGGTACTGGAGAACCAATTTTTCGAGGCCTTGAATTGGGTATTGCACGCTACGCCCGCGAAGTGGTGGGGTATACAAAGGAAACTTTAATGACTAGCGCGCATGCAGAAGGGTGATGCGCACCTGGTTTGGGAAGTCTGGAGTACAATTCATGGATAAATACAATGGGCAGGATGGTCTGCATACGCACCTGTGTAGGTGGGTACAGGCGTATGGTAAACAACTTGCATGGATACACATGAGGTTCGTGACGAGAGATATGGTCTATAAACATGTGTTGGGGGGGGAATGCAAAAGGCTCCTTTAGTTGGAATGGTAGTGTATGGAAATAACGACCGCGCAGAAGGGTATCCATGTGAAGGCCTATAACGAAGTATGCATGGCACTGAACAAGGTATGTATTACGTCGCGAAATGATTTGGACCTGCACGTACCCGCAGTCCTATGGGCTTATAGGACAACCTACAAGAAACTGACGGAACAGACGCCTTCTAGGCTAGTTTGTGGAATAAACGCTCTACTTCTGATGGAGTATCGAAGGCCTAGCCCGTGCATAGCTGCACCTATGGAGGTAAAGGATCGCAGAGCCTTGGAAGAAGGGATCACGTAGTTAGAAGAGATTGTAGAAGAGTGCTCGGGACCTGATGAAGAGATTCAACAAGGTGATCTTAGGCTCCGAGATCTCATGAATGAAAGAGTCCAATTGAGAGAGAAAAGTGTCATGGTGGAAGAGGAAGTCAAGAAGCTGGAGGAAGGAATGAAAAGGGATTTTCTTGATAAAAAGACTGTGAGGATAAAACGGGATACACATGACTACGGTGAAAAATTTGGATACTACTACCATGAACTTATAAGTTTGGTGCCATGGATCTAGTCGTATGTTACTAAGAAGATCATATATGGTGGCATGATGCAAATGGTAAAGTGCACAATGTAGGTAGTAGAGTCAAAAGACAAAATTTTCCCAGAAAAAGTAGTTGATGATCGCGCAAAACCCTATACATGTGGCGCGACCACTTGACTAGCCATAGGAAGCATAGTCTTAGTGCTCCAGGCAGTTGGAAGGAGGTATGGG
The DNA here is from genome assembly GCA_031772625.1 of Pinus tabuliformis. NCBI lineage: Eukaryota > Viridiplantae > Streptophyta > Pinopsida > Pinales > Pinaceae > Pinus > Pinus tabuliformis. Next base: position 237,574,362 of record CM062806.1, on the reverse strand, counting down.
ACTATAAACTACTCTACTCAAGAGCTGCGCATCGTCAAGGCTGCACGCGAGAGTGAAGTGTCACAGGGTCCGCAACAGCGCAAGGGTAGCTACGCTACTGCATGGGTCGGCTGGAAAGTGACCATTATAGTCACTATTCACGATGTGATTCTTGATTTGAGACTAAATGGAGTGGGCCGCAAGCATTTAAGGCAAGTTTTATGGCCAAGATTTGGGAAAATCTGCCACCAAGGGAGCATTAATGGACCATATTTGGGGAGAACAATCGAACTCAAATTCAAAAGGCGCTATAAGTTACAAAGGTCTACCCAGCACATAACACTTGGTCATTTGAGAATTTAGCTATTGCGTGCCCCCAGTATTCTGAACTGAGACCTATTTCCCCTGTGGAGAGTGTTGTTTGAGCACTCGATTGAACAATTGAGAGATTTCTAGATGAACAAGATGGCAACGTCTGAAGAAGCCAGGGAAATCGCAAAAATGACCGGCGAAGAAGCTGCATAGGCCATGACCATAGAAGATGACCCTGAGAATGCCGAGATTGTTGCGGAAATCCCTAAATCACCACACACACCGAGACCAAAGAAAGATAAACAGCCCATGATTCTGGTGCATGTGTCCCCTCGAAACCCACTGCGAACTAAATTAACAATGGAGGAAAAAGGGAAAGTGGTTAACTTGGAAACTAATGAGGAGGAAGAAGACCTTGAGGATATCATAATAGAAGAGGATGAGGATGAGGGCATGGAGGAAGAAATCGAGGGTGTGGTCCCTCTAACCAAGCTACCTACATATGTCCCTCCGCGGAAGGAGAAGGCAAAGGTGTCCAAGGACTTGGACGATAGTAAAAGCCCTCTGTAGACTTTGTTGTTACCTGATGGTATCATTTTCAAAGGAGCACACTTGGGAAGCATGCCGATCTTAAAGCTTGAAGATTGGGATCTCGCTGACCACAAGAAATTCCCTCACCTGGCAACCACACACATCATGAAGCCAAAGAAACACATCGCGGTGAGAGTCATAGAGTTGGAGCCATGGAAATGGTTGCAATGGGGTCAAAAAGGTAGGGTTGTTGAACTTGCTCTGGGTTCTGCATTACCATTGTGCCCTAGTGACTATATTCATCATCAGGCAGCTGCTCTACTTGGTGCATGATGGGTGTTTGTGACTAGAGGAGCCCATCCCCATCATGGACAAACTGATCCATCAAATTACCCGACTCCCGTGTAAAGGAGAAGACCCCACAGACTTTTCGGAGGATAAAAGCAATGATTTGGCCATCACGGAGGCCATGAAAAAGAAATATAATCTGGATAAGAAAAATAGGGGTTACACGATATCCAGTATCAACAACAAGGAAATCAGAGTTGCGGCTCAGATACTGGTAGGTAAGGTCATATGGAAGTGTCGCACAGATGAGGTGCCTGCGCCGGTAGTTGCACTTACCAAGCAGTGCGCAGAGGGGGTCCAATTCAACTAGTCCAAATATCTGTCCAAGGAGTTCTTAGAGAATTACCGTGAAGCATAAGAACAGGGGAAAACATTCCATTATGCATGGCTCTTGCTATCCATAGTGCTGGTGGCTGGCGAATTGCCTGAGGACAGCCAATTCCCCACAATTGCGAGGGATCTCCCGAAGGCCGCGAAGTATGCTTCGCTGAGGGCTACTAAAGACATGCACTAGATCCACGATAGTAAAATATTCTGGGTGTTCATGGAGATGAACATCAGGATGGGGATTAACAGCAAGCCATGGTTATCACCCATTGTCTACAGTAGCCTATAGAGTTTCACAAAATTTGAAGTAGACTTTCATCATATCTACCTCAGGGCACGCAAGGACCCTTCAAAGAAGTGGAACAAACTACCATATATGGCCACGAATGATGTGATATTTGACGTACTTGAGACGTGGCCGCTGGAATGGTGTGCTCAAGCCATCTCTGCGATGGAAGCAGAGAAGTCTGCCGTGCAGAAGAAGAAGGAGGAAAAACTATGTGTGGCACAATTGGCGGAAAAGAGAAGAAAAGAGGCAGTAACAGCAAAGGCACAGGAGGTGTGGGACACTACGTAGATAGTAGCAGAATAGAAAAAAGCCACAGCAGAAGCACAAAAGGCAGCAGAAACGAAGCGCTAGGGTCAGAATTCGCCTTCACCTGAGTAGGAGCAAGAGATGGAGACAGAGATAGAGGAGGGCGGCGCAGACCCACAGACAACGTCGACACAATTGAAGTGCCAGTGCCTGAGAGAGTAGGTGGGGTCATGCAAGAAGGTAAAAGCATCTAAGATGTCTATCGACCCAATCACCCTTACCGAGGGGGATCTGCATGATATAGGAGAGACGGTGCATGACGTCACCACAGAGGCCCTCCAAAACTTTGCAAAGGAGAATCAGATTGTGTTGGGGTCCCTTCGAGCACAGATTCAAGAGTTTCAAGTGCACACTCCTCAGGCTGGTACTCTCTCGACCAACCTCGCAGTAGGAACGACTACAACTGAGGAAATGTTGCACACTCATATGACCAACACAATAGTGCTGCCAGAGGGGGCACTAGTTAAAGAAAATGAGGCTGACAGGCCTACGGTCAGTGCATTGAAAGGAATAGGGATCAACATGGCTACGTTCCCCTGGGGGACACTCCATGTTCTGTAGGATGGGATTACTACAGAACTGTGGGCTAGGGAGAGTTGCACGCTGCAGGTGTTGAGTGAACAAAGGATCAACATGGAGTAGTTGAGCTTGCATCGCGATGAGGTCGTGTCTCAGAACAGGTAGATGATATAGGTAATTGAAGAAGCCAGTCAGATGGTTCCTAAGCTAGCCATCTGAGCAAAAGCACCAGCAAAGGCATGCATCTAGAGTTTAGCAGCAGGGGTGCGTGAGGCACGAGAAGAAATGGCCAATGTTCAGCTGGAGCTAAACCTCCAGATAGCAGAGCTGTGGTTGAAGGAACAACATTCAACTCCTCTAGACATGAGGGAATAGCGCACTGGCACCATCACAACAGGCATGAAGAGATCAGCAATGCAGTGAAGGACTGCACCAAAATGTTGGAAGAATCGTTCAAGGTTCTCACCGCTCTGTAGGAGGACCTAAACATACAGCGCTTGGAGACAAAGGGGCACAAGCTGCAGCAATAGTATGACAACATAAAAGGGACCACGTAGATGGTGGCCCTTACACAGAGGCTCACATGAATGCAATAGGCCAAGGAACTTAAGGATCAGGTAGACGCGATACAACACAAAGAAGCCGTTTTGAAGGCACACGTCCAACCATGGATTGATGAGGCCTTCATCATCATAGCAACAATTGAAGGCAAGCTTGCACAGATGCAGGGGACGCAGGTGCAAATACAGGAAAGTAGTTCTACAATTTCTAAATAGCGCTTCCAGGAGATACAATAGGCAATGGCTCAGTGCATTGTTGACCTCACAGTGGTTCGAGCAGAATTGGCAAGTCTTCGTGCGAATATCTTTGCACCGACTGAGTGACTCAAGGGAAAGTCACGATGTTTGTGTTGGGGGCCTATTGAGCACAGGATCTCCCAAGGCATTTTTTGGGGCTTAGAGCCCAAGTTTTGACTAAGTATAATCTAAATACTACGCCACTACAAGAAGAAAGGACATTGGTGAGGGAAAAAAATGTCACCATAAGCTCATTGGTGACGGTCAAAAGAGCCTTCGTCACCAAAAACTGAACGTCATCAAAAGTGGCATCACCAAAAATATAGGTGTTGTAGTGACATTCAAAGTCCGTCACCAATAATGATTTATAATGACGGATAATGACTATCACCATTTCATAGGAGCAATGGTGATGGACCATAGCCTCCGTCACCAAAAACTGAACGTCACCAAAGGTGGCATCACCAAAAGTATAGGTGTTGTAGTGAAATTCAAAGTTCGTCACCAATAATGATTTATAATGACAGATAGTGACCGTCACCATTTCATATGAGCAATGGTGACAGACCATAGCCTCCATCACCAAAAACTGAACATCACCAAAGGTGGCATCACCAAAAGTATAGGTGTTATGGTGACATTAAAGGTCCATCACGAATATTGATTATAATGATGGATAGTGACTGTCACCATTTCATATGAACAATAATGATTTATTGTGATGGATTTTTCATGGCCATCACTATTGGTGCATATATATGGTGACGTTCGTTGACCATCGCCAAAAGCCACATTACCAGAAGTATAGATGTTGTGGTGACATTCAAGGTTCGTCAGGAATAATGACTATAATGACGAACATTGACCATCACCATTTCACATCAACAACAATGATTTATGGTTATATACCTTTGAGGTTCGTCACTATTGATGCGTATATATGGTGGTGTTCGTTGACCGTCACCATTCCATATTTTGGTGAGGGTCAAAAAATGTCACCAAAGCTCATTGGTGATGGTCAAAATCTCATTCCATATGGATGTCAGGGCATGATGGAATCGAACCACCAACCTCCTGCTTGTAAAGCAAGTGCTCTTCCATTGAGTTAGCACCCTATAAACATTTAGACTTTTAAAAATTAGACCTTGAAACTTCATAAATTGTAAATTCCACAAATTTCAATAAATTAAAGTCTCGACAATATTTTACTAAACAAGCAAAGCAACATCAAAGCTGTAGGTCAATACCTAATGGTTATCGAAGTTATGAAAAGTGGGTGGAGGGAAAAATAATTATGTATCAGATAATCAATATGTTCAGTTGAATACTCAATTAGAAGTGAAACTCTGAAGACATTTATAATCTATAAATGACCTGTAACTAGAAAATGCACCAAATATTACAAAGGAAATGTCATAAGTTGATAACATATGGAAGAAGAACATTGATGAAGATAGATGCAATATGTTATAGGTTGAGTGAAAGAAAAATAGCAATGTTGTTGTTGTTTATCATTTAGATATTTGAATGATATCTAAACTTCTGTGCAAATGTAACATCGATCTCCGGAAACCATGAACGACATATGATAATAATAAAAAAGTTATATATATATATCCCCTTTACATAAACCAACATGCAATTTTGAATTTCACAAGTCCGCACTCAAAACATGACAGCAACCAACAAATAAAAGAAATTGACTTAGATAGAAAGCAATAACTTCACCTTCATTCTTGAGTTGCTTCTGTTTATTTGAATTTGACTCGTGACATTCTTTATCTGACAAGGAATCAAAATCATCACTAGTATTAAATTCATTGAACACGGACTTTGGATATCCCACTAACATTTGTGTTTTTGTTTCCATGCCTGAAAACCATGGAGTTTCTTGTCGATAGTAGAAAAAGATGTGTGCCTGCTACTCAAGAACACATTCCTTATTAACCATTGTTACCTGATAGAAACCAAAGGGACGACACAATATCAGCATACACAAAATCCCCTACTGAAATATAATCATAACTTAGAAAAGAAGTCTAAAAGATGTTCTTAATTAATAAACTTTGTATTTGGAAATATTGTTTCTTTAGATTTAAAAAAGACTATGTTGTACAACACTTCTACCTATTTATCCAGGCAATTATATCATAGCACGTCACACAGTAGCAATCTAAAGTACTGTTGAGCCTCAAACCTGCACTTCTTTAGACATCCTCTCAGCCTCCTTTTCCTATTCATTTCCTCCTTTTTGTCACTCATTCCCTTCATCAAATTGCTCAAATCATTGTATTTTAGGACTTTTTACATGGTTTGTTAATTATGCTAATGACTGTGTTGTTGGATTAGAATTTTGGTTCAAGTGCTGCGCTTTCCGTAGCTCACACAGGGTTTCCGCAGTTGATCCCGGTTTCCGCAGCCAACCCTGGATTCCGCAGCTGTTTTATTAAACGGCATGTTCCAGGTGTCCTCCGGGCAGAAGAGCCACATGGGCAAGTTCGTGGAACCAAGGACATGGTGTGTGTCCTTCCAGCTCAGCCAAACCAGTCATAAAAACCCATGGTCAATGACGGGGCAACTACGGTCAACAGAGGTCATTGGCGGTGGCACAGCTCTGTGTGTTCGGTTTTAGAGCACGTGAAGAACAGTTGGCCTCTTCCTCAGCCACGAAGATGATGGGAAACACAAATCCAACAGAAGATTTAATGCCCACCACGACCGTTGCCTAAATCCGAGGACGCTGCTAGATTACGTGTTTTTACATAGCTGATAGAATAGCGTAGATTGTGTTAAGTTAGTTTTGTTTTCTCTGCTATAAATAAAGCGTCTCTGAACGCTGGATAGTTAGCTGCTGATATGTAATTTTGAACCCCACTGTACTTTCTATTTTGATACATAATATATGAGAAGACTGTTCTCCATTTAAGCGTGTAACTGATCTTTTGAGCTGGTTGGAGTAGGCAGAGGGCCCCTATTTACTTAAGGCCTGTACAGTGCTTTTAATTTCCTGCATTTCTTTTTATCATTTTATGTATAATAGTTGTACAGAATGCCTTTGATTGTTTTGTTTCGATCATGTACAATAGCTGTATATAAACGTTGAATTCTACTCATTTACATTTCTGCACTTTTCCATGACTGATCAGTGTGTTTTGCAGAGTGCTTAGGCATGCCCGGGACAGTTTCTTTTCTTTCTTTTTCACAGCTAGTGACACTTGTGATCATCTTGTCTATGTTGCTGAATTTCTTTGTTTTGCAGCCTTTATTTCTTTGATTATCATTTCTTTAAGTTGCATAGTTGCTTACTAATTTTAGACATCAAGTTGTTTACCTATTGATGGTTTCTTCTCTATAATTCAATATCTTTATTAAGGACCAAAATATCACTAACACAGCTTGGTTTAGTTTCTTAGGAACTCACAATTGCTTGGCTTATTTTTTACTGTTTCTCACATGATATATTCAGTTAAAAGACAAGAGGTTAAGAAGAAGTTAAAGTATTTGTGACTAGTCTTTCTTTTATGTAGATTTACTTCAGTTTCATATTACTTAGTTTTATCTAGACTTGACATAGATTTCATCTTCATTTTCTTGCAGCAGCATAGATACTGGACCAATGTCATTAGTCTTTTATTTGATGCCTTCATTTTCCTTTAAGAGTTGATTTCATTTCAGTTGTTGTTCAAAGCTTTCTTGTAGAATAATTTTAAGTTTTAAGAAATCATTTAGAACTCATCACAATCACACACACTTCACTCACTTCATTTCATTTCCATCACATCATTGTAGGAGAAATATATTTGGAAACAAACTTAAAAAAGTTAAAAACGACAAAAACTTAAGAAACAGTTGCCTAAGTACATACAGTACACATCACTTCATCAGCTTACGAGCCCCGGGTTGACATTTAAAAGTTGCAATTTAGACATCACTAAATTGACCAAACATTTTGGCGCCGTTGCCGGGGAAGTGAAAATTAGGCAGCCAATTCTTAAAAAAAAAAACAACAAGAAAAATTTCAAGGAAGGAAAATTAATAACCTCTCAAAGTATGCTCTCCTCTTGCACCTAGGGTGATCTGGAGGATCAGAAAAGAGAAAGTTATTGGTTTAATAGTTTCTTGAGTATGCTCTCTTCTTGCACCTAGAGTGACCTGGAAGATCAGAAAGAGAATTATTACCCTGACTTGAAGGAAAATAAAAAATGACATGCATAGAGCTAGAGATTCTAGGGGAAGGTTTTTAGCTAGAGCTAAGAGTTCGATTTTTACAAGTCCATCTACTTCAAGGAATAGACAAGAGACACCTCCCTCATCTCCAACTGACACTCCTAGCCCTAGGATTCCTGGAATTCAAGAGGCAATAGTTGACTCTCCCACACCATCCATCGAATCTGAAAGAGACCCTTTTCTTCCTTCCATAGGAGGACAAATTGTAATTGAAGAAGTAGAATCATCTGAAGAAGAGGGAGAAATTCCTTCTCATACACCCTTAGTAGAAGAACCAGAAGACTCTGAAGTCTCTGGGGAAACTACCATGACAGAGGAAGGAGCACCTGGATTTGGTAGAGGTAGAGGTAGAGGAGGAGGAGGAAACAATGGAGGAGGTAGAGGTAACATTGGAGGAAATAGGGATGGAGATAACTCATTTGGGTTTCCTATAGTCGATGAGGACTCCCGAGCCACCATGAAGAACATCTCACCATCTGTCCTCCCAAATTTCCATGGGTTAAGGAATGAGGACCCTGAAACATTTCTATTTGAGTTTGAAGTCGTATGTCAAACTTATGATTATCTGGATGACTCTCAAAAACTCAAACTGTTTCCTTCAACATTGAAAGGACAAGCTTTGAAATGGTTCATGGGATTACTCACTCAATCCATTAGGTCTTGGAATGATATGAAACAAACATTTTTGGATAGGTACCTGGACTATTGTATGCCCACCAATCACAAGGATGAGGTATTTAAAATGGTGCAAAAGGAAGATGAAAACTTGGAGGAATTGATTGAAAGATTTCAATATAATCTGAAAAGAGCAAAAATGAGTAACTTGGATGAGGAGACCTTGAAAGCCCTTTTACTAAAAGCCATTAGAGATGAATGGATAGATCTTTTGAATATGATGGGGAAGGGAGATATATCTCAACTTCCACTTTCTGATATAGCAGAATTATGTGTCCATCTCTCAAGGGGGAAATCCAAAACTCAAAAAGGGCCTAGAGATCCTTCTCTCCTCAGAGCAAACAAATCTGCAACTGGATCAGTAAGTAGGGCTGAGATTGGCAGTATGCTTGATGAATTCAAAACTGATATCTTAGGGAGTCTTAGTGAACAACTAGACACCCTTAAGATTCACAATAAGCAGAAAGCAGAAGCTGAGGCTTTGGCCATCTTTTGCCCAAAGTGTAGAAAGAAACATGCTCTAAGGGAATGCCCCTTGGATGCAAAAGTTGTAGAAACATGTGTAATCTGTTCAGAGAACCATGAGACCAAGGATTGTCCTTCAATCCCTGGGCTCAAAGCTGTTTTTCAAGAAGATCCAAGTACACTTGAATCTCTCTGTTTTGTTGCAAGGAGACCTTGGCAAGGGCAACAAAATCAAGGGTTTAACAACTCTATGAATTTTCAACCCCCACCAAATTGGAATCCTTGGCAACAACCTTGGCCCCAACCTCAAAATTCTTTTCAATCATGGGTACAAGGTATGCAAAATCCTTATGGGAGATTTGCTCAATTCTATCAATATCCTCCATCTTTTCAAAACCAACAAGCTCCACAACTTCCAAATCAAAGTCCACAACTATCATTGCCATTTCCTCAACAACAACAACCTTCTCAACAGAATCAAAATTCTCAACTCTTGCTTCCATTCCAACAGAAGTCAAATCAACTTCCTTCTCAGCCATTGCCAAACCCCAATAATAAAAACCCTCAAAATGCTTACATGATGGAAGGTCAACCATTCCCTACCTATATGATTGTTCCTCTTAATGAAGTACAACTCAGATCAGGTAGAGTTCTAGATAAGCCTTCTATAAATGCTCAACAGCAAAGCATTTCTGAGGAAGAATCTCTTGAAGCCAATAAGGGTTCTGAAGCATCTCTTCAAAACCCAAACACTCAAAAAGAAAAAGAAAAAGAATTAACCCCCACAACTCCCATAGTTGAGCAACCTACATCTCTATCCACACCTCCTTTTCCTGAAAGATTACAAATTGACAAAGGAGTGGAAAAACAAATTTGGTTGCCTGACTATAATTTTCTAGATGAATTGAAGAATGTCTGTATCAAGATTCCCTTGTTACAAGCCATTAAAGAGATTCCTATTCTAGCAAAAACAATAAAGGAGTTGAGTCTTAAAAGACTAGGAAGGAAACCAAGAGATACCAGAAGGATCCACCTGGTAGGAAAAATTGCAGACATCATGATGGGAAAGATTACTATGCAGAAATATGTAGATCCCGGTAGTCCAATTGTCAAAACACATATCAATGGGGTAGAAATACCAAATACTTTGATTGATTTAGGGGCTGCTATTAACATTATGAGTAGACAGACTATGGAACAGCTAAAACTTCCTAATCTTCTTTTTACACCCACCTTGTTGCAACTTGCAGATCGATCAATTATTAAACCAGATGGTGTATTAGAAGACATTCCTGTCTCCTTAGATTCTTGGGAATATCCAGTGGATTTCATGATTTTAACTCCCAAGAGTAATCTAGGAGGACATCCTCTTATTTTAGGAAGACCTTGGCTAGCCACAGCTGATGCTTTCATAAGTTGTAGGTCTGGGGATATGTACATTTCTGATGGTAATTCGACAAAGAAGTTCAATCTATATCCTCCAGCAAAAGAAATCATAGAAATAGGAGATAATGAGTGGGTTGATGATGAAGATACTATACAACCTGTCTTTACCATTTCTGAGATTAGTGAAGATAGTCAAATTATGAACACATTAGAAAATTTTGAACCATCTTCAGAATATGACCACACACAATTTCAGTTGGATTCTGACATTGAGTGTTTATCATCTAGACAGATGTCTCTTTTCTCTATGGAAGAGTTTGGTAGTTCTGCCATTGAGATTTTTCCAGGAAAAACACTGAATATCAACAAAAACTTGGAAAAATCACAACAGGAAGAGCTAACCAAAGTCTTGCAAAAGCATTCTACTGCATTTGCATGGGAGTATACCGATATGAAAGGTATTGATCCTAAGACTTGCATTCATCACATCTACATTGAGGAAAACAGTAGACCAATCAGACAACCTCAAAGAAGGATGAATCCAAACCTTAGGGAGATAGTGAAAGAAGAGCTCCAAAAGTTACTTAATGTGAACTTCATTTACCCTATTTCAGATAGCCGATGGGTTTCTCCTTTGGTTATAGTACCTAAAAAGAATGGTAAATGGAGGGTTTGCATTGATTATAGGGAATTGAACAAAGCAACCTTGAAGGATCACTTTCCTTTGCCCTTTATTGATCAAGTATTAGATACTTTAGCAGGTAAAAATTATTTCTCATTCCTGGATGGTTTTAGTGGTTACAATCAGATTCAGGTAGCACCTGAAGATCAGGACAAAACCACATTTACCTGTCCATGGGGGACTTTTGCTTACCGAGTACTCCCTTTTGGATTATGTAATGCACCTGCAACATTTCAAAGGGCAGTATTAGGAATCTTTTCTGATCTAATTCATGATTGTGTAGAGGTCTATATGGATGATTTTACAGTTTATGGTAACTCATTTGAAGAAGCATTAGAAAATTTGGAAAAAGTCCTTATAAGATGTAAAGAAACAAATCTTTCATTAAGTCATGAAAAATGCTTCATGATGTTTACTGAAGGGATTGTTTTAGGACATCATATTTCGGGAGATGGGATTAAGGTTGATAGATCAAAAGTGGAAGTCATCTCCAAATTACCTATTCCAAATTGTCAGAAAGATGTTAGAAGTTTTCTTGGGTTTACTGGATATTATAGAAGATTTATTGAAAACTTCACCAAGATAGCATCTCCGCTCTTCAAATTACTTACAAAAGACTGTGAATTCAAATGGGATCCTGAATGCCAATCTGCATTTGAAGCTTTAAAAACAAGGATATCTGAAGCACCCATTCTGAGAGGGCCAAATTGGAAACTTCCTTTCCATATTTCTACAGATGCTTCAGATACAGCTCTAGGAGCTGTGTTGGGTCAAAAGGATTTAGTTCCTTATGCCATTTACTACACCAGTAAAAATTTGACTCCCACTGAGTTAAATTATACTGTGACTGAAAAAGAGTTCTTAGCCGTTGTTCATGCAATCAACAAGTTTAGACATTATATAACCGGCTATGAAACTTTTGTCCATACTGATCATTCTGCAATTAGATATCTCATGAATAAACCTGTTACTAATGGCAGAGTTACAAGATGGCTTTTACTTTTACAAGAATTCAATATTACTGTGTTAGATAGACCAGGGAAACAAAATACAGTAGCTGATTTCTTGTCTAGAATCCAAAATACTAATGAAGATTCTCCTGTAGAGGATAAGTTTCCAGATGAATACTTGTTTGCAGTAACTACTAAAACTCCTTGGTATGCAGACATTGCTAATTATTTGGTTACAGGGAAGCTACCTCCACACTTATTTCCTAATGAGAAAAGGAAAATCATTCAGGAAAGTTCAAAGTATTCATGGATTTCTAATGAATTGTTCAAAACAGGGCTAGATTGTGTGATCAGAAGATGTGTTCGGGAAGATGAAATGCCTGACATCCTTAAGGCATGTCATGATGAACCGTGCGGCGGACACTTTGCTGACAAGAGGACGGCCTATAAAATCCTTTCTTTAGGATATTATTGGCCTTCTCTCTTCAAAGATGCAAAACAATATGTCAAAAGGTGTGACAGCTGCCAAAGAGTTGGGAGACCAACTCCTTCAAATGAAATGCCATTACAGCCACAGGTATGCATCGAACCCTTTGAAAAATGGGCTTTAGATTTCATTGGACCCATTAACCCACCATCTAAGCAAAAGAAGTATATATTGGTTTGTACTGATTATGTTACTAAATGGGTAGAAGCAAAGGCATTGCCTTCTGCCACTGAAAATTCAGTTGTTCAATTTCTTTTTGAGGATATTTTTACTCGTTTTGGTGTCCCAAGAGAAATTGTGACAGATCAGGGAAGCCAATTTACATCTAACTTTATGGAGAAGCTGATGGAAGAATACAAAATCAAGCATAGAAAATCTACTCCATACCATCCGCAAGCAAATGGTCAAGTGGAATCCACAAATAAAGTTCTTGAGAGCATCATCACCAAAACTGTTCATTTTCATAGAAGAGATTGGGCAGAAAGGCTTCCTGAAGCCTTATGGGCCTATAGAACTACATGGAGGAACACAATAGGACATTCTCCCTATGAACTTGTTTATGGGAAAGAAGTCCTGCTCCCCATTGAGTTTCAAGTCAAGACCTTCAAGATGGCAGTTCAATTGGGGATGAATCTATCAGAAGCCCAGAAGCACAGAATGGAGCAGCTGAATGAGCTAGATGAGATAAGACAAGATGCAATTTTAAGGACTGATCTAGTTCAGCACCAAAGAAATAAGTGGCATGATCGACACATCAAAGAGAAAAAGTTTCAGAAGGGAGATTGGGCACTATTGTTTGATTCCAAGTTTAAGGACTTCAAAGGAAAATTTCAAACTCATTGGCTTGGACCATATGAGATTGATGAAGTCTTTAACAATGGATCAGTTCGAGTAAAGACCATTGATGAGTTTCAGACTCCTCTCATTGTGAATGGCCACTGATTGAAAGTCTATCACAAGCCACTCTCAAAGGAAGAATTTGTTAAAATGTTCCAAGAAGATTCTGCAATGAGGCTGGTGGAGAAGAATTCTTCTCCTCCATCAGCCTAGTCTTTGTTTCTTTCAGTTGAAAAAAAAAAAAAAGAAAAAAAATCTTTTTGTATAAGCCTGAAAACCAGTCTTGAATTGGCAGTCTTATACAGAAAATATAAGGTGAAAATCAGGGGTACCTGACACTTTATATTTTCCAAATAAAAAGTCTCTCTCTCTTTCCATCTCATTCGCCATTTCAGTTCATCCACTTCACTTCCATCTCCATCTCCATTTCACTTCATTTTCATTCCATTTCATTCATCTCATTTCATTTTCACCAATAAAGTCCCTCTCAGGACTATTTCATTTAGTTAAGTCTTCTCTAACTACTTTTTGGTATAGACAGAAGGGTGTTGTTTCAGTTTCCGCAGCTGAGAACTGTTTCCGCAGCTCGCACCAGTTTCCGCAGCCAGCATCACTCTGTCTCTACAGCAGCAGTACTCTGTTTTAAAAAATCACAGTCAGAGGTATCAACATCACCAAGGGCAACAAGGATGGGAGGCACCTGCAAGATAAGAAAGCAATAAGGGGTCAGCAACCTTAATCAACAAAAGGCAAATCTATGAAGGTATGATCAAATTTTTTTCCAAACAACCATTTAAAAGTCATTTTATGCATAATTATTAAATCGTGGACAGAGCCACTAAATGCAATGATTCGGCAAGATCATCCCACTTCTCCTCCACGATAATCCTTTATCCACCTCATACCCTCCTAACGGTCTCATAATCACTCTTAGTTCAAACTCAAATCGAGACTGCGCTTTCATTAATTAGCCGTACAAGGAAGAAGAGACCTATCGTACTACGTCTCTTCTCCACCACGATCTTCGCAGCCAATGGTGAAACGTGTGCGTAAGCCGCCCGACTCCAAGGGATTTGGCCGTTATTCCATTCTCTTATCACCCCATTTCCACACGCATTTGAACTCATTCTCGTGTTTGTCTTTTACTCCCTCGCACTCACACCATTTCCACTCTCATTTTCGCTACAAACTCCACGGCTCTGTTTCAAACCCCGCAGCTCTGTTTCAAACCCCGCAGCTCTGTTTCAAACTCCACAGTTCCGTTTCAAACCCGTATTGCCTTGCATTACATTGCGGCTATTCCACTTACAGCCGTAGTCCATCTATTTTTCCCGTGAGCATCCTCCTTGAGCATCCATACACAGTCAAAGCTTCAGCCGAAGTTGAGAGCCGAAGATGGGGAAACTCCTTAGAGCTGAACCTGAAGGTTCAAAGTATCTAGAAGGATACCCGCAGACAAAGGAAGCATTAAAGAAGGCAAAATGGTTGAAGTTCATTCAAAAATTCAGAGGATATGATAAGGAGGTAACGAAGGCATTTGCTCGATCATTCAATGGAAATACCGTGGAAGTGGGAGACCTGAAGTTCACAGTAACAGAGAATACCATAGCCACAGCAACCGGTTTACCTCAGCTAGGAGAACGATGGTTCAAGAACAGAGTGGTGGAAGATCAGGGATGGAAAGATATGCTTAAGAACCCAGGTATGGACACTTCAATATTCACCAAAGGGATTCCTGTACATGTAATTAAGGAAGAATGGACTGCATTGTTATTACTTGTTCAAAAATTTGTTACATGTGAGGGCCGCTTTGGCACTATGTATATGTACCATGCCAGAATCATGATGAACTTCATGGAAGGCCATGCCATCAATTTACCCTATTTTCTGTTAAGAAGCCTAACGAAAATGAGTTCCACTGGCCTAAAGAATATAGGCCATATTGAACCTCACTTGTATCATCACGGGTTCATTAGAATTCTCATATAGGACCAATTGAAAAACAAAAATGATACATGGGAAAAGTTTTTAGTCAGGAATCATTTTCAAGAGGTAACTGAAGCTTCCGCTAGCAGCTCTCCTAGAGTCCCAAAAAGAAGTAGGAGAATGAAAAGAGATGTTGCAGCCCAAGATCCTCCTATTGTAGAAACTCAGGAGACTACTCAAGAAGAAGAGGTAGAAAGAGATAAAACCAAGAAACAGAAAAAGGATAAAGGGAAAACAATTGTTCAAGAATCATATCCATCACCTGAACCTTCAATAGAAGAAGACTATCAAACCTTGGCTGATAGACTAGTACAACTCCAAGCTACTGCCCTCTCAAAGAAGAAACAAAAAGAAAAACAGAGTGTCCAGCCAAAGAGCACTAGTGCACAAGTGAGAAGAAGCAGTAGAATTAAAGAAAGAATGAGTGTGACTAAAGAAAAACAGTCACATTTCATTGATTTGGGAGAAGGCACACCTGAAAAGACTCCAATTCAGCTAGTTATTGAGCCAAGTCCTCCACGAGAGGAAAGTCCCTTCCAGCAAGAAAGAGAAAACAGTCCTCAAGAATTCGAGTTTAGGCCAAGAAGAACACCTGAAACTGACCCTGACCAGCAGGAGGCATACAATTATTTGGAGACCTTGGAGCAATCAGTTGCAGGTCTAAGCACTATATTGCTTCTTGAGGAACAGGTCCAGTCTTTAAAACAAGAGGTGTTTAAACTAGAAATCTTGAACCGACATATTAAACAAGAAAACGAAGCATTGAAAGAAAAAAGCAAGGTGGACAAAATTGTCCATGACAATACCATGCTTCACTTAGGACTTTGGCAGAAGAAGAATAGAAAATTGAAGAGAAAATGTAAGAAGCTGAGCAGAGCCTTGATCAATTTGAAATTTAAGTGTTTAGTCAGAAAACCAAGGACAATTTTGGCAGCAAGGAGAAAGAGAAGAAGGCTGGATGTTTTGGCAGAAGCATCTGAGCACATGGACTAAAAAAAAACAATGACAAAGTTTTGGTTGCATGAGGACATGCAACACCTTCACAGTGGGGGTATGTTGAGCCTCAAACCTGCACTTCTTTACACATACTCTAAGCCTCCTTTTCCTATTCATTTCCTCCTTTTTGTCACTCATTCCCTTCATCAAATTGCTCAAATCATTGTATTTTAGGACTTTTTACATGGTTTGTTAATTATGCTAATGACTGTGTTGTTGGATTAGAATTTTGGTTCAAGTGTTGCGCTTTCTGCAGCTCACACAGGGTTTTCGCAGCTGATCCCAGTTTCCGCACCCCGGATTCCGCAACTGTTTTATTAAACGGCATGTTCCAGGTGTCCTCCGGGCAGAAGAGCCACATGGGAAAGTTCGTGGAACCAAGGACATGGTGTGTGTCCTTCCAGCTCAGCCAAACCAGTCATAAAAACCCATGGTCAACGAGGGGGAAACTACGGTCAACAGAGGTCATTGGCGGTAGCACGGCTCTGCGTGTTCGGTTTTAGAGCACGTGAAGAACAGCTGGCCTCTTCCTCAGCCACGAAGATGATGGGAAACACAAATCCAACAGAAGATTTAATGCCCACCACGACCGTTGCCTAAATCCGAGGACGCTGCCAGATTACGTGTTTTTACACAGCTGATAGAATAGCGTAGATTGTGTTAAGTTAGTTTTGTTTTCTCTGCTATAAATAAAGCGTTTCTGAACGCTAGATAGTTAGCTGCTGATATGTAATTTTGAACCCCACTGTACTTTCTATTTTGATACATAATATATGAGAAGACTGTTCTCCATTTAAGCGTGTAACTGATCTTTTGAGCTGGCTGGAGTAGGCAGAGGGCCCCTATTTACTTAAGGCCTGTACAGTGCTTTTAATTTCCTACATTTCTTTTTATCATTTTATGTATAATAGTTGCACAGAATGCCTTTGATTGTTGTGTTTCGATCATGTACAATAGCTGTATATAAACGTTGAATTCTGCTCATTTATATTTCTGCACTTTTCCATGACTGATCAGTGTGTTTTGCAGATTGCTTAGGCGTGCCCGGGACAGTTTCTTTTCTTTCTTTTTCACAGCTAGTGACACTTGTGATCATCTTGTCTATGTTGCTGACTTTCTTTGTTTTGCAGCCTTTATTTCTTTGATTATCATTTCTTTAAGTTGCATAGTTGCTTACTACTTTTAGACATCAAGTTGTTTACCTATTGATGGTTTCTTCTCTATAATTCAATATCTTTATTGAGGACCAAAATATCACTAACACAGCTTGGTTTAGTTGCTTAAGAACTCACAATTGCTTGGCTTATTTTTGACTGTTTCTCACATGATATATTCAGTTAAAAGACAAGAGGTTAAGAAGAAGTTAAAGTATTTGTGACTAGTCTTTCTTTTATGTAGATTTACTTCAGTTTCATATTACTTAGTTTTAGCTAGACTTGACATAGATTTCATCTTCATTTTCTTGCAGCAGCATAGATACTGGACCAATGTCATTAGTCTTTTATTTGATGCCTTCATTTTCCTTTAAGAGTTGATTTCATTTCAGTTGTTGTTCAAAGCTTTCTTGTAGAATACTTTTAAGTTTTAAGAAATCATTTAGAACTCATCACAATCACACACACTTCACTCACTTCATTTCATTTCCATCACATCATTGTAGGAGAAATATATTTGGAAACAAACTTTAAAAAGTTAAAAACGACAAAAACTTAAGAAACAGTTGCCTAAGTACATACAGTACACATCACTTCATCAGCTTACGAGCCCCGGGTTGACATTTAAAAGTTGCAATTTAGACATCACTAAATTGACCAAACAAGTACCTAAAGTAAAAAAACAAATTTTCTCAAGAAAATAGATTTATAAAAGAGCTTTAAAAACTATAAATTTATCATCAAAACTTTAATTAATTTAACAACAAACTAGTTGGAATTTGAAAATCAAAATCATTCATAGGAAATGAATAGGACAATGGTCAAAGTCGTTATTCATACAAATAAAGCTAGAGTCACTATTTCCATTGCAGATAACTAAAATTTGGGCAGTGGTCTAATAATTAGAGCTTATTTTCTGGGAAGACTCATCAATACCATAATTTTTTTCCACAGTCTGTTGTGTCTCTAGATCCATATCAGATAGCTTGCCATTCTCAAGTTCTACCTTTCAAGTACTGATTTCTGGCTCACCCTTTAAAACACAATTCTACCACTCCATTTTATTTTGTTTTGTCAAGAGAATTGGCAGGACCTTCCCATCCTCTGTTTTACATAATCAATAACCATCCATCAATGATATAAAGAATAATAGATACACAACAAAGGCCAAAGATGTTCTTGTTGTATACCTATGTTCTAGGACTCATCTGACCTTACTAGTGCAAAGAGCTCACCCTGAAAAAATAACATCTACGTGGAATTTACAAAACTTTTTTAAATCAAGCTCCAAGTAAACCAATCAAAATATGAACATCCTTCTAATTAATAAAATCTTTGACTTAAAATAAAAGTGGCCTAGAATTGAATGTTATATCAACCATGTCAAGTAACTAACATCGGGTGAGAAATAAAATCCATGCATATTGGATTAGTGAAATAATTGATCTGGTAAAGCTCAAAAACAGATGACTTAGAGCTAAGAAATGCAAATAAATGACTTAGAACTAAGACATGAGGTTTCCCTTTCAACCTTATCGTTAAATAACTCTTCTTTATGTCACTTACCATTAAACTTTTTCTGATACCAGGTGGAAGTGGTATTGTAACATTAACCTTTGATAGTCTGTTTCCATGACTACTTCTCAAGATCTGCTCCATTACCAACATTTGGGGCTAGATAAGATACATGCAAAAACCATCAACATGAAAATGAAATCTACATCCTTGTAAAAAAATGGGAGGAAAAAAAATATCCACAAATTGAAACAGACTGTAGGATACCTCATTCCTACAACATGCTTATCTTGTCATGAACAATAAAAAAATAAATCAAGAAAAATGTAATTTTTACCACATTTTAACAATGAAATCTTTTGCATATTCTATGAACAATTTATGAAAAAAGTTAGCTAAAGCTTGTCAACATCAAGATTATAGTAAAACATAAAGGAACTGCTCCAACACATATATAATCCTAAACATAAGTATCTATACGTATAAGTATTTATTGAGGACATCGTATTTTGTGAAAATAGAAGTCAAATCTTTGAAATAACACAATTTATGGTACCACTGCCTTACGAAGTCCATTCATTCGAGTATTTACAAAGTCCATTTAGGAATGTATTCAAATTTCAAAGTTCAAACAATTAACATGTAGCCTAAAAAAGCTTATATTTGAAAAGGAGATAACCCAAAGATGTAGAGTATATATCTCACATTTATATATCTTAATTTCCAGACATTGAAATGGCACTTTTTAGCATAATATTGTGAATTCAGCCCAAAATATTAGAAAAAAATATTGATGGTTATTTTGCTAATATAGAAGTTTTATACATGCATTTATTTAAATAGTTAGCTTGAAATCTCAAACATATCTAAGGATGCACACAATACATTGCATCTTTAGTGCTGGTGTGTGAACTTGAGACAACGAAGTCCAACATTTAACAGTTTGCCTACAATATGCACTAGTCGAATAGGTGAACAATAGTATTGTAGGTATGTGTTATGAATATATGTATTGCAAGCCAATAAGAGTATGGTTGGAACAGTCATGTCCAACCCTTCCAAGTTTGCCTATAATTTGCACTAGTCTAATAGGTGAACAATAGAACTGTAGGTGTGCATTATGTATCACTTACCTAAATCCAACACCTTTAGCATAGAAATTTCAAAGAATATGTCCAGAACTGGTAGGTAATTTGCAAAATGAAAGAGTTGGCTTGATTGTTTCTAGAGAAGACTAGATTTTTACATTGTTCAATGTAAATTCATGACACTTTTCCAAGCTTAGATGGAACAAAAAGGAACCAAGCTAGAAGGTTATTTAAAGAATCCTTACATAGCCAGGGTAAAATGTTAGCCATTTTTTGTCAAAAAGAATAAATGTAAAAACTTTAAGAAATTCAATGAAGAGACTGTAGAAATGTTCTTATCAAACCACTAATGTAAACAAATCTAAGAAATATTGCTTTACAAAAGAGATATGCATGGTCAAATTAACAAGAAAGTGACCTTTTATCATAGTTAATACACTAGTGCTCATGTTGTAGTGTCCCAGGGCATGCTAGGGACTACAGGGAGTGCTCATGTACATCTAGAGAAGAGGTGGGTAGACATCGAGCTGTAGTCAGGAGGACTACAGGCAATGAGGGGAAGATCTTTGAGGTACCCAACCTCTTGGATTATAACTTGCTACGGGAGCCCCAAAGAGAGAGTAGCAAGACTAGTGGATGTGGGTAGAGACAGATGCGGATCAAGCAGCAGAGAGTGTTATAGTGCAGGAGTCCCCAGGCAGTGCGAGGCTAGCAAGCTGCAATAGTGCGAGCACTATTTGCAGTCACAAAGGAGCCCTAACTGCAATCATGAAGGGAGACCTTACCACAGTCTTGAAGGAGCTCTATCCATAGTCGAAAAGGAAGCCCTAGCAGCACTAATGATCCAAATGGAAAATGGCATCAACCCACGGTACTCATCCACCCATATTATTCATTGACCCATGGAATTCACCCATGGTATTGTAAATGGCATCTGCCCGTGGTATTGTAAAATCCACCCATGGTATTGTAAATGGCATCTACCCGTGGTATTGTAAAATCCACCCATGGTATTCATTCACCCATGGAATTGACCGATGGTATTGTAACTGAAAAAAACTATAAGTAACAAGTCACATTTTGTAAAAGGACAGATTGTCCGCCACAATGTAGCCTTTACAGTTCAGAGGCATGTAGCTACCACATCTCTTCTCAGAGATAAGCTAACATCGCCCTAGCTGGTTTATTTTCATTACTATTTTAAATAAAAGTTTCTTTGTGGTTTTGTTTATTGGGCATTCTCCTCGTTTTTTTCTTCTGGCAATTCAAGTTTTCGGATCTGAAAACTTGAATTGCCAGAAGAAAAAAAGAGGAGACTGCCCAATAAACAAAACCACAAAGAAACTTGTATTTAAAATAGTAATGAAAATAAACCAGCTAGGGCGATGGTAGCTTATCTCTGAGAAGAGATGTGGCAGCTACATGCCTTTGAACTGTAAAGGCTACATTGTGGCGGACAATCTGTCCTTTTACAAAATGTGACTTGTTACTTATAGTTTTTTTCAGTTACAATACCATGGGTCAATTCCATGGGTGAATGAATACCATGGGTGGATTTTACAATACCACGGGCAGATGCCATTTACAATACCATGGGTAAATTCCATGGGTGAATGAATACCATGGGTGGATTTTACAATACCATGGCCAGATGCCATTTACAATACCATGGGTAAATTCGATGGGTCAATGAATAATATGGGTGGATGAGTACCATGGGTTGATGCCATTTTCCATTTGGATCATTCCTCCCTCCTTAAGAAGCAATGGTCCCCATTGCATAAAGTTCCCTCCTGCGAAGCCTTTGTTGAATATGAAGAGCCACTGAAGATAAGGATTTGATGTGGTTAACCCAAAACCCTGATAAACGAAGATCTGAGGATAGAGATACCCTATAATGCTTGTGACCAACTGTGATTCTGACAGTGTGCGGCCTAGCAAATGGGCTTCGATGACAAGGATTTTATGCGGTTGACCCATAACCATGATGTTGGTTGCTGATGAAGTAGCAGGTGTCTACATAGCTTGGGGTGGGAGGGCACGTCTCCAAATAACCCAAGCTGAATGTTGCTATGTTGAAACTGATGAATGTGAAGCAGGTGCCTACTAAAGTGGGGTGGGAGGGCACGTCTCCAATGGAAACCCACTCCGAATGCTGCTCCAGAATTAAAGTGGGCATAACTCAGTCAATATAACTCAGAATATTTATTATAACCTTTTTTTAGAAGTAGAAGGATCATTTTGCATCTTCCCGTGAGTTGGAAATCCTTATCTGGACACTCTGAGATCTCAAATTTGCGCTGCAACAATTCCGCTGTCACAAAAATTATGAAAAATAGCTGATTTTAAATCAGCGATATCTCCCACATCCGAACTCCGATTTGACCCATTTTTTTTTTGAAATTGGGTGATTTTTCGAGAGGAATCCAGATCTGGTATTTGTTTTTGTAAATTTTGTACCAAATGTTTCAGATCTGATCTGCAAAGTCGCCGCCCAAAAAAAAATTCCTGCAAAAAAAATGAAAAAAAAAAAAAGAAAAATTCTTCCTGCTTGACCCAAGAAAGTGCTCTGTGGAGGTTGTAGCACATGCCTGAAGTTTGTTGAATATTGCTGCAAAAATTGAAACTGAAATATTCATCAAACCCTCATTCCCATGGAATCATAACCTGCTCTGATACCACTGATCCGGATCTTGGGGAGAGACCCCCAAGATCTGAAAACTTGAAATGGATCTTGGGGGAAAGACCCCAAGATCTGAAAAAAATTGAAATGCCAGAAGAAAAAAAGAGAGGAGAATTCCCAATAAACAAAACCACAAAGAAACTTTTATTTAAAATAGTAATGAAAATAAACTAGCTAGGGCGATGGTAGCTTATCTCTGAGAAGAGATGTGGCAGCTACATGCCTCTGAACTGTAAAGGCTACATTGTGGCGGACAATCTGTCCTTTTACAAAATGTGTTACTTATAGTTTTTTTCAGTTACAATACCATTGGTCAATTCCATGGGTGAATGAATAACATGGGTGGATTTTACAATACCACGGGCAGATGCCATTTACAATACCATGGGTAAATTCCCTGGGTGAATGAATACCATGGGTGGATTTTACAATACCACGGGCATATGCCATTTACAATACCATGGGTAAATTCCATGGGTCAATGAATAATATGGGTGGATGAGTACCATGGGTTGATGCCATTTTCCATTTGGATCAAGTAAAAGGCAACCCTAACTGCAGTAAAAAGGAGGCTTAGCCACAACAAGGGAGAGGCCTATGATGCAATCTAGAGAGAGGCCTAAGATGCAATCAAGAGAGGCCAGATATGCAGCAAAAGGAAGGTTCTTATCCACATCAAAGGAGGCCCCAATCCATAGCAAGAGGGAGGCCCTTATCAACCATCAAGAAGAATCATATAGTCGTAATCAAGGTGTTGGCATTATGATTCAGGTGTTGTCCTTGATGGCAAACCCATTCAGGTGATAAATCAAGAAGGACGCAGGTTATATGTTCAGCAAGTGCGTCCCCGCAGGTATACCATACAGAACCCGCGTCCAGGGACGCTGTCCAGCCGTTCAGGAGGTGCGTCCGCCCAGTACACACATTTCAAGGCAGAGAAAAGCACGTGGGGGTTTCTTGTGTGGTATCTAGCCGACGGTTTTGTGTTTCTATGGTGTCGGCTCGTGGTATTGTTCCATGTTTTGGGGAGAAGCTTGCCTATATAAAGCAAAGGAGTTCATTTGGATTGAGCATCATCTTGGTTGAAGATCTTTTGGTGAGATCTAGTCCAGATCTATGAAGGCGAATCTTCTAATGGACTGTGATCTCTATGGCGCATGATCAGATCTGTGGATCTAAGTGTTTGGGTTGGTTCTGAAGTCCTCTTATCTTCTATATCTAAAGGGACGCAGATTCAGTGAAGGGAAAGTGCGCCGGGACGCAGTACAGTAAAGGCTCAGGTGCGTCTCTGAGGCAAAGGACGCGGCGCGACTGTGTTATTGGGTGCGTCTCTGAGGCAAAAGACGCGGCGCGACAGTGTCTTTGGGTGCGCCGGTCGCAGCTAAGCATAAAGGAGCAGTGCGTCTGCACGCAGAGCAGCGGAAGGTAGACTGCGTCCAGTCGCAGGCCACAGAAATAAAATATGCGTCCCTGTCTTGAGATGATCTGTTGACTGTATATTTCTATTCGTAAGGTGTTCTGGGTTATTTCTGTAATTACTGATCTGATATCTGTAGTGGACTGTATCTGTTGTATACTTGTTGATCATTTGATTCTTCATGAAAAGAAGTAGGGGGTTGTAGCTCCCTTCCAGGAGAGACTTGAAAACGAGAGAGAGTTGTAGCTCTCTGCAGGTTGCAGCCTGCATGCTGGTAAAGGACTGCACCAGCACAAAATCATTGTAAAAAGGATTTCTTGAAAGAAGATAGAGACATATTGCAGCAGGTGGTTTTCTCCCGCATTGGGTTTCCACCTTACATCTTGTGTTCTTTGGTGTGACTATCTATTTTCTTTATTCATGCTCATTGTTTTATGGTACTGATATGCAAGAATAATTCAAAAGATCAAATAAGGAAGATTTGGTAAATTGCTAGATAATACTGATTCACCCCCCCTCTCAGTATTATTTCCAACAATTGGTATCAGAGCAGGTCCTTCAGAAAAGCTTGATCGCTTGAAGGTAGATCGTTCATCATGAGCAACTACGAGAGAGAAGCATCAATCAAGCCACCCGTCTTCGATGGGACAAACTTCAATTATTGGAAGGTAAGAATTACTGCATATCTTCAATCTCTTGGTACAGAAGTTTGGAACATTGTAGAAACAGGCTATGCCTTTCCTTCAGTTACTCCTACAGATCCAGCTGAGAAAAAGCAGTATGAAACAAATGCAAAAGCAGTCAGTACTCTATTAGGAAGTATATCCCAAACAGAGTTCATGAAGGTCATGCACTTCAAATCAGCAAAAGAGATATGGGACAAAATGATCACTAGCTATGAAGGAGATGAACAGGTAAAAGAAGCTAAACTTCAAACTCTCAGGATTCAATATGAGACTCTCAAGATGTACAATGATGAAAGTGTGGCTAATTATTTTCTTCGGGTAGATGAGATTGTTAATTGTATGAAAAATTTGGGTGAAGAAATAAAAGAGACTATAGTAGTTCAAAAGATTCTAAGATCATTATCCCCCAAGTTTGAATCTAAAGTATCTGCAGTAGAAGAAAAGGAAAATCTCCGTGTTCTCACTATGTCTCAGCTGCATGGAATTCTAACTGCTTATGAAATGAGAAAGGGAGGTCCATCAGACAGAAGGGAAGCTGCTTTTAAAGCATCAGGCAAAGAAGATCACTATGAAGCAAGTCATGTTCCAGAAGAAGAGGAAGAAGAATCAAATTTTGTCAGAAATCTTCAAAGGGGTTCTGGAAGGTTCAGAGGTAAGCTACCTTTCAAATGCTTTGCTTGTGGAAGAGTAGGTCATTATGCTGCAAAATGCTCTTATAAGGATAAAGGAAAGGAACCAGTTAGATGGAACAAGAAACAGAGTGCAAATAAGAAAAGCTACTACACCCATGAAGATAGTGATGGCTTATCAAACAGTGATGAAGATGAACAAGGTAATAAATATAGGTTGTTAATGGCATTTGAAGATGATGATTATGAGGATGCTGTAGATGTGGATAACCTTTATGATGAAATTACTAGACTCAAGAGATGCATAGAAGAAAAGAACATGATTATTGATACTCTACAATTCCAAATTGATGAAAAAGAAAAACATCTTGAAAAATTAGAAGGTGAAATTGTTGGTCTTAGAAAAGAAATTGAGAAAACAAAAACTATTAATCTCAAGTTTGTCAAAGGATCTGAAACTTTGGATGAGATTATCAGTGTGCAGCGGTCTCCACTAAATAAGACAGGTTTGGGCTATAATGGAGAAACTTCTCAAGCATCCACTTCAAAAAGTTATCTTGATGCAGCAAGAAGAAATGAGCAAGAGCACAAGGAAGATCATCAGGTAAAGCAGGGACAAATGTCAAACAGAAACTATCAAGGGCAATCCAGCTCAAGGGTGAACAAAAGCCACAACCAGCCACAGGTAAAATCTTCTCAATTTGGTTCAAGAATAGATGAAAATAGAAATTACAATCAGTTGGCTGGTAGATCCATTAATCGCAGAAGCTTCTTCAATGGACAATGCTTTTCTTGCCATAACTTTGGTCACAAAGCAGCTCAATGTGTTGCGTATAAAACAATCATGACTAGGGAAGCTCAAAAACAAAGAAGTATGACAGGGATTACAAAAAGGACCTATAACAACTTTTCAGCTCTTGAAAATGAAGTTGAATGTTCTATTTGCAATAATTTTGGACATAAAGACTTTGAATGCAGAAGCAGGTTTCCGGAAAGAAAGGTACAAGATCAGAAAAAGGAACAAGCCTCAGGCGCAAAAACATGGAGAATAAAGGAACCTCAAACAGAAAGATGTGGGATAGCTTTTTATGCAGAAGGACAAGAAAATCTATGGTACATTGACAGTGGATGTTCGAAGCATATGACAGGTGATAAAGAAAAACTTGAGTCTTATTCTAATTTAGAAAAGGGAAAGAAAGTCTCTTTTGGAAATGATACTCCTGCAACTATAAAAGGAAAAGGTATTGCTCCTTTAAAAGAAGATGTTAAGGCTGGAAATGTTTTATTTGTTGATGGATTAAAGCATAATCTACTAAGTGTCAGCCAGATGTGTGATCAAAGAACCGAGGTTATATTCAGATCAAATGGATGTCTTGTTCGTGATCTTGATACAGGTAAAACAGTTCTCAAAGGGAAAAGAACTCCAAATAATCTGTACATATTTGAAGAAGGACAACAACAATGCTATCTAAGCAAGGATGAAGAGCACTGGTTATGGCATCAAAGGTTGGGACATCTAAGCTTCTCACAAATAAGGAAAGCATGTAAATATCAGGCAGTTCGCGATCTTCCAGATATCAAAATTCCTGACAACACCATATGCAGATCATGTCAGTTTGGAAAACAAACCAGGACTAACTTTCCAGAGAAAGAAGGATCAGCTAGCATGCCTCTTGAGCTAGTACATACAGATGTATGTGGGCCATTCAGGAAAAGAACACCTAGAGGAGAGGAATACTTGATATTATTTATTGACGGTTTCTCCAGGTTTGTTTGGTTAGGACTTATGAAGCACAAAGATGAAGCATTCGAAAAATTCAAAACCTTCAAAGCCTTGGCTGAAAATGAATCAGGTCACAAAATTAAGTGCCTCAGATCTGACAGAGGTGGGGAATTTACTTCAAATGAATTTTTCGATTTCTGTGATGAACATGGGATAAGGAGAGAATTCTCTACAGCTAGAACGCCTCAACAAAATGGAGTTGTTGAAAGAATGAACAGAACAGTCCAACAAATGGCTCGTGCTATGCTTGATGAATCAGGAACCCCCGCAACCTTCTGGGGTGAGGCTGCACATACTGCGGTTATTATTCTCAACAAGACAAATGTCCGGGTGAACAGCACTCAAACCCCTCATGAGCTCTGGAGTGGTAAAACTCCTTCGGTAAAGCACTTCAAAATCTTTGGGAGCAAATGCTATATCAAGAATACTGAGGAGCAGCTTGGCAAACTTGATCCTAGAGCAGATGAAGGCATTCTTCTTGGCTATTCTCCACATAGCAAAGCATACAAATGCTACAATAAAAGACTTGGCAGAATTGTTGACAGCATTGATGTAGTGGTTGATGAGAAGGGATACATTCCTAGGCAAATACATCGTGAAGACATCGAAGAAGATGAGAGCTACCCTAAAAAACAGAATGATGAAGAAGAAGAACCTCAAGAAGAATCTCAAGAAGAACCTCACGAAGAAGCAGAAGAACGGACAAGAATAGAAGAAAAGACTCCATCCAGATATGTTCAGAAGAACCATCCAGAATCTCAGATCATGGGACAAAAAGAAGCAGGTATACAAACTAGAAGAACAGTTGCAGAAGCTTCAAGCTATTTGGCATTACTTTCCTCCACCGAACTACAAAATGTGAAAGAGGCATGCAAAGATGAATGTTGGGTGAAAGCAATGGATGAAGAACTTGAGCAAATCGAAAAGAACAACACTTGGGAGCTGGTTCCTAGACCAAAAGATAAGAATGTTATTGGAACAAAATGGGTCTTCAAAAATAAATTGAATGAAAATGGAGAAGTAATTAGAAACAAAGCCAGACTCGTTTGTAAAGGATATGCGCAGCAAGAAGGAATAGACTTTGAAGAAACTTTTGCTCCTGTTGCAAGACTTGAGGCCATCCGAATGTTCCTTGCTCTCTCAAGTTTTCAGAACTTCAAAGTATTTCAAATGGATGTGAAATCAGCCTTTTTGAATGGAGACTTGGAAGAAGAAGTGTACATTGAACAGCCAGATGGGTTCATTCTTGGAAATGATCCAAATCTTGTATGCCGATTGAAAAAGGCTCTCTATGGTCTCAAACAAGCTCCAAGGGCTTGGTACTACCGGTTGGACAAATATCTTCATCAACAAGGTTTCTTAAAAGGTTCAGCAGATAGCAATCTGTATATAAAAGTTGAAAATGACAAATTGCTAATACTTGTTGTGTATGTAGATGACATTATTTTTGGCAGCAATGAAGAAGCTATGAGTCAAAGCTTTGCCTCAGTCATGCAGAAAGAATTTGAAATGTCCTTGCTAGGAGAACTGACATATTTCCTTGGTTTACAAATCCAACAGAAGGAAGGAGGAATCTTTTTATCTCAAACCAAGTATCTCAAGCAGATTTTGAAGAAATATGGCATGGAAGATGCAAAACCAGTATGTACACCCATGGTCACAGGATGTAGTCTCAGTGCAAATGATGAATCTGCAGCAGTACATCAACCAACCTACAGATCTATGATCGGAAGTTTACTATATTTGACAGGTACCCGACCAGACATCATGCATGCAGTTGGAATAGTTGGAAGATTTCAGGCAAATCCAAAGGAGACTCATCTTCAAGCAGTGAAGAGAATTTTCAAATATCTTCAAGGGACTCAAAATTATGGCTTATGGTATCCTAGAGATACAGATCTCACTCTTCATGCTTACACAGATGCAGATTGGGCCGGAAGCGTGGATGACAGGAAAAGCACAAGTGGCGGTGCATTCTTTATGGGCTCCAGACTGGTATCTTGGTTCAGCAAGAAACAGAGTTCAATTGCCTTGTCTACAGCTGAAGCGGAATATGTTGCTGCTGCATCTTGTTGCACCCAACTCCTTTGGATGATGCAGAATTTGCAGGATTATCAAATCACTTGTACTCCTCCAATCCCTATCTTATGTGACAACACAAGTGCAATCAGCATCTCAAAGAATCCGGTTATGCATTCAAAAACCAAGCACATACCAATCAAGTACCATTTTCTCCGGGAACAAGTACTTGAGCAGAAGGTCAAGTTGGAGTATGTTCCTTCTAAGGAACAAGTTGCTGATATTTTCACCAAACCGTTGCCCAGGGACACTTTTGAATACCTCAGGCAGAAGCTGGGGGTTGTTGATGGATCATCTTACTGTTGATCATCTTCCTATTGGTGGTATAGGCTCAGGGGGAGCACATAATGCATTGTTGGCATTATGGAGAAGGAGATCTTGGAAATAGCTGCAATATGTCTCTATCTCCTTCATGATGGATTTCTGGTTACAGATCTGGAGATGCATGAGCATAGGGGGAGCATACCCTTTGCCCTTGATGTCAAAGGGGGAGAATGAAGCTGAAGATTA
Organism: Pinus tabuliformis; assembly: GCA_031772625.1. Lineage (NCBI taxonomy): Eukaryota > Viridiplantae > Streptophyta > Pinopsida > Pinales > Pinaceae > Pinus > Pinus tabuliformis. The sequence goes on along the minus strand of CM062806.1, from coordinate 237,544,719 downwards.
TGTGGTTGCCATCAAGTCCAAAGGGGGAGATTGTTGGCATTATGATTCAGGTGTTGTCCTTGATGGCAAACCCATTCAGGTGATAAATCAAGAAGGACGCAGGTTATATGTTCAGCAAGTGCGTCCCCGCAGGTATACCATACAGAACCCGCGTCCAGGGACGCTGTCCAGCCGTTCAGGAGGTGCGTCCGCCCAGTACACACATTTCAAGGCAGAGAAAAGCACGTGGGGGTTTCTTGTGTGGTATCTAGCCGACGGTTTTGTGTTTCTATGGTGTCGGCTCGTGGTATTGTTCCATGTTTTGGGGAGAAGCTTGCCTATATAAAGCAAAGGAGTTCATTTGGATTGAGCATCATCTTGGTTGAAGATCTTTTGGTGAGATCTAGTCCAGATCTATGAAGGCGAATCTTCTAATGGACTGTGATCTCTATGGCGCATGATCAGATCTGTGGATCTGAGTGTTTGGGTTGGTTCTGAAGTCCTCTTATCTTCTATATCTGAAGGGACGCAGATTCAGTGAAGGGAAAGTGCGCCGGGACGCAGTACAGTAAAGGCTCAGGTGCGTCTCTGAGGCAAAGGACGCGGCGCGACTGTGTTATTGGGTGCGTCTCTGAGGCAAAAGACGCGGCGCGACAGTGTCTTTGGGTGCGCCGGTCGCAGCTAAGCATAAAGGAGCAGTGCGTCTGCACACAGAGCAGCGGAAGGTAGACTGCGTCCAGTCGCAGGCCACAGAAATAAAATATGCGTCCCTGTCTTGAGATGATCTGTTGACTGTATATTTCTATTCGTAAGGTGTTCTGGGTTATTTCTGTAATTACTGATCTGATATCTGTAGTGGACTGTATCTGTTGTATACTTGTTGATCATTTGATTCTTCATGAAAAGAAGTAGGGGGTTGTAGCTCCCTTCCAGGAGAGACTTGAAAATGAGAGAGAGTTGTAGCTCTCTGCAGGTTGCAGCCTGCATGCTGGTAAAGGACTGCACCAGCACAAAATCATTGTAAAAAGGATTTCTTGAAAGAAGATAGAGACATATTGCAGCAGGTGGTTTTCTCCCGCATTGGGTTTCCACCTTACATCTTGTGTTCTTTGGTGTGACTATCTATTTTCTTTATTCATGCTCATTGTTTTATGGTACTGATATGCAAGAATAATTCAAAAGATCAAATAAGGAAGATTTGGTAAATTGCTAGATAATACTGATTCACCCCCCCTCTCAGTATTATTTCCAACACAAGGAAGGTTTAAAGCAAAACTCAGAGAGACCCTAGACACAATCAAAGGGAGGCCCTAGCCACTGCAAGAAGGAGCCATAAGACAACAAGAAAGAAGCCCTAGAAGCAACGTGGAAGTCTTATGTTTTGTTGTAGGTACAACGTGTGAAAGAGAGGTTGTTTTGAGTGTTGTTCTTAGGTTCTCTTGTAGGGAGAAGGCCGAATTTTGAAGTTTAAGATCACATCAAGAAGAGGCATTCAACATGGGTGAAATAGGGTTGTTCTGTAGCCATTCCAGGAAGACTAAAGGGCTGAAAAGAGGTTGATTATCTTGCTTGAAGCTTCAACTAAAGGATGAAACTCAACTAAAGGATGACTTAGCTTAATAAAGTTCATGTTGGCCTTTTACAATCAGATACTTATGAGTGAACCCAACTCTTATTATTGGGACTTATCCTAGTGTCCTGATAGGTGTGATATAGAGGATGAATACGATCTCCCTTTCTCCATTGCATTCCTCCCACCTTGAAAATCAGAAGGGGACATAATGAATTTCATATACACATACTTAATAGATATATATTCCCAATATCTTGCCATCTGCTAGTTGCACATTCTTGAGCTAGGCTCAAGAAATTAGTCAATCTGGCACATGCATATCCCTACTTATTCTCCACATGCCTCCGGGTGGATCCCTCTATCCCTGCAGTGCCAACAAAAGGCTTTGGGTGTGGTAAGGGTTGCTAGCTAGTTTTTTGAACCTTTGTATTTACATCTATTTTCGCTTGGCCTTACCCTACTCTCATCTCTATGTATTCTCAAATTAAACCAGCTACACAATCAGAAAATTTGTTCTTGTGTGGTATCTCAAAATACTTTTCAAACATAAAATTACAATGTATTGTCACAAGGAGACTACTCATGGTTTAACATATCAAACTTGACATCTTACATTAACAATTTCCTTTTACGTGATGCCAGTCTTCTGCCCAAGCCTTGGAACCATGGCTAAAGGGGTGTACTACATGACTGGGGGTTTTCACTGCCAGTAAACTTAATTATAACTAATTATGAGAACAAGATAGCATTGTTTATATACCAGATTGCTTAAATTAAAGATTAGCTTCCTATATGAATTACAGTGCACTGATAGAAACAGAGATAGTTTCCAACAAAAAGCAGCAAAAGTCATAGGAGACACTTATTTTGCTTCTTCGGTGCTGGTCTTTGAAGACCTCCACCATCATCATCACTTCCACATTCATCCTCCTGCACCTCAAGAGCTGCAGGTACCACTCTGCCCCTGTTTCTTGAAATCTCTCTGATAGGAGTCTCTGCAGCCTTCTCAAAACAAGGAATCATAAGTGGACTGCTTCTGTGAGGCATCAACACCTCACCACTTTCAACAGCTTCCATCATCAACTTCTAGTCTTTAAAATAAAACTAAAAAACAATTTGGTTGTAATAAGCTTCTCCAAATGCCATTTCTGTAGCTCTGGGAGCATTTCTGGGGACAACAAAATGTCTTCCATTTTCATCGACATTTATTTCAACTCTACGATCCTTTACTATAAATGATAACACAAAGATGTTTTCTACTATCTAGGAAAATGATATTCTATTTAGAACCAAATTCTCTAATCTGTCTTTCTTTTGTTTTCGCAAAATGTTAAATATGATTTCCCTATTCTTGTATGTTTCTGATTTTTCATCTTTCGGGGACTCTTTCACTACTTCAGGTCGAGTGATTTATGTCGGCTTAGTCTATTTTCTCTGTACTATATAGCTTTCCTTTTCTTGGGTTCATTATCCATTGCTCCAAGTATAGTGCAAATTCCTACCGCATCCTGGAAAACAGAAGCAGCTAAAAGCCCAAGATTTATCCATGATATTTGGGTTTGATCTTCATTTCCCTCTAAAGACCTGCTTCCATATTCCTGGTTACTATAGTTTCTTAGAATATCACTACTAATAAAATCAACTGGATTAGCACCATCATTGTTTTGTGATCTGTTAACAGTAGCGAGGAGTGTGGATGTGTGATCAAAGAGTTTATCAACATTTGCAACTTGCTCGTGAGGTCTCTGAACAAGATTGTGCAAGCTTTCCACTTTGCTAATTATAGCCTCAAATTTACCAGATTCTACTTTTAAAATATTTTCTCTCTCCTTGGAAATCAAAGTCTTCAGGGCATGATAATGGGACCTTAATATATGGTGTTGCACCATACTCTAATTGTTACCACTACATGCAGTAGCATCTTCTTTCTCTCTCAGGGGCTTACTGTGGCCTTGTTGTGATCCTCTTACCCCACGAGAAGAATCTTGCAGTGTCTGACTCAATGTTTATTCCTCTTTAACTCTAGCTTGGGCACCAAGCCTTCTACCCATACTTTTTATCACCTGCTTTTAGAGTTTAGATAAATGAAAATATTCAACCAAATTTGGAAGGAAGGGCTTGAAATTGAGATTTCTGATTGAAGAACTGTCGTGAAATGGAAAGAGAGCAAGAAAATATTTTCGTATTGCATTAAAATGAGGGAGGGCAGGGAGTTGTGATTTCCCCTACCCTGAGAAGTCTGCTTTGTAATAGAAGAGGGATGAAGGCCCACTACAGTGGATACAAAGTCCTAAGACATACGCATTGTCAAATGAAATGCGTAGGTGCAGTGTGCCAATTAAGCGTGAGGATTGGGAGAAGTGACACGTGTGGGAAAGTGGCCATATTATTGGAGATTTATTTACATTAAGGGAGGACATCATTTGAATATTGTAAGAATGTCAATTCTAAATGGTACTCATGGTTCCCTCACCCTTCAATCTGAGAAATTTAACATGGATATTTTCCAACACCACTTGCTCATGTACATGAGGGAGTTTACAATTTGTATATCTTTGTCTCAATCCCATGGCGAATATATTTGTGTGAGGATCCACTATTTCCTGATCCATATGTTGGATTCTTTGCTGAACTTGAGCTTTATAAGGAAATCTCTTTAGATATCCAGAATGTCTCAGAAATTTATTTGAACAATTATTGTCTTGCAACAATGTTTATTGATGATAAATTGCTTGGTGATGTACACATGCATAGAAGAGTGTGATTGATGGCATGGATACTCGTCCTTTCAGGTCGAAATGGCCACCTCTAAAGCTAATATTTGGAATATCCTTTGAGCCTTTCATTGAGATGGCATCCAAGGAGTTGGAGTGAAGACATCAAGGAACTCTATATTTTCACATATTCCAGCTGAATCGCCAAACATGCAAGAGAAACTAAAACCAGGGGTTATATAAGTGTTACACTAAAAAATGTCACCATGACTATTTTGCAGTTAGTATGGCTCCATCCACTGTCATACTATCCTCCTTGCCAAGTCTCATGCCTCTTCTCTACATGTCAAACTCCAGAAAGAAGAGAAAAGTCATTTAAAGTCAATTATCTCTGGTACGCAGTTTCTCTTAGCCTTACCTGCGGGTACGCGGCCCAAGTTCACAATGTCTACGTCCAAGTACGCTCTGTATGTAAAGGGTTGGGTGCGTACTCCTGTAAAGGTCAAAAGGTGCAAGTTTCATCTTAAAAAAGTTACTTGTGGTCATTTCTAGAGCATTCTAGAAGCTTGTTTGACGTGTATGAAGCGCCTCCAGATGGTTCATGTACCCAAAGAAAGAGGGACTTATCCCATGAAGAGGGGAGCCTATCCCATTGAAAGAGGGACTTATCCCATCCATGGTGGAGCTAATTAACTTCCTCTATAACACTATAAATACAGGCATTGGGCCAGAGGGAGGGGAGGTTGAAAGTTGAACATTCCTAAGGGTAGATGCTGCTGGAATTAGGACTTCCTTGTGACAGCTTGTGAGGAGAGATTACCATCTTTACTTGTTTCCATTGGGAAGTGGGTGAGCTGATCAGTGTAAAGGAGACTCTTGTGGACCCTGGAAGGAGCTTGCACAACACCAAGGCTCAGGTTGTAATGGTTCCTTTTGTTACCTTTAATACAAATTAGTCCATTCTTCTCAATAACTTGTTGTTTATGAGTTGTTTCATATACTCCTTGGTCTATATGTTGAATATGCTTTGTTTTATGTTATAATCAGGTGCTATTTAATGGTTTGACTGTTGGTGAATGCAGGTTTCGAAGAGAAGGAGGAGCTCATCCGGATCAACGGAGCTAGGCTACTACAACAGCGTTTGGTTAAAGGTAAGAGCTAAACACTTGATTTCTCATATCATAACGCATATTTAGAGAAGGATTGTTCTCTTTTGTCTTGTTTGTCATTAGAATGTCTTAGACTTCTAGGAAGGTCGGTTGTGTCCACACTATTGACTGATTCCGTGTGACAAAATGGCGACTCCGCTGGGGACACCATGGATTTGTTTGAGTTCTTCTTGATTTCATCTTTTGATCTGAGAAACACTGCTTGTTTTCTGGTTTTTAGCTGTTGAACTGTGTGTTTGGGTAGGTTAGCTTAGGGTTCATTTAGTTTTTTCTTTTTCTTAGTTTTGGTCGAAGTACGCAGGCTTTGAGTTCAGCACAGTGTGTACTTGTACACACTGTTACTGTGTGCACAGAGCGTACCCGCACCTGTCTTAACAGGTTGCCTGCGTACCCTGGTAAAATTAAGAAAAATTTCAAATTTTTGTTTTTTGCTCTATAGATTTTGCTTTTTATTGGTTTTTCCTGCCCAAATCCATTGGTTTGCTATTAAAAATCTTCACTTGAACTTGTTCCGTTAGTATCGAGAGTTTTTGGTGAAATTCATAGAGTTTTTGCCTTAGGGTTTGATTTTTAACTGGTCCTGTAGTGACTTTGGCGTTAGAGGTTGTCAAACTTTGGATCTCCCTGGTTTTGTTCATCCCTCTTAGAAGTCGGACCTGTTATAGAAACCACCCTTGTGAGAGATCTACCTTTGTATCTTCTCTTTGCAAATCTCGAAAAGTTTGTTGATTTAAAGCCTTGAATTTCATTTTTGTGAAAAAGAACAAAAAGATTTCGATTTTGTTTTTCGATTAGTTTATGATTCTGCATAAGACTGATCCTTAGTTGTTTTTGACTAAGTAAAACATCCGGGAATCATCCTTGTAGGCTTTTGTCCTCTTTATTTTCACTTTTAGGTGAATTTCCTTTGAGTTTACTTTTGAGTGATTTTGATTTGATTTCCTTAGATTAGTTGGAATTGATTTTTGATAAATAGTTTTATATGCTTGATTAATATAGGAAAAATACAAAATTCTTTTGGAATCAAATTTGCTTTAGGAGCATTTGTAGTCTTTTGAAAAAAAGGAATTTCCGTGAATAACTAGTGGTCATGAGTGCATGTTTTGAAAAGATAAAGGAGAATTGTTTCTTTGATTGTCTTTGTTAAGAAAGTTGTTTTTATAAAAATTGCATTCTCTCAACTCTCTTAGCTAAGAAATTCATTGAAAAGGAAAGTAGAGTAAATCATCTTAGGTGCATCTTTTTATTGGTTGCGAGTCGAGTCTACACACCACCAATTTCATCTCCACTACCTTTTGTCTTAAGGAAGCCATAAAATTAACGCTTAAAGTAAAATCAACGTAGTAATTTTTATTTGCTAGGGCTCTGAAACACCAATATAGATCAGGCTAGTGTCTTGGAGTAGGAGAGTAATAAACTCTCCAAGACAACAAAACCAAACAAGTAGCTTATCTTGTGATAGAATAAATCCAGCTGTTTCATTTACACTCTGGGAAAGCTCCTCTTAAAGGAGAAGCACGAGCTCGTGTCCGAACCAGTGAGGGGATCAATCCTCCCTCATTGGGAACGATGCCAGACACGCACGTATTACAAACGGTAAACCTCGGATTAACCATTGTCGAGGAGCCAGGGGTCACTTGTCGGTAAACCTTGGAGTGTTGTCAAGGAGCCGACAAGGGGATTGAGCTTGATACTCTGCCCTTGCATGCTGTCGGAGTTTAGACTGTTCCCCCAGGGGTACTTGTTGCTGTTGGTAACCTTAGTGACCATAATCTTTAGGATTCTACCGAGGTGACGGTGGAGGGAAGATCCCACTGTACCTGGAGCAGACGTCGGCTAGACTCACTTGGATTTTCCGGGGGGTTCACTTCACTCGAGACGGTTAAAGTGGAGGAACTTGTGCCGGTCTATTCATTAAGCAGGTTGCCGGGGTAACTGTTCCACCCGCCACTTCTGTACTGAATCCGGCGATGTTGGACTTCATCACCAACTAGCACTTTCGGTCCGGAAGGCTACTGTTTGTGCTTGGTTTGACGCCCTAGATTCTTTAGGCGTGTGCTTCAAATTTTTTTGGTTCTTTAGAGACTTTAGGCGGTTTGTTTTGAGATTTTACTTTGTTTGCGTGTGCAGTAGTTAAAAGTTTTTAACTGTGGCGGAATTACTGAGACAGTCCCGTAGACTTCGAGGCAAGTCACCTGAGATTGTTACCGGAACTGATTTGTTGAGGAAACTCCGTAGATCACGGGGTGGACCTCCTGAAGACGATCCGGGTCATTACGAAGGTTTGAAAGTCCTTGTAACCCCTCCTAGTGGCAGTAGAGTAGGTTCACCTGAAGAAGGAGAATCTTCCTTGGTAGTCCATCCAGATTACCGGAGTCTAGAGACAGGTTATAATCCTGACGTTGTTGCAGTTTCTGAGCTTACTGGTAGTTTTTCATCTGCTAGTGACACAGGCAAAGAACCTGAAATATCTGAACCTGTTACTCCAACTTCTAGTGTTCCTGATTCACCTAGGGTTGAAAGAGTCATAACCGAAAATCTTCCTTCTGGATTGATTGCTATTGATGAACTTGCTCCAGAAGAAGAAGTAGGCCCTGTTCTTGAAGATCAACCTACCATTGATCTAAGAGAGCGTGAATCTATCTTTTACAGCCCTCCTAGAAGTACTACTTGGTATCTTTCGTTAACTAATTATCTAGACAACTTAAGTACCGGTTTTTCTCCACCTCGTACTCCTTTTCCATCTAGAGGTATATATAGTCCTGTAAATATGTCTAGTTAGTCGTCCATGTTTTCTCAATCATCTGAATCATTTTTACATGGTGGTCCTTCTGTTCCTACTCGATATCAGTCACTTTCTGGTATTTTTGCAGGAGCATCTCCTCAACCCATTGAACATGGGTTATTAGCTGGAAACAATGGTAATAAGCCGTTGGGTGTAGGGGATATCTATATGATGTCAGGTTCAACTCCTAGTTCTCAACCTCAAGGTGGGCAGTTACCGCCTGGGGGGCAACCTCAAGTAATGCGTGGGGGGCAACCTCAGGGTATACAAATTGTGTCTGGGGGGCAACCTCAAGGACAGTATATACCTGTGGTACAATACTTACCTCAAGGTCAACCCCAGTCTCAATATGTACCCCAAGGTCAACCCCAATATCAGTACTTACCTCAAGGGTATCAACCCCAAGGTCAGTACGCGAGTCAAGGTCAACCCCAGTATCAGTATTTACCTCAAGGGTATCAACCCCAGGGTCAGTACTCGACTCAAGGTTATCTACCACCTCAAGGTCAAACTTATGTTCAAAATATTGGAAATGTACCTGTCAATTATCAATCCTACCCTCAATACCCCGGAATGATAGTGTGGGATCCATCGCAAGGTCAGCAGGTGATGCAGCCAAGTATACAGTTGTTACCTCAAACTGGACAACCTGTAGTTTCTGGTACACCCCAGCAACCACAACCTGTCCAGTCAACTATTCAAACTCCTGTAACTTCAGTAGTTACTCAGTCGCCAATTGCACCTAGTACTCCATCTCAAACGACTGCTGCAACTACTGCACCATCTGTCCAGTCTACCACACTTACTTATGGAGTATCGACAGCTCCGGTTTCTACTGTCCCTGCAACCACCCCTCAGACATCTTTACCGTTGTCTGGATCTACGATTCAAACCACAGTTCAGATGCCTGTAGGGCAACCTGGTTTAAGTACTGTTGTAACAAGTCAACCTCAATTTACGTACCAACAGTACCAGGGGCAGTATCAACTTGGTCCTGCTATCCAACAACCGGTTTACCAGTATCAACCGTATCCTGGGTATACTTATCAACAACCTCAACAACCCCAGTACGGTCTGGTTAATCCTGGTTTTCCAGGAGGATATAATATCCCGAATGCGATTCCCATTCCTATTTATCCTGGATATCCTCCTCCTGGAACTGGTATTGTGGCCCAGAGTTTTAGAGATCCTAACCGGCAATTGCCGTTTATTACAACTTTGGATTTACCCGACTTGACGCGCCTAACAAACGATCCAATCAATTATCTTCCGTTCTGGCCGCCAACGCCAAATAAGTTGCCCAGTGATATACCTAAGTTCAAAGGTAAGCCTGGAGAGGATCCGTCAAACCATGTGATGACTTACCACCTCTGGTGTGCTTCAAATTCTATCTCAGATGATTCGATCCGTTTACGTCTTTTCCAGCGTACACTCATTGGTCTCGCGGCCAAGTGGTACATTGAGTTACCACGGGCCTCTTTTTATAACTTTAGCCAGTTAGCTACCTCGTTCCTTACTCATTTTCAGTTGTCGGTCAGATACGATAACGGTACTGAGTTATTAACTTCATTAAAACAATCGACGTCTACTTATATTTCTGACCATATTCATGAATGGCGACGTCGAAGACGTTTGGTGAAAGTTTATATCCCGGACCAAATCTTAGCTGAATGGTTTGTAAAATCATTATTACCGAAGATTACAGAAGATGTAGCTAAGGCCGGAGTAGTTACTGAGGAGCAAGTCATTGCTCAAGCCCAGTACCTTGACTTAGTTTACACTCAGTCGGGTACGTTACACGAGAAGATCCTAGATCTTCCTAAGTCGAATCAAATCGCTGCTGCTCCTTCGGGGTCTCATGCTGCTGATGGCATGATTGGTACCGTAAATACGAAAAGCAAGAAGAAATCCTCAAAGAATTCTTCTCCAATTATAACCTTACCAGACTCCCCGACAGGAGAGTCTTCTCCCGAAATTACCGCCGACGTTCACGCTGTAGAGTCATCTACAGCTAAATCCAAAAACGGTAGTAAAAAGAAAGGTAAGAAGAAAGAGAAAGCAGAGAAGGCTCCAAAGGAGAAAAAAGAGAAGTCGGAATCTAATGACAAGAAGCGCAAACCTCGATATCCTTGTTTAATTTGTGAAGAAGATCATTTCACAAGAGATTGTCCTCATCGGGCAGAGGTTGTGAAAATCGTTAAGGGTTCCCCAACTCCTGCTGTTTTGAAAGATCCATTTCCAAAGCAGGAGAGTAAGATGATAGGCTCTTCCTCGAGTGCTAGTGAAGAACCCATATTAATGATGTCTCATGTACAGATTGCGACTCGATCGCAGGATTATGGTAGTAAGAGCCCTATTGATGGTAAAGAAGCAGAATCTTCTCATTCTAATCCATCAACCTCAGCTCCTAGTTCCGATCCACTACAGATCGAGAAACCTAACCCGGACTTAGTAATCAAACCACCTGCCAAGGGTATACTTCGAAAGTCTGCTTTCAATCCACATGCGAGAGCAGCTCAGAATTATAACATTGTTGAGGATTTAGCTGTTTCACCCTCAGCAATGTCGGCTTTGGAAGTGCTGCAATCATGTCCAGCAAAACGCAAATTACTATTGTCGGCTATAGGTACTGTTGATGTTCAGGACCCGAACCTGATAATCTTCGATCTAGAAAATAGTACACCGCGTCTCCCTCATCAAATGGCTTTCTAGATCCCAGTGATAGTCAAAAACAGGCCCATTCATCGGACTGTAATTGATGAAGGAGCTTCTACGTGTATTATGTCGATTCAGTGTTGGAGATCGCTTGGTTCTCCTACATTGAACCAGTCCCCGACCATTCTTAAGGCCTTCGATGGCCGTGGGTTCCATCCGTTTGGCATTCTACAGGATTTGCCTATAGGGGTTGAAGGAAAAACCGTTAGTCTGGATGTGGAAGTGGTTGATGCCCCTCTAGACTACAACCTTCTTTTGGGTCGCAGTTGGTCTTACGCTATGACAGCAGTTGTGTCATCGGTCTTTAGAGTTATAAAATTTCCATACAATGGTAAGATCGTGACCATAGACCAGCTGGCTTATTTTTCATCCGACCCAGCCTCTTCTGAGAGTATTCAGCATGTCGGTAAAACGACTATCCCTTACAAGGATATTGGTGTAGGTTTAGTTAAAGATTCCGGTTTACTGGGAACTTTTCCTTTTCCCCCACTCAATGCAGACCCTTCATTTGCTTATATTCATATGATTACTTCAGACACTATTATTTACGATGATCCTTGGATTATCCCATCTGACTCTGAGATAGACTCATTCGGTGATGCTATGCCTCTGAGTCCATATGAAATTGCTTATGAAGTAGTGCAGTCTTTTTCTGACACGAGTTCAACCCAAATTGACCAAATGAATGTGGTCGGTGAAGAATCACTTTTCACATCAACCTCGGAACGGATAACGTTTCCTGAAGTTGTGTCATCTGACGAACAACTTCACGAAATCCTAAGTGTAGACGATCTACCATGGGAAGATCTCCATCACAGATCTTCGTTTTTACCTGAGGGTGATGGCTTTGAAAATGATTTTTCATCCATCTTTACCGCTGAATATGTCAAGGACGCTCAGAATCCAATGAAACATCCTGATTCAGAGTTGAATTTGGAAAAAATTTCTCAAACTATTGCCATTGACATTTCAGTCAAAACTGGAACTATTGAGAACATTCATATAGGTGCCTCATGTATAGATGATGAAATTCAAAACTACAAGGCCCTATTCCAAGAGTTCCGCGACGTGTTTGCCTGGTCCTATGAGGAGATGCCAGGAATTGATCCCTCCATTGTTGTTCATGAGATTAAGACTTACCCGGACGCTAAACCCATTCGGCAACGTCTGCGTCAGATACACCCTAGGAAAGCGGCTGCAATTAAAGCAGAAGTTGAGAAGCTGTTGAAAGCAGGTTTCATTTATCCAATCCCGTTAACGGATTGGGTTTCGAATATTGTTCCAGTTAACAAGAAACAAGGAACAATAAGAATCTGTATCGACTATAGGGATATAAATCGTGCTTGTCCAAAAGACAACTATCCCACGCCCTATATCGATCAAATAATTGATGATTGTGTCGGCAGTGAAATATTTTCCTTCATGGACAGTTTTTCCGGCTACAACCAAATCAATATTCTACTTGCCGATCAACCAAAAACGGCTTTCATTTGTCCTTGGGGGACGTTTGCTTACTGCAAATTACCTTTTGGACTTAAGAACGCCGGACCCACTTTCCAACGGGCAATGTCTTACGCGTTTCATGACATCAAACACATTGTGCAACCGTATCTCGATGATTTGCCTGCTCACTCTTTACGTCGAGCTGATCGCCCTGTTCACTTACGAGCTATTTTCATGAGGTGTCGGCATTATCGAATTCGTTTGAATCCACACAAATGTGTCTTTTGCATAGAAGTAGGACGATTGTTAGGTTTTGTTGTTTCAAAAGCCGGTATCCGCGTCGATCCCTCAAAGGTAGAAGCTATCGTCAAATTGCCTCCTCCTTCGAGTTTGCGCCAACTCCAAAGTTTGCAGGGGAAAGCAAACTTTTTACGTCGATTCATTCCTAACTACACCGAGATTACAAAGGGTTTCACCTGGTTGTTGAAACAAAATGCTCAATTCTCTTGGGATGAGATAGCTCAGAAATCTTTTGATGCACTTAAGCACGCGTTAACCCATGCACCGTTGCTGCATCCTCCCAACTACAACCAGGATTACTTCTTGTATCTCGCCGCCTCCCACTCCACCATTGGAATGGTTTTAGTTCAGGAAGATGAATTCGGAACGGAACATGTGATATATTATCTTAGTCGGACCTTAAATCCAACTGAGTTAAAATACTCACATGTGGAAAAGTTGGCCCTAGCAGCCGTTCAAGCTGTCCAGCGTTTTCGTCACTACATTCTTCTCCGCAAAACTATAGTGATTTCGGATTGCAACCCTATGACCTATATTTTGACTAAACAATTGCTAGGGGGCAAGTACTCCAAATGGATCGTTATCCTGCAGGAGTTCGATTTGGAGTTCGAGAAGTCCAAGTCTAAGAAATCCTTAGTTTTTGCCGAGTTGATGTGTGATTTCCCGCATACTGATACAGAGACTGTGGCAGAGGAGCCCATTGCAGACGAATCTTTGTTTCTTATCAGTACTTTAGATTCGTGGTATGGGGATATAATCGTCTATCTCCAGACCCAATCCTTTCAGCCCAAAATCTCAAAGTCGGAACGTCGGAAAATTCGATTCCAGTCCCAACAATACAAAATTATTGGAGATAATCTTTATCGTCGTGGGGCGGACTTGATTTTTCGACGTTGCTTAACTCATGAGGAAGCTGAGAGGGTTTTGAATGACTGTCACTCTGGAGCGTGTGGCGGTCATATGTCGGGGTATGCCACTGCCCAAAAGATACTGCGTGCTGGTTATTTTTGGCCGTCCTTATTTAAAGACTGTATTATTACGGTCCGAAAATGCCACAACTGTCAGGTGTTTGATCGAAATATGCACGCGCCACCTGCTCCTCTCCACCCTATAATTGCCGTTGGTCCTTTCGCCAAATGGGGTATCGACTTTATTACTTGTAACCCTCACTCGATCGGGGGGCATGCGTATATCATCCTTGCGGTTGATTATTTTACTAAGTGGGCCGAGGCGATGCCTACATTCGAGGCAAGCGGCAATACAGCAGCAATTTTCGTATTCAATCACATTATTGCTAGGTTTGGTGTCCCACAAGCGATAATCACAGACCATCGGCGCCATTTTCGAAACGTTATGATGACAGAACTTACAAGCCAGCTTGGTTTACGTCATGATAGTTCTACCCCTTATTATCCCCAAGCAAACGGTTTGGTTGAGTCTATCAACAAAGTTCTAGTCATCATGATCCGACGGATCATTGGTATCCATCGTTCGAATTGGCACAACATGTTATTTTCGGCGCTATGGGCATACAAAACCTCAGTAAAAACATCAACAGGGTTCACCCCTTTCCAACTAGTTTATGGTTTGGAAGCCGTGTTACCCATTGAATGCGAAATCCCGTCACTGCAAATGGCCATCGAATTACTCCCAGCTACTTCCGAAGAGGAGAAGCGTCTGTTATACTTAGCTAAATTAGATGAGACTCGACATGAAGCTGCTTTAGGAATCGAGACTCACGCAAAGCGAATGAAAGCTCAGTATGACTGGAATGTGACCCCTCGAAGTTTTTCAGAAGGAGACCTAGTGTTGTTATATGATCAAGCTAATGATAAGCTAGGCGCTGGGAAATTCGTTCCTATGTGGCATGGGCCCTAAATTGTTAAGCGAAAGCTAGCAAAAGGGGCCTATGAGCTGGTAGACTTTGATGGGGACTCTTTGGGTAAACCCAGAAATGGACTTTACCTAAAGAGGTATTATGCTTAAATGATGGGTTTGGAGATTTTAGTTAGTTTAGTTTTCTTTTCTAGCCAGTATGTGTGCTTAGTTTAGACTGTGTGCTTTAATCTAGAAGAGTGTGTTTTCGTCGTTATTCTGGCTTATCTTGGTTTTGCTCTTGATATTGCAGATGTCGACGCCTCTCCAAACATACATTGGATTTGCTGATGGTGCTTGTCGTAGTACACGGAATATCTCTTCTGCAGGTTGGGTTATCTATTCGCCCTCTGACGAGTTAGTTTCTATGCATGGGGTGAGCCTCGGTCAAACAACAAACAACATTGCAGAATACAGTGCAGTGATTGAATTATTATCTGAGTCTATTTCATTTGGGATTCGGAGTTTGATAGTGAGGTTAGATTCTGAACTCGTTGTATTACAGCTTAATAGAGTCTATGCCATTAGAAATCCGGTGTTACTGAGATTGTTTTTGAGGGTGCGTCTCTTGGAACGTGAATTTGATTACATTGAATATCAAGATATTCCAAGGTCTTTAAACACATTAGCAGATGCAATGGCGTCTCGAATGTTAAATAGACATTTGTAAATAATCATAAATGTAAATTTATAAACATTTCGTCATACATGTTAAACAAAATAAGCCGGTAATAATGATATATATATAGATAGGAGTGTGTCAAAAAATATACATCGTCTTCGATCATAGGTTTAAAACACCTTATGATCGGCAAAATGATAAGTACAAAAAGTCAAAATGTCACATGTGACTACAAAAGGTGACCATCCAGTCACTGGTGATGCTCTCTGTAAGACACCACTGCACGGGCTACCCTACATAAAAATCTCCTAAAGGACCCCGGGACTGCGACTACATAGCGCTGCAGTCTGATAGGAATATCATCTATGGTCGTCTCCGGTATGTCCACCATCAGACGCTCTAGATCCTGCTCCAACTCAGCTAGCATCTCTGCAGCCGCATCCTGTGGGGCTGGTGCCGGTACAGGTGGATATCTCCTCTCAAAAGCCCGAAGATTGGCTGGACACCGTGGGCCTACATCTGCATTTTGAACAATTTTACTGTTAGTTTGAGGCGATGTATATAAAAAACAAAAAAAAAATAGATAATTTAAAAACTTGTGGAAAATGAAATACCTCTGTCATCCCATTGTTCTCCCGGTGGAAGAATCATGTCCGGATCGTTTCGAAAATCCATCCCGGCATAAGGAAAATCCTGGATAGCAAAAACCTGACCCTCTAGCCAGTGAAAGTAACCATCAGGAAATCGAACCACTGTCGTGCCCTCATCAGGATGCCGGGCCATCACTGTAACCCATCTCGTCAACTTAGGCTCCCGAGGAGCCCCAACTGGAACAGTAAGCTGTTGAGGGATCAACATGGGAACTCTCTCCAGGGCAAAGCTCACAACCAAAGGCCCATACCCAAAGGTCTTTAGTTTCCCGGTCTTTACCCTAGTGAGTTGAGCCTTCATGTTGGCCAACACAGCTTCACACCAGTTGAAAATGGTGCCTTGGTAGCAATCTATCGTGATCCGCATTTGGGACCCGGTGGCAATATGCAAAGCGGCTGCGCCGCAGAGTCTGGTAACTGTAAATGCGATTACCATAAGTTCAGGCAGGGATATATACTTGATTTCTATCCCTTTCTCATGGTTCTGGTTGTTACACCACTCTAGCCGGAGGGTAGCAAGGGATTGGCCACCCGGCCTAGTCCCGGAGAGAGTCAGCTGCTCGCCCCTATTGGGCAACCCACTGAGAAAATATATATCGGAGGGCTCAATCTCGAGCTGGTGCTCTCCGATGTAAAAGCATTGCTCCTGAACGTTCCACCTCTAGACCAGCCACTCCAAGAATGGCACCTGTGCCCTCATGCCAGCTATGGTCCAGTATTTGTATAGCCCGCATGTCCTCAAAGCATCAATGGAGGGTTGATGATTCATTGCGGCTAAATCAACATCCTCGTGCTCTCTTTCGCGCCAATCAAGCATGGTGTGCTCCCTACACATCAATAAACATCATTTAGAATTCACAAAATGCAAAAATTTTGGTTGGTTTTGGAGATTTGGGGGTTCCAAATTGCGTTTTGCGGGGTACGCACCCCGGCCCTTAGGAACAGAGCGCCCGAACGCAGGTTCCCTTAAGGCTAGGTGCGTACACCATGACATTTTTTAGTGTAACGCCCTGGAGTCTCGGGCAGGCGTACACGACGACGAGCTGATGGGCGACCGGGCGAAACATCCTTCACACGGAGCTGACGAGCTGGAAGATGAGGTGCAGACACCCGAGTTAGCAGTGCGGTCACCCAAGCTGGCGGTTAGGCATGGCAAACCGTGGTTCGGTGCGGTGGACAAGACGAACAGGTGAACTATGCGGAAGAGTAAGGCAACGGTTGAGGACGGGGTTCTGCAGACGAACACGGGCACCCGACGAGCGGACATCCGATAGTGTGACAGGGCTGCAGAAATGTGCGACGAAACAGAGTTGCAGTGCGACGAAATACATGGAGAAACTTAGGCCGAGATGCGGCCAAGTTTCGAGCGAATGTATTAAGAGCACAAAAAATGGAGCTTATGCATATAAACATAAGCGTATATACATTAGCACATAAACATATGTTCTAAAGGACGTGAACGCATGTGGAAATATAATACAATACGCATACGTGGATTTATATGGGATAAATGGGGATGGCCGTAAGTGAATGCCCCCTTTAAAACATATAAAAGGATGCGTATGGGACGAATGTTGACACATGGCGAAAGACCAACGTGACATATGTATGGGCTGAAAAACATTCATATAATGGCGGTTATATGGGCATGGTTGTACGCATATATGAGATGTGCGTGAAATAAATAAAATATAATATATATGCATGTATGGATTATATGTTAAATGACGTGGAGGGCATAAAGCGTATGAGGAAAACATGTGTATATATCGATGGAGGGTGAATAAAGTGAAGACCGACGTGTTTAAATGGCGTTCGTGGGCTTATGGTGAGAGAACGGTGTCGGCCTTAAGGCCAAGACACCCGTTCATAATCCTACGACAAAGGCATATAAATAAACATGTGATGAGTTCATTTGGAATCATCATCCTTCGCTCATTGTCTTCGCATATCAAGTGAGAAATGCGCAGTTCTTATGCGCATATCTCATGCGCATGACAAAGGGGAATGCGAAGATTCTACTTGGAGTTTGGAGGATCGAGCCACGGTTGGGGATCGTATGAAGGCACGGTTTATGCAGTCGGTTATACCTTGAGGGGTGAGCAGCTTGCGCAGTTTGGTGAGAGTGCCTCACGGCCTATGGTACGAGAATATGGTTGTAAGTGCAGGTTATGATCTCGGTTGGGTACATAATTTAGTGCAGAATTTGGGTGAACGACGTGGTAACCCGAGTGGGTCTCGTTCACGTACAAAAGGTGCAGAATTGGTGTATGATTAAGGCTTCTTACGCCTTGCTATAAAGTTGAAAAAGAGATCAAGTGTTGGCCGTGGATTTGCCCGGCACACTTGCGTTGTATCTTTGAAGCTTTTATTATAATATATATTTTGGGCGAACTCGTTTGGGAGTTGGCCCTCCCGTTCATATGAATATTGTCATTGATATTTTGGTTTAAATTGTACATGATGATGTTATGATGTATAATGAAGAATGAAGATCTAAGCATTTATATGGATAAGATAATCGGTTAATGCATGTTATATCGGTTTAAAGGAGAAATTGATATCGGTTAAATGCTCGGTTATCTTGGTTAAGGCGTAGTCCACAAACGTGCACTTGGTAAAGTGAGCATTCGGTGGTGCCGCACACCGCCCAATTAAAGAAAAAAAGATTGGGGGCGTGACAGGTGGTATCAGAGCTCGGTCGAAGAGCTGGTGTTGAAGCAAATCAGAATTCAGTGAGCAGGGTTGCTCGTGACAGGTACAAGGTATGGCAAGTTTTGAAGAAAGTAAAGGGAAGCTCTTGGACATTCTGCACAGGTTGGAAAGGATGAAAGAAGAGCATCCCCGATTTCGGGATAAGCTTGAAGCCTTGGAAGAAGATGTTAAAAGGGAGCTTCTCCAACTTGGTTGGGCAATGAAGCAAGATGAGGTTGCATATGGTGTCAGCAAGGAAGAGGAAGCCACGAATGATGAAGGTGTTGCAGACTTGACCACGATGGAGCATGAACTTGAGGATGACCAGGTTGACCCAGGATCGTGCAGTCTATCAACATATATGGACGAGGTTACTCACATGGAGGGACCACATGATGACAAAGTAAGTATGAATACTTGTGTTTCATTTGGGCATTTGGTAGATTGATCATGTGTAGGAGATGGCAAGATCAGCTTGCCTAAGCATGAAGACATCTCACCATGGATGACTATGATGGAGCCCTGTATGGAGAAGCAAGGATCGTTGGTTGATGCAGGACTTGTTGGGGTCACTTGTGACTTTATGGTTGAAGGTGCAACGGCCCGTGACAAGGGTGGAACTTGATGATTGTTGTGGATGATTGGGTCATGCTTTAGCCACATGGCTA
Organism: Pinus tabuliformis; assembly: GCA_031772625.1. Taxonomy (NCBI): domain Eukaryota; kingdom Viridiplantae; phylum Streptophyta; class Pinopsida; order Pinales; family Pinaceae; genus Pinus; species Pinus tabuliformis. The sequence goes on along the minus strand of CM062806.1, from coordinate 237,525,532 downwards.
AGTGCCCGGCATGACTCATGGACAGATTGAAGGGCACACCTTTGGGTGGACTTCTCATGACCGAAACCAAAAGGTAGTCTTGGTGAACCTTTGGTGGAGGAGCTATGGAGAAGGAACTCATGATGATGTGGTTGGTGACCGAGTTCACTAAACCGAAGGTTGATTACTTGGATGGATTCTTGATGAGTCGGGGGTGTGACAGGTTGCTTTGAGGAACAGCTGGTGGTGACATGAGGATGTGCATTCTCATGGGTTGGACGTGATGGTTGGACTAGCTACCCAACTAGTTCGAACATGGGGGATATCAGTGTACAAAGATGTGTTGGCATCTGTTGGAGTATCATGGCAGCAGTTCACGTGAGGACGACATGTGATCAAGATGACTTCCTGTTGATGATGATCTTGGTAGAGGGCTACCGAGATGGTATGTTGTCGGGACGACAACGTTTTCGGGTGGAGGAGAATGTAACGCCCTGGAGTCTCGGGCAGGCATGCACGACGACGAGTTGATGTGCGACCGGGCGAAACACCCTTCACACGGAGCTGACGAGCTGGAAGATGAGGTGCGGACACCCGAGCTAGCGGTGCGGTCACCCAAGCTGGCGGTTAGGCATGGCAAACCATGGTTCGGTGCGGTGGACAAGACGAACAGGTGAACTATGCGGAAGAGTAAGGCAACGGTTGAGGACGCGGTTCTGCAGACGAACACGGGGACCCGACGAGCGGACATCCGACAGTGTGACGGGGCTGCAGAAATGTGCGACGAAACAGGTTGTAGTGCGACGAAATACATGGAGAAACTTAGGCCGAGATGTGGCCAAGTTTCGGACGAATGTATTAAGAGCACGAAAAATGGAGCTTATGCATATAAACATAAGCGTATATACATTAGCGCATAAACATATTTTCTAAAGGACGTGAACGCATGTGGAAATATAATACAATACGAATACGTGGATTTATATGGGATAAATGGGGATGGCCGTAAGTGAATGCCCCCTTTAAAACATATAAAAGGTTGCGTATAGGACGAATGGTTGACACATGGTGAAAGACCAATGTGACATGTGTATGGGCTGAAAAACATTCATATAATGGCGGTTATATGGGCATGGCTATACGCATATATGAGATGTGCGTGAAATAAATAAAATATAATATATATGCATGTATGGATTATATGTTAAATGACGTGGAGGGCATAAAGCGTATGAGGAAAACATGTGTATATATCGATGGAGGGTGAATAAAGTGAAGACCGACGTGTTTAAATGGCGTTCGTGGGCTTATGGTGAGAGAACGGTGTCGGCCTTAAGGCCAAGACACCCGTTCATAATCCTACGACAAAGGCATATAAATAAACATGTGATGAGTTCATTTGGAATCATCATCCTTCGCTCATTGTCTTCGCATATCAAGTAGAGAAATTCACAGTTCTTATGCGCATAACTCATGTGCATGACAAAGGGGAATGCGAAAGGGTTCTACTTGGAGTTTGGAGGATCGAGCCACGGTTGGGGATCGTATGAAGGCACGGTTTATGCAGTCGGTTATACCTTGAGGGGTGAGCAGCTTGCGCAGTTTGGTGAGAGTGCCTCACGGCCTATGGTACGAGAATATGGTTGTAAGTGCAGGTTATGATCTCAGTTGGGTACGCAATTTAGTGCAGAATTTGGGTGAACGACGTGGTAACCCGAGTGGGTCTCGTTCACATACAAAAGGTGCAGAATTGGTGTATGATTAAGGCTTCTTACGCCTTGCTATAAAGTTGAAAAAGAGATCAAGTGTTGGCCGTGGATTTGCCCGGCACACTTGCGTTGTATCTTTGAAGCTTTTATTATAATATATATTTCGGGCGAACTCGTTTGGGAGTTGCCCCTCCCGTTCATATGAATATTGTCATTGATATTTTGGTTTAAATTGTACATGATGATGTTATGATGTATAATGAAGAATGAAGATCTAAGCATTTATATGGATAAGATAATCGGTTAATGCATGTTATATCGGTATAAAGGAGAAATTGATATCGGTTAAATGCTCGGTTATCTTAGTTAAGGCGTAGTCCACAAACGTGCACTTGGTAAAGTGAGCGTTCGGTGGTGCCGCACGCCGCCCAATTAAAGAAAAAAAGATTGGGGGCATGACAGGTGGTATCAGAGCTCGGTCGAAGAGCTGGTGTTGAAGCAAATCAGAATTCAGTGAGCAGGGTTGCTCGTGACAGGTACAAGGTATGGCAAGTTTTGAAGAAAGTAAAGGGAAGCTCTTGGACATTCTGCACAGGTTGGAAAGGATGAAAGAAGAGCATCCCCGATTTCAGGATAAGCTTGAAGCCTTGGAAGAAGATGTTAAAAGGGAGCTTCTCCAACTTGGTTGGGCAATGAAGCAAGATGAGGTTGCATATGGTGTCAGCAAGGAAGAGGAAGCCACGGATGATGAAGGTGTTGCAGACTTGACCACGATGGAGCATGAACTTGAGGATGACCAGGTTGACCCAGGATCATGCAGTCTATCAACATATATGGATGAGGTTACTCACATGGAGGGACCACATGATGACAAAGTAAGTATGAATACTTGTGTTTCATTTGGGCATTTGGTAGATGGATCATGTGTAGGAGATGGCAAGATCAGCTTGCCTAAGCATGAAGACATCTCACCATGGATGACTATGATGGAGCCCTGTATGGAGAAGCAAGGATCGTTGGTTGATGCAGGACTTGTTGGGGTCACTTGTGAATTTATGGTTGAAGGTGCAACGGACCGTGACAACGGTGGAACTTGATGATCGTTGTGGATGATTGGGTCATGCTTTAGCCACATGGCTAAGTGCCTGGCATGACTCATGGACAGATTGGAAGGGCACACCTTTGGGTGGACTTCTCATGACCGAAACCAAAAGGTAGTCTTGGTGAACCTTTGGTGGAGGAGCTGTGGAGAAGGAACTCATGATGATGTGGTTGGTGACCGAGTTCACTAAACCGAAGGTTGATTACTTGGATGGATTCTTGATGAGTCGGGGGTGTGACAGGTTGCTTTGAGGAACAGCTGGTGGTGACATGAGGATGTGCATTCTCATGGGTTGGACGTGACGGTTGGACTAGCTACCCAACTAGTTCGAACATGGGGGATATCAGTGTACAGAGATGTGTTGGCATCTGTTGGAGTATCATGGCAGCAGTTCACGTGAGGATGACATGTGATCAAGATGACTTCCTGTTGATGACAATCTTGGTAGAGGGCTACCGAGATGGTATGTTGTCGGGATGAAAACGTTTTCGGGTGGATGAGAGTGTAACGCCCTGGAGTCTCAGGCAGGCGTACACGACGACGAGCTGATGGGCGACCGGGCGAAACATCCTTCACATGGAGCTGACGAGCCAGAAGATGAGGTGCGGACACCCGAGTTAGCGGTGCGGTCACCCAAGCTGGTGGTTAGGCATGGCAAACCATGGTTCGGTGCGGTGGACAAGACGAACAGGTGAACTATGCGGAAGAGTAAGGCAACGGTTGAGGACGCGGTTCTACAGACGAACACGGGCACCCGACGAGCGGACATCCGATAGTGTGATGGGGCTGCATAAATGTGCGACGAAACAGAGTTGCAGTGCGACGAAATACATGGAGAAACTTAGGCCGAGATGCGGCCAAGTTTCGAGCGAATGTATTAAGAGCACGAAAAATGGAGCTTATGCATATAAACATAAGCGTATATACATTAGCACATAAACATATGTTCTAAAGGATGTGAACGCATGTGGAAATATAATACAATACGCATACGTGGATTTATATGGGATAAATGGGGATGGCCGTAAGTGAATGCCCCCTTTAAAACATATAAAAGGTTGCGTATAGGACGAATGGTTGACACATGGCGAAAGACCAACGTGACATGTGTATGGGCTGAAAAACATTCATATAATGGCGGTTATATGGGCATGGCTGTACGCATATATGAGATGTGCGTGAAATAAATAAAATATAATATATATGCATGTATGGATTATATGTTAAATGACGTGGAGGGCATAAAGCGTATGAGGAAAACATGTGTATATATCGATGGAGGGTTAATAAAATGAAGCCGACGTGTTTGAAGGGCATTCGTGGGCTTATGGAGAGAGAACGGTGTCGGCCTTAAGGCCAAGACACCCGTTCGATAATCCTACGAAAGAGGCATATAAATAAACATGTGATGAGTTCATTTGGAATCATCATCCTTCGTTCATTGTCTTCGCATATCAAGTAGAGAAATTCGCAGTTCTTATGCGCATAACTCATGCGCATGACAAAGGGGAATGCGAAGGTTCTACTTGGAGTTTGGAGGATCGAGCCACGGTTGGGGATCGTATGAAGGCACGGTTTATGCAGTCGGTTATAACTTGAGGGGTGAGCAGCTTGCGCAGTTTGGTGAGAGTGCCTCACGGCCTATGGTACGAGAATATGGTTGTAAGTGCAGGTTATGATCTCGGTTGGGTACACAATTTAGTGCAGAATTTGGGTGAACGGCGTGGTGACCCGGGTGGGTCTCGTTCACGTTCAAAAGGTGCAGAATTGGTGTATGATTAAGGCTTCTTGCCTTGTTGTAAAATTGAAAAAGAAATCAAGTGTTGGCCGTGGATTTGCCCGGCACACTTGCGTTGTATCTTTGAAGCTTTTATTATAATATATATTTCGGGCGAACTCGTTTGGGAGTTGCCCCTCCCGTTCATATGAATATTGTCATTGATATTTTGGTTTAAATTGTACATGATGATGTTATGATGTATAATGAAGAATAAAGATCTAAGCATTTATATGGATAAGATAATCGGTTAATGCATGATATATCGGTTTAAAGGAGAAATTGATATTGGTTAAATGCTTGGTTATCTTGGTTAAGGCGTAGTCCACAAACGTGCACTTGGTAAAGTGAGTGTTCGGTGGTGCCGCACACCGCCCAATTAAAGAAAAAAAGATTGGGGGCGTGACAGGACTAAAAAATGTCACCATGACTATTTTGCAGTTAGTATGGCTCCATCCAATACTAACTGCAATATAGTCATGGTGATCAAAATGACCTATATTTAGTTGAAAATGGTGCCTTGGTAGCAATCTATCGCGATCCGCATTTGGGACCCGGTGGCAATATGCAAAGTGGCTGCGCCGCAGAGTCTGGTAACTGTAAATGTGATTACCATAAGTTCAAGCAGGGATATATACTTGATTTCTATCCCTTTCTCATGGTTCTGGTTGTTACACCACTCTAGCCGGAGGCTAGCAAGGGATTGGCCACCCGGCCTAGTCCCGGAGAGATTCAGCTGCTCGCCCCTGTTGGGCAACCCAGTGAGAAAATATATATCGGAGGGCTCAATCTCGAGATGGTGCTCTCCGATGTAAAAGCATTGCTCTTGAACGTTCCACCTCTCGACCAGCCACTCCAAGAATGGCACCTGTGCCCTCATGCCAGCTATGGTCCAGTATTTGTATAGCCCGCATGTCCTCAAAGCATCAATGGAGGGTTGATGATTTATTGCGGCTAAATCAACATCCTCGTGCTCTCTTTCGCGCCAATCAAGCATGGTGTGCTCCCTACACATCATTAAACATCATTTAGAATTCACAAAATGCAAAAATTTTGGTTGGTTTTGGAGATTTGGGGGTTCCAAATTGCGTTTTGCGGGGTACGCACCCCGGCCCTTAGGAACAGAGCGCCCGGACGCAAGTTCCCTTAAGGCCGGGTGCGTACACCCCGTAATTTTCTCATTGAGAAAATATCGGGGTACGCAGGTCAGCAGTGCATGACCTGCGTACCCCGAAGTGTGCATATTGAAACCCCAAGACCCCCAAAAAATGAAATAAAAGCCTAAAACTGAATTTTAAACGGATGGAAAGCAAGAGAGGGGTGTTGTGGAATACCTGGTGAAACGGCGTTCGATTCTGACGGTCGGATTCTCCGCAATCTTCACGGGAAATTTCTTGCAAAAAGCCCTTTTCTCAACCTCAACAGTAAAATGGTAAAAATGACATGGTAAGAAGTCTTTTTATAGGTTTTTTGGATAAATGAGTTCTAAATTTGTTTATTTTTTACCGTAAAAGGATATTTTTCAATGTTTTTTGCCCATCTTAAACAGGTATGAGTAATGTGTTGTTTTTGTGCAGGATAAAAGGACTTTAGGGTGAACTATCATTTTTCACGTCAGAGTCATCTTTTAAGCCCTTTTCTGACTCCTGAAACATGAAAAGATTGCCGAGTGTTTCTTTTACACTCGTTAAATTGGAATTAAAAGACGATCTTCTTATAGCTCTTTTCCGACCGTAAAAACGCGAAACGATTTCTGGGTTTTTGTCGTTTCAAACTCGATATTGGAAATAAAATGGCGTGTTTTTGATCGCTTTTTACTTTTCAGGTCAACGACACTAAACATGAAAGTACTCCTTGGTCACAAGATCAAGCGGTTCTCTCAGGTATGATTTTATACTTTTTCGGGCTTGAGAGACACAAATTTACGAAAAAGTTCACCTTGGAGTCTCCTTTAGTTTTTTTTCAGACTCTCTAAAATTGAAAAACGTCGAGTTTCTCCTATACTGGACTCGTTAAAATTTCACAGTGAAGGGCCTATTCGATTACAAACAGGAACGGACCACTCCTTCTTAGGGTCCGAATCTAAACTAAGTTGGACTCATCCAAAGGATGAGCTTATAATCAAGCATATGTTATCCTCCTCAAGCTTGTAAAAAATAAAGAGGTACTTGCCAGAAATGGTGGGGGAAAAGAGAGAAGAATGAACCTATTTGTTATCCTTTGCTACAGAAGAACCTTATCACCGCTCTTGAACACGACACTTTTCATTCACCTGGGGTGGGAAATCCTTTGTCCTAAAATTTGATTAAACCTCTTTGAAAGTCTTCAACCGTTTTGGGTATTAACTTTGGGTCAATCGTCACCAAGCCATCTGTCATGTCGTTATGTGTTCAAGAGGTCTCTGCAAATAAACCATTCATACGCAAAACACATGTCATCCATTTGACCATCCCTGAGTCAGTCCTTACAGCAACATTTCTTTAACTTGAACAATGATTTCGTGTTGTAGGCTTGACTGCAACGGGTCACTTTCTATCGACATCAACACATTATCTAGAAAGATGACTTAGAAATCGTCAGTACCTTGAAGTCTGCATGCATCAATGGCAGGTTTCTCGCCTTTGACGACAGTTTACATCATTGACTTTCGATCAAGGGATTCCGTGACGTGTTCGACATCAACTCATTCATTCACATTTCATGGATTGTACTGGGTACTTTGAGAACCATTGACATCACTGGTGGTCTCTCTCACGCTTGTTAACGGTTTACATCATCGACCGGTAATCAAGTGGTTTCTACCATGCTCGACATCAACTCATTTATTCGCATGGATAGGATCATACCAATTCGAGAAGTAGAGATGAAGACCCTGGATCTAGTTTCCGCCATCCAGGCTGTGAGGAGTTTTGTATTCATTATATAGTAGACTTATTATAAACAGATGGCTGCGTCCATACTGTGTCTACAGAAGTCTATGATTGTGATGTACTGCAAAATCATTCTTGTATCAGAGCAGTAGTTAGATTGTTAGTTAAAGTTTTCAATCTGAGTATGGGAATGCCTACCTCAGTGATGATATCATCTTATATATGTCTTTTGTGTTGAATAATTGCAGGTTCTGACCAGGCTCTCCGCAAGATACTCCTTGAAATGATAAAGTACTTCACCCTTCCTAGATCATATGAAACCCTAATCTACTACAGGCTTCGCACTTTAGGGGGCAATCTGTTACACTAAAAAATGTCACCATGACTATTTTGTAGTTAGTATGGCTCCATCCACTGTCATACTATCCTCCTTGCCAAGTCTCATGCCTCTGCTCTACATGTCAAACTCCAGAAAGAAGAGAAAAGTCATTTAAAGTCAATTATCTCTGGTACGCAGTTTCTCTTAGCCTTACCTGCGGGTACGCGGCCCAAGTTCACAATGTCTGCGTCCAAGTACGCTCTGTATGTAAAGGGTTGGGTGCGTACTCCTGTAAAGGTCAAAAGGTGCAAGTTTCATCTTTAAAAAGTTACTTGTGGTCATTTCTAGAGCATTCTAGAAGCTTGTTTGACGTGTATGAAGCGCCTCCACATGGTTCATGTACCCAAAGAAAGAGGGACTTATCCCATGAAGAGGGGAGCCTATCCCATTGAAAGAGGGACTTATCCCATCCATGGTGGAGCTAATTAACTTCCTCTAGAACACTATAAATATAGGCATTGGGCCAGAGGGAGGGGAGGTTGAAAGCTGAACATTCCTAAGGGTAGATGCTGCTGGAATTAGGACTTCCTTGTGAGAGCTTGTGAGGAGAGATTACCATCTTTACTTGTTTCCATTGGGAAGTGGGTGAGATGATCAGAGTAAAGGAGACTCTTGTGGACCCTGGAAGGAGCTTGCACAACACCAAGGCTCAGGTTGTAATGGTTCCTTTTGTTACCTTTAATAAAATTAGTCCATTCTTCTCAATAACTTGTTGTTTATGAGTTGTTTCATATACTCCTTGGTCTATATGTTGAATATGATTTGTTTTATGTTATAATCAGGTGCTATTTAATGGTTTGACTGTTGGTGAATGCAGGTTTCGAAGACCCAATCCTTTCGGCCCGAAATCTCAAAGTCGGAACATCGGAAAATTCGATTCCAGTCCCAACAATACAAAATTATTGGAGATAATCTTTATCGTCGTGGGGCGGACTTGATTTTTCGACGTTGCTTAACTCATGAGGAAGCTGAGAGGGTTTTGAATGACTGTCACTCTGGAGCGTGTGGCAGTCATATGTCGGGGTATGCCACTGCCCAAAAGATACTGCGTGCTGGTTATTTTTGGCCGTCCTTATTTAAAGACTGTATTATTACGGTCTGAAAATCCCACAACTGTCAGGTGTTTGATCGAAAGATGTGCGCGCCACCTGCTCCTCTCCACCCTATAATTGTCGTTGGTCCTTTCGCCAAATGGGGTATCGACTTTATTACTTGTAACCCTCACTCGGCCGGGGGGCATGCGTATATCATCCTTGCGGTTGATTATTTTACTAAGTGGGCCGAGGCGATGCCTACATTCGAAGCAAGTGGCAATACAGCAGCAATTTTCGTATTCAATCAGATTATTGCTAGGTTTGGTGTCCCACAAGCGATAATCACTGACCATGGGTGCCATTTTCGAAACTTTATGATGACAGAACTTACAAGCCAGCTTGGTTTACGTCATGATAGTTCTACCCCTTATTATCCCCAAGCAAACGGTTTTGTTGAGTCTATCAACAAAGTTCTAGTCATCATGATCCGACGGATCATTGGTATCCATCGGTCGAATTGGCACAACATGTTATTTTCGGCGCTATGGGCATACAGAACCTCAGTAAAAACATCAACAGGGTTCACCCCTTTCCAACTAGTTTATGGTTTGGAAGCCGTGTTACCCATTGAATGCGAAATCCCGTCACTGCAAATGGCCATCGAATTACTCCCAACTACTTCCGAAGAGGAGAAGCGTCTGTTATACTTAGCTAAATTAGATGAGACTCGACGTGAAGCTGCTTTAGCAATCGATACTCACGCAAAGCGAATGAAAGTTCAGTATGACTGGAATGTGACCCCTCGAAGTTTTTCAGAAGGAGACCTAGTGTTGTTATATGATCAAGCTAATGATAAGCTAGGCGCTGGGAAATTCGTTCCTATGTGGCATGGGCCCTACATTGTTAAGCGAAAGCTAGCAAAAGGGGCCTATGAGCTGGTAGACTTTCATGGGGACTCTTTGGGTAAACCCAGAAATGGACTTTACCTAAAGAGGTATTATGCTTAAATGATGGGTTTGGAGATTTTAGTTAGTTTAGTTTTCTTTTCTAGCCAGTATGTGTGCTTAGTTTAGACTGTGTGCTTAGTTTAGACAGTGTGCTTTAATCTAGAAGAGTGCGTTTTCGTCGTTATTCTGGCTTATCTTGGTTTTGCTCTTGATATTGCAGATGTCGACGCCTCTCCAAACGTACATTGGATTTGCTGATGGTGCTTGTCGTAGTACACGGAATATCTCTTCCGCAGCTTGGGTTATCTATTCGCCCTCTGACGAGTTAGTTTCTATGCATGGGGTGAGCATCGGTCAAACAACAAACAACATTGCAGAATACAGTGCAGTGATTGAATTATTATCTGAGTCTATTTCATTTGGGATTCGGAGTTTGATAGTGAGGTTAGATTCTGAACTCGTTGTATTACAGCTTAATAGAGTCTATGCCATTAGAAATCCGGTGTTACTGAGATTGTTTTTGAGGGTGCGTCTCTTGGAACGTGAATTTGATTACATTGAATATCAAGATATTCCAAGGTCTTTAAACACATTAGCAGATGCAATGGCGTCTCGAATGTTAAATAGACATTTGTAAATAATCATAAATGCAAATTTATAAACATTTCATCATACATGTTAAACAAAATAAGCCGGTAATAATGATATATATATAGATAGGAGTGTGTCAAAAAATATACATCGTCTTCGATCATAGGTTTAAAACACCTTATGATCGGCAAAATGATAAGTACAAAAATTCAAAATGTCACATGTGACTACAAAAGGTGACCATCCAGTCACTGGTGATGCTCTCTGTAAGACACCACTGCATGGGCTACCCTACCTAAAAATCTCCTAAAGGACCCCGGGACTGCGACTACATAGCGCTGCAGTCTGATAGGAATATCATCTATGGTCATCTCCGGTATGTCCACCGTTAGATGCTCTAGATCCTGCTCCAACTCAGCTAGCATCTCTGCAGCCGCATCCTGTGGGGCTAGTGCCGGTACAGGTGGATGTCTCCTCTCAAAAGCCCGGAGATTGGCTAGACGCCGTGGGCCTACATCTGCATTTTGAACAATTTTACTGTTAGTTTGAGGCGATGTATATAAAAAACAAAAAAAAAAATAGATAATTTAAAAACTTGTGGAAAATGAAATACCTCTGTCATCCCATTGTTCTCCCGGTGGAAGAACCATGTCCGGATCGTTCCGAAAATCCATCCCGGCATAAGGAAAATCCTGGATAGCAAAGACCTGGCCCTCTAGCCAGTGAAAGTAACCATCAGGAAATCGAACCACTATCGTGCCCTCATCAGGATGCCAGGCCATCACTGTAACCCATCTCGTCAACTTAGGCTCCCGAGGAGCCCCAACTGGAACAGTAAGCTGCTGAGGGATCAACATGGGAACTCTCTCCAGGGCAAAGCTCACAACCAAAGGCCCATACCCAAAGGTCTTTAGTTTCCCAGTCTTTACCTAGGGATTTGAGCCTTCATGTTGGCCAACACAGCTTCACACCAGTTGAAAATGGTGCCTTGGTAGCAATCTAACGCGATCCGCATTTGGGACCCGGTGGCAATATGCAAAGCGGCTGCGCCGCAGAGTCTGGTAACTGTAAATGCGATTACCATAAGTTCAGGCAGGGATATATACTTGATTTCTATCCCTTTCTCATGGTTCTGGTTGTTACACCACTCTAGCCGGAGGCTAGCAAGGGATTGGCCACCCGGCCTAGTCCCGAAGAGAGTCAGCTACTCGCCCCTATTGGGCAACCCAGTGAGAAAATATATATCGAAGGGCTCAATCTCGAGCTGGTGCTCTCCGATGTAAAAGAATTTCTCCTGAACGTTCCACCTCTCGACCAGCCACTCCAAGAATGGCACCTGTGCCCTCATGCCAGCTATGGTCCAGTATTTGTATAGCCCGCATGTCCTCAAAGCATCAATGGAGGGTTGATGATTTATTGCGGCTAAATCAACATCCTCGTGCTCTCTTTCGCGCCAATGAAGCATGGTGTGCTCCCTACACATCAATAAACATCATTTAGAATTCACAAAATGCAAAAATTTTGGTTGGTTTTGGAGATTTGGGGGTTCCAAATTGCGTTTTGCGGGGTACGCACCCCGGCCCTTAGGAACAGAGCGCCCGGACGCAGGTTCCCTTAAGGCCAGGTGCGTACACCCCGTAATTTTCTCATTGAGAAAATATCGGGGTACGCAGGTCAGCAGTGCATGACCTGCGTACCCCGAAGTGCGCATATTGAAACCCCAAGACCCCCAAAAAATGAAATAAAAGCCTAAAAATAAATTTTAAACGGATGGAAAGAAAGAGAGGGGTGTTGTGGAATACCTGGTGAAACGGCGTTCGATTCTGACGGTCGGATTCTCCGCAATCTTCACGGGAAATTTCTTGCAAAAAGCCCTTTTCTCAACCTCAACAGTAAAATGGTAAAAATGACATGGTAAGAAGTCTTTTTATAGGTTTTTTGGATAAATGAGTTCTAAATTTGTTTATTTTTCACTGTAAAAGGATATTTTTCAATGTATTTTTGCCCATCTTAAACAGGTATGAGTAATGTGTTGTTTTTGTGCAGGATAAAAGGACTTTAGGGTGAACTATCATTTTTCACGTCAGAGTCATCTTTTAAGCCCTTTTCTGACTCCTGAAACATGAAAAGATTGCCGAGTGTTTCTTTTACACTCGTTAAATTGGAATTAAAAGACGGTCTTCTTATAGCTCTTTTCCGACCGTAAAAACGCGAAAAGATTGCCGGGTTTTTGTCATTTGAAACTCAATATTGGAAATAAAACGACGTGTTTTTGATCGCTTTTTACTTTTCAGGTCAACGACACTAAACATGAAAGTACTCCTTGGTCGCAAGATCAAGCGGTTCTCTCAGGTATGATTTTATACTTTTTCGGGCTTGAGAGACACAAATTTACGAAAAAGTTCACCTTGGAGTCTCCTTTAGTTTTTTTCAGACTCTCTAAAATTGAAAAACGCCGAGTTTCTCCTATACTGGACTCGTTAAAATTTCACAGTGAAGGGCCTGTTCGATTACAAATTGGAACGGACCACTCCTTCTTAGGGTCTGAATCTAAACTAAGTTGGACTCATCCGAAGGATGAGCTTATAATCAAGCATATGTTATCCTCCTCAAGCTTGTAAAAAATAAAGAGGTACTTGCCAGAAATGGTGGGGGAAAAAAGAGAAGAATGAACCTATTTGTTATCCTTTGCTACAGAAGAACCTTATCACCGCTCTTGAACACGACACTTTTCATTCACCTGGGGTGGGAAATCCTTTGTCCTAAAAGTTGATTAAACCTTTTTGAAATTCTTCAACCGTTTTGGGTATTAACTTTGGGTCAATCGTCACCAAGCCATCTGTCGTGTCGTTATGTGTTCAAGAGGTCTCTGCAAATAAACCATTCATACGCAAAACACATGTCATCCATTTGACCATCCCTGAGTCAGTCCTTACAGCAACATTTCTTCAACTTGAACAATGATTTCGTGTTGTAGGCTTGCCTGCAACGGGTCGCTTTCTATCGACATCAACACATTATCTAGAAAGATGACTTAGAAATCGTCAGTACCTTGAAGTCTGCATGCATCAATGGCAGGTTTCTCGCCTTTGACGACAGTTTACATCATTGACTTTCGATCAAGGGATTCCGTGACGTGTTCGACATCAACTCATTCATTCACATTTCATGGATTGTACTGGGTACTTTGAGAACCATTGACATCACTGGTGGTCTCTCTCACGCTTGTTAACGGTTTACATCATCGACCGGTAATCAAGTGGTTTCTACCATGCTCGACATCAACTCATTTATTCGCATGGATAGGATCGTACCAATTCGAGAAGTAGAGATGAAGACCCTGGATCTAGTTTCCGCCATCCAGGCTGCGAGGAGTTTTGTATTCATTATATAGTAGACTTATTATAAACAGATGGCTGTGTCCATACTGTGTCTACAGAAGTCTATGATTTTGATGTACTGCAAAATCATTCTTGTATCAGAGCAGTAGTTAGATTGTTAGTTAAAGTTTTTCAATCTGAGTATGGGAATGCCTACCTCAGTGATGATATCATCTTATATATGTCTTTTGTGTTGAATAATTGCAGGTTCTGACCAGTCTCTCCGCAAGATACTCCTTGAAATGATAAAGTACTTCGCCCTTCCTAAATCATATGAAACCCTAATCTACTACAGGCTTCGCACTTTAGGGGGCAATCTGTTACACTAAAAAATGTCACCATGACTATTTTGCAGTTAGTATGGCTCCATCCACTGTCATACTATCCTCCTTGCCAAGTCTCATGCCTCAGCTCTACATGTCAAACTCCAGAAAGAAGAGAAAAGTCATTTAAAGTCAATTATCTCTGGTACGCAGTTTCTCTTAGCCTTACCTGCGGGTACGCGGCCCAAGTTCACAATGTCTGCGTCCAAGTACGCTCTGTACGTAAAGGGTTGGGTGCGTACTCCTGTAAAGGTCAAAAGGTGCAAGTTTCATCTTAAAAAAGTTACTTGTGGTCATTTCTAGAGCATTCTAGAAGCTTGTTTGACGTGTATGAAGCGCCTCCAGATGGTTCATGTACCCAAAGAAAGAGGGACTTATCCCATGAAGAGGGGAGCCTATCCCATTGAAAGAGGGACTTATCCCATCCATGGTGGAGCTAATTAACTTCCTCTATAACACTATAAATACAGGCATTGGGCGAGAGGGAGGGGAGGTTGAAAGTTGAACATTCCTAAGGGTAGATGCTGCTGGAATTAGGACTTCCTTGTGAGAGCTTGTGAGGAGAGATTACCATCTTTACTTGTTTCCATTGGGAAGTGGGTGAGCTGATCAGTGTAAAGGAGACTCTTGTGGACCCTAGAAGGAGCTTGCACAACACCAAGGCTCAGGTTGTAATGGTTCCTTTTGTTACCTTTAATACAAATTAGTCCATTCTTCTCAATAACTTGTTGTTTATGAGTTGTTTCATATACTCCTTGGTCTATATGTTGAATATGCTTTGTTTTATGTTATAATCAGGTGCTATTTAATGGTTTGAATGTTGGTGAATGCAGGTTTCGAAGAGAAGGAGGAGCTCATCCGGATCAACGGAGCTAGGCTACTACAACAGCGTTTGGTTAAAGGTAAGAGCTAAACACTTGATTTCTCATATCGTAACGCATATTTAGAGAAGGATTGTTCTCTTTTGTCTTGTTTGTCATTAGAATGTCTTAGACTTCTAGGAAGGTCAGTTGTGTCTACACTATTGACTGATTCCGTGTGACAAAATGGCGACTCCGCTGGGGACACCATGGATTTGTTTGAGTTCTTCTTGATTTTATCTTTTGATCTGAGAAACACTGCTTGTTTTCTGGTTTTTAGCTGTTGAACTGTGTGTTTGGGTAGGTTAGCTTAGGGTTCATTTAGTTTTTTATTTTTCTTAGTTTTGGTCGAAGTACGCAGGCTCTGAGTTCAGCACAGTGTGTACTTGTACACACTGTTACTGTGTGCACAGAGCGTACCCGCACCTGTCTTAACAGGTTGCCTGCGTACCCTGGTAAAATTAAGAAAAATTTCAAATTTTTGTTTTTTGCTCTATAGATTTTGCTTTTTATTGGTTTTTCCTGCCCAAATCCATTGGTTTGCTATTAAAAATCTTCACTTGAACTTGTTCCGTTAGTATCGAGAGTTTTTGGTGAAATTCATAGAGTTTTTGCCTTAGGGTTTGATTTTTAACTGGTCCTGTAGTGACTTTGGCGTTAGAGGTTGTCAAACTTTGGATCTCCCTGGTTTTGTTCATCCCTCTTAGAAGTCGGACCTGTTATAGAAACACCCTTGTGAGAGATCTACCTTTGTATCTTCTCTTTGCAAATCTCGAAAAGTTTGTTGATTTAAAGCCTTGAATTTCATTTTTGTGAAAAAGAACAAAAAGATTTCGATTTTGTTTTTCGATTAGTTTATGATTCTGCATAAGACTGATCCTTAGTTGTTTTTGACTAAATAAAACATCCGGGAATCATCCTTGTAGGCTTTTGTCCTCTTTATTTTTACTTTTAGGTGAATTTCCTTTGAGTTTACTTTTGAGTGATTTTGATTTGATTTCCTTAGATTAGTTGGAAATGATTTTTGATAAATAGTTTTATATGCTTGATTAATATAGGAAAAATACAAAATTATTCTGGAATCAAATTTGCTTTAGGAGAATTTGTAGTCTTTTGAAGAAAAGGAATTTTCGTGAATAACTAGTGGTCATGAGTGCATGTTTTGAAAAGATAAAGGAGAATTGTTTCTTTGATTGTCTTTGTTAAGAAAGTTGTTTTTATAAAAATTGCATTCTCTCAACTCTCTTAGCTAAGAAATTCATTGAAAAGGAAAGTAGAGTAAATCATCTTAGGTGCATCTTTGTAGTGGTTGCGAGTCGAGTCTACACACCACCAGTATCATCTCCACTACCTTTTGTCTTAAGGAAGCCATAAAATTAACGCTTAAAGTAAAATCAACGTAGTAATTTTTATTTGCTAGGGCTCTGAAACACCAATATAGATCAGGCTAGTGTCTTGGAGTAGGAGAGCAATAAACTCTCCAAGACAACAAAACCAAACAAGTAGCTTATCTTGTGATAGAATAAATCCAGCTGTTTCATTTACACTCTGGGAAAGCTCCTCTTAAAGGAGAAGCACGAGCTCGTGTCCGAACCAGTGAGGGGATCAATCCTCCCTCGTTGGGAACGATGCCAGACACGCACGTATTACAAACGGTAAACCTCGGATTAACCATTGTCGAGGAGCCAGGGGTCACTTGTCGGTAAACCTTGGATTGTTGTCAAGGAGCCGGCAAGGGGATTGAGCTTGATACTCTGCCCTTGCGTGCTGTCGGAGTTTAGACTGTTCCCCCAGGTGTACTTGTTGCTGTTGGTAACCTTAGTGACCATAATCTTTAGGATTCTACCGAGGTGACGGTGGAGGGAAGATCCCACTGTACCTGGAGCAGACGTCGGCTAGACTCACTTGGATTTTCCGGGGGGTTCACTTCACTCGAGACGGTTAAAGTGGAGGAACTTGTGCCGGTCTATTCATTAAGCAGGTTGCCGGGGTAACTGTTCCACCCGCCACTTCTGTACTGAATCCGGCGATGTTGGACTTCATCACCAACTAGCGCTTTCGGTCCGGAAGGCTACTGTTTGTGCTTGGTTTGACGCCCTAGATTCTTTAGGCGTGTGCTTCAAATTTGTTTGGTTCTTTAGAGACTTTAGGCTGTTTGTTTTGAGATTTTACTTTGTTTGCATGTGCAGTAGTTAAAAGTTTTTAACTGTGGCGGAATTACCGAGACAGTCCCGTAGACTTCGGGGCAAGTCACCTGAGATTGTTACCGGAACTGATTTGTTGAGGAAACTCCGTAGATCACGGGGTGGACCTCCTGAAGACGATCCGGGTCATTACGAAGGTTTGAAAGTCCTTGTAACCCCTCCTAGTGGCAGTAGAGTAGGTTCACCTGAAGAAGGAGAATCTTCCTTGGTAGTCCATCCAGATTACCGGAGTCTAGAGACAGGTTATAATCCTGACGTTGTTGCAGTTTCTGAGCTTACTGGTAGTTTTTCATCTGCTAGTGACACAGGCGAAGAACCTGAAATATCTGAACCTGTTACTCCAACTTCTAGTGTTCCTGATTCACCTAGGGTTGAAAGAGTCATAACCGAAAATCTTCCTTCTGGATTGATTGCTATTGAAGAACTTGCTCCAGAAGAAGAAGTAGGCCCTGTTCTTGAAGATCAACCTACCATTGATCTAAGAGAGCGTGAATCTATCTTTTACAGCCCTCCTAGAAGTACTACTTGGTATCTTTCGTTAACTAATTATCTAGACAACTTAAGTACCGGTTTTTCTCCACCTCGTACTCCTTTTCCATATAGAGGTATATATAGTCCTGTAAATATGTCTGGTCAGTCGTCCATGTTTTCTCAATCATCTGAATCATTTTTACATGGCGGTCCTTCTGTTCCTACTGGATATCAGTCACTTTCTGGTATTTTTGCAGGAGCATCTCCTCAACCCATTGAACATGGGTTATTAGCTGGAAACAATGGTAATAAGCCGTTGGGTGTAGGGGATATCTATATGATGTCAGGTTCAACTCCTAGTTCTCAACCTCAAGGTGGGCAGTTACCGCCTGGGGGGCAACCTCAAGTAATGCCTGGGGGGCAACCTCAGGGTACACAAATTGTGTCTGGGGGGCAACCTCAAGGACAGTATATACCTGTGGTACAATACTTACCTCAAGGTCAACCCCAGTCTCAATATGTACCCCAAGGTCAACCCCAGTATCAGTACTTACCTCAAGGGTATCAACCCCAAGGTCAGTACGCGAGTCAAGGTCAACCCCAGTATCAGTATTTACCTCAAGGGTATCAACCCCAGGGTCAGTACTCGACTCAAGGTTATCTACCACCTCAAGGTCAAACTTATGTTCAAAATATAGGAAATGTACCTGTCAATTATCAATCCTACCCTCAACCTGGTTACGGATCTCAGTATTCTCAACCTGTTACGGGTCAATACCCCGGAATGATAGTGTGGGATCCATCGCAAGGTCAGCAGGTGATGCAGCCAAGTATACAGTTGTTACCTCAAACTGGACAACCTGTAGTTTCTGGTACACCCCAGCAACCACAACCTGTCCAGTCAACTATTCAAACTCCTGTAACTTCGGTAGTTACTCAGTCGCCAATTGCACCTAGTACTCCATCTCAAACGACTGCTGCAACTACTGCACCATCTGTCCAGTCTACCGCACTTACTTCTGGAGTATCGACAGCTCCGGTTTCTACTGTCTCTGCAACCACCCCTCAGACATCTTTACCGTTGTCTGGATCTACGATTCAAACCACAGTTCAGATGCCTGTAGGGCAGCCTGGTTTAAGTACTGTTGTAACAAGTCAACCTCAATTTACGTACCAACAGTACCAGGGGCAGTATCAACTTGGTCCTGCTGTCCAACAACCGGTTTACCAGTATCAACCGTATCCTGGGTATACTTATCAACAACCTCAACAACCCCAGTACGGTCCGGTTAATCCTGGTTTTCCAGGAGGATATAATATCCCGAATGCGATTCCCATTCCTAGTTATCCTGGATATCCTCCTCCTGGAACTGGTATTGTGGCCCAGAGTTTTAGAGATCCTAACCGGCAATTGCCGTTTATTGCAACTTTGGATTTACCCGACTTGACGCGCCTAACGAACGATCCAATCAATTATCTTCCGTTCTGGCCGCCAATGCCAAATAAGTTGCCCAGTGATATACCTAAGTTCGAAGGTAAGCCTGGAGAGGATCCGTCAAATCATGTGATGACTTACCACCTCTGGTGTGCTTCAAATTCTATCTCGGATGATTCGATCCGTTTACGTCTTTTCCAGCGTACACTCATTGGTCTCGCGGCCAAGTGGTACATTGAGTTACCACGGGCCTCTTTTTATAACTTTAGCCAGTTAGCTACCTCGTTCCTTACTCATTTTCAGTTGTCGGTCAGATACGATAACGGTACTGAGTTATTAACTTCATTAAAACAATCGACGTCCACTTATATTTCTGACCATATTCATGAATGGCGACGTCGAAGACGTTTGGTGAAAGTTTATATCCCGGACCAAATCTTAGCTGAATGGTTTGTAAAATCATTATTACCGAAGATTACTGAAGATGTAGCTAAGGCCGAAGTAGTTACTGAGGAGCAAGTCATTGCTCAAGCCCAGTACCTTGACTTAGTTTACACTCAGTCGGGTACGTTGCACGAGAAGATCCCAGATCTTCCTAAGTCGAATCAAATCGCTGCTGCTCCTTCGGGGTCTCATGCTGCTGATGGCATGATTGGTACGGTAAATACGAAAAGCAAGAAGAAATCCTCAAAGAATTCTTCTCCAATTATAACCTTACCAGACTCCCCGACAGGAGAGTCTTCTCCCGAAATTACCGCCGACGTTCACGCTGTAGAGTCATCTACGGCTAAATCCAAAAACGGTAGTAAAAAGAAAGGTAAGAAGAAAGAGAAAGCAGATAAGGCTCCAAAGGAGAAAAAAGAGAAGTCGGAATCTAATGACGAGAAGCGCAAACCTCGATATCCTTGTTTAATTTGTGAAGAAGATCATTTCACAAGAGATTGCCCTCATCGGGCAGAGGTTGTGAAAATCGTTAAGGGTTCCCCAACTCCTGCTGTTTTGAAAGATCCATTTCCAAAGCAGGAGAGTAAGATGATAGGCTCTTCCTCGAGTGCTAGTGAAGAACCCATATTAATGATGTCTCATGTACGGATTGCGACTCGGTCGCAGGATTATGGTAGTAAGAGTCCTGTTGATGGTAAAGAAGCAGAATCTTCTCATTCTAATCCATCAACCTCAGCTCCCGGTTCTGATCCACTACAGATCGAGAAACCTAACCCGGACTTAGTAATCAAACCGCCCGCCAAGGGTATACTTCGAAAGTCTGCTTTCAATCCACATGCGAGAGCAGCTCAGAATTATAACATTGTTGAGGATTTAGCTGTTTCACCCTCAGCAATGTCGGCTTTGGAAGTGCTGCAATCATGCCCAGCACAACGCAAATTACTATTGTCGGCTATAGGCGCTGTTGATATTCAGGACCCGAACCTGATAATCTTCGATCTAGAAAATAGTACACCGCGTCTCCCTCATCAAATGGCTTTCCAGATCCCAGTGATAGTCAAAAACAGGCCCATTCATCGGACTGTAATTGATGAAGGAGCTTCTACGTGTATTATGTCGATTCAGTGTTGGAGATCGCTTGGTTCTCCTGCATTGAACCAATCCCCGACCATTCTTAAGGCCTTCGATGGCCGTGGGTTCCATCCGTTTGGCATTCTACAGGATTTGCCTATAGGGGTTGAAGGAAAAACCGTTAGTCTGGATGTGGAAGTGGTTGATGCCCCTCTAGACTACAACCTTCTTTTGGGTCGCAGTTGGTCTTACGCTATGACAGCAGTTGTGTCATCGGTCTTCAGAGTTATAAAATTTCCATACAATGGTAAGATCGTGACCATAGACCAGCTGGCTTATTTTTCATCCGACCCAGCCTCTTCTGAGAGTATCCAGCATGTCGGTAAAACGACTATCCCTTACAAGGATATTGGTGTAGGTTTAGTTAAAGATTCTGGTTTACTGGGAACTTTTCCTTTTCCTCCACTCAATGCAGACCCTTCATTTGCTTATATTCATATGATTACTTCAGACACTATTATTTACGATGATCCTTGGATTATCCCATCTGAATCTGAGATAGACTCATTCGGTGATGCTATGCCTTTGAGTCCATATGAAATTGCTTATGAAGCAGTGCAGTCTTTTTCCGACACGAGTTCAACCCAAATTGACCAAATGAATGTGGTCGGTGAAGAATCACTTTTCACATCAACCTCGGAATGGATAACGTTTCCTGAAGTTGTGTCATCTGACGAACAACTTCGCAAAATCCTAAGTGTAGACGATCTACCATGGGAAGATCTCCATCACAGATCTTCGTTTTTACCTGAGGGTGATGGCTTTGAAAATGATTTTTCATCCATCTTTACCGCTGAATATGTCAAGGACGCTCAGAATCCAATGAAACATCCTGATTCAGAGTTGAATTTGGCAAACATTTCTCAAACTATTGCCATTGACATTTCAGTCAAAACTGGAACTATTGAGAACATTCATATAGGTGCCTCGTGTACAGATGATGAAATTCAAAACTACAAGGCCCTATTCCAAGAGTTCCGCGACGTGTTTGCCTGGTCTTATGAGGAGATGCCAGGAATTGATCCCTCCATTGTTGTTCATGAGATTAAGACTTACCCGGACGCTAAACCCGTTCGGCAACGTCTGCGTCAGATACACCCTAGGAAAGTGGCTGCAATTAAAGCAGAAGTTGAGAAGCTGTTGAAAGCAGGTTTCATTTATCCAATCCCGTTAACGGATTGGGTTTCGAATATTGTTCCAGTTAACAAGAAACAAGGAACAATAAGAATCTGTATCGACTATAGGGATATAAATCGTGCTTGTCCAAAAGACAACTATCCCACACCCTATATCGATCAAATAATTGATGATTGTGCCGGCAGTGAAATATTTTCCTTCATGGACGGTTTTTCCGGCTACAACCAAATCAATATTCTACCTGCCGATCAACCAAAAACGGCTTTCATTTGTCCTTGGGGGACGTTTGCTTACTGCAAATTACCTTTTGGACTTAAGAACACCGGAGCCACTTTCCAACGGGCAATGTCTTACGCGTTTCACGACATCAAACACATTGTGCAACCGTATCTCGATGATTTGCCTGCTCACTCTTTACGTCGAGCTGATCACCCTGTTCACTTACGAGCTATTTTCATGAGGTGTCGGCATTATCGAATTCGTTTGAATCCACACAAATGTGTCTTCTGCATAGAAGTGGGACGATTGCTAGGTTTTGTTGTTTCAAAAGCCGGTATCCGCGTCGATCCCTCGAAGGTAGAAGCTATCGTCAAATTGCCTCCTCCTTCGAGTTTGCGCCAACTCCAAAGTTTGCAGGGGAAAGCAAACTTTTTACGTCGATTCATTCCTAACTACGCCGAGATTACAAAGGGTTTCACCCAGTTGTTGAAACAAAATGCTCAATTCTCTTGGGATGAGATAGCTCAGAAATCTTTTGATGCACTTAAGCACGCGTTAACCCATGCACCATTGCTGCATCCTCCCAACTACAACCAGGATTACTTCTTGTATCTCGCCGCCTCCCACTCCACCATTGGAATGGTTTTAGTTCAGGAAGATGAATTCGGAACGGAACATGTGATATATTATCTTAGTCGGACCTTAAATCCAACCGAGTTAAAATACTCACATGTGGAAAAGTTGGCCCTGGCAGCCGTTCAAGCTGTCCAGCGTTTTCGTCACTACATTCTTCTCCGCAAAACTATAGTGATTTCGGATTGCAACCCTATGACCTATATTTTGACTAAACAATTGCTAGGGGGCAAGTACTCCAAATGGATCGTTATCCTGCAGGAGTTCGATTTGGAGTTCGAGAAGTCCAAGTCTAAGAAATCCTTAGTTTTTGCCGAGTTGATGTGTGATTTCCCGCATACTGATACAGAGACTGTGGCAGAGGAGCCCATTGCGGACGAATCTTTGTTTCTTATCAGTACTTTAGATCCGTGGTATGGGGATATAATCGTCTATCTCCAGACCCAATCCTTTCGGCCCGAAATCTCAAAGTCGGAACGTCGGAAAATTCGATTCCAGTCCCAACAATACAAAATTATTGGAGATACTCTTTATCGTCGTGGGGCAGACTTGATTTTTCGACGTTGCTTAACTCATGAGGAAGCTGAGAGGGTTTTGAATGACTGTCACTCTGGAGCGTGTGGCGGTCATATGTCGGGGTATGCCACTGCCCAAAAGATACTGCGCGCTGGTTATTTTTGGCCGTCCTTATTTAAAGACTGTATTATTGCGGTCCGAAAATGCCACAACTGTCAGGTGTTTGATCGAAAGATGCGCGCGCCACCTGCTCCTCTCCACCCTATAATTGTCGTTGGTCCTTTCGCCAAATGAGGTATCGACTTTATTACTTGTAACCCTCACTCGGCTGGGGGGCATGCGTATATCATCCTTGCGGTTGATTATTTTACTAAGTGGGCCGAGGTGATGCCTACATTCGAGGCAAGCGGCAATACAGCAGCAATTTTCGTATTCAATCACATTATTGCTAGGTTTGGTGTCCCACAAGCGATAATCACAGACCATGGGCGCCATTTTCGAAACGTTATGATGACAGAACTTACAAGCCAGCTTGGTTTACGTCATGATAGTTCTACTCCTTATTATCCCCAAGCAAATGGTTTGGTTGAGTCTATCAACAAAGTTCTAGTCATCATGATCCGACGGATCATTGGTATCCATCGGTCGAATTGGCACAACATGTTATTTTCGGCGCTATGGGCATACAGAACCTCAGTAAAAACATCAACAGGGTTCACCCCTTTCCAACTAGTTTATGGTTTGGAAGCCGTGTTACCCATTGAATGCGAAATCCCGTCACTGCAAATGGCCATCGAATTACTCCCAGCTACTTCCGAAGAGGAGAAGCGTCTGTTATACTTAGCTAAATTAGATGAGACTCGACGTGAAGCTGCTTTAGCAATCGAGACTCACGCAAAGCGAATGAAAGCTCAGTATGACCGGAATGTGACCCCTCGAAGTTTTTCAGAAGGAGACCTAGTGTTTTTATATGATCAAGCTAATGATAAGCTAGGCGCTGGGAAATTCGTTCCTATGTGGCATGGGCCCTACATTGTTAAGCGAAAGCTAGCAAAAGGGGCCTATGAGCTGGTAGACTTTGATGGGGACTCTTTGGGTAAACCCAGAAATGGACTTTACCTAAAGAGGTATTATGCTTAAATGATGGGTTTGGAGATTTTAGTTAGTTTAGTTTTCTTTTCTAGCCAGTATGTGTGCTTAGTTTAGACTATGTGCTTAGTTTAGACAGTGTGCTTTAATCTAGAAGAGTGCGTTTTCATCGTTATTCTGGCTTATCTTGGTTTTGCTCTTGATATTGCAGATGTCGACGCCTCTCCAAACGTACATTGGATTTGCTGATGGTGCTTGTCGTAGTACACGGAATATCTCTTCCGCAGCTTGGGTTATCTATTCGCCCTCTGACGAGTTAGTTTCTATGCATGGGGTGAGCCTCGGTCAAACAACAAACATTGCAGAATACAGTGCAGTGATTGAATTATTATCTGAGTCTATTTCATTTGGGATTCGGAGTTTGATAGTGAGGTTAGATTCTGAACTCGTTGTATTACAGCTTAATAGAGTCTATGCCATTAGAAATCCGGTGTTACTGAGATTGTTTTTGAGGGTGCGTCTCTTGGAACGTGAATTTGATTACATTGAATATCAACATATTCCAAGGTCTTTAAACACATTAGCAGATGCAATGGCGTCTCGAATGTTAAATAGACATTTTTAAATAATCATAAATGTAAATTTATAAACATTTCATCATACATGTTAAAAAAAATAAGCCGGTAATAATGATATATATATAGATAGGAGTGTGTCAAAAAATATACATCGTCTTCGATCATAGGTTTAAAACACCTTATGATCGGCAAAATGATAAGTACAAAAAGTCAAAATGTCACATGTGACTACAAAAGGTGACCATCCAGTCACTGGTGATGCTCTCTGTAAGACACCACTGCACGGGCTACCCTACATAAAAATCTCCTAAAGGACCCCGGGACTGCGACTACATAGCGCTGCAGTCTGATAGGAATATCATCTATGGTCGTCTCCGGTATGTCCACCGTCAGACGCTCTAGATCCTGCTCCAACTCAGCTAGCATCTCTGCGGCCGCATCCTGTGGGGCTGGTGCCGGTACAGGTGGATGTCTCCTCTCAAAAGCCCGGAGATTGGCTGGACGCCGTGGGCCTACATCTGCATTTTGAACATTTTTACTGTTAGTTTGAGGCGATGTATACCAAAAACAAAAAAAAAATAGATAATTTAAAAACTTGTGGAAAATGAAATACCTCTGTCATCCCATTGTTCTCTCGGTGGAAGAACCATGTCCGGATCGTTCCGAAAATCCATCCCGGCATAAGGAAAATCCTGGATAGCAAAGACCTGGCCCTCTAGCCAGTGAAAGTAACCATCAGGAAATCGAACCACTGTCGTGCCCTCATCAGGATGCCGGGCCATCACTGTAACCCATCTCGTCAACTTAGGCTCCCGAGGAGCCCCAACTGGAACAGTAAGCTGCTGAGGGATCAACATGGGAACTCTCTCCAGGGCAAAGCTCACAACCAAAGGCCCATACCCAAAGGTATTTAGTTTCCCGGTCTTTACCCTAGTGAGTTGAGCCTTCATGTTGGCCAACACAGCTTCACACCAGTTGAAAATGGTGCCTTGGTAGCAATCTATCGCGATCCGCATTTGGGACCCGGTGGCAATATGCAAAGCGGCTGCGCCGCAGAGTCTGGTAACTGTAAATGCGATTACCATAAGTTCAGGCAGGGATATATACTTGATTTCTATCCCTTTCTCATGGTTCTGGTTGTTACACCACTCTAGCCGGAGGCTAGCAAGGGATTGGCCACCCGGCCTAGTCCCGGAGAGAGTCAGCTGCTCGCCCCTGTTGGGCAACCCAGTGAGAAAATATATATCGGAGGGCTCAATCTCGAGCTGGTGCTCTCCGATGTAAAAGCATTGCTCCTGAACGTTCCACCTCTCGACCAGCCACTCCAAGAATGGCACCTGTGCCCTCATGCCAGCTATGGTCCAGTATTTGTATAGCCCGCATGTCCTCAAAGCATCAATGGAGGGTTGATGATTTATTGTGGCTAAATCAACATCCTCGTGCTCTCTTTCGCGCCAATCAAGCATGGTGTGCTCCCTACATATCAATAAACATCATTTAGAATTCACAAAATGCAAAAATTTTGGTTGGTTTTGGAGATTTGGGGGTTCCAAATTGCGTTTTGCGGGGTACGCACCCCGGCCCTTAGGAACAGAGCGCTCGGACGCAGGTTCCCTTAAGGCTGGGTGCGTACACCCCGTAATTTTCTCATTGAGAAAATATCGGGGTACGCAAGTCAGCAGTGCATGACCTGCGTACCCCGAAGTGCGCATATTGAAACCCCAAGGCCCCCAAAAAATGAAATAAAAGCCTAAAACTGAATTTTAAACGGATGGAAAGCAAGAGAGGGGTGTTGTGGAATACCTGGTGAAACGGCGTTCGATTCTGACGGTCGGATTCTCCGCAATCTTCACGGGAAATTTCTTGCAAAAAGCCCTTTTCTCAACCTCAACAGTAAAATGGTAAAAATGACATGGTAAGAAGTCTTTTTATAGGTTTTTTGGATAAATGAGTTCTAAATTTGTTTATTTTTCACCGTAAAAGGATATTTTTCAATGTATTTTTGCCCATCTTAAACAGGTATGAGTAATGTGTTGTTTTTGTGCAGGATAAAAGGACTTTAGGGTGAACTATCATTTTTCACGTCAGAGTCATCTTTTAAGCCCTTTTCTGACTCCTGAAACATGAAAATATTGCCGAGTGTTTCTTTTACACTCGTTAAATTGGAATTAAAAGACGGTCTTCTTATAGCTCTTTTCCGACCGTAAAAACGTGAAAAGATTGCCGGGTTTTTGTCGTTTCAAACTCGATATTGGAAATAAAACGACGTGTTTTTGATCGCTTTTTACTTTTCAGGTCAACGACACTAAACATGAAAGTACTCCTTGGTCACAAGATCAAACGGTTCTCTCAGGTATGATTTTATACTTTTTCGGGCTTGAGAGACACAAATTTACGAAATAGTTCACCTTGGAGTCTCCTTTAGTTTTTTTCAGACTCTCTAAAATTGAAAAACGCCGAGTTTCTCCTATACTGGACTCGTTAAAATTTCACAGTGAAGGGCCTGTTCGATTACAAACAGGAACGGACCACTCCTTCTTAGGGTCCGAATCTAAACTAAGTTGGACTCATCCGAAGGATGAGCTTATAATCAAGCATATGTTATCCTCCTCAAGCTTGTAAAAAATAAAGAGGTACTTGCCAGAAATGGTGGGGGAAAAGAGAGAAGAATGAACCTATTTGTTATCCTTTGCTACAGAAGAACCTTATCACCGCTCTTGAACATGACACTTTTCATTCACCTGGGTGGGAAATCCTTTGTCCTAAAAGTTGATTAAACCTCTTTGAAAGTCTTCAACCGTTTTGGGTATTAACTTTGGGTCAATCGTCACCAAGCCATCTGTCGTGTCGTTATGTGTTCAAGAGGTCTCTGCAAATAAACCATTCATACGCAAAACACATGTCATCCATTTGATCATTCCTGAGTCAGTCCTTACAGCAACATTTCTTCAACTTGAACAATGATTTCGTGTTGTAGGCTTGCTTGCAACGGGTCGCTTTCTATCGACATCAACACATTATCTAGAAAGATGACGTAGAAATCGTCAGTACCTTGAAGTCTGCATGCATCAATGGCAGGTTTCTCGCCTTTGACGACAGTTTACATCATTGACTTTCGATCAAGGGATTTCGTGACGTGTTCGACATCAACTCATTCATTCACATTTCATGGATTGTACTGGGTACTTTAAGAACCATTGACATCACTGGTGGTCTCTCTCACGCTTGTTAACGGTTTACATCATCGACCGGTAATCAAGTGGTTTCTACCATGCTCGACATCAACTCATTTATTCGCATGGATAGGATCGTACCAATTCGAGAAGTAGAGATGAAGACCCTGGATCTAGTTTCCGCCATCCAGGCTGCGAGGAGTTTTGTATTCATTATATAGTAGACTTATTATAAACAGATGGCTGTGTCCACACTGTGTCTACAGAAGTCTATGATTGTGATGTACTGCAAAATCATTCTTGTATCAGAGCAGTAGTTAGATTGTTAGTTAAAGTTTTCAATCTAAGTATGGGAATGCCTACCTCAGTGATGATATCATCTTATATATGTCTTTTGTGTTGAATAATTGCAGGTTCTGACCAGGCTCTCCGCAAGATACTCCTTGAAATGATAAAGTACTTCACCCTTCCTAGATCATATGAAACCCTAATCTACTACAGGCTTCGCACTTTAGGGGGCAATCTGTTACACTAAAAAATGTCACCATGACTATTTTGCAGTTAGTATGGCTCCATCCACTGTCATACTATCCTCCTTGCCAAGTCTCATGCCTCTGCTCTACATGTCAAACTCTAGAAAGAAGAGAAAAGTCATTTAAAGTCAATTATCTCTGGTACGCAGTTTCTCTTAGCCTTACCTGCGGGTACGCGGCCCAAGTTCACAATGTCTGCGTCCAAGTACGCTCTGTATGTAAAGGTCAAAAGGCGCAAGTTTCATCTTAAAAAAGTTACTTGTGGTCATTTCTAGAGCATTCTAGAAGCTTGTTTGACGTGTATGAAGCGGCTCAAGATGGTTCATGTACCCAAAGAAAGAGGGACTTATCCCATGAAGAGGGGAGCCTATCCCATTGAAAGAGGGACTTATCCCATCCATGGTGGAGCTAATTAACTTCCTCTAGAACACTATAAATATAGGCATTGGGCCAGAGGGAGGGAGGTTGAAAGCTGAACATTCCTAAGGGTAGATGCTGCTGGAATTAGGACTTCCTTGTGAGAGCTTGTGAGGAGAGATTACCATCTTTACTTGTTTCCATTGGGAAGTGGGTGAGCTGATCAGAGTAAAGGAGACTCTTGTGGACCCTGGAAGGAGCTTGCACAACACCAAGGCTCAGGTTGTAATGGTTCCTTTTGTTACCTTTAATACAAATTAGTCCATTCTTCTCAATAACTTGTTGTTTATGAGTTGTTTCATATACTCCTTGGTGTATATGTTGAATATGCTTTGTTTTATGTTATAATCAGGTGCTATTTAATGGTTTGACTGTTGGTGAATGCAGGTTTCGAAGAGAAGGAGGAGCTCATCCGGATCAACGAAGCTAGGCTACTACAACAGCGTTTGGTTAAAGGTAAGAGCTAAACACTTGATTTCTCATATCGTAACGCATATTTAGAGAAGGATTGTTCTCTATTGTCTTGTTTGTCATTAGAATGTCTTAGACTTCTAGGAAGGTCAGTTGTGTCTGCACTATTGACTGATTCCGTGTGACAATAAGTAATAGGCCCAATGTATGGGAATTCGAGGCTTTTAGAGGAATATTTCCACATTTAATGATTGGACGAGGATGAATATTTATGTTAAACTATGTGTTGTTATTGATATGTTTGGATGTTTTGGGTGAACACTTGGCCCATCTTCAAGAACATCCAATAAATTTCGAGTCCAAGACAGATTTAAAGAGATCATTTATCAAATTAGTTGTCCAGCTATGAAAGGCAATCAAGTTTGGAAGAGATACATCGTAGTACTATCAAAGCAGATTGTGGACCATGTTAGAAAATGGATCAAAAAGGTTCTCAGAATGTTTGCTAAAATTTGACATTTAGCATTTTCTTAGCATTTTCTTATCAACTTTCATGGAGGCAAAAAGTAACAGGAGAAACTTGCACAATAATGGCGGCCACTGGAATGAGAAACACGATGAATTAGCAAAATGGAATATGTTGCTATGATGACACATGGGAAGATACTTATTACTCTCAATGTGTTTGTACAGGAAAAATAGTTTTTTCCTTTGAGTATAGTTGATGTATGGTAATGTAGCAGTTGTTTCCCTGCTATAATAAAACAAATATATATCCATCTCAAGGTGAAAGAATAACACTAGTATATCTCCGAATGATATGGGCTATGTGTTGTGCTCAACAACTAGGAAAGTCTCTATCGGTCATAGTGCAATGAAGTAAGGGGTTCAAGTTTTCATGCCAGTCTTGTCAAAGTATATCGATACAAGTGATGAAAAAACATATGTTCAATTCCCTGGAACATATCTTATTTTCATTACTTGTCCAGGATAAATCCACGACCATAGTTGAGAAACGTAATCAAAAGAAAATAAATATGTAGTTTATTTAAATAAATGTGGCCTGAGCAGAATACATATGCGCCAAATTACAAAATGCAAATATCAAAATTCTGTATAAAAATTTTAAATTAAAAAAATTTCAAACAATTGCCAAGAAGTTTAACGAATGCAACTGCCCAGCAATCATCCAATGGCCATTTGAGGAGGGTCGAAGCAATCCATCAATATGAAGAGATCTATAAAAGCAAACAGGGGCTTTGAAGAAGGGATTCCTAATTTTTCATACCCAAATGTTGTCCGATTATTGAGAAAGGGCTTGACGAGTTAGTGAGGGTTTCCCTTTTGTTTTCGTTTCAATCTATTTTAATGCTTAGATTTTTGTTAATATGATGTCATTGGTGGACCTTAATATATGGCGTTGCACCATACTCTGATTGTTACCACTGCATGCGGTAGCATCTTCGTTCTCTCTCGAGGGCTTACTGTGGCCTTGTTGTGATCCTTTTACTCCACGAGAGGAATCTTGCAGTGTCTGACTCAATGTTTCTTCCTCTTTAACTCTATCTCGGGTACCAAGCTTTCTATCACCTGCTTTTGGAGTTGAGAGCAATGTAGAAATTCAATCAAAGCTAGAAGGAAGGGCATGAAATCTATGTTACTAGAAACCAAAAAGGGGAAACGAAACGAGAAACAACAACGGGACGAGAAATGGAGTTTGGAGGTTTCACATTCAAGAAACAAGGAGAGAGAAAAAACAAGAAAAATATGAAACATAAAACCAAGCATTTGTTTCACATTCAAGAAATGACGAGAGAAAAAACAAGAAAAATATGAAACATAAAACCAACCATTCATCATTAACATTCTCGAATACTATGTTTCATAGGTAGTTGCTCATAGGCTTTAGCTGGTCACATGGGCCATTCCTTAATACTTATAGTGATCAATAAAGCTTCCATTGCTCACATAAGCCATTCTTGAATACCCATGTTTGATCCTCTAGGCTAGCAAATACAATAGTGAAGAAACACTTGGCACCAAATTCAAGTTTGATTTAGCCTTTGCATTTTCCAGATGAGTACATGATCCCACATACATTGTATATATTCTTGGATGTGACTTGAGTGGACCACAAATTTGGGATCTATTGTAGCATTTGCCACACATTTATTGGGTTACTTTTTCATGGTTGGGTAACAAGATGGTGGAGATTGAGTTGATCTCCATTGGATATAGAGCCAAAAATAGAGGGTTGTCTCGAACTATTGCCACTTTTAGAACCATAAATACTACAGCATGTGTTTGAAGAAAAAATCTAAAGATAAAACTTTCAAAACTTTATCTTTAATCCATTATAATAGAAAACTAATCTTTATAATAATAAAAATAATATATTTTAAGAGTATAGTTGAGCTAGATATTAAATTGCTAGTTTGTGAGAAAAAAAAAAATTCACTGAATTATTTAACTACTAATCTATAAAAATATATATATAATATCTATATACATTACTAATTTATAAAAGAGATTTGATCCCTTTAGGGTGTTGGTATATTTGAAAATAAGATGGATCTAGGCTAGTATATATTATTTACCATACTTATTGTTAAAGTGTATAATTGTTGTCTCATAATTGTATTTGCATTGATTAAATGATTAATATATGTAGTCATGTTTTATAGTAATTATTTTAATGCATCATATATATGGTTTTGTATATTAAATTTAATTTTATGTTAAATTTTAATAGTTAAATTTAGATATTCTTTCTTGATATTAGTTATTTTTTATTAATTTTGATTTTATTCTTTTGGATACATTAAAATTTGTTATCTGAGTCAATGTTTCTAATTAACCAATGTGGTTGATCAATATAAATAAGTGAAATAAATTATTAAATTGTGATTTTTTTAATTTATACTTAGTTAAATATTATATATAAATATCACTTGTGATTATAACATACCAAACCATTCATTTTTAGTTGTGACTTAAATGTGATTATGTTAAAATAACTTTTAAAAAAATGTTATCACCCATGGTTAGAACTTACCAAACCATTCTTTTTTAGTCCCTAGATTTGTTTATGTTAAAATAACTTTTGAAAAAATGTTATCGCCAATAGTTTTGTTATATTCCATGGTTTTGTACTTTATATTCATTTAATTTACTAGTTTTTGCACATGGTTTTGTTAGATTCCATGGTTTTGTACTTAATATTTATTTAATTTATTAGTTTTTTTCTCATCAATTTTCTTTCATAAATTAAAACTAGTGAGAGAGACCTTGAAGTCTTGAAAAGAAATGTCATAATCTAGGTATTTTATTCTAGACCCCTCTTAATATATTTTTGGTTGTTAGATTTTTGTGCCAAGAGACCCTTTCCACCTGGGGGATATGTTATAATATTTGGCATTTTAACTCAGTCAAAATAAAACAAAATCAAATCAAATAAAAAAAATAAAAAACATAAAATTCTCCAGCGCATGATTTTCTTTTCTTGTCCATGGTTTTTTCCCATGGTACTCCTAACCCATGGTTTTTGTCCATGGTATTTTTCTGCAATGTAGCCTATTCAAAGGCTAATAACTAAAGCAACCTATATCTATTTTAACTGTGGATCAAGCATTGAGAGGATCAAATCTCTTCACTTAAAGAGGTTTGTAGCTCGAGAGAGAGAGAGAGATATTTGGTCTTTCTCTCGACTCGATAGAGATAGATCTACGCTAGTTATATATAAATGAAGAGGAGTGTTTTCTTGTAGTAGTACTCCTATTTGTTTTGTATTTAATAATTATTAAATGATGGATTTCTATTTTGTATTTTGATTTTTGAGACTTGTTTATTTTTGCAAATTTACAATTATTTCTATTACTATTTTTATGTAATTATGAAACTTTCCATATTTATCATAGTTGAAATTATGATTGTATTATAGACATATTAATCAATAGCTTGTTGCTTCTAAGCTTTATTATTGCAAA
Organism: Pinus tabuliformis; assembly: GCA_031772625.1. Taxonomy (NCBI): domain Eukaryota; kingdom Viridiplantae; phylum Streptophyta; class Pinopsida; order Pinales; family Pinaceae; genus Pinus; species Pinus tabuliformis. The sequence continues at coordinate 237,492,204 of CM062806.1, read as the reverse complement.
TTACCTAACATAATCTCTCTTATCACGGATGAAAAAAGTATTTATGGGATAAAACTATTAATGGGATGAATAATAGATAATTATTATTTTTTATATATTAAATTAATGTCTTTGGTTGATGATATTTAATATTATAGATAATCTAATAGTTGATAAAAGTTTCTATAAGATGGTTTTATCAAAATCCTTTTCCAGTTATTTGAGAGGTTGTAAACAAGACCAATGGCAAAAAAAATATTATGTCCCAATATTTATATAAAATAATAAATTAACTAAATTATTTAACTACTAATTTATAAAAATATATATAAAATATCTATATACATTACTAATTTATAAAAATATATATAAAGAAATCTTATACATTTAAATTTATAATTTTATATAAAAATACACATTTTAAATATTAGATACAATCACTAAATCCACTTTTAAATAAAAGCAACACAAAAATAACAAAAAAGAAAAAATTGTAAAAACTTAACAATACACTGCTACACATCAATGGCTACAATTAAAAAATAACATAACTTTCACTAATAAAATCCCTAAATAGTCAATGTTGTTAAAGATATATTAAGCACTATTGCAAGGTTTTGTCACTAGGGAGAACGCCCAACCTACTTGCAACAAACCTGTTCCGTTAGCACCTAAGCTATATATGGTTGACTTCTAACCATAGACCATGAAAATGGCTTCGAAAACCTACTTGCAACAAACTTGTTCTGTTAGCACCTAAGCTATATATGGTTGAATTCTAACCATAGACCATGAAAATGCCTTCGAAAACTATCCAGAAAACCAAACTCTGCCTATCACTATTTTTATGTAATTGTGAAACTTTCCATATTTATCATAGTTGAAATTATGTTTGTATTATAGACATATGAATCAATAGCTTGTTGCTCTTAAGCTTTATTATTGCAAATTACCTAACATAATCTCTCGTATCACCCATGAAAAAAAAAGTATTTATGGGATAAAACTATTAATGGGATGGATAATAGATAATTATTATTTTTTATATATTAAATTAATGTCTTTGGTTGATGATATTTAATATTATAGATAATCTAATAGTTGATAAAAGTTTCTATAAGATGGTTTTATCAAAATCCTTTTCCAATCATTTGAGAGGTTGTAAACTAGACCAATGGCAAAAAAAATATTATGTCCCAATATTTATATAAAATAATAAAATAACTAAATTATTTAACTACTCATTTATAAAAATATATAAAATATCTATATACATTACTAATTTATAAAAATATATATAAAGAAATCTTATACATTTAAATTAATAATTTTATATAAAAATACACATTTTAAATATTAGATACAATCACTAAATCCACTTTTAAATAAAAGCAACACAAAAATAACAAAAAAAAAATTGTAAAAACTTAACAATACTACACATCAATAGCTACAATTAAAAAAATAACATAAATTTCACTAATAAAATCCCTAAATACTCAACGTTGTTAAGGATATATTAAGCACTATTGCAAGGTATTGTCACTAGGGAGAACGCCCAACCTACTTGCAACAAACTTGTTCTCTTAGCACCTAAACTATATATGGTTGACTTTTAACCATAGACCATGAAACCAGACTTTGCTTTTTATGATTCATGTCGACGTCCAATCAGAACCTGTTCGTTAGCACCTAACGTATATATGGTTGACTTCTAACCATAGACCATGAAACCAGACTTTGCTTTTTATGATTCATGTCAAACATCCAATCGGGAAGAGACCCATATTGCAAATGAACCAGATTAATGTTTTCCATAAAACAATTTCAAGAAACGAACCATTTTGGAAAACCTATTTTCTTGCATTAAAAAACGAAATCTACCATATAAAACACTACCGTTCCATTTTTTATACAGTTTTTTTCATAAGCGAATACTTTCGTTCCGTTCCATTTCTGGTAACAGAGCTTGAAATTGAGATTTCTGATTAAGAACTACCATGAAATGGAAACATAGCAGCACAATATTTTCGTGTTGCATTGAAATGGGGGAGGGCAGGGAGTTACCCTGAGAAGTCTGCTTTGTTGTTTTTTCCACTGTTTTTTTCCGTTGTTTTCCTATTGGGTTTTGCCAGTTTTTTTAATTTTTGGTGTGGTATAATACCAAACTACTATAAAATTTCAGCGTATATTTAATATAAATTTCATTGCCAATATAGTAATTGTGGGGCTAGGTCATTTGAAGCTAAATTCTTGAAAAAACAAAATCCAAATAACCTAATTTCAGGTGAAAAAGTTGGTAGATTGTCTGAAGCAATTGAATTAGAGGAAGGAATTAAAGGAGAGAAAGGGTACTTGTGCAAGTATTTTCTTGGGCTCTTGAAAGAAGACCAAGGCTTCTGATCCTTCCATTGTGGTCCAAATTTGCCCAACGAAAATAGATCCATGTTTTGTGAGCAAGCCATTGAAGAGATCCTCCTCAATCTTATCCCTCAACACATCCAAATTCAACCATGAAACAATAACTACGAGCGAATCACTTCAACATTTCATGTGAAAATATAAAACAAATTTGCAAATCAATTCTAAGAATGGAAATCGATCTAGAAACCCTAAATATCGATCCAGCTACCTGTACCTATTTCCATATAGCCACAGATGGGATTGTTTTTTCAACTACTCAACATTCATTTGAATACACTAAGGCAGGGAAGAAAACTTGTTCTGGTCTTTCCTTTTTATTCAACTACTCAAGATTCATTCGAATACACTAAGGCAGGGAAGAAAGCGCGACATAATGGTCTTTCCTCTTTTTTCAACTACTCAACATTCATTCGAATACACTAAGGAGGGGAAGAAAATGCGGCCGAATGGTCTTTCCTTTTTTTCAACTACTTAACATTCATTTCGAATACACTAAGGCGAGAAAGAAAATGCGCATAAATTAAATTTTTTATTTGGATGATTGTTAAATTTTTTAATTATAATTTTTTTTTTTATAAATTTTAAAAACATCATATTTTATGAATATATCAAAATATGTGGAATGTATATTTTCTTATCTTATTGTATACTCATTTCAAAAAATTATATTTTTTATTTTTCAAAATTACAAAATAATTAACCATGTTGTAAGTTGTAATTTTAAACAAATTCAGATTTGGATTTTATATAATTAAACAAAAAAACTATAATATTGTTTTATTAATGTTTAACTATATAATACTAATATCATGGGTTTCCATGTTATTTAAACAAATGATATTTGATTTTAGAATTATTATGTCAGACTTTACAGCTAAAAATTAACTTTTAACAATGCAATCTTTTATAACCAATTTGGATGTAGTTCATTGTTATGGCAATAAAAGATGAATCTCATGAGTCCTTTTTGGGCATGGAATCCCCCCCAAGGAATGTTTTGGGGCTCAAAGCCCAAGTTTTGATCGGATGGTGTTGTAAATCTCCACGAATTGTCGGCACAGAAGTATGTTAGAGTCATAGGGTTGTCCGCCCTAGTTTTGTAATGTAATGTCGGCCTAACCATGGCTTGTGGACCATGGGATTGTATAAATAAAGAGAGACTCTAAGTGTAGAAAATAGAAGAGGCAGAGAAGGAAGAGGAGAAAGAGTCTGAGTGACTAAGGGTGTCTTTGGGTCGTAGAGTAGGAGAAGGATCTGCAGCTGAGTGCACAGAGGCCTAGTAGTCCGCAACTGTGTGCACGAGCCCCTGCAGCTGAGTGCGCAGGGCGAATTCGAGTATGTAACCAAAGAAGGGATTAATAAAGAGAAGTTTGATATCAATTTGTGTATTTGTTTTTGGATTAATGCATGTTTGATATAAATTTCAAATATACTGTTTATTTACTATGCACACCTGTATGAATGATTGATGTTGTTAAGTATAACTTAAAGCACTCAAGTAGGCTAAAAGAATCAACTAACTATGGAATACTAGTAAGGACTTGGATGATAACAGCGTTTGGCCCCTGAGTAGGGTTGCGTAGAGGCAGAATCTCAGGCTGCGAGACATAGGAAAGTGTGCATAGCGACGTGCGTGCAAGGTCGAACCACGGACCTCCTGAACCCATCAAACATCTCCAAGGTGCGGAAACCTGATTCTAGCACCCTCCCATACTACTTCGAGTGAGACCTTAGTCCACGCTCCGTGGACTGTTGCTGAAAGGACCAATAATACTGAGATTTGTTTGGCTAAATCAACTCTGAACCTGGGTCAAGCCCCAACAAGCCAACAAATGGTTTCGTTGTCGGGACCAGGATCTGCATAAGAGATGTGTGATGTTGTATTGTTGGAATTCGACAAAGAAAGGAATTGAAGAGTGGTTGGATAGAAAGATTCACGAGTTCGCGGCGCAAGAAAACAGAAATCTACAAGTATCGAAGGAAAAGTGGTTAGATCACTACTTATATATGGAAATCCATGAAATTTTCTTTACATCCTTCCCCTCTGAATTATACAAGTGTATCGCGAAGGTAGCAGACAGCCAGGGAAGGTGTAGGCTCGACAAACCTATTGTGCAGACTCCAGTGTTGGTGCGCATACTAGAAGCATCGGAAGATAAGATCACACGCTCTGTGGACCATTGGGTGGATTGAATTATAGGAGGGTTTATCACCGAGTTAGTGATAGATACTTCAGTCAGCTATAGCGAGGCAGAACAATGCTTCCTTAAAGGACCATGAGATAAGTACATTAAACCTTTGAACACTTGGATTAAGATGCTACTGTGTGAAAAACAGGCTATGCGAATAAATTGATGTTAGGGGCTACGCGAAGTGGGAGGATCTACAGAAACGAAGGTAGCAAAGAATTAGAGACTATTCCCTTGATTTCACCTCCGCGGGAGAGTGAGGATGAGCTCGCGAAAGTTTCACCAAGAAGTGCGATCATTCTGATAAGACAGTGAATTCCACACATACCACCCCCACCTACACCACCACCAATTTCACCATCTTCAACCCGATCTTCGCCCACACCACCTTCACCACCACCACAGTTCAATATGGTGAGCGCAATAAAGTTGTCAGTGTTCAAAGGAGTAGGAAATGAAGATTCGGACAAATTTTGGTTCATAGTAAAGGCTGTATGGGAAGCACAAGGAGTCATGGATGACAACATAAAGAAAGAAACGTTGGTCAGCGCTTTGCAGGATCGTGCACTGACGTGGTACATTAAGTATTCCAATGACAACCCAAATGTAGGGATCACAGATATCCAAGCTGCACTAAACAGGGAATTTAGCAAGCCAAAATTAGAGACACAGTCGATTATTGGATTTAAGGAAATCGCGATGCTTCCAGGTGAGACCCCCTGGGAGCTAGATCAGAGACTGAAGTGTATGATTCGTGAAGCCAACATGACCTTGATGGATGGGCAACACCGCGCATGGTTTTTAGCGTCACTAATGCCGCATCTAAGGACCTCGTTGTCTCAACAGAAGCTATCCACCCAGGGCGAAGCATTGGAGATCACAATAAGACTACACGAGACCCCGATACAAGATCCTAACCTGGGAGTCCAACAGATCTACGCGCAGTTGAAAAATATGTTTCTTGAGATGTAGAGTTTGAAACAAGATAGGACAACTCACCTAGAAGCTTGCGAGGAGGTATGGTGCATAAAGTGCAAAGGCTAAGGACATGACAAGGACCATTGTCCAGTCTTCACAAACTACCTGGTGGGAGGAGGGCTGATGCCATTGAGACCAGAGACACAAGCAGGACCGAGTGTTGTACATGCATTATGGTGCGTGATTTGTCAGATATGAGGGAAGCATGCTACAGATAACTGCCATCTATTACAGAAGTATATGCAGACGTCCCAGTAGTTGTTCTGTAATTTCTGCAGGTTAGTAGGCCATGATGAGCGTACCTGTAGAAGTTATGAACTAATGATGGATTGGACTCCTACCTACAAAGTTCAGACCAAAACGCAAGCCCTCAATCACAATGTAGGGGTCGCAGACAGCTGATCTGTTACAATTGCATAGGGTCAGGGCATTATGCCAGCGATTGTACAAATTGGACGAGAGCTTCATGTTTATATTGTACCCAGTTTGATCATGAGACAGAGGACTGCCCCACACTAATAGTGAGGTTGTGTGATAAAGGAACACTCCAACCTCCCCCAACTCATAACCTACAAATGATGAGGCTTGAGCTATGCGAGGAGGACCCGAATGTAAACATCATGCTCCGAAGTGGTATTACAACAGGAGATGACAAGGGTATGCAGCTCGAAGAGAGTGCGTGGGTTCATAAGGCTCCAACAAAGGAACCAGAATTTGATTTGGAGCACACAAAGGAGACATTTATGGAAGCTAAGAAGAGCTTCACGGAGGCCTCCACTTTAGGTAGTAAAGACAAAATAGAACTGGAGATGGAGCCATCAATGCTCAATACCTTTCTAGATACATGCATGAAGCTGCTGTGTGACACTAAAGCTGTGAAGGGACTGCAAGAACTCATCGCTAGATGTGCTGGAATAGGAGAACCCCGTGTAGTCTAGAAGCTCGGAAAGCACACAACGCAAATAGGAAGGGAGATGAGATTGACTATGCAAATCAGAGAATATGATATGGATCAAGTGATTTTGGACCTAGGATCAGATGTGAACATCCTGCCAAAACAGACGTGGGAGCACATGGGCAAGCTCGCATTGCAATGGTCTCCTATTCAATTGCGAATGGTGAACTAGCAAAAGATCGTACCAACGGGAAGATTGCAGGGAATAATGGTAGATATCGAAGGTGTGAGTGCACTTGCAGATTTCGAAGTGATAGAGATTATTGATGATAGCAATCCCTATCCCACGCTACTGGGAATAGATTGGGCCACTGACATGAATGGAGTAATAAATCTAAAGAAGCACAAGATGATTTTTGAGAAAAAGTCACTGCGCGTAGTGGTACCTTTAGACCTTGCGGAAGGATTGCGCTACACAGAGCCAGTGCGTGACCGCAACAGTGACGACGATCTAGATTGTATCTACAAGATAACCGCGTGAGAGCAGGATTGGGTGAATCCAACAGCGGATGGCATGATTTCATGGGAGCGCGAAAGCTCCTGCACCTCATATTCAAATGAAGAGATAGAAAGATGGTAGAACCAGTTACACGAGGTAACTACGCTCAACTGCAACATGATGATAAGGTCACTACGTTGTGTAGCAACGGAAGCAAGAAATCTACCTATGTATGATAGGTTGAATAAGGTATATGATTTCCTGAACAAATTTGAAAAACCAGTACCAGAACAGCAGTGTTTCAACGCGCTAAAATGGGCGCTGCACGCTATGCCCGCAAGGTGGTCGGGTACACACCAGCAGAATTTTGAGGATTGGCGGGAATGTAGAAGGATGATGTGCCTCCAATTTGGGAAACGTCAGATGTGGCTAACAGAAAAGTATGACAGATGGGATGATCCACGTGCACACCTCATGAAATGGACCAAGGTATATGGGGAAGAGCCACAACCTGAGTGGGTGCACCTATTCTATCATACCCTAGATATCATACCCATGAATTGGTATAATGAGACGGAACTCCGCCATGGCACGAGCGAATGGGACATCTTGCGCGAAGGATTCATGTTAACCTTCATGTTTGAGGAACGTTGGTGGGATACTATTGATGATGTGCTACAAGCAGTAAAAACAGTTATCTTCAAAATACCTCAAGAGCTAATGGAAGTGTTGTAGCCAAAATGGGCGACCCAGCTGAGCTGCGTGCTTGAATGTTACATTGTAAACATTGACGAGGACGACGAAGATCCATGAAAAATCAACATTCCAGAAATAGAAGGCTATCGCAAGATTCAAGGACCATTGATTGAACATCCTAACATCACCGTGCCGGTAAAAACAAAGCAGGTAAACATTGGGGCGAAGGCTGAACCGAAGTATGCAACGCTCAGTGACTATTGGGATGATGCCACAGTGGATAAGATCACTGAGTTACTCTGCGAGTACCAAGACTTATTCCCAACTAATATCACGGACCTAAATGGGATTGTTGGCGATTTAGGGATGACGAAGATCACCCTAAAACCCAACGCAAAGCCGGTTAAGCAGAGGCCTTACCACTTGAATCCGAAGTACAAGGAAAAGGTTCGCATAGAATTAAACAAAATGCTCGCAGCCAAAATTATTGAGCCGGTGGAAGAATTCGAGTGGGTAAGCCCTATGGTAGTACAGGAAAAGAAGCAGAAGGGTGAAATAAGAATATGCGTGGACCTTAGGAAATTGAATGATGCCTATGTACATGACTCATTCCCGACCCCATTCACAGATGAAGTATTGGAAAATGTTGGCGGACAAGAAGCATACTCTTTCATGGACGGGTTCTCAGCGTACTACCAAATCAAAATCGCGTCGGAAGACAGGAGCAAGACGACCTTCGCAACGAAATGGGGCTGCTTTAAATACACTGTTATGTCATTTGGGTTGAAGAACGCGCCAGCCATCTTTTTGTGCATAGTTGTTGCCGCATTCAAAGAATACATCCACAAGTTCTTGGAGGTCTATCTGGATGATTGGACTATCTTTGGATTGGTTAAGCATCACGTAGAAAACTTACGCTTGATACTGGATACTTTCCGATGACACTAGATTGCGCTGAACCTTAAGAAGTGCACATTCCTCATTCCCTTTGGGAACCTGTTGGGACATGTGGTCTGCAAATAGGGACTGATGGTGGACCCCGCGAAGATTACAGTGATTCTAAATTTTGAATCACCGTGAAGTGTTAAATAGCTGCGCGCTACCCTGTGACATACGAGGTACTACAGGAAGTTCATCAAAAGTTATGCCCAGATCACCGCACTGATGGAGAAACTGTTGAAAAAGGATGTCAAGTTCTGCTAGAATGATGATTGCATGAAGAGCCTGGATGTACTAAAGGATAAATTGGCCTCTACGCCCATCCTAGTCTTCCCAAAATGGGATGTGGAATTTCATGTCCATGTTGACGCGTCATGTATAGCACTGGGAGTGGTACTAACACAAGAGGGTGCAAAGGGATTGGATCACCCTATTGCGTTCGCAAGTCACTGGTTGTCTAAAGCCGAAAAGAACTATTCCACCACCGAACGGGAGGGGTTGGCTATGGTGTATGTGCTCCAAAAATACCAGCACCATTTACTGGGAGGACATTTCAAGATGTATACAGACCATTTCGCGCTCAAATACATGGTCAATAAGCCTGTGTTGGGGGGGCGCATCTATAGGTGGCTCTTATTGTTCCAAGAATATGACTTTGAGGTCGTGGTAAAGCCTGGCCGACTGAACGCATGACCGAATCACCTGTCGTGTATTGAGACAGGCGAAGAACCTATTACTTTGGAGGAAGGATTACCTGATGCACAACTCTTTGATGTGCATGTCACGGATGGCCACTTCATAGATATCATCTACTTTCTAACAACAGGGACTGTGTTGAAGGAGTACTCTGTTCAACGGAAGAAGGAATTGGTGGTGTGCATGATAGACTTTTCTGTCATTGTGGGGCACCTATACAAAATGGGTAGTGATGAGATATTGAGAAGGTACGTACCTGAATTTGAACGAAGTCAGATCCTCGTGGAAACACATGGGGGCGCTACAGGAGGACACTATGCAAGATAAGCAACAGCACAAAATATTCTTCGCACAGGGTTGTGGTGGCCAACCCTTCATTAGGATTCAAAGGCACACTATAAGGCCTGCGATATCTGTCAAAGAACTGGTAAACCATCGTGAAGGGACGAGATGCCTTTGCATCCACAAATGACACTACAACCCTTCAAAAAGTGGGCAATCGACTTTGTGGGACCTATTAAACCCAGGGAAAAATGGGCGCGTGCTACATCATCACCATGACAGAGTACCTGACGCGTTGGGCAGAAGCACAGCCGGTGAAAGACTGCACGGCTGCTACGGCTGCGAAGTTTTTGTTTGAACACATGTTGACCCGATTTGGATGTCCGAAGATCTTAATGAGTGATCGTGGTACAAATTTCCTGAATGAAACCATTAGTGCACTCACAAAATAGTTCTAGGTGTATCATCAGAAAAGCACACCGTATCACCCACAAGCCAATGGGACAGTAGAAGCGTTCAACAAAATACTAGAGACTACACTAACCAAAGTGTGCAACGCGCAGTGAAATGATTGGGACCTGCGCGTACCTGCAGTATTATGGGCTTATAGGCAGGGAAAATTTTAAGAACCCCCCTAAATTTATATGTACAATAAAGGGGCGAATCCCCATGGTATATAGGAAAAATGGAAGGCGATTTTATCAATAATATAATATGTATATATAATTTTTTTGGTGAATCTTTTACTGGAATATAAAATCTTGTAAGATCTTAGTGAATCTTTCACTGAATAGTAAAACTTTGTAAAGTCCAAGTGAATCTTAACATTGTGAGCTCTTAATGGCCCCGCACTTTTTTTCATTCATAGTTTATGAGCTTAGTACCGAGACTATTGATTTTCCTAAAAGATCGAGGCAAATGGACGAAGAGGATGTCGATATGTTTGCTATCATCAATGAAGTAGCTAACAAATTGGACAAGTAAGGCCAGGCAACAAGATAATGAGGGAAATTATGTTCACTACTAAGGGAAATGGAGAGATAAATTGGGAAAATACACTATGTCATGTTAGCCATAGAAAAACTAGCTTTGAATCTGGAGCTACTAGGAAATGGCCTCAAACAAAAAAAATATCAGTTCTAGGGAACATAGGAAAGGGAAATTGTGGGACTTTATTTAGAATGTTAAGTTTAACTAGTCAATAACATAGTTTATTTCCATAAACCATCAATGGTCCTTTCCCTGTTGTAGGGCTTACAGTGGAGCACTTACATGTTGCATGTTTTCATGGATGCTTAATACCTCACTGCAAGAGGTTTGATATATAGTGAAATCTATGTTATTTATTTTGTCACTAGACACACATGATACATGGCTTAGTTAACAAGTCTTAGTTTTACAAATTAGGCCATTTTGTAAAACTTCACCTTATTCTATCATTGAGGTTTTTTTCTATGAACAACCCTTTATAAATTGATATAGTATGATATTTTACCCTACAACTATGATTATGAAACTAAGAAATGTACTCAAATCCTTTTATTCATTGAAAAATGGTAATGATTATTAACTTACTATGATTGAAAATGTGATTTTTACGTGAAGGCATTGAAGAAACTTATTGTCCATCGGGATCCTAATATTCTTACAATTGCACTAAAATGATTCCAAGTTCTCTTTTCCACCATAACTTAATCCATGTTTTCACATTGTCCTAATGTTATCCTAGTTCCTACAATTCGTAACTTTTATATGGACTTTACTCTTTAGTTCTTACATGAACATTTTATGAATATTCAGATTGGGAGGTTTGGCATTGAACAAGAGGGTAACATTCCTTGAAACACTGGATTTGTCACCTTAGGTGTGTGGAAAGGGAAATGGTTTGCATATATACAAGCTTTATGTTGTTGTTGTTGTGCACTTCGAGATGTTAAATGCCTCCTTTTTTGGGCATTATGTCTGTTATGTAAAGGAAATGCATGGATCATGGCATAGAATAGATGGGGTTATTTTTTTATTAAAAAGTCACTATAAAACTCCATCTAATTATGAGATCACATGACTATCTCTATTTTAGTCAATGTGTATGAAATTAGTGTTGATAATACTACTTTGGTTGGAAAGCCACAAAGAGGATGAAGGTCAAGTAAGTGTTTAAAGCTATCATCTAACTTTAAACTACTTGATTACTCTTACGATTTTCATAGAAGCATGTGGAAAAAATAAAATGATTTTTTGTTTTGTTTTGTTGATTTTATGAAAACTTTTGACATTGTGTCTAACATATGAAAGACAATGGAAGCTCTAAAGTTTCTTTTTGGATTAGGATTGTTTGTAGTGAGGTTGTATTCTAATTTCAAGAATAGTGATTTTTTATTAATAGAAACCTATTGTAATCTAGAGGTTAATCAAGGATGTCATTTATGCCTTACTCTATTTGGCCTCAATATTGACGAGTTAGAAGTGTATTTAGAGAAATCAAGTTGTGTTGGAGCTACCTTCGGTAGAATAATAATCATTGTTCTTTATGCATATGTGATTATTCATTTAGAAAGGATCCCCTCCAATTTTGAAAAACAAGAATTCTTAAATATTTTTTAAGCTAGTTTTGTAATGTTAGTGAATTGACAACATGATCAACAAATCTATGCACATCCTCTACCCTAAGTTTGTGTATAACAATAAAATCAAGGAGGAAATTGTTTTTTACAAATATATTGAAGTTCACCTATATGACAAGCTCAATTTGAGTTATAATATGGAAAGAATGATTAATGGAGATTGAAATCTCTAATTTGGCCTTGAGAAAAATTGTGGGAAAATAAATCTATGGTTTTGGGAAAAAATAATATCCTCTTTAATATGCTTGTTATGATATTTATATTATATCATTATAATGTTGGAAGTTGTCACATTTTCAAAGAAATTTGGAGAAAATCAATCAAATCTAGACGTTTTTTTATAATTAACAAAATCTTAAATATAAAACAATATTCCATATCCAAATATTCTTTTAGAGGTTTGCCTTTCATAAATTGATCTTATATCATTATAACATTGGAAGTTGTCACGATTGAATTTAGATAAAATCAATCAAATCTAGAAGTTTTTTATAACTAATAAAATCTTAAATTATAAAACAATATTCCATACCCAAATATTCTCTTAGAGTATGGGCTTTCAGCTATTAATAATAAGGCTATGTTTAGCTAATTAATTACAAGCACAAAAAAATCAACTTAAACACAAAGGATTCCTAGCATTGCTTCAAATAGCAATGAAAATCAACAAGACATAAGAGAGGGTGATGTAGGGGCATTGATTCTTGGCTTAACCATTAAATGATAGTCATGGGAGGTCTCTTTAAACTATTGAGACTACCAAAAGTACTATAATAATTAAAATTAATGCGAAGTTGTAGTGTAATTGATAGTTTGAGAATCGAACAAAGTTACTGTACTATAAGAACTTCATAACCTCAAATTTAGAAGATTAAAATTAACTTCTTATTTAGGCATCTTAAAAAAGTTTTACATTTTCAGTTCTTTAAATAACAAGAAATGTTGCAGAGCAACAAGTCCCTGCCAGAGATTCTAAAAATATATAGAATCCTCTCCAGATGCATTGTTAATACAAGGGAATATATATATATATATATATATATATATATATATATATATATATATATATATATATATATATATATATATAGATATATATAGATATATATAGATATATATATATATATATATAGATATATATATATATATATATAGATATCTATCTATATATATATATATATATATATATATATATATATATATATATATAGATAGATAGATATATATATCAAGGCATATTCTATATACTAATTCATATCAATGAAGATGCATATAGAGGTTTATTTATGCTCATTTGGAGAACCAAAGAAATAACACAGAAAAAAAATCTTTAGGCCAAGAAAATAGTTTGAATAGTATCACGTAGCCTATCAATTATGAAACTATAAAATAATTACATATAATGAATGGTTAAGTTCCTTCATGATGTAAAGTAGAACTAAAACTACGAGTGCAAGAAAAGACAATTGTGACTACAAATAACATTTAATCAGTATTCTAGTCCACCTATATAGTCTCTGGAAAAAAATTAGGCCAAGAAAATGGTATGAATAGTATCACGTAGCCTATCAATTATGAAACTATAAAATAATTACATATAATGAATGGTTAAGTTCCTTCATGATGTAAAGTAGAACTAAAACTAAGAGTGCAAGAAAAGATAATTGTGACTACAAGCAACATTTAATTAGTATGCTAGTCCACTTATATAGCCTCTGATGGCTCTGTCTCCTCTTCGAATCTATAAATTCTAGATCAACTACTTTTTCTACTAACATTGATGCCTTATTGTAAAATCTCTTAAAGTTATGCACGATTTCTTGTTGAGCTTTTGAATGTTTATGAAAATTTTTCCTTTCACTCTTTTAAGATGTCACTATATTTCTTTATTGTACACATATATTTTTTTATTGGTTCTTGTGCTCCTTAGTAAGTGAAATTTTGTAGCTCAAGGCACTAGCCAAGACCAACTTCCTCTCGAGATGCACTGTTAATACAAAGGTAAAATATATTTTCTAGCTCAAGGCACTAGCCCGGACCAGCTTTGATATATGTGACCTCTTTGTGGGGATGCACCCACCCTGCTCCCTTAGGTTTCCTCCTGGTAACATAGTTGAAGGATCACCAGACTTGCCCATCTACCTACTACCTTAGACACACTTTATATGCTAGACATAGTGAATGAAAAAGAAACAATATAGAACACACAACTACACAGAAGGAAGAAACATTTAGATTGCCTTAGTACTTGGCAAGAAATGACTACATCATTACAAGACCACTTGGATGTCAATACATAATCTAAATAATGGCACCAGTTGGAGTGTTTATTTGCATTAACAACATGGAAAAGAAGCACCAGTGTTTCAAAGCACGCTTACAGGAAAATTGTAGCGTTCCAAGATTATTTGCTGACATCATCTAAACCTCATATAGTGTTCCAAGATTATTTTATCAAAACATCTGAACCTCATAGCAATGGTGGGGTAACCAAGGAACCCAAATCTTGAAAGAAATCTCATACCAAATCTGAGAAAAAAATGAAAAAGGAAAAAATCAAAATCTGTAAATTGGAACAGTTGCAAAAATGCACAATTGCACTTCTGAACAGTGATAAAATAGAAGCTACTTTCTCCTAGGTGAAGCAAGTGATCAGTAAGGGCCAGTACTCCATCCATAAATAAGGTTGTTTGGTGAAGGCTAAGTAAATAAAGGTATGTTTGGATGGTCTAACATGTAGCATAAGGGGTAAGGTAAAAGGTTAATATATGTCGTCTACCCTACTGATCAGATTCATGGCTTCAGCAACAGGTTGGGCCTCTAAACTGCTGCATCAAAATAGAAATAATAAGCATATTTCCAAAATATCCTATTCAATCCTTATATAAGTCAAACTCTAATGAGGGATTGGTCTAGAGAGTTAGCTATTGTGATATCGATAGATAACTTTACCCTGAACTATGAAGTGAGATAGAAGCAATATCGATAAATAGATCTACAAGCCTCTATTCCTCATAGGAAAATTCACTGAACAGACAAATTTACTAAATTTTTTGAACAAAAATACCATAAGAAGTGTAATTAAAAGGATATTGAAGCTCTGTAACAAGTGACAATATATACATAATAATCTTCAGCTTCTATTGACAGTTTGAAAAAACAATTCAAAGTTGCTGCAAAAATGTGTTGAGTTTGTCAATGTGAGTTTGGTTGATTGGTAAATTGGGGGTGTTAAAATCACTCCCACCACGGTTCAAATCCCTCAACAGACATGATCATCTCTCACGAGCTAGCGTGCATGTGTTTGAGGGTTGTTTGTTGTAGTTGATCCCAGGTGAAACTTCCGGGTGACTTTGGAGAAACAGATAATCCCCAGCTACTCTTTGTTAGAGAATACCTGACTAAGTGTGTGAGACATAGGTGTTTCATCGTACTAAATTCTCATAATGGGAAAATTGTTGCTTGCTTGTGTTGGGTTGTGCTTAATAAAGTGAGGGCATTGCAATGCCTCCCACCAAGGTTCAAATCCTCCCAGAGACATGCTCACCCCACGTGGGTTGGTGTGCCTGTGTTTGAGGTTTGTTTTTTGTAGTTGATCTCAAGTGCAAGTCCTGGGTGAATTTGGAGAAATGGATAACATCCAGTCACTGGCCTTTGTTAGAGAATGGCTGACTAAGCATGTGAAACATAGGCACTTCATTGTACTAAATTCTCATACCGGGAAAGGTGTTGCTTTCTTGTGTTTACCCATACATCAAAAAAATGTGGAGTTCAACAACTTTGAAGATCCATCTGAATTGAACTAAATAGGTGGTACAAGGAAGGTTTCAGTCAAGTTTCTAGATTTCTGTTTACTAGAACAAACCATATTTTAGGAAATTGGCATACGACTATAACCCTATTGCACTAGACTTAGAAGCCAACATAACTCTATAACAAGGAGCAGAGGAAAAACATATGAAAGGGGAAAAATCACATGTATGGGGTAAAGGGAAATGTTGCTCAATTAAAATTATGGAAATTGAGAACCTGTTTAACAGAGACATGGTCCATGACATCTATATTTAGTACATATAATATTTTTCTCGTTTTTTTGGGTAACTTGGACCATTACAAAATTCCAGCTACAAAGGACATGCTTATTCTATACACAACAAGTATAAAATAGGTTCTAGACTTTTAGCCAATGTTAGCAGGGTTTATGACAAAGAGGGATAAAGTTTAATCATTCTTCTACTAGATCACTTTTGTGTTGAACTCTAAGGCAAAAATACATCTCAAATATCTTCAATCCCTTGAGACCCTGATTTTTTTTTTCAAAGAAACCTTAGATGAGATTATCCCCAAACTAGTTTTGTCAGACTCTCCCAAGTCCAAGTTGACTCCTAACTTTGAATATATCTCAGATATCTTCAATCACTTGAGACCCTGAAATTTTTTCAATGAACCCCTTAGATGAGATTATCCCCAAACCAATTTTATCATACTCTCTCGAGTCCAATTTGATTCCTAACTTTTACTCTCTTTGAAGAAATGAAATCACCTTAGCACGTCTGAGTCTATTCTCACAATTTTGATCCCTGAATATGATTCAAAATCCAAATCAAACAAGTCAGATTGACTTAACGAGTTTAATTCAATTGTGTTTCTATAACAGATACAAAAAACAAAAAGGAATACCTGTTTGTTTATTTTCCTGGCCCAAGTTTATAAGAGGAAACCAGTAGACCTATCAGCTATCCAAAGCCCATGGTGTTTGTTGTATGCAATGTCACCTTTGAACTTTGAAACAAGTTATTATTAAAAAAATTCATTATGTGCAAATTTAGATCTTTCTATTAATGAAAATATCATTTTCCCTTAA
The DNA here is from genome assembly GCA_031772625.1 of Pinus tabuliformis. Lineage (NCBI taxonomy): Eukaryota > Viridiplantae > Streptophyta > Pinopsida > Pinales > Pinaceae > Pinus > Pinus tabuliformis. The sequence goes on along the minus strand of CM062806.1, from coordinate 237,475,139 downwards.
ATTTAGTGTATCATTAATTGTTTTAGTTCTGAAGTCATCTCTCGAGTTTTTCCCAAGTCCATGTCAACTCTTATGCTTGGACCTACCTATATCATTCTAAGAGATGAGTTTGGTTACTTTGCAACAAACATTTCTTTCTACCTGGACCATTTTCCATATTTCCAATCTTTTTCACTGCTTTTATGTTCTTCAGTCTTCCATCCTTTCTATCTTCCCCTATTCTAGAATGTATATTAGATCTATATAGCCCTAAAAGCTAATTCAACTAGGTCAGATGCTTAGAATTCATCTACCTTTGAAACAAGACAGGAATCCTTTCTTCAATTCTTCTATTATTTTGACAGGAATGACGAACTAAGATTTTGATATTGTGAACCTTTCTTGATAAGACTCAGAATTAATGCCACTCGTAAATGAGAGAATAAAAACTTTCCATAGATATATGGTTGGCTTCCAAAATAGCAAGTCCAGTTATGCAAAAGCCTCTGAATGGCTTACCTATCCCCTAGAATGAGGCTTTCATAGTATATATAGATATAATCAGTTCCTATAGATGAAGCAACCACTTTATTATTAAGTCTCTCTAGAACCAATATTGCTAATATGGATTTCTAGAAAAAACTTAAATTTTCATATTACATTTGCATTTGATCAGGTCTAATATGTGAAGCTGGAAATAACCAAAATATACCTATATCAGTTGCAATTTTTCTAGGATAAACATGTACGACCAACAAATTTAAAACTAACTATAATGCAGGAACATATTTTCAATGTCAGTGTTTGTGCGTCCAAGAATTAGCAGAACTGATGAAAACTCACAAAAAAACATTGTATAAAATTTCATAATTGTAACAAAAACTCTAACATTTTCAAACAGAGATGGATGAAGCATATCCAATACAAATTGAAGATGAAATGACAATTAACATCAAACCCTTTATGCAAGTTGACTTGGCGAATTCCATTACCTTGAAAAAAAATGTCTAGGACACAAAAAAGAATAGTATTTAACCAAAAATTTGGCGCTTCCTAAATATACTCAAATACATAATTGAATGTGAGATAATAGCATTATCCCGCTTCCACTGTGCAGAATTTGTTTTGGCATGGCACATTGTGGTATAATAGAAGAATTTAAGTAAACCTTCAAAATGCACATCACAGTTTTAGTCTGGGATGTTAGAGATAATAAGGGGAGATAAGTAAGCTCCTGAACAATAGGCATAGAAGTGTGCTGGAATCCAATTGGATCCCAACTAGCTTATAGTACAGTATAAGGCAGTTGAGCATCATAAATGCAAAAATTATTGCACCCATTTTTGTTGATGATCTTAAGTGTGCATCCAATCATACTTAGTGACAGTCAAACCTTTGGAACATGTTTCGTCCTAAACGATTTCCTCAGATATCTCCAACTGGATTCCTAGCTTGAAGCATGGCAGTGACTATTCCAAGATGAACATGGAGCAGGAACGACATACATAATAATGGCACTACATCATTGACATGTCATAAACATTCTACATCTGCATGCTCTTTAAAATAGATCCAAAGAAAATAGTCTCTATGCTAGGAATAAACCATATAAAATGAAATAGGTTACCAAAATTAGACTTAACTTTCCATGATATGCAGTAAAAGTACAAGCCAAACTTTTCAACTAGATCCTGCAGAAACCTACCATTTCACAATGTTTGTGAGGAAGTGTACTTATGAAGGAAAATTTTGCACAGAGATGCCTGGGGTGACGATAGTCTCAACATGCAATCTACAAAGTTCAAATAATTGAGTAAGAATCGACCACATAGACCTATGAAAAGAAACTGTAAATGCATTCCACTAAAATATTTACCTAAATATTGTAATATGGCACTCTCTGTAGTGGTGGTAGGTGGCCAACTGACTGTAATTTTTGAAAACAGATATCAAGTTATGGATTACTGTTAGTTGAAGAAGACTTGCCATGTTGTAAAAAAAAAAATTTAGAGGATCAAACAGATAAGATGAAAAATGATCCTAATGGAATATGTCGGTCAAATGGAAGAGTCACTAATGTGATTTAACAGGGGACAACAGTTGCATTCTAATTAGCAAGGGCTAGTCTCAAACCGACTCAACAAAAAGGATTAACTTTACTAATGTAGTCTGTCTTAATATGTGGAGAAACAACTTGTCTTGTTTTAAATACAAAATTCCATTAATACCAAAAAAAGCATTAAAATACTAATGTAGTATGTCTTAATATGTGGCATCGGTTTCACAAAATACCAAGTTTCCCTATGTAATGTACCTAGGGAGGGTATGCATTGTACTCAAGAAGGTACAATACCTAGGGAGTATTTACTAGTACCACCCAAGTTCTCACTTGGTGCAAAATTCCAAATCACAAGTGTGAGACCCCAAGGGAAACTTAGGCAAGCTACCCATTACCACTTTAATAACCTTGCCTTTCTCAATTCATACTAGGTGAAGCCTAGTGGAGATTTCCTATGGTTGACTCAACTCAATGTCTGTAGTATGAAGTGGGAACAAGAGAAAGCATAGAAACAAAAAAAAAAAAGGAAAAATGTTTTTGGATTCTATGTTTTGAGGTGGTGGATGAAAGGAAATATCAGTGCCTTATTATGTTTGGGCTATGGGAGCACACATTTTATGTCAAAGGGAGAATCTAAAGATGGATTAGGGGCTATAAGCAGACAAGGTGACACAACCTATAGTAGCTCTAATTTGGTTACTAGACTTACAAGTCTGATGGTTGAGAGTGTCTATTTAAGATTCACTACTGAAGGGAACAACTTAGGGTGGCCCCTATCAAAGACTATCTACAAAGGCACTGTATCAAGTGATGTCATAACCCTAATGTTTTCATCTTGAAGGAAATTAACACAAAAGGAATTTGGAAAATGGAGGGAAAACCTAGACGTTAATCCTTTCCAATGAAACAGCATTGCTCTTCTATAGCCCTATGTTGAGTCCGGCATCCATAAACCTGCAAATAAAGTTCAAAATGGTGCACCTTGAAAAAATTTTGCCACACATATACAAATTTGTATGTATGACATACCATAAATTAGACAACCCATAAAACCCCTTTTCCAAAATCTTGGATCCTTTCTACTTAGACATTATTTCATTCAACAAAATTCTCAATTACAAATGGACAGAGCAAACTCTTTCAGAGGTTTTATCTCAATGCTCTTCTACAATAAAATAATATTCTCCTTATGTGTATCAAGTTTCAACTAGTTCTTAGCATGGTGCCAATGTACTTTGCAAGAGGGGTCTCTCATTTTTGTACATTTGAATATGCATATCCAAGTGCAAACGTGGGGAGGGGTGGAGGTGGGGAGGGGGATGGAAATAATCCACCCACATGAGCTAATGGGCTACTAGAAAATGCATAATGGATAAATTGCCACCTCAAGGATATTATCTTACCCAATCTACACACTCTCAACCTTCAAGCAATGACATAAACATAAAGTAAGTCAAGTTTCAAGAGAATGTCGAGAGAAGCAAAGGCATTGACCCCAAACAAGAGCACCAAAGTGGTCTGTCACTTTGACAAATTTCTAAATATTCCTCTAGCCATCATGATTATCCAACACATGACAATGATGGATAGTTGATCCTAATCCCACAACTGAAGGCTTGGGGCTTCCTTCCAAGGATGAAGACTCTCCTCCTCGAATGGGTTTAATTCTTGCAACATCATGGTCTATCCACTGACTCTTGCCCAATGACCTTGTTGTTTATATGTTTGTTGTTTTATGATTTGGGCTTTATGGAACTTTAGTTTTGGAGACCTTGCATGGCCTTTTTAAACTATATGGGCCATTTTCCTTACAGTTTTAGCTTGTGGTGGTTACCTCACCACCTTTTTTTTGTAAAATAGATGTCAATGGAAATCTGAAGAATTTTATCCAAATGCAAAATGCTAAAATATAAAGGACATTATATCATCCACTGAAGTAATCGCTCGAACTTCATGGGACCCTGGGTAAAAATGAATGAAAACCCATCTAAATATATTATGAAAAGACCTTGGCATGAATACCTACATGTATCTCTCCCTTTTGATTAACATGTACAATATATGGTGTTTTCCTAGCCCCTTCTGAGTTCTAAATTACAAATGCATCTTTTATTCTCATAACTCGGTGCTGGAAAAATAAAGGAGAGACTATTTATATGAAACCCTTACGATTATTAGTTTTTGGTATTGTTCCACCAAGTTTTCCCTAAGGAATTTATTACAGAGAATCTTATTGGTGATTACATTGTGTGGCCATTTTCGTTCTTATTCTCTTGCTAAAAAAGGCACAGGGTGCTTATGAATCCATTGCCCATTGATTCAGAGATTAAATGGTCTGGATCAACAATTGGTGAGTTCTAGGATCCTCAAAATGTGAAAAAGGTCGCTACCATCTCCTGAAATTCTGTGACATTGAACAAAATTTCCAAGTAAAGTTTTGTTCAATAGTCTTGAAGAACTAGAACCACCACAATCTAGCTACACCATTGGTGCAAATCCTTAGCAAATGTGGCAAAATAATTTTTTTTTAAACATGGTATACTTGATCATGTTACTTATACAGGTTTCCATCTATTTTACCAGAATCCAAAGAGAAAATCACTGGTGAGATGATGCAGGCTACGCTACAACATGCCAATAATATTTTTATCCCCACAACTAATATATAGGTCAGGGTACAAAACCTAGATCTTTGAAATACTTGTGCTCCTAAGCACTACAAGCAGGGATGCATCCAAAAACACCAAAAAACTCATTTCCAAAATTCCTACACCTTTGTCTAACTGCAAACACATCTGATGTCGATTGGGTCTAGCTCCACTGGTTAGGTGGAATGATTGTTATCCTCCCTATAATGGTTCTATTCCTGCCAGTGACATGTTGATATGGCCTTTGGCCCTAAGGAATTTGCTTAAGCCCGAGTTCCATCCTCAAAATGAGGCAAATTTCCCTGGGTTTTCTCAAGATATATTTTGCAAAAAGCATTTTAGTCAATTGGGTCTATCCCAAGCAATTGAGGGGCAATGTTATCCCTCCACACCCAGGACCAATTCTCACAAGGGAAATGTTGATCTCTTAATGAATGTATTGTTGATTGCCCCGTGCCCCAAATAATTTGGGTTTACCCTAGATACCATCCTCAGAATGAGAGGAAGTGCCATGATATATATTCCAAAAAACAATTTGTAAATTGGGGCTAGATTGGGTGGTTGTAAGAAGTGTTAACCTTCCAATATTAGGATATACATGCAATGAAATATATGTGGGATATTCTTGTTTGAATTAGAATGGCAGCTCAGGCTGAGAACAACATGAGGTAAGTGTGTAAAACTAGCAAGAAACCTATTCTAGATACAGTGTTCCACCCTAGCCTAGGAATGACATTTTTAAGGGTTCACATGTGTGCATAAAAAGCACCTCACCCCACCTCAAGCCTCGCACTCCACTATCTGAGCAGATCTTCCATGAGGTCAATTAGTAGGGGGAATTAGCACTAGGGGAATTTATAATTCCTCCCTACAAAACTCGGCTGAAGTTGTAGAGGTATAAAGTCACAGGGAAGCACTATCCATAACAACATATAGCAAGGTTCCATAGGGATTTTGAGTTGTCGTTTTTGAGTGAGATGTGTGTCCAATCATTTCTTTTTAATTCATCAATCTAGCTTTTATTGGACTTGAACCATTGAATCTGGCTTCATCGGACATCCCTAACCCTAACCCTAATGAACCTAGTGGATATCACCATCACGTGTGGATAACATTGCTTCAAATACAAGACCCAGTAGGGTAGACTGAACGCATGAACTCATGCACCCAACACACTTAGAAAACTACACCATTCACAAAATAGACATTCATTCATGTCCTCCCCTAGATGGGTAACTGTGCCTTCCTAATTGAAGACAATACATTCATACATGTGCCTCATCTAGTGATCCTACTAAACTATTGAGCCTCCATTAGAGGATCTCTTATGGGCCATCTACTAAACATCAAATTTCCTCTGTACAAGCTGGAATGTATTTGTTGAAGGATGATGTTGTTGCCGAAGGAGAACAACTACTGAGAAATAGGTAAATCTAAGACTACCTCCACTCTTGTATCAGATAAAAGTAAAATTACTGTCAAATTAAGCAATATTGTTAAGCAATTTTCTCTTTGTATATTCAACGAGCCAAAAATGAAAAATATTATATCATATGTGGGTACATGGAGCAGTTAGAAATCAATCTACTGCCATAGACTGAAATAGAGTACAACCCTTTTACAAGGCCTATGGTACCAAGTGCAATGTCTAGTTTAATCACACTAATATTCATTGGCTTGTAGCAATCTTCTTTTAGAAAAAACTAAAAGATATTTATTATGCTTTGAATTTCAAATGCTTGTTAAAGAATCAAGTGGTAGCTGAAAAGAACAACTCAAACTAGGTGATATCAAAACAAAATAATTTAGTATTTCCAAGACAAAATAACATTACTGATGTATCTCTGAATTCCATGAAAACAAAACAATTTGATGTATTGAAATGATACTAGGAGATTAGTAAAGAGGATCAAATTAAGTGATGTTATGGCCACACCATTGTATCCATTTATGATTCGAGCAAAGAGACTCAACAACACCAAGAACATCGAGTGCCCTCCAAGACAATGTAGTCCTTGTGGTTTGTAGAGAGTATTCTCACTCTAACATCGGGCTCTTCAAACCAACTCTGCAAAAGGTCATTACAAATGTAAAAAATTAGCAAGACACAAATTTGGTAGTAAATATGACCAAAAGAAGAACTAGTGCAAACAATTTTCACAATCCTGCTTTTGAAATCAACATTATAATCTCCTTAGCATTATGATCAGCTGTCAGTGTTCTTCCCAAGTCAGCGAACTCAGCTCCACCTTGATAAAGTGTAATTGCATAAAAGGAATATCGGTCTAATGCCAATAGGTCTCCTACGATGAATGCGCAAGAACTTAGTACATAGACCATTTTTCTCTTCGCTTACCTACCTAGGGCTTATTTCCCTTTCCAAATATCAATAATTCTTGTCCAAGAAAACATAAAATAAGAATAATATTTTACTATATTCTAAAAGGTGAAGATGTTGAAATCATGCCACAAAGTGAAAGGAAATCAAATATATTTCCTCAAACCACCAAATATATAAAGAAAACAACAATAATTATAAAAATAAAACTAGATTTATTGATCTATGCATGAAATGAGTCAAGCGACTAAAAAAATCTAACCAAAACAAACCAAAAATTTCAAACTTGACAAAATCCTCTAAACAAGCAACAAACAAACTGCTAAAATTTTCTAAGATATCAGAGCTAGATATCAATGCAATTTCATGTACTTGAATAAGTCCATTGTTTCTTAGTGTTAGACTTCTTAAATTAGTTATTTATCATTTAATACTAGGACACTATCTATGTGAAAAGAAATAGGTCCCAGCTTCATCAAATCCAACTTCATTTCCAATCAAAGATAAAATCCAAAGGACACTAACTCGCTACTCTTGGATGGTGCTAAAGTTAAATACACAAAATAACAAAAAATAAAGATATGATAAAAAAAAATAGACCTGCAAGATTGTATTGGTTGAATGTGACAGGGACACCAATAACTGAGACTAGAGAGATTTGTAGAATGCGGTAGTTACTACTGTGTGTCTATTTTGTGATTAGTCATATGGTGGAGAGAACTACCAAGAAGGGACGTTGGTCTCGGGAAATTATAGTAGGGAGATCCATAGAGAATTTATGTAAAAGGAAGATGAGAAGTGTTGTCTTCAAGTTGGTTTATGTTATGGTAGAATTTTGTTGGTGATAAGTGGTAACAAAACACTTACATCAATAGGTAAAAAGTAAATTTGGGGCATGAATTGGACTGACTCATGTTATCTCATCCATTAATGGTCCTAACAACATGTGCGGAGCCAAACAACTTAGTACCTAAAAGACTTGAAAACATGGCTGACAAATGACTAACAAGAAATGGCTAACAAATGACTTGAAAGCCTTGTTAAATTTGTTATTTATGTGAAAAGAAATAGGTCCCAACCTCACCAAATCCAGCTTTATTTCCTGTCACAGATAAGAAACAAACAATGTAATGATTAAATATGAAACATCAATCTTAAAATAACACACATCAAAGTAATGTCGCTACAATGTTACAATGAAAAATACAAATATAGAACCTATTTTTACCTGAAGTTGACATATAGTAATCTTGCATGATCAATGGAACATGTATACCAAAAAAGAGTCCTAGGGTATTTCAATTTCCCAGTCCTCATCTTGGTCCTCATTTTCTAAATTGTAAACATGATATTCTCTAAATGAACTATCATTATGAGCCTCGAAAACATTGTGCTCTATATCAAGTTCATTAGAGAGATTTGTTATATTTTTTTGTCCCCTTCTATTACACTCTGATCGCCAAAGAGTTAGTGCTCTTTCATATGGAAAATTGTCAATGTCATACTTTGTTACATATAATCTTAAACATGTATCCACATGTTTATCAAGCTTGTTCCTCAACTTCAACTTCAAGAATGATAATGCACTAAACATTCTCTCATCCTCCACTGATCCCAAAATCATGGTTTGACACAAATCTGCTAATTTGAAATATTCTGATATGTTTTCTTGCAGGTATTGGCTAGCACTTAAAGTAGTCCATAATCTTGTTATAGCACCATTTTCATAAGGATTCTCCAAAAAAGGATATTGCTTCCACATTGTTTTATAAAAGCGTCCACCTTGTTGATACAATTTTGATGAATCTAAAATACCTTCAATTTGTTCTCCATGTATCGATACTTTCTTGCAAAAATGGTCTACTAAACATTTTAATCTTTTTTGACAATGATTCAGCTTTTAAAGTTCTTGGACATTGACAATTGTTCCAATATTGAGGGTATACCACACACATGGCCTCCAACAATTCATCTCGAGGAAATCGTTCACTTATCTCTAATGATAGTGATCTTGCAATTTCTATCAAATTTTGTCTCACTGAAATCACAATATTATCAAATTGGTCTCTTGACACAGGGCAATCTTTGGTGATTCATCTCGTCTTACTAATATAATGAAAGGGAACCATATACCCACGGACTGCAATACATAGTATCCCTTTTTCGTCAAACGTCAAAAAAATTTCAGTATTTTCTATATTGATGATCTCAGTCCAACTCTTAAACTCTAGAACAGTAAAAGAGTCTAGCATCATATACAAATTATCCAATGCAAGACATGCTGACTTTCTCACATTTGTGTATTCCGCAATATACATTGTGCGATTCTGAGACATTTTCACGAGGACATTCATTTCATGTAGCATAGGAAGAATTCTAGCCAATGTCAATAATGTCTCTATATTAGTTAGTCGAGAAAGAAGATCTTGAGCTTTGTCTACATTATAGAAATTTTCATACATCAACCCTACCAAAGATTTGAACTCACTAAATAGTCTTTGAGCTGGCCCATTTAATGAGATCCATCTTGTATCAACATCTTTCAGTAGTTTTTTTCCATCTATAATACCATCTGCAAATTGTTGAAACTCTAAATATCATTTGGGACTACGAGAAAAGTATGCATGAGTCTCATGTACAAGATCTTCAACTTTTGAAAATGATGGAAACTTGCTTATTATTTTAAATGCAAGATTCATCCTATGAGCCATACAATGAATATTAAGCATATATGGTGAAGTTGATAGTTGTAGCCTAACACAAAGGCCATTCCTTTGTCCTTGCATTACCGCTGCTCCATCTACTCCAACACATACCAACTTTTTTGCAATCATTAATTGATCCATACCACTTTCCTTCAATCCATTAAGAACAAGTTCATAAATATTTTCAGCTGTAGAAGTCTCTCTCATCTTATTAATCCCAAGTAGATAGGAATGCCTAATATGGTCATTAACCATATAAATGCTCATGCAAATCCATGAAGTATTATCTATAGTCGTAACCTCATCTAAAGACAATGCCAAAAACCTAGCATTTGCAATCTTCTCTTTCAAATCATCCTTTTCTACTTGAGCTAGATATCCTGCCCATCCCCAACCACTGGTTATAGACCAATGAGAAGATGGAAAGTTTGGCACTTGAAGAAAAGATAGAAATTTCATGTGATCTGGATAATCTGTCATAGGATGACCTTTAGATAAGATGTGAAATACAGTGCTCAATTGTATCGTCTTGGATAACAAACTTCTTTCCATCGTCTTTTCAAATAGAGATATGATGGTTCCTCTACCTGCCTCAAGTTTCCTCTTACTTATTAAATATTTTTTATATTCTTCTACATATTCAACATGTCGACATTCCTCAGAAGATTTCCATCTAACAATAGATTTCTCTTTACCATTTACAATTTTCTTTTCATACACCTTTCTTGCATGCTTTTGTACCGTATCTAGCTTCATCTGAAATTTCACTACCTTTTGAGTTTTCCAACTACATGCAATACATCTAACTTGTCATAAAACCTTCTCATTTGTAGGAGGTATTTCTTCAATAAATGGAAAACTTGAGACCCAATTTTCTTGGAATCATCTCCCTATGGTCCACTGGCCTCTTTTCCTTTTCCGCGAATGGATTGTGTCACTTTCCAAGGAAAAATATTTAACATTTTCATCACCAATTTCTGTTGAAACTGCATTTATCTCACAATGACCACTTAAGGAACCTATTATTTCATCCATCGTATGGATATCAAATGCATGTACATAAGAGTTAACCTCTCTTGCAGTAACAGATTATTCAAAGGAGCTTGAATCATGAAGAGAATGTGTATTTTTGGATGGAGCCTTTTGAAAGTATGATAATACATCTGTTTGCCTTGATGGTTTCTTCCCATGATTATCTTCTGACATCTCACTGAATATTCCACAAGTAAAATTTCAAATCGATCTACAAACCTGCATTAACAGTTTCCAAGTGTTGATATATGCTTCATATAAATTCACTTGTTCATAGAAAATAGAATTGTACTTTGCAAAAGAATTGTTGAGTCAACATTGAAAGAAAATATATCAGAAACTAAATTTTGAGGCAAAATGGAATTTCACAAAAATTATTTAACAATGATAATGGGAAACTATTAAATTTTAAGACATAAAATATAATAGTTCATTTGTATAACATTGAAACATCACTTATGTGATCAGAATGAAAAATGTCTCAGGACGGACAACGAAATAGGTTTTTGCTCCCTAGCTTCTGCTTGAACGGCGTCACCACGAGGCTGGGGTTCCTTGCACCGACATGCAAGGACAATGGCCAAGGTGAAAATGCCTTTCGAAGTGGACTGAGTAACGGATGAGAAAATCTCACCTACTGAAAGTCAAGGCTTCTTTCTGACCAATCACCAGCCTTAGGAAGATGAGACTTCAAGAGAAACAATCAAATCTGAAGATATATGAGTTGATGGATGCCATTGCTCAGTTGGCTTGGCATTCTCTGTTTTATAAATCAAACAGTGTAAGTGGAACTGTTTTGAGGAGTTCAGAAGGTTTAAGCATGTCTACTTCTCGTTTTGGGCAAATGGTGAACATTGAACCTTAGCAAATAATACAGATCCAGAATTATCAAAACCTACATTTTGCTTTTTATGATCAAAGCAAACCTTTGTCATTGAAGGATCTCCTTTATGATATACCAGTCAAGGGTAAAGCTGGCCAAGTTTCTTAGTGATAAAAACATAATCTTATATGATCTGGTTAAAAAAAATATTCAAATTCTGCTTGGCTTCTTGCTAAAGATATTTCCTCAGGAGGTTTTTCATTTTGCAGCATTCTCAAAAATTTTACAGTCTGGAGTGTCAAAGAAAGTTATCTCAGGAATGTTCTCAACTATGATCAAAAGTCTAAAGACCTACCTGTTTTTACTGACATCTAAGTGACAACAATTTTCTCATGTAATTCTTCTTAATGTCAATTTTTTCAAGGGGTTGTGCTCCAAGTGGGCTATTAGAGCCTGCCAACCCGCAACTTCAATGATCAAAATATTCAAGGCAATACAGTCAGTACAGAAGAAATATATTTTATAGATATAGTGTCATCATGCAATACCTGCCAACAAAACAATTTAAGCCTGACCAACTTGTAGGATGTTGTAAGTCAAGACTCAGATTTAAAGGTTGTCCTGCCTTTATTACAAATTTCTATCTAATTTTGTAGTATAAGTTGTAGCATAAGATATAAGGATGAAAAACAATGTAGATAAGGCAAGATAATTTTATTTAAGTCTAAATAAAGCCCGACAGATAGATAAATGGGACTAAGGAGTACATCCAGTGATGCCAATATGTAGGGGAACCCTTATATGGTCTGGTTAAGAAAAATATTCAATTTCTACTTGGCTTCTTGCTAAAGATATTTCCTCAAGAGGTTTTTCATTTTGCAGCATTCTCATAGATTTTTCAGTCTGGAATTATCTCAGGAATGTTCCTCAACTATGATCAAAAGTCTAAAGACCTACCTGTTTTTACTGACATCTAAGTGACAGCGATTTTCTCATGTAATTTTTCTTAATGTCAAATTTTTCAAGGGGTTGTGCTCCAAGTGGGCTATTAGAGCCTTCCAACCTGCAACTTCATGGATCAAAATATTCTAGGCAATACAGTCAGTACAGAAGAAATATATTTTATAGATATAGTGTCATCATGCAATACCTGCCAACAAAAAAATTTAAGCCTGACCAACTTGTAGGATGTTGCAAGTTAGGACTCAAATTTAAAGGTTGTCCTGCCTTTATTACAAAGTTCTATCTAATTTTGTAGCATAAGATATAAGGCTGAGAAACAATGTAGATAAGGCAAGATAATTTTATTTTAAGTCTAAATAAAGCCTGACAAATAGGTAAATGGGACTAAGAAGTACAAACAGTGATGCCAATATGTAGGGGCACCCTATGCTACCCCAAAAGCATAAAGAAAAATATAACAAGATCAAACAAGAGAACATGAACTAAATATGAGATCAAAAAAGTGGAGAGAGGATAGAGTGTAAGAGATTAACTAGAGGTACATAAGACAAGATGAAGAGGAAAAGGGTAAAAAGAAGACTCTACCATGGAATCAATCACTGAGAATGATCCAATACACCGTCTAACGATATTGTCTAGGCCCTGAAAAGTACCCATTCCTGAGAGGACCTAGTTAGATGATCCTGGGAGGCATCTGCCAAACATGAGCATACCTTCTCTGCACATTCAAGGGCAGTGAAGTTATGGCTTAAAGGGTGTGCATCATTGAACCTTTTGATGAAAGAAATTCGTAACCAAGCAAGCCACTAATTCTAACTTGTATAAGAAAGAATTTGCATTGAAATCTTCTGGCAATTGGAGAGAAAAACCTTGGGATTGGCAGGGTATTGTTCAAAAACACCAATACAAATTGAGAGAAGCCTTACGACAATGGTTTCAAAGATACCATTAACATCAACCATAGGGATATTTAAATTTTCTGAGATGAGAAATCCACTTCTGCTAAATATCTTGGATCATTCCCCAAATGGTTCAACAATGTAGGCCACTTTACTTGTTAAAAACGTATTGTTAGTGGTTTATCAAAGTCCAAATGACCAGGGTAAATGGAAAGATAATGTTAAATATGAAAAATCCATTGCATGCTCTGAAAAAATAGCAGAATAAGTGGAAGCAAAGAGTCAGCCATGGGTAAAATTAAGAGAAAAGAAAATGTTTGCAATGCTTGACATGGTCTAGTCAAATATTATGCATACTATGAGCAGCTCCAGTGTTGTATATAAAAATAGTCACCGTGGATAAACTTGGCAGCAAAATAAAGCAACATTCAATACAGTTGAGCATACCTTATAAAGTTCTCATATGTTGAAACGCACTCACGTGTTGAATACTATGATCTCTATTAAACTTTTCTATCAGATGTAAAGAGGTCATTATCAATCATCACTTCCTCAATACTTCCACCATGGTACAAGGCCTCAGCCACAATCAGAATGGACCATTTCCTGAAAAGTCTATATACCATTCAGGTTAATTTTGAAGCCAAATCTTCTTTCCAAAAGATGAAATCCAAATCAGCATAATGATACTTCTACATGTTTGTTCAGCTTTAGTTGATTCTCTTTTGCTTGTGGGGTAATAGGCAGATGGAGAGAATCTTTAACAAAATTTGATATCCAACCCTTAAAAAAAATTCATGGTCTCTTGCAACCACGGTTATATGTGCTTCCAAACCAGCGGAAGCATTCAGCTTTGGCTGGCAAAGTGATTATCACCCCTGTTCCAACTGCAGGAGGCATGAATCAACCTAATTTGGCCTTCTAGAACAACTGATAATCTGTATCATACTCATAAAATATATTCTCCCCTACTTAAAACTTGAAGAAAAGCAAGGAATATGAAGCCAACTTATCTTGATTCAAAAGCTGGCTACAGATGGGTAGGACCTGCATAAAGGGGCCTAATTTCTAGCACTCGGCCAATAATTCTGTCAAGTACCGAATGTTGTTGCTACTGCTATAGTGGCATGAGACGTTCGGATCCTAGAAACCATGGATACCAAAACAAGAGAAGAATCAGTGGATTGAAAATGCAAGAATATTATAGTCAAAATAGAAACTGCTACTACTCGCACCGAAAATAGCACTGCCAATATAGAAACTACTGCTGCTCGCACCGAAACTAGAAAATTAGGATTTGTGAACTATGATCGAAAACCCTATTTCAAAAAAAAATTATACAGGATGAATTCGTGAAAACAGGGAGCTAGGGAGCCATATACACCATGAATCCATGAAAACATGGAGCCATATACACGATGAATCTGAAATTCGTGAAAATAGGGGGCTGAATCCGTGAAAATAGGGAGCCGCCCTCCATTTGAAAACAAATTAACCTCCGCCCTCCATTTCAAAACAAATCTAACCTCCCAGGACCAAATCGACCCTCACAAACCACTCCCAAACCAGAAAAACCAAACTGTAAATCAGAAATATGGCGATTTTAATCTCCCAAACTAGGGGAAAATATCAAAATTCAGTGATTTTAAGGGAATAAGATTTCCCAAAACCAGCAAATCAAGCCAAATGAAGGTTCGGTTAGTTTATCCGCCCATTTTTTATTTTGGGCTAAAATCAAAAAATTAATTATTTTTTAAATAAAATTGGGGCTAACTATATGAAAAGGGCTTTTAATAAAAAATTCGCCCTCTTAAAATGTAAAAGCCCTCAAATTTCACCTTTAGGCTATAATTCGCCACTAAAATTTACCATGCTTATAGGACAATGTGCAAGAAACTGACGGGACAAACACCCTTCTAGTTAGTTTACGGCGTGGAAGCTATCATTCCGATGGAGTATATTGTACCTAGTCTACAAATAGTCGCACTCACAGGTATGACAGACTACGAAGCACTGGAAGAAAGGCTCACGCAATTGGAAGAACTTGAGTAGCAATGGTTCCTGGTTGGTTTTCATCAGCAAGTACAAAAGCAGCGTGAAAAGACCTGGCATGATCGCCATATTAAGTTGCACACCTTCAAGGTAAATGATTTAGTGCTGATATATGACACTAAGTTTGAAAAATTCCTGGGAAAATTCAGAATGCATTGGCTGGGACCATACGTGGTTAAGGAGGTCACAGACAGAGGCGTAGTCTAGCTAGTCAAACTAAATGGAGAACCCTTCCCAGGCAAAGTGAATGGAAGCCACTTGAAGCCCTACACAGGTGGGCCGCTGATCTAACTAGCTGGAAAAAGCATAGTCTTCACGCTCCAAGGAGTCGGAAAAAGGTGCAGGACTATAAACATATGCAGCAGATATCGGTACAAATGTATGGAAACAGTTCAGACACAGAGGTCTTAGAACAGCGGATGCAGCAGATTCAGCAAGCAATAGCTCAGTGCGTTGCTGACCTCAGCACGGTTCAGCGACAATTGGAGGGACTCCATGCAAAGATCGCCGCACCGACAGAGTGACTCAAGGGCGAGTCACGATGTTTGTGTTGGGGGCCTATTGGGCATGGGATCCCCCCAAGGCATGTTTTGGGGCTCAAAGCCCAAGTTTTTACCCAATGGTGTTGTAAAGCTCCGCAAATTGCGGGCGCAGAAGTATGTTAGAGTCATAGGGTTGTCTGCTCTAGTTTTGTAATGTAATGTCGGCCTACCCATGGTCTGCAAACCATAAGATTGTATAAATAGAGTGAGGCTCTAAGTGTAGAAAAGAGAAGAGGCAGAGAAAGAAGAGGAGAAAGAGTCTGACTAAATAAGGGTGTCTTTGGGCCATAGAGTAGGAGAATGCTCTGCAGCTGAGTGCGCAGAGGCCTAGTAGTCTACAGCTGTGTGCGGGGACCCCTGCAGCTGAGTGCGCAGGGAGGAGTCGAGTCTGTAACCAAAGAAGGCATTAATAAAGAGAAGTTTTACATCAATTTGTGTATTTTTTTTTGGATTAATGCATGTTTGATATAAATTGCAAATATATTGTTTATTTACTACGCACACCTGTATGAATGATTGATGTTGTTAAGTATAAATTAAAGCAAGCAAGTAGGCTAAAATAATCAACTAATAGTGTAATACTAGTAAGGACTTGGGTGATAATAGTGTTCGGCCCCCACCTAGGGCTACACGAAGGCAGCATCTCAGGCTACGAAGCACAGGAAAGTGCGTGTAGCGACATGCGTGTAGGGTCGAACCGCAGACCTCCTGAACCCATCAGACATCTCCAGGGTGCGGAAACCTGGTTCTAGCACCCTCCCATACTACTTCGGGTGAGACCTCAGTCCGCGCTCCGCGGACTGTTGCCAAAGGGCCAGTAGTAGCAGGATTTGTTTGGCTAAATCAACTCTGAACCTAGGTCAGGCCCTAACAAGCCAACAGTTCTACCTTGGCATAAATCCTTATAATCAAATTGGTTGTAGTTCATTGTGATGGTAGTAAAAAATGAATCTCATGAGCCTAGTCCCACCCACACATTGGTATAGTTCTACCCCAGGAACCATTGATCTTTCTCCATGAATCGATAATATTGTACCAAGAAGCACCATAATGTATGGAATTTCTATTTCCCGCAATTGAAAAAGCACTATGAATCCTTCTACATGAGAATTTTGCTTCTGTATTGTTGAACTAGACATGGAAAGACCTTCCTGTGGCAACAAGAATTTCCAAAACCCTCGTCCCCCCTATCACAATATATCTTAGAATCCATCATGTTGGAGTGTAGTATCCCTAGTAAGCATATAGGAGTGTAGGGGAACACAACCTCAAAGTTAATGGGAATCCAAGGGGAAAGGTTTGTGCATCTAAGAGGGATACCTCGATTACATAGATGTGGTTTTCTAAGCTTTTTCATTAATCAACTGTATATTTGAGGGGGAATTCAACCATAAAAAATGCTTGACTGAATTTTCATACACAAGGGTTGATTCTACTTCGAATTTTGATCATTTGTGTTTACTCACTTTAATGTCATTACATATAACTAATAATTTGCAAGTACTTGTCTCATTTGATCTCATTTTATTTCAATTGTGAAGTTACTAAGCCTTGAACCCCAAATCCTCGTAGCTAAGATTTACAAAGTATGCATTGCCTCATTTCCTCTCATTTTACTTCAGTTAAATAGAGAAAATATGCCTTAGCCCCAAACCCACACAACTAAGCTTTGCACAATACAAAATCCTCTCTCTCTTAAGCTTTGCACACTACAAAATCCTCTCTCCCTAGTATTGCACTTGGTTTAGATATACTTTTCTTAGAAGAGAAGCAATGTCTCACTAAATACCTTACATGTTAACTAATCATATGATCCCATTACATTTTTCAAGCATTGAGGAGATTAATAAAATTTCAAAATTCAATTTCACACTCATTTGATGTAATCACCATGTTCCATCAATTTCAGGTAAACTCTACAAATAAATGTAAGTAATTATTTTGATTTTTTTCATTAATTCTAAATTAGCAAGTGAGAAAACTGCAGATGCATCTTTATTTTTAAAGTACAATCATCCAAAAAAAATCATCAAAGACTAAAGATAGGTTAAAACCTTTATGGAGTGAAAAATATTGTTGGCATCCTCCAGAATAACACTACTTTAAGAAGTTGGGTTCAGATTTTACCACAAATGCAAGAACCAAAGTGAGAAGCTTATTTTAATTTTTTTATAACATGATGTATTATAAAAAAAATTGAAGAAGCACACAATACAAAAAAGTTTTATATCTAGTATCATTCTAGATAGATAAAAGTACTCGTTAGGCTATCTATGATGTGAGTAAGAATTGCTACCCAACTACTTTCAAAATCATCATGGGCATTTACATATTAAAAAAGGAATTGATTAGGCTACCTATGACTAAATAAGAGTTATTCCCCACCTTTCCAAACTATCATGTACATTTAAGCTATAAAATTTTATCAACATCCTTTCTATGATGCAACACATTACAACTTTCCATTATATTTATGTATTATATGAGTTGATGTACTTGTAAGGTGCATAAATTCCAAAATAATTGTCCAAATACCCATGTTTCCACTAAATTAATTGTTTAAGTAAGAGACACATTTTATTGTAGGAAGCATGCATCAATCAAGCACTGCTCTACTCATAGTTTACAAACCCAACCAATTTTGCATACACAAACACATTCAAGACTAATCCACAATAACAAACAATGCTCAAAACAATATTCTTCATCAAACATCTACCAATGCATAAACAATGAGGAGACAAGAGACACATCGAATATGTGATCAACTAGTGCCAAAACCTCTCCAACATGAGAGGAAAACCCAAACGAGATCTTCTTCTTATATAGACTTCAATTGATGAATACCAATACCATGGCCTAGACCCTTAACTCAATGACCTCTCCAAGACCAAGTCACAAGCCTCCTTGATTCAACTTCCTTCTTTTTTCTTGAGTCAAAGATGATCATGCTTCTTCCTTCAATAACTCAACTATCCTTCAAATTCCAGTTCCATGGATCAGATCTGTAGTTCTTGGCCCTACCGCATAAACCCTAGAATGTGTGTTTGGCCAACCTTTTGAACCTCGATCTTCTTCGCTTGGATGGTATGAACTCTTATTATAATTTGGTGTGTAACCTTGCTTATCTTCTTACTTTATTCAACTTCTTGGACAACAACAAGATCTTTGACCTTTTCTGCAGTAGATAGTTCTTACTTCCTTTGCACATGTGGACTATTAGCCCTAAAACAGACCCATAAACAACACCAAAATATTCTCTCTTTGTTTCCTTCTCTTGGTTGGTTATCTTCGCACTTCTTATTACAGACTTACTTAACCAAATTTTCTTGTTCACAAATGGAGGATAAGCGTCCCTATATATAGTGTTTTTTCCATCAAAAACATGTGCTAGGAAGTGTTAAGGAGTGCTAGGGGAACACAAGAGAGCAATAGGTGAAAATAATGCATGCAAATGAATGATTAAGATTTTGTGACAGGAAGTGTTAGTGAGTTCGAGGTGTGTTAAGGAGGGAGTGCTAAGATATGCTAGGCAGCGTTAAGGCATGTTAGAAGCTAGGAAAACATGCCAAGATGTGTCAAGTGCTAGGGTGTGCCAATGCATGCCAGGGAGTGTTATGGAGTGCCAGGGAAACATAAGGGAGCACTAGTTTCAAATGCATGGAAATGAATGACTAAGAGTGTGTGACAAGGAGTGTCAACGAGTTCTAGGTGTGCTAAGGAGGGGACGACAAGGTATGTTAGGTGGAGTCAAGAAATTCTAGAGTGCTAGGGAGACATGCTAGGGTATGCCAATGCGTGTCAGGGTGTGACAATGCGTGCCAGGGAGTGTTAAGGAGTGCAACATAAACACAAAGGAAAACTAGTTCAAAATGCATGGAAATCAATGAATAAGAGTGTATTATAGGTGTTACACAACATTTTGTTACTGTCCCCATATTCCCCATTCCTTGATCCTAGAGGAAATCTACATTGAGCCCTGCATGCTTTGCCTTCATGGGGAAACTCCCATTATGTCCCTCTTCATGAGCAGATCATTTCCCTTTTGCACCATTTCCCCTTAAACTTCTGTTTTGCCCAGTTTACAAGGTTGGTGCTAATGACCTTTGTCTCCTCCATGCCAATGTGCAGAGATTAGCACTATTTCACGCACTAACCAGTTTGACTGAGTTGTGTTCCATTCACGCCAGTCCTGTTATGAAAAGTTTTTTAGATTAGAGTTGAAGCTTCTAGCTCTAGAAGCTCCATAACGGAATTTTGGTAAATGGTTTGGCTGGATGGGGTCGAGGATGATAGTTTGGGCTCTTTTCCCCTATAATGATGGAACTAACTCAAGGGATAAGTCCTTCTCTCATGAGAAGAGGATCCATCTCCCATCCATATTTCATATATAAACCTCCCTTCTTCCCAAGAACAAGCTAGTTAGAGTTTTGGCTAAGCGTGAGTATACTATTTTGATTAGACAAGCAAGCTATTACTATTTGTAGCCATCTAGTTGTGTGAGGGAGAAGTGTGTTTGGTTTGGAGTGAAGCCTAAAGGGAAGAGCCTTTAAACTATTGTTGTTTGATGCCATCATGAAGTGCTAGCAGAAGTGTGTGGGGAACTTGGTCTTGTCAGAGGAAGACTAATACATCAAGATGAATAGTTGTAATCTCTCTTTGATATTATATATGCAACTATCGATTAATTTCCTACATGTTTTGTAATATTACATATTCATGTCTTAATGTTTCTTGACTCATTAAGTAGGTTGAATTGCAATTTGTCTATTATTATGTTTGTGTGTCATTGTTTTTAACTTGTTTCAAGAACTTGAAGAAGGAAGTGAGAGATTGCTAAAGCGAGCAAGCGAGGACATCATCAAGTAGGATAAGCGACCAAGAGGTAGGCCATCTTGTTTGTTTCTAACCTAAGGAAATCTTCCATAGAATGTAACTGTTGTGGCTAGACCCATTATTGGGCTAGTTTCCCTTTGGTTCTGTTTCTTTTCTTCTACTTATTGGCCTAAGTCTAAAATTCATAGTAGCAAATCTAGTCCCTGTTTTAAAAAAAAATTAATTTTTCCTTAGTTCCCTTGGACAATGTGTTTAATCAGCTAAGAGTCGTACCGACCAGCACGAATTGTGGAGGAACAATCACTTCGACCAGCCTCTGGTGCTCGTTGTCACTTAGGTAGTCGTGTTGATCCCTGTAAGTGAATATTACGGCTAGACCCCGATCTTGGCTAGTGGATTCTCGTCTTGTGTTTTTGACCCCGTGAGCCCTTTTTCCTGTTTTCTCCCTAACTAGGAAGCTACTTTTCATTTGGTTTTGCTTGCTTGTTGGCCACGATCCAAAACATCCTGTTAGTTTTTTTACCAAATCGTGAGTTCCCTTAAAAGGACATTTTCAAGCCTTGAAGTTATTTGTTCTATCAACTAAGACAAGGTCATCGTGGCTGAACCATCTAGTTCACCCAATTCCTCTTCCTCTCCTCCATCTGAAAGATTGTCTGAGGATCCGTTTCCTGAGTTATCAAAGTCACTTGAGGACCAAAATGTTGAACTCACAATTGTTTTGAGTGTTCAACCTTTGTAATCTCGTCCTCCGCTTACTTTCGATTCAAGGTTATCTATTGATCTTGGCCTAGAATCTCTGGATAATCCCGTTCGAACTCCAGAGAAATTGTCGACCACTAACGATCAGCTTGGACTAGTTATCTATTCCCCAAAATCTCTATTTGAAGCTGTTGAGATATCACCACAACATCCTTACAGTCTGTACGATCAACCGGGTGTTCCTTTGGAACTATCCCCCAATACATGTTCGGCCATTCATCGTCATTTGTTTTCAAACATGGAACCTGAAGGCGATGCTCCAAGTCACTTCTCCATATGAGTCTGAAGTCTCTACTCCACACACTGTTGAGGGGGGAGAATTGCAGTTGTAGTTTCCTCCAAAGGGTTTCTCTTATTCGGAGGGTATTCCTCCCAGCTTGCCACTCGACTATGTGTCTTTAGGGAACTTAGTTTTAGGCACACATAGTGCCTCATCACTCTACCATAATCTTGTTTGGGCATCAGGCGTCAGGCTTGCGTCAGGTTTGTTTGTCACGAACATGACTTCCCAACCAGTTGTTACTTCAGTCCCAGTACAACCCACCGTTCTGAATACTCTTGTATCATCAATCCTAGTTACACGTCAGTCACAACCGATGGTTTCAAAGATTGTTTTCATCAGTTCTTTTGTCCCATTAGTCAGTGGCCAGATTGTGCCACCGCCTGGGGTGAAGAACCTGAATGTCTCTATGGTGTTAGGTGCCACTAATGTGAGTGGCTCACAAGCTCACATGCTTGGTATAAACAAGCCCTCTTCTAGTATTATCTATAACCCTACTGACCCTTCTGGATCAAGAAATGTCCATTACCAACAGGTTCAGAATCCTATTGGTCCGTCTGGATCGAGCAATGTTCAGTATCAACAACCCCATGGGTTTCAGGTCCAATACAAAAATCCTTACGTTCCATATGGTTATCGGGGATTAGTTAATCAACCTTACACCCTCCAATCTGGGTAGTACATCCAGCCTGGCTACGGCCAGATTCAGTTCGGTAATTTCCTGAGTACTATTCAAGTACCCTTGCAACAGCAAGGACAACCTTTACAACAACCAAGGCAGCCTATGTTATCACAAGGGAAACCTTTATTGCAGTAAGGGCTTTCCATGCAACAGTAAGGGTATATTATCCCACATCAAGGTCACCTACAACAACTGCAAGGTCAATCCTTCCAACAGTTGCAACAGGCCGTGTAGCAGAAAATGCAATATGCTCTTCATACCTCTAAACCAATACCCTCGCAAGCCCAACCTCTGCAAACCCAGGGACAAATTTTTCCCTTGCAACAACAAAACCAACCAAGGCAGCAGCAACCCTTGTATACATATCAACAAGGTCAACCCTTGCATGGACAAGGTCAACGTCAAATCCTGCAGCAGCAAGTGCAGAATCCTCTTGTCCAGGGTCAACAGATTCAAAATCCTACTAGCCAAGGGCAAAAGGTATAAAACCCCTACGTCCAAGGGCAACAAGTGTATCAACCTTATGCCGGACTGCAGGTCCAGGACCCTCTTGTTCAGGGGCAACAAGCTCAACAGCCCTATGTTCCAGGACAACAAGTCCCATATCCATATGTCCACGGTCAACAGGCTCAACAGCCTTTTAACCCATACGTTTCCTATCAACAACCTGTGCCTAAACAGTTTCAAGGTATTCAAGGTCTGAATCCTCCCTTTGGTCAAGGTAATCTGCAATGGGGGCAGCCTCAGATGCCATATGGCCAAAACCCCCCACTGTGGGGCCAACATCCTTACCAGCAGGGATCGTCTCCTCCTTATGGGCCCACTTATTGACCTTCCATGCCTTTTAACACTCAATTACCTTTCTTGGCTACACTTGAGTTGCCAGATGTATCACGTCTTACGAATGATCCAATCACCTTCCATGCCTTTTAAGAGTCAATTACCTTTCTTGGCTACACTTGAGTTTCCAGATGTATCACGTCTTACGAATGATCCAATCCTTCATTCGCCGTACTGGCCTCCGGTGCTGTCCAAGATACCAAGTGATTGCCCAAAGTTTGATGGAAGAGCTAAAGAATATCCTCAGGCCCATGTGATGACATGTCACCTCTGGTGCTCGTCGAACTCGTACGTCGACGATTCCATTTGTTTTCATCTTTTCCAATGGACCCTCACAGGTGCCGCAGCAAAATGGTACATGAGATTCCTCGAAGTACTTTTCATGACTTCAATTCATTAGCCATGGATTTCCTTACGCATTTTCAGCTGCCAGTTCTTTATGAAACTAGAACCTATTTTCTCACATCACTTAAGCAAGACACTGTGATGCACATGTCTCATCATATTCAAGAATGGAGATGTAGACGTCACCTGATCAAGTTCGAGATAGTCGATCAGTTGCTCACTGAATGGTTTACCAAATCATTCGTAGCCCTAATTGCTCATGATATAGCTATGGGTGGATGAATCACTGAGGAGCAAGCCAGCGTTCATGCCCAGTACTTGGATCTGATTTACTCTTAGTCTGGCACCTTATACGAGTTGTTAGCCAATGCTCTACGGCCATCATCCAATCCCGCAACATCAAAGTCACCAGTTTTTCCTCCCATTTATGGAGTTATTGGTTCAATATCCCAGGCCCCTACTAAAACTTCTTCCAAATAGAAGTTGGTCTCAAACGCTGCTCCTAATAGTTCATCTCAAAATCCTCCAGGCCCTCGTAAAACCTCAGAGGTCCACGTTGTCTAGTCTACCACAGTGGACAAATCCTCGAAAGGGTCCTCCCAAATCATCTACTGGTGAATCTTTGCAACGGAAACCTAAGTATCCCTACCTCATTTGTGAGGAGGATCACTACACTAAGGATTGTCCATGACGTTCCGAAGT
This sequence comes from Pinus tabuliformis, assembly GCA_031772625.1. Lineage (NCBI taxonomy): Eukaryota > Viridiplantae > Streptophyta > Pinopsida > Pinales > Pinaceae > Pinus > Pinus tabuliformis. Next base: position 237,450,652 of record CM062806.1, on the reverse strand, counting down.
TAGTCGCCTGCTCAAAGGGACCCCTGCTGTCCTTAAAGAGTTGTTTCTGTCTCAGCAGACTCAGATGGTAGACCAACCTTGATTTGCTTCCTCTAGATATCAAGTGTTCATGATGAGCACGCCCATTAATGTGGCTTCCCAATTGAAATATTATCAAACTCTAGCTATGGCGGCTAGGAAAGAAAAATAAGTTGCACCTTCTTCTTCTACCCTGAGTTCTGGCTCTCTGCAAATCGAGTGCCCTAACCCTGATTCTGCTACGTGGCCACCCTATCGAGGCATGCTGCAGAAATCCTCGTATATTCCCAACGCTCGAGCCACTCAACACTACAATATTGTTAAAGATTTAGCTCAGGCACCGTCAGCCATGTCGGCTCTCAAGGTACTCCAAAGCTGCCCATCGCAGCGAAAATCTTTGTTGTCGGCTATCGGGGGCATCGATCCCACCGATTTTAATTTGATCTGTTTCAATATGGAGAACCACATTATGTGGCTCCCTCATCAGAACCACATTCCACGATAATCATTAACGAGAAGACCATCCACCGCACTATCATTGATGAAGGTGCTTCCACCTGCATCATGTCAACTGCATGTTGGAAGGCTATTGGTTCCCCTGCACTAAACCAGTCTCCGAACACTTTGGAATATTTCGATGGGTGTGATTCGCAACCCTTCAGTGTCTTACCCAACCTTGTCACCACCCTGGAAGGCAAGACAGTGCAGGTCAAAGTAGAGATTGTTGATGCTAATCTCAATTATAATCTTCTACTTGGCTGAAGTTGGACTCATGCCATGCATGTCGTGTCCTCCTCTTTGTTTCATGTGATCTGTTTTCCCCATCAAGGGAAGATTGTCACTATTGATCAGTTGTATTTCTTTGCCTCTTCCTCATCGGATTGCAACATTGTGTACATCAAGCACTCTGGTGCTCCCTATGAGAGTGTGGGGGCAGGTCTCTTCAAAGATTCTGCCTTAATGGGAATTTTTCCACTCCCACCTCCTCATGTTGCCTCTGTGAACATGGTCTCGGTCAAATCTAATCCCGGGGTCATACCTGCACTAGATCTTGTTGATGCTTGGGGCGAGGTCATGCTACTTAGTCCGACCGAAGTCAATTACGTGGAAATTGTTTTGGCTTCGAAATCTGCATCCTTTGTTTCTTATATGTCTAGTTACGCTACAGCGTAGAAAATCCTTCGCGCTAGTTATTTCTAGCCATCTATCTTCAAAGATTGCATTCTTGTTGTCCGCAAGTGTCACGAATGCCAAATCTACCAATGCAAGATGCGCGCCCCACCTGCTCACCTACACCCCATCATTACCATTGGTCCCTTTGCCAAATGGGGCATCGATTATATGACATGTAACCCTCGTTCAGCCGGGGGGCATGGCTATATTATCGTCATTGTGGATTATTTCACCAAATGTGCTGAAGCGATGCCTACATATTCTGTAGATGGTAAGACGACAGCTCAATTCCTTTTTAACCATGTTACTTCCAGGTTCGGCATACCCCAAGCCATTTTCACAAACCATGGCTCCCATTTCAGAGATTACATGATGGTAGAACTGACATCTGCATTGGGCTTGTGCCACGATCGCTCAACACTATATTACCCTCACGCCAACGGCCAAGTTGAAGCCGTGAACAAGGTTTTGGTCACCATGCTTCAGCGTACTATTGGGATGCACAAGTCAAATTGGCATCTCATGCTTTTTTCAACTCTATGGGCCTACCGAACTTCAACCAAAGACACCACTGGTTTCACACCTTTCTAGCTGGTCTATGGTCTAGAAGCAACATTGCTGACCGAATGTGAGATTCCTTCACTCAAGTTAGTTGTTTAACTCCTCCCTGAAACATCACCTCAAGAGGAACACCTCTTATATTTAGAACGATTGTACGAGACTCGTCGTCTCGCTGCCTTGGTCATCGAAGCACAAAAGAAATGGGTCAAATCCGATTTCGATCAGTCAGTCTCCCCTCACGTTTTCTCTGAGGGTGATTTGGTCATGCTATATGACCAAGCTAATGATAAGTTGGGGGAAGGCAAGTTCGAACCTATGTGGTATGGGCCCTATATTGTAAAACGTGTTTTGCATAAAGGAGCCTATGAGCCTAGTATTCCGAAAGAAAACGCATACTGAGCAGTATCTTCATGTCGATTCCCATCATTTCCCTGCTCAAAAGATGGGTGTTCTTAACACCCTCGCTACTCATGCCCTTAGGATTTCTGATAATAAGAGCTTTGATAAGGAGAAATCCCATCTTCTTAATGTCTTTGTGGAGAATGGCTATATTAGGCACCTAGGTCAGAAGGCTTTCCTTAAAGCCTCTAAAAATGCGTTAATTAATAAAGAACCGAAAGAGTGCCGACTAGGTGTCCATCTTCCCTATGTCCAAGGGACCACAGACAAGATTGCTCGGATCCTTAAGAGGTATGATATTCCCTCAACCTTTAGGCCCCTCAGCACCATTCGTAAATCCCTCCGATCGGTGAAAGATCCCGTTGACCCTAAGGACATGAAGGGTGTCTACTTGATCCCTTATTCTTGTGGGACCCCCTATATTGGGGAAACAGGGTGCTCCATCCATCAGAGGATCAGCGAACATGCAGCTGACCTAAGACATGGGAGAACCAAGTATTCAACATTAGCAGAGCATGTGAAAAATACCAATCATCATGTTTGTATAGAGGAGGCCAAGGTTGTTGCCAAAGTTGCTTAGTTCCATCATCAAAAATTCAGGGAAGCTATTGAGATTGAAAGAAGGCCCAACAATCATAATAGAGATGACGACTGGAAGATCAGTAGCTGTTGGATCCCGGCCCTTTCGTCTTAATCCTTCTTTTTCTCCCCTCGCCCCCCCCCCCCCCCTTCTTTTTTTATCGTTTTCTAGCTTTTGTTATCCCCCCTGGAGCCTTCCTTCCTCCTAGGGTTTATCCTTCTTGCTCTGTGGTTTTTTAATGGTCTTTTGTCCTGGCCCTCTTCTTTCTTTTTTATTTTGTGTCGTTTTTTTTCTTTCTTTTTCTTTTTCTTTTTTTTTTAGGTATACTTATATATATCTGTGTTATTATCATTATTTATTTATTTATTTATTTTATTTTTATTTTATTTATTAATTTTTATTCATTTATTTTTATATTATTATTATTATTAATTATTATTTTTTTTTAATCCGAGTATATTTATTTATTTTTTATCGATTTAATTATTCATTTATTTTTATTTTTAGTTTTATTTTTATCTTTATTTATTTTTTCAACCAACTTTTATCTTGACTAGCCAGGTTCTTAATTGAATTTATTTATATTTTTATATATTTATTTATGTATTGTTATTTTATTTTTTATATTTTTCTTATTATCTATTTATTTTATTTTTTTTATATTTTTTTTAACTAACATTTTAAAAAGAAAGGTCTCCCATATATCTGAATATTTCTAATAACTTATAATTTTTAAATAATACCTTTTTAACTATATATTAACGTAAGCACCAATTATTTTATTTATAAAATATTTTTATTTTAAAGGTATGGTCACCGAATATAACTAAATTATTAAATTGACTTTTTGACTCTGGTCCCTAAGTCAAAATTAGCCATTGGTCAAGATAGCTGTTGGAGGCTCTGCTCAGACTATTTAACATGCAAAGCTGGATCTGTGTCTTTAACTTGTCCTCACGATGAACCACACTGGTTGGTTCGAAACGTGTCGACAAAGCTCTGTCTACATGTGATTTACACCGAAGATCTTCTTACAGCCTATGAGCTTATCGATTATGAAGGAAATACTCTCGATAAGCCCCGAAACGGGCTTTACCTCAAAAATTACTATGCTTAGGTCATATTTCATGGTTACTTATGTACCTTAGTGTGTGATTCATTTTTGTACAACGTGGTTTTGTGTGATAGTTTTCAAACAACTTGCTTGTTTACTATGCTTTTCTTGCTTTGGAGATGTATGTAACTCCTCACATTGGTTTTGCTAGTGGTGCTTGTCGAAGTACCCGAAACGTATCATCCGTGACATGGGTTATCTATAACCCTAATGGTGAGCTTATTGATCTTCAACGTATCTACCTGGGTTGTACAACCAACAACATTGTTGAATACAGTGCAGTCATCAAACTATTTTCAAAAGCCATCGCCCTGGGCATCAGGGAATTAGTCATCAACCTGGATTCATAGCTTGTCGTCCTTCAACTCAACAGGCAATATTTCGTCAGGAACCCTCAAATATTATGAATGTATCTCTGTATCTGTCTATTGTAAAGGCATTTTGATTATATTACATATCATCATATTCCTAGATGCATGAATACATTGATAAATGCATTAGCTAATTACATGTTGGATAAACATTTATGAAACATGTAAAAGATAAGACAAACCATTTGTACCATAATAGACAGGAAAATACAACATATATACATATGTGAGAATGTTTGATACATCAGAACCCCAAAAAATAATATGTGTGTCTATAATAACATTGGTGGCTCGTAGGACTCATACATTCGTTGCACGAAGGCCTCAAAAAATATGTAAGTGGTGGACCTAGGAACTATTCAGCATGGTGGTCATGATAACATGAGACAGCTCATGCAACACGACTTAGCAGTCAGCGGGTCCGATCTGAGACTCCCACTGTGTGCCTCTGGTACCGTCGGGGCATGTCTATGATCCGAGCATACTCCGGAATACCATGAGTCAACCCCTCGAGGTTCCTTGCGATCTCCTCCTCATTATCGCTCCCTTCTTGATAAGGGGTGACAACATCAATAGGACAGGGGATGCGCTTGGCTATCGGGGACATCCCGACTGGCCGCTCTAGTCCAACATCTGCATAGACAAGTGAAATGTTATAAGCATGCATATACCAAAAACAATTAAAAAACATCAAAATCAAAAATTTGATTTTTTACCTTCGTCGTTGAAGTCCTCTCCATCTGGTAAGGGCATATCTAGCTCTCCATGGAAATCAGTGCCATTGTATGGCCAGTCCTCCACAACGATCTTCTGTCGTCGTGGCCATGAGAAGAATGTTGATCAGTATGACATATGCTAACCCCCAGTGATCTTGGGCATCAAACAACTCCAACGGGCCATCTGTGGATCGCGTGGCACAGGAGGATCAACCTCAGTCAACTGATACTAGAATAGTGGCACTCGTTCTAAGAAAAAGGTCACAAGTACTGATCCGAAGCCAAATTTCTTCAAATTCTCCACCTTGGCCTTGGACAATTGGTGCTTGATGTTCATCTTCATGGCCTCTGCCCAGTTGAAGATCATAGGAGCTGTGCAGTCAATAGCATAAAGGAAATTCAACTTGTTAGTCTCATGTTCTGTCTGGGATCCTGCCACTTTGTTGATGGTCAACAGAAGCACCCTCAATGTCAAATCTCGCACGCTGGAAATATCTATCTTCCCACTCTTACATTTCAGGGCCTTAGGAAAATGTTCGACAAGTAGGGAAGATATGCTTGCCCTGACTGGACATGACCCATACAAGTTCACTGGCTCACCTCTGTCAGACAATCCAGTGATGAAGTACATGTCTAAAGTTGTCAACTCCAGCTCCTCGTCTCCAATGACAAAAAACTCACAATTGATGTCCCAAAGTCTTATCAAGTATCGAAGCAATTCGGGTTGGGCCCGCATCCATGGGGTAAGGAAAAATTTGAGGAGCCCGCAAGCCCTCAAAGCCTCCAGGCAATTTGGATCATTCAATGCCTGGGTGTCAACATCTTCGTGTTCTCTTTCCTTCCAATCCACCATTTTCATAAATTTCTCTCCTGCAAAAGCCATTTATTTAAGTCAATAATCAATTTTGGCACATAAAATTCAAGTTTTAACGGTCAGTTCTTGAGAAAAAATGGTTTTTCCCTATCCTCGGCGTTGGTGCACCTGTTTTAGAAACAGTCGCACCGGTCGGCGCAGATGGTTATGAAAATCACCCTCAGCCGACGTAATCCCGTGCCCAGAAATCACACCGATCGAGGGCGAAAAAATTTCTCAAAAAACCTCCCTAAAAATACAAAAAATGGCTAAAACAGAAATGAATGGCATGAAAGTGGAGCTCATGGCTTCGGCAGTTACCTGGAACTAACGGCTCATCGATTAACCTCCCAAATCTCCCGCAATCCACTCCGCAACAACTAGGGAAAAAGTGGGTAAAAAGTCTTCACTGCAAAGGTAAAATGGTAAATGGTAAAAATATATTTACTTTTCCCCCTTTTATTCATTTTCTCATGAAAATATCAGGTTTTGTAAATATTTTTGACCTATTTGCCTCAAGGACTCGATAATACACTTGTTCAGCAACAGGTGATGGATGTTCGACGATAATGATGAGTCACATTTTAGCTCTTTCCTAGACTCGTTAAACTCATATTAAAATATTGCCGAGTATTTTTTCCCTTTTTGACTCGTTAAAGAGAATAAAAATAGGGGGTCCACTTTCAACTCTTTTCTGACCCTTTAAAAGAAAAAAGATGGTCGAGCCCTTGTCATTTCAAACTCGTTAATGGATGTGAAACATTGTGCACCCAGTATAAGTTTACCCCCTTTTCAGGCTAGGAGGCACTATTTATGAAAAAGGTACTCCTTGAATGAAATGGTCAAGCGGTTCTCTCAAGTATTGTTTTCTACCTTTTTGGGCTCGAGAGACAAAAATGTACGAAATGGGACCATGGGAGTTTTCTTTTACGTGTCTTTTTCAAACTCTCTAAACATGAAAAAGATACCAAGTTACACCTTTGTCAGACTAGTTAAACTATTAAACAACATCGGATTTGTCACCATGATGAACACGAGCTTATCCTTCGTAGGGCTTGTTAAACTTACTAGGTCGTATTCGTCCGAAGGATGAACTTACAATGCAAGCATATGTTAACCCCTTCAAGCTTGCAATTAAAAAATAATTGGGGTACTCGCCAGAAATGGTGGGGGAAAATTTGGAAATCTATCGATCGTGTCAGCAGCTCATTCTTGAACATGACACTATTTGCTTCGTGTCAGGTTGGGACATCCTCCTTTGTATCGTTGACCTTCCTGGGTTTGGGCCATTTATTTTTCCTTCCATCTGATCTCTGCTACGTCATCATGACCATCGATCCTATGGATCCAAAAGCTGCCAAACTTCCAGATGTGTCGCCGATATGTTCAAGAGTTGTCCTTCTGCAGTTACACTTACCTCTGATTCTCTGTATCATCCAAAATCATTTTGCATCCTCTCATCTCGTGTCGATGATGTGGGATTCATTATGGCCCTCCTTCAACATGATTGCTTTCGATCGACTTCAACTCATTATCCAGGAATTTTACCAAGAGACTCCCTTCCAGTACCTTAGAGCTTGCATGCCTTAATGACAAGTTCTCCACATTCGATGACAAGATTCACATCATTGGCTTTCGATCGAGTGATTTCACAGGTGTTAGACTTCAGTTCCTGTATTCACATTATGTGAATTATGCTAATAGTACCTTGAGGACCATTGTTATTATTGGTGGTTTCTCTTGTGCTTGTTAACAGTTTACATCATTGACTGGTAATCAAGTGGGTTTCTAGCATGTTCGACGTCAACACATATATTCACATGCTAGGATCTGTACTTTGATCAGGTCATGTTGGAGCGCAAGACCCTAGACCCTGGAGCGAAGTGGTGTGACATGGTTATTATGACATGGTTAAACTTAATAAGGTTGTGTGTCGTTTTTGTTTACTTGTTTCATGAACTTGAAGAAGGAAGCAAGAGATTGCTGAAGCAAGCAAGCGAGGACATCATCAAGCAGGATAAGCGACCAAGAGGTAGGCCCTCTTGATTGATTCTAACCTATGGAAATCTTCCATAGAATGTAATTGTTGTGTCTAAACCCATTATCGGGCTAGAGGAATTCGTTTGTGTCCCCACTTATAATTTTACTTCACCATAATAGGGAGTGTCAGTGAATTCCAAGTGTGCTTAAGAAGGAGTGACAAAGTTATATGCTAGGTAGTTCCAAGGCATGCAAGAGTGCCATGATATGTCCAGGAGTGGTACAATATGATAGGGAGTGCTAAAGCATGCCATGGAATGCAAGGAATACCAACATGTGCTACATAGTGCTAAGGGTTTGTTAGACATGCGAGGTGCTATGCCATGTCAAGATGTAAACTATGTTGCTTAGCTGTTTTATGGTCGTGGTTAGATGTGAGCCTTGACTTGGTAACTTGTTAAGTGGGATGAGCTAAGATTGGGAATGAGTAGCCTAAGATGAGTTATAGGCCATTCTTAGGTGAACAAGGGATAGTATAGTTGTAGTAACTCTAACTTGCTCAAGATGTTGTAGTTGAAGTAGGACTTGGTTAGTTCCCAAGTCTTAAAACCAATAAGGCTAGTTATGAGGGCATGATAGCTAAGGAGTGTCAGGGCATGCCAAGGAATGAAAAGGCATGATAAAACATTCCAAACATTGTCAATGCATGTCGAGGAGTGTTGGGGAGTGTGAGAGCATCAAAAGGGAGAACTAGGTCAAAGTGCATGGAAATGAACGAACAAGAGTGTCTTCTAGGTGTCCCAAGGACGAAGTGTACTAGGAGAATTTCATAATAAGACTTGCAATAGGTAAGCCTACGATTACGATAAGGGGATGGAAAAAGAAATTTTAGACAAAGGGATACCTTTTTCTAGGGACAACAACACTACTTTTTCAATGACTTGGTTTGGTTCCCAAGTCACAAGAAAAGTAAGGCTATCTATGAGGGCATGACAACTAGGGAGTTCCAATGTGTGCAAGGAATGTTAGGAAGTGATGACACATGCTAGAAAGTTCCAAGGCATCTTATTCATTCCAAGACATGCCAAGTGTTAAGGCATGCCAAGAGGTGTTATGTGCTAGCGTGTGGTGCCAACGCATGCTAGGGAGTCCCAAGGAAACACAAGGGAGGACTAGTTTCAATTGCATGTAAATGAATCAATAAGAGTGTGTGATAGCAAGTGTTAGCAAGTTCTGGGTGTGCTAAGGAAGCATTGACAAGGTATGTTACGTAATGCAAGGGAAACAAAAGGAAGGACTAGTTTCAATTGCATGGAAATGAATGAATAATAGTGTATGATAGGGAGTGTTAGAAAGTTCTGGGTGTGCTAAGGAGGCATCTCTAGACAAATTTTGGGATGGTTTGGAGAAAACTTTGTGTTTTGGTGCAGACTTGCAATTTTTTGGCAATTTTCTATCTAGGAGCATAGCGAACTCGCATTGTGCTACTTCCTCAGGGCTCCAAATAATGTAAAATCAGCATTTTTGGAAAGCTTATGACCCCATATCAAACCCTATTTGCCCACTTTCCTGGTTTTGGGCTCAGGTTTTGATAAATTTGTAAAAAAGAGGCCTAAAATCACCTTTATCCCTGTCTTTTTCCATTTCATTGCGCACCTGGAGACACCTTGGTATAATGGCCACATCTCAACCAAAAATGGGTCATTTTGAGTGAACAAATACTGTAAAGACATCTACACTCTCCCAGATTTCCATAAAAGGCTTCCGATCTGGATTTGGAATTCAAAAAGGCACTCAAAAATGACCTCCAACAGCTCGCTGCACACCGAGAAATTTATGAGATTTTTGTAAAATTTTCACTGTGTAATTTTTTGTAATTCCTAGTTTGACTTTGGTAAAAGTCAAAAGGGTGAAGTAGATGAATGTGAGGGTTAAAAGTAAATGTAAATAATGGGTGGTTAGTAATTGTAATCTATTTTGATGTAAATTTGACCTCATTTATGAGAGAGGTTGGAGTTAAAGTTAATTGTAAAAGTCATTTTTAACTTCCCTAGACATTAGGGTTTGGTTAGAACACCTCATGGAACAGTTCTTAGAGTCATCAATTCGACCCTTAAGAGTGGGGAGATTTTGTTTTGGTCTTTATGTATCAGTTTCTCAGTGATAGAATGGGTTGGATTTCAGAGGAGAGAACTATTGTAGCTTGTACTTGGACATTTTCAGGAAATCAAAGGACACAATTTGCAACTATTATCTAGGAATTCATGTGTAGTAAGTTTGTGATGTTATTTTTTCTCTATTATAGCTTTATATGAAATATATTCATCTTCTCTTTCCATTCATCAATTATTCAATGGTTTTCCTTACAATTTATAAGCAAAATGCTTTGCAAAAATCTATGTTTTGATGGAAAAATCATTGTGTTACTTTATTTCTTTCTTAATGAATTCATGTTTCATGCTCATTAAGACCTTTTGCTTCTTCTAAACACTACACTACACCGAAAAACCCTAAGATCCATCACAAAAGTAATGCTACCTTGCTCCTTTTTATATTTTCTGTTGTAACCCTTTGATCCTCTAACCTAGCTACCTGGTTTTTCTCCCTTATCCAGCAACAAAACTCTAAATTTTCCAAAACCCACCTGATCCTAGCTATCTAGCCTAAAATCCTTTACATTCCAGCAATCTATTTGTTGTGATTTCATAAAGAGAGACCTCTCTGGTTTGGTAGGGCTAGCTACAAAACTAAAAGCTTGGTCTGTGGTTACCTCTGTCGATCTCCTTATCAGCCTGGGACATTGTGGAGGATAACAGAGGGCATGAAAACTAGGGAGTGCCAAGGTGTTCTAGTGAATGTAATGTTCCCAAGTCATGGAAAAATGTAACGCTAGTTGTAAGGTCATGAATACCAAGGTGTGTTATGGAATGCTAGGGCATGCTAACATGTGCCAGATAGCACGAAGACATGTCAAACAAGATAAGACGTGCCAAGTGCTAAGGCATGCCAAGATGTGCAAGGGTGTGACAATGCATCCCTGGGACTCTCAAGGGAACAAAAGGGAGGAACAAGTTAAACTACAAGGAAATGAGCACATAATAGGGTTAATAACTCATCAATTTACCTTTTCCATGAGGGGCATGCTAGGCAAACCAACACTAGGTGCCAAGTGCCAAGTGTCAATGCATTCTAAGTTGCAAATCTTCCTCTGTTTCTTCTCATCTAGTTTCCAATAATTGATCTCAAATAACTTTAATATTAAACCATGCCAAATCATACCTAGTCATCTCAATGCATGCCAAACATGCTAATACTTGTGAAGTTCCAACACGTGCCAAGTGCCAATGTGCGTCAGTGAGTGTGATGCATGCCATGAATTGGAATAGCATATCGAAGAGTGCTAAGGTATGCTAGAGAGTGTCAATGCATGCTGAGGAGTGTTAGGGAGTACTAGAAAAACACAAGGGAGCACTAGGTCAAAATGCATGGAAGTGAATGAATATAAGGGTGTGTAGGGGAGTGTTAATGAGTGTTAGTTGTCATGCCAAAGGAGGGAGTGACAAGGTATGATAAGCACAGGTAAGGCACGCCAGGGAATATCAAGTAATGTCAAGAAGTGCTAGAGTATGCTAGGTAGTTTAGGGGTGTGCTAGCATGTGCCAAATAGTGCCAAGGCATTCCACGTGCTAAGACATGTTAGGATGTGCATGGTGCCACAATATGCCAATATGAATCAAGGAGTTTCAAGGAAACAAAAGGAATAACCAAGCTCAAATGCAAGGAAATTAACATAAGAGGGTTAATAATCCGGGGCTTTATCTTTATCAAAAGGGTCATGCTAGGCACACTAATAATATGTTCCAATACATGCCAAGTGCCAATGTGCTCCAAGTGCTAATGTTTTTCAATGCAATATTATGCCAAGGTGTTCCAGGGCATGCCAACACATGCTAGGGGAGTGTTATGCTATGCTAGGGCTTTCCAACATGTACTTGGGCATCCTACTCATGGCAAGATGTTCTAGGTAAAAATATGTTCCAAGACATGTGAGGTGCCAAGGAATGTTAGTGTACTATTCCAAAGCATGTTAATGTGTGCCATGAGTGTTGAGGAGTGCTAGGTCTCTCTCATTAATAGAATTGACAGAGCTTGATTATGGATTAAATAATATAGTTCCTATACACACTAGTGGAACTTTATTTAAAGGAAATTTTCTAGATAATAAATCTAATAGAGATGAATCATGTGTTGACTCATAGGAAAACGATATTCTTATGACTTGAGTGAAATGATACACACTAATTACTTCTTCACAAATTGACTAACTATTATAACCACTATGACCTTGGACACATAATGAAAAGGACTCCACAACAATGGTCTTAAATCATAATCTTTTGACAAAAAATATAGTAACAAGAACATAGCGTCATCAAAAACTCATTGGAATGATCAATGATGACAAACATTTTTTGACCGTCACCAAAAGTAACCAAAAAGAGAATTGGTGAGGATCAATAAAATATCGTCACTAGAAGTGTCACCAAAAAGAGAATTAGTGATGGGCCTTTAATGACCCTCACCAAAAGTGTCACCAAAGAGAAAATTAGTGATGGGCCTTTAACAACCCTCACCAAAAGTGTCATTGAAAATGGATTTGGTGACAAACCTTAAAGGACCATCACTATATACACTTACAACAATGATTTTTTAAAGACTGTCACATATGCGACATTGGTGATAGACCTTAAATGTTTGTCACAGGCATGAAGCATCATGAAAAACTCATTGGAATGATCAATGATGACAAACATTTATTGATCATCACCAAAAGTAAAAAAAAATACCATTGGTGACGGTCAATAAAATATCGTCACTAGAAGTGTCACCAAAGAGAGAATTAGTGATGGGCCTTTAATGACCCTCACCAAAAGTGTCACCAAAGAGAGAATTAGTGACGGGAATTTAATGACCCTCACCAAAAGTACTTTGAAAATGGCTTTAGTGAAAAACCTTAAAGGACCATCACTATATACACTTACAACAACGTTTTTTTAAAGAGTGTCACCATATGTCTCATTGGTGACGGACCTTAAAGGCCCATCACAGGCATGACCCTCACCAATGACCTTTTTTCTTGTAGTGCGTGATGTGTGGGCATGGAGTGTGAAGATTGTAAATGAGTCAAAGGGTTGCCCACCCTTATTTTTGTAATGTAATGTCGGCTTGAGAGATCTACCCATGGTCCGCAGACCATGGGATTGTATAAATAGAGTGAGGCTCTAAGTTGTAAGGAGACATGGAATGAATGTTAATGAATTGAGTCTGATCTAAGTGAGTCGTTGGGTCGTAGAGTAGGAGAAAGCTCTACAGCTGAGTGTGCATAGGCCTAGTAGTCTGCAACTGAGTACGTGGACCCCTGTAGGACGAGTCGAGTCTATAACCATTGGAGAATTAATAAAGAGAAGTTTCTTATCATTCTATGTATCTTTTTCCTATTTTGTATATTGGGTACGAATTACAAGTTTATTGTTTATATACTGCGCGAACTTATATGAATGTGTTGAATAAATGAAGATAATATAAGTATCTGTTTATGCGAAGTTAACTAACTCTTATAAGGAATATAAGTAAGATCTATGGTGTAAATTGGGGAATTAGCACAGATCATTGCCTTAGCAGCGCAAAAGCACCGCAGTCCCTGGGTAGGGCTGCGCGAAGATAATTATAACAACTCACAAAAGCACCACAGGTGAAAACAATGCGCAAATTGACCTACATGAAGCTGGTTCAGAGTTGGACGAAAGTGACACCTCAGACATCTCAAGGGTGCGGAAACTTGGTTCCATCATCCCCCCATACTTCTTCGAGTGAGACCTCAATCTGTGCTCCATGGGATATTACCGAAAGGGCCAGTAGTACAGGGATTTTTTTGGCTAATTAACTTCGAACCTGGGTCAGGCCCCAATAAGCCAACAATTGGTACGGAGGCAGAACCTAAACTCGCGAAGATTGGGAACTACTGGGACAATGCAATGGTAGATAAGGTCGTTGAATTACTCTGCGAGTATCAGGACTTATTCCCAACCAAATTTACGGATCTGAAAGGAATAATCAGAGATTTAGGGGTAATGAAGATCACATTAAAACCAAACGCGAAACCAGTTAAGCAGAGGTCGTACCACTTAAATCCGAAATACAAGGAGAAGGTCTGCGTAGAACTAGACAAGATGCTTGCGATAGGCATCATTGAATCTGTAGAAGAATATGATTGGGTAAGCGCGATGGTGGTGCAAAAAAAGAAGAAGAAGAACAAGATAAGAATATGTGTGGATCTCAAGAAATTGAATCACGAGTGTGTCCATGATCCATTCCCAACTCCATTCACAGATGAGGTATTGGACAATGTAGGCGGTCAGGAAGCATATTCTTTTACTGATGGGTTCTCACGATACCACCAGATCAAAATCGCGCCTGAGGATACGAGAAAGACAACATTCGTGACTGAGTGGGCTTGCTTTCAATACATTGTCATGCCATTTGGACTAAAGAACGCGTCGGCCATCCTCTTGCGTGTAGTTGTTGTGACATTCAAGGAATATATCCATAAGTTCTTGGAGGTCTATTTTGATGATTGGACTGTATTTGGGTTGGTTAAGTGCCATGGAGCGAGCTTACACTTGATGTTGGATACCTGCCGAAGATACCAAATCATGCTCAACCTCAAGAAGTGTTTGTTTCTTGTTGCTTTTGGGAACCTATTGGGGCACGTGGTTGGCAGAGAAGGGCTGATGGTAGATCCCGCAAAGATCAAGGTGATTCTGAATTTGGAAGCACCATGCAATCTGAAACCGCTGCGCGTTACTCTTGGACATATAGTGTACTACATAAATTTTATCAAAGGTTATGCCCAGATCACCGCGTCGATGGAAAAACTGTTGAAGAAGGATGCCACATTCTGTTGGGACGATGGCTGTAAGAAAAGCTTGGATATTGTTAGCTACCTATACCAATAGGTTTCATATTTCATGATTGACAAGGGAAGTTCAAATATGCTCTGCTTTGATTATGCAAAGATCCCATATTTCCTAGAGAAGACAAGGTGGGTAAAGGGCTTCTCCTTGTTTCAATTTTGATGGCCTTGTTTCAATTTTGATGGATGATCCAACAGTTTAATCCGGATCATGCCATGCTTTAAATTTCCAGTTGTAGAATAGAGAAAGAGGTCTGTCCAAACTGTTTAATCTTGGCAAACAAGTAGCTTAGGTAGAGAAGATAAGGCTCCCAACAGCTTAATCTGGGACCTTGGAAAAAATAAGGGTAGAAGTAGATAGAAAAACAAAAGAAAAGCCAAAGAAAAGAAAAGGAAAGTAAGGGTCTGCAAGTCCAAGTGCACCCACCAAGAAGAACAAAAAAATGCTAGGCAAGTAGCTGGGTAAGTATATGGGGTTGCAGAAGTGGTATTCATTTCAGATTTGATGATCAAGATAA
Source organism: Pinus tabuliformis (assembly GCA_031772625.1). Classification (NCBI taxonomy): domain Eukaryota; kingdom Viridiplantae; phylum Streptophyta; class Pinopsida; order Pinales; family Pinaceae; genus Pinus; species Pinus tabuliformis. The sequence continues at coordinate 237,435,396 of CM062806.1, read as the reverse complement.
GAGAAGAAAAGAAAAGGAGCATGTCTAACTTCCCCTTGTCCCTTTTTCAGATCATTTACTAACATCCCCTTGGAGTTGAGATTCATGAAAATACTTGTGGTAATATGAATGAATTTTTATCTTTACAAGCCACATTTCCTGTGTAAAAATTCTTTTCATTTTCATCTACTCCCTAAACTAAATGAGTTTCAAACAAACTTAGTGGTATCCCCCTCACTTACCCTTCTCATCCATATTAACCTCTAATTCTACTATATAAATCCCCTATATCACCCTTCCCCTACTAGTATTAACACCATGGTGTATAAACCCCAAATTCTTATAAGTATCCCTCCCCTTGGCATTATAGCCATATGGTCTCTAAAAAAAAAGGAATCAAAATGACACCTGGTCATTATGGTGAACCTCCACTTCATCTCTCTCTTTATTCCAAATCATTTCACTCATTAAACCTTCATCTGCAAAGAAAGACCCTACAAAAACCCTTTCATACCCATAACCCCTTTGAAATTATGCAAAACCCAAGAAATCCCGAAAAACCCATAAAAACCCACTATTCCAAGGTTCCCCGCCCGAAATATTTAAGCGAATATTTTAATCGGTCGGCGGGTCCCCCCCAACCTGCACGATCCGTCGGAGGACCCGCCAGCCGTCCGATCTCCCCCGCCCAGATCTTACGGTGGGCGGTCATTTTCGCTCCCCGACCTGCCGACCTTTAGCGTCCAGGGAAAGCGGTTTTTACCGCCCCGTACAGGGGACGCGTGGCAGGCGATGGGGTTGTTCGGAGCCCCCCTCCCCGATACCGCCTTTGCCCAAAGGTGGTGCGGGGAACCCGCTTACCGCCATCCCTATTACCACCCTCCCTCCTACGTCATGGGCACGTCATCCTGACGTCATCTCACCGATGCCCGCCCCCGCGTCCCGTGACCCTCCACGCAGACCTGCCACCGCATCTACCCGCCACCATGTCCTGCCACCCTGACGGACACCTCAGCAGCCACGTCACCGCCGTACCCGGGCCCCGCCGTGACGTCATGCTGGCATCATCGGCGGAAAAGCGCCAAATGCATACTTTTTCAAAATTTAACGTTATAAACGACCAAATGAGCCGTTTTCTGTCATTTTCACGCGCAAGAGAAGTAGCCGTTGCCAACCAGCTGCCGCGAAATTTCTCTGCTAGCCATCAAATTCAATATTTCAACCACTACAAGTTCAGAATTCGACGGCATTAAGCCTCCACAGCCCGGCCCGCGAGCTTTCAAGCCAGTTTTTCCAGGTATTTCGCCAGTTTTCCCAATTTTGCCCATACACTCTAATTCTTTGTAAAATTCACCATTAAAAGACTGGTAAAACTCCTGAATTCAGCTCTGCCTGTTACCCAAAGTAAGCCCAAGCAACCTGCACCATCCCTGAACTATAATTTGACATTGGAGCGGTCATTCCACGGGCTGAAACAATAAAATTGCCCCCGAGGTGCTCGGCATTGTTCCCTTTTGCCAAGTACAGGACACCTGCATTCTTACCAAAGAAACATCACTATCTCCGCAACTTGCCATTTAGCAATTCACATCCCTGTGAATTTGCAGCAAACTACAAAAGCCAGCTTACATTTTCCACTAAAAGGAGGACGCCAGACTGTGTTACAGTTGACCTGCTGCTTAAGTCTTTAAGGACTTGTTAAACCATTACCTCTACCTGTACAGATTCAGATTATATCATGGCAGCCTCTGCATCCTCTTCCCTCAGTGTTGCTCCACTAAATCAAACAAATAAGGAGCTGGAGGCCTTGCCATTTATTGACAAAGATTGTCTCATTGAAGACTTTGAGGGAAACAGGGACTTCTTGCAGACCTTCACTCAACTGAGGGAAGACTATAAGGATGGGCATGGTACACATGGGATATGGGAGTCAAACCTGCCCTATTACTGTCTCCCAGCTGTGAATGTTTTCCCTGAAATCATTCACCTATGTGCTGAACACTATGATGTGCAGCACAGATCTGTCAATACTCCATCAGGGAGGATCCTCTTCTATATAAATGCTGAGTCCATCAACAAGATGTTACAGTTTGATCAGACGGAGTTGCTGATTCCATTCTCCATGAGTTATTTGCTGGAAGCTGGTGACAAGATGACCAGTGAGGAGCTGCAAAAGGTCACCAGGACCTTCATGAGACCTGAGTGCCAGCCTACAGGGCCACCTCCTTATCTGAATGAACATTTCAATGATATAGGTAGGATGTTACTAGACATGATAGCCTATGTGTTGGGATACCAAAACAGTGAGCATGTGGATAAAGCCATGCTAGTGTTGCTGTCTGTTTACAGCCCACGCCAACCCCCTGCCCGAAAGTATAACTTTCCTAAGTTCATAGCCAATAAGATTCATGATCAGTTGAGCAAAGTGGACAGACAGGGGGTCTTCAGATACTCAGCTTACATCTACCGCCTGTTCATGTTTCATCATTCTGAAGCCTTCCCGTGCTACATCAGAAGGTTGGATCATAAAGGGGAGAGAAGATCTGTCATCTTCTGGACCTCAGTTTATCACAAGGTCACAAATTCACCCTATACCTACTGTGAATTTGTTGACCAATTTGTGCACCCAATCTCTTGCATGCTGATGAAGTCTCCTCCTCCCAGAATATCTAATGAGATCAAGAAAGCTCTGCAGCTCTCTAAGAAATATAAAATAGGTGACTGGTACCTATATGAACACCATAATGTATTCAGAGTCTATGGTTGTGAGCTCTGTCCATACAGGCTCCCCAAGTATGTACCTATGAGGTTGTTTGCCTTGGAGTATTACAGGCAATTAATTCAGTCAGACCTCACCCATTTCCACAGCTCCAAGAAAAAGGCCCACCTTAATTTCAAAAATGAGTTGGGCCCCTTCATTATGAACAAGAAGGAAGGATGGGAAGCTGCAGACTTGATCCTCAAGGACAAATATAAGTTGTCCTATAGTTTTCGATGGGTCCATTATGACCCTCAAGGTTTCATCACTGCTAGGAGAAATAAGTACAGGCTCCTAGGTATTAAGCACTGCCACTACCCACACATAGAAAAATATGCCAACTTACAAGAATGGCAGCTGGACACTCTAGTTGAGAGCTTAACTGAAGAAGAAAGAATGCTTAAAAATATGAAAGAGCTCGAGAAGACTATTGACCTGGATTATGTGCAGCAGGTACCTTTCAGACCGCCTCACTCAGTGGGAGAAGGGACCTCAGTTACAAGGAAAGCACCACAGGCACCTTCTACAGCAACACCAGGCTTGGACAAAGGAAAAGGAATAATGGGTGCTGAAGAGGAAGCACTGAAAGAGAAGGCTGCCCCTTCAACTGAACAACAAACTGAACAGCAAAATGAGCTGCAGAGAAAGGAGCAGTCAGAGCAGCAAACAGATCAGCAAACAGGGCAGCAACAAGGACAAACTGTTCTTCCACAGACTGGGCTGCCAGAGACCCCCATAATGCAAACACCGCCACCTCAAACTGAGCCATTGACTGCCCCAATTTTGCAGACCCCAGCACATGAAGAGAGGGGAATCAAAAGAGAAAGAGAAGAGTCCACTCCTCTCAGTGGATCCTCCCACCAGCCAGAAGCCAAAAGGCAAAGGGCAGACTCCCCAGAGGTGGAAGACATTACTGAAGATGTCTTGAACAGCACAACAAAAGACAAGGAGGGCAGCCAGCACACAGGGACAAGCTCCTTTCTGCAGGAGCAAACTTTACAGCTTGGCTTGGAGGTATCCTCTCCTTCACAACAAAGCAAGAAGCCCAAGAGCACCAAGGCTTCTTTCAAGAAAATAAAGGCTCAGAATGAGCTATTGAGGGCTGAGGTATACAAACAGTTCATAGATGCTACACCAGCCCAGCAGGAGAGATTAATGTCTGTTTATGACTTTAAGGAAGAAAAGATGATATTCAGTCATTTCAAGCCCAAAGGGCCGCAGCCTATGACAGCTGCAGATTTCATAAAAACAAGGGTGGAGGTCCTAGCTAAAGATATACATCCCATGGACCAGATTGAACTCCACAAGCAGACTGGGGAGATGGTCTATGCCACCTTGGTAGAGAAAGCCACAGTGGCCCATGAGCTGAAAGAGTCCTTAAAGAACACCAACACTCAGCTAGATTTTGAGAGGATGTCCTCTAAGGCCAAGGACAATAGAATAAAGTCTCTTGAGGAGATCATTATTGATCTAGGGCATGATCCTAGTGATCCAACAGGTGTAAAGGCCCTCATGAAGAAGAAGGATGATGATCTGAATGCAATGAGGAAGAGGTTGAAGCTGCAGCCCACAGAGCACCCTCAAACAGCAGAACTCCAAAAGCAAAAACGGGCTGAGGACCAGCTAGACCTCCTAATACAGCAAGACCAAAGGATTAGGGAACTGGAGAAAGAGATGGAAGGAATATTACAGGAAAAACAAGCAGATTCCACTTCCCAAGCTCCTCCAACTACATCAACAACAGCAACAACTTCAGGGGCAACAGTGGCCCCCACAACAGAAGCAGCAGGCACAACAGCAGCTCCAGATGCCCACCCAAGTGTAGAGGAATTGACCAAGGCTGTCAAGGCAATGGATCTCCAGGCAGATGAGATAAAGAAAGCAAAAGACAAATTGGCAGAGATAGATGCCAAATATGACAAATCAAAGGTAACTGTAGCAGAACAGGGCAGAGAAATTAAGGCCCTAAAGGATAAAATAAAGACCCTGGAGAAGGAGCTCAATCTGGAAAGTGCCATGGCTGACATAAAAAGAATTTTGTGGGGTAAGATTACCCAAGCTATCACCAAACAATGGAAATCCATCAAAACAATCCATGAGTACATGGATTTAATTGGCCAAGCACAGACAGAAATCCAGAAGACCAAAACAGTGCTGGGAAACAGACCTGAGCAGGCAAACCAACTGATAGATTTTTTGAACAGGCAAGACAAAGAGGAGCTGGCAGCCATTGGCATCGCCAACAGAATAGAGGCCATCCTCACAACTAAAAAGGTGCTAACTCTCAGAAGTTATGTGCAGACTGTAGAAAGAAAATGCTATGAAATACAGGCTGAGGTAGAGGAGTATAAACTCAAAATGGGGATGCTGCAAGCAAGGGGACTGCCTAGTCTGCTGAACAGCACAGGGAAATTGATTACCAGAGATCAATTCACCAACAGGATGGCTACTTACATTGAAAATCAAATCACTGCATCTGGCAGTACCTCTGAGGAAACAGGGCCCCCAACAGGACAGAGCTTGTACACTAAACTTGAAGGCCTATTCTTCATTGAAAATGAGGCAAATCATTTGTTTGAAACTCCTCCTAACTTTTGGCGGTATACAGAGACCGATGAGACTTTAATAAAAATTCGGAGACATCAAATGCCTAAGGAGGACTGGTGGCAGGCAATGCTCCAAATTTTGCCACGGTAGCTTCAAGTCATTCGGCCACTGCCAGCTCCAGGTCACCAGAAGACAGACAGCAAAAAAGGTTAGCGTTTAAGAGCGGCCAAAAGGTGACTCATCACATAGACAATGACAGCTAGCCAAGTTTTTAACAGTGTGTCCCCAACCGACTCCAAATGCCACCAAGTCAACACTCTCTGACCATTTTTGACAGCTAAGGGACTAAAAGTTATTACAGCATTTACTTTCTCAGCTGCTACACTCCAGCAGTTGGTAGGACATTTATGGAGCATTTACTTTCCATTCAGATATTTTCTAATGTAAATTTGTATATATACCCCCCTTAGTAACGCATAAGGGGTTGGTAATTTTTACTCTGAGGCATGTATACTCTGTACTTTCAGAAAAGTTTAATACAAAGAGCAATTTCAGCTCAGTGATTTCCTGGAACTCTGGTGTCTTGTTGATAATCTAAGTGCTGTTGCAGAATCCCTGTGTTATCTGGTGGAATGATATGTTTTCTTTAAACTCTGTTCTGTTTCCCTATGTTATTTCATTTTCACGTTTTCATCATATTTAGCGATAAAGAAAAAGAATAGTTCAGGACATGTTTCTTCACACCCTGTGCTCAATCTTATATTGCTGCAAATGTTTTCTTCAGGATTAAAACAGACATGAATTCTTAAATGCTCATGTTATATTTAATTCCATGTTGTGAATGTTATCTAGAAATTCTTTAATTCTTCCAGGTAACAATTGCTTTCTTTCATATTAGTTTACAGAAAGATCCTTAATTGCCTTTCTTATCCTGACCATATCACACCCAAACTCAATTCCAAAGCATTGTTCCCCAGACAATTATCTTGCTCTGCAGTTTTCATTACTGTATCAACATAGCACACCAAACCAAAGGACCACTGACTCCATTGCCCAATGTTATATAAGATTTTGGTAAGAGCATACAAGTTTTGACTAAACCTTTCCCAACCAAACAATTAAACCAAATTTGAGCTTCACAGCTAGCCTAAAAAACCAATAGAACAGAGACAAATCATTAAGAGAGAGCCCTCTCTGATTACAGCTTGGCTAGAAGCTGTAATCAAAAGATTGGTTAGTGGTTACCCCAGCCGTATTCCCTTGGGAGTCATAGGGAACAACCTGGGTGTTAACAGATATATTGAAGGAAAATATGGTTACTGTGCCGATTCTTGTCTTCCCAAACTGGAAGAAAGAGTTTCATGTTCATGCTGACGCGTCGTGTATAGCGTTGGGGGAAGTATTAACATAGGATGGTGGTGAAGGCTTGGATCACCCTATCACGTTCGTGAGTCGTAGATTATCTAGAGCAGAAAAGAACTATTCCACCACTGAGCATGGGGGACTGGCTATGGTGTATGCGCTTGAGAAGTATCGACACTACTTGCTGGGAGGTCACTTCAAGATGTATACAGATCATTTCACGCTGAAATACTTAGTCAAAAAGCCTGTGTTGGGGGGGCACATATGCAGGTGGCTTTTATTGTTCCAAGAATATGACTTTGAAGTTGTTGTGAATCCTAGACAATTGAACTTGAAACCAGATCACCTGCCGCGCATTGAGATAGGGGAGGAACCTACTAGTTTGGAGGAAGGACTACCCGAAGCGCAACTTTTTCTTGTGCGCATAGTGGATGGAAATTTTGAAGATATAATTCACTTTTTAAAAACTATAACTACATCGGAAGGGTACTCTATCCAGCAGAAGAAGGAACTAGTGGTGCACGCAGCAGATTTCTCTGTCATTGTGAGACATCTATACAAGATGGGGAATGATGAGATACTGCGAAGGTATGTACCTGAGTTTGAACGAAGCAGCATCCTTGCGGATTCTCAAGGGGGCGCCGCGGGAGGACATTCTGCAGGGAGAGCAACCATGCAGAAGATTCTTTGCACAGGATTGTGGTGGCCAACCCTTCATCAGGATTCAAAAACACAATGCAAGGCATGTGATGTATGTCAAAGAATAGGTAAGCCATCGTGGAGGGATGAGATGCCTTTGAATCGACAAATGACGTTGCAACCCTTCAAAAAGTGGGCAATCGACTTTGTAGGACCTATCAAACCTCAAGGAAAGACAGGCATGAGATACATTATCACTGCGACAAAGTACCTAACTCATTAGGCAGAAGCCCAGCCAGTAAAGGATTGCATGGCCACAACGGCCACAAAGTTTTTGTTTGAACACTTACTGATGCGATTCATTTGTCCAAAGATATTGATGGGCAATCGTGGTACACATTTCCAGAATGAGATGATCAGCGCACTGACAGAAGAGTTTAAGGTGTATCATTAGAAAAGCACACAGTATCAGCCACAAGTTAACGAGATAGTAGAAGCATTTAACAAAGTACTGGAGACCGCACTGACCAAGGTATTCAATGCATAGCGAAGTGATTGGGACATGCGCGTACCTGCAATATTATGGGCTTACAGGACGACAGGCAAGAAACTGACGGGATAGACACCTTTTAGGCTTGTCCATGGAGTAGAAGCCATAATGCCTATGGAGTACATTATTCCTAGTCTTCACATAGCAATGCTCATAGGTATGATGGACCTCGGAGCCCTGGAGGAGAGGCTCGCGCAGTTGGAGGAGCTCGAAGAAGAACGGTTTTTTGTTGGATTCCACCAGCAGGTACAAAAGCAGCGTGAAAAGGTCTAGCACGATCGACATATTAAGTTGTGCACCTTTAAGGTGAATGATCTGGTGTTGCTATATGATAGTAAGTTTGATAAATTCCCAGAGAAGCTCAGAATGCATTGGCTAGGACCGTATGTTCTTAAGGAGATCACAGACAGTGGCACGGTGCAGTTGGTAAAGTTAAATGGAGAACTCTTCCCAAGAAAAGTAAATGGCAATCGTTTGAATCCATACATAGGTGGCCCGGCCATCTGACTAGCCAACGAAAGCACAGTCTTAGCACTCCAGGTAGCTGAAAGGAGGCGTGAGACTATAAACTACTCTGCCTGGGAGCTGGGTGATGTCAGGACTACGCGCAGTAGTGAAGTGTCACAAGGTCCGCAACAACACGAGGGTAGCTACGCTGCCACGCGGGTTGGCTGGAAATTGACCGTTACAATCACTATTCATGATGTGATGCTTGGTTTGAGACCAAATGGAGTGAGCAGGAGGCATTTAAGGTGAACTTTATGGGCTAGATTCTTGAAAATTTGTCGTCAATCGAGCATTAATGGACCGAATGTGGGGGGAATGGTCGAATTCAAATTCAAAAGGTGCTATAAATTACAAAGGGTTGTCCAGCAACAAACACTTGGAAATTTGAGAACTGAGTTGTTGCGCACCCATACACTCATGAACCCAGACTTGTTCGATCTTTTGAAGGTGAAGTCGTTGTTTGGGCACTTACCCAAGTTGTTGAGATAATTGTGGAGTAGCACTATGGAAACACCTGAGGAAGCCATGGATACTAAAGTAATGACCGTTGATGAAGTTGCGTAGGCCATGACGGAAGTAGAAGCCCAAAAAAGTGTTGGGATAGTCACAGAAATCCATAAATCATCGCGCACGCCGAGACCCAAGAAAGACAAGCAAGTTGTGGTACTAGTGCGCGTATCCCCTAGAAACCCACTAAGAACTAGACTTACCATGGAAGAAAAGGGGAAGGCTATCAATTTGGAGGCTGCTAAGGAGGAAGAATTTGAGGAAATCCTGGTAGAGGAGGAGGAGGATGTAGAAATGGAGGTGGAAACCTAGGGTGCAGACCCTCTTACCAGGCTGCCTGCATATGTTCCTCCACAGAAGGGGAAAGCAAAGGTGACCAAAGATCTAGATGAGAGAAAGATCTCTCTATAGACCCCACTGCTCCTTGACGACATAATTTTTGAAGTAGCACACTTGGGGAAAGTGCCTGTACTAAAATTTGAAGACTGGGATCTCGTGAACCACGAGAAGTTCCCACATTTGGCAACCGCGCAGCTAATGTGCCAAAAGAAAGATGTGCCAACTGGAGTCATAGATTTGGACCTACGTAAGTGGTTGAGAGGTGTAGAAAAGGTAGGACTATTAAACCTGCTCTAGGTACCACATTACCATCACGCCCCAATGACCATTTTTGTCATCAGGCAGCTGCTTTGACTAGTGCATGATGGGTGCTTGTGGCCGGAGGAGCCCATCCCCATCATGGATCACTTGATTCATAGAATTACCCAGCTCCCTTGCAAAGGGGAGGACCCAACAAACATCTCGAAGGGTAAGAGTGATGACTTGGCCATCGCAGAGGCCACGAAGAATAAGTTTAAGATGGAGAAGAAAAAGAGAGGGTATGTGATTTCTAGCATCAACAACCCTGTGGTCAAAGTTGCGACACAGAAATTGGCAGGAAAGATTATGCGGAAGTACCGCGTGTATGAGGTGCCCGCATTGTTGGTTGTACTAGCAGCGTAATGCATAGAAGGGAAGGGGTCCAGTTCAACTGGGCAAACTACTTATGCGATGAGTTCCTTAAGAATTTACGCGAGGTACAGGAGAAGGGGAAGACTTTTCACTATGTGTGGCTTATGTTGTCCATAGTACTGGTGGCATGGGAATTTCCCAAGGATAACTAGTTTCCAACGATCACACAAGACCTTCCAGAGGTAGTGAAGTATGCTTCGCTATGGGCAACTAGAGATAAGTAGAGGATAAGGGACAGTAAAATATTCTAGTTGTTCATGGAGATGAACATTAGAATGGGGATTAATCGCAAGCCGTGGTTATCGCCCATGGTCTATAACAGTCCGCAGAGCTTCATGGAGTTCAAGGAAAATTTCCATCACGTTTACATCAAGGTGCGGAAGGACCCCATGAAGACATGGAACGAGCTACCCTACCTGGAAACGGACAATGTCATATTCGCGGTGCTTGAATCGTGGCCACCAGAGTGGCGCGCTCTAGCCAGCTCCGCGGTGGAAGCAGAGAAGTTCGCCACGCAGCGGAAAAAGGATGAGGTGAAACTGGAGATGGCGAAGTTGGCAAAAAAATTCATGAATGAAGCAGTGGAAACTAAGGCCCAGACAGTGCACAACACTGCGAAGCAGGTGGAAGAACAATAGAAGGCAGCAGAAGAAGAGCGCGAGGGAGAAAAGTCACCTTCGCCCGAACAGAAGACAGATATAGAGCAAGGTGGCATGGACCCATAGACAGCATCCACCCAGCTGAAATGACTGAGCCCAAGAGAGCAGGTTGGGCTGTGGAAGAAGTCCAAGGCTTCAAAGACTTCTTTCGACCCAATCACCCTCACTGAGGGGGATCTGCACGACATTGGGGAGATGGTGAGGGACATCACTGCAGAGGCCCTCCAGTAGTTTGCGGAGGAACACCAGATGGTGTTGGGGACTCTCCGAGCGTAGATACAGGAGTTGTAGGTGTGCACTCCACACACTGGCACTGTGTCAACCAGCCTCGCACTAGGCACGACCGCGGCTGAGGAAATGTTGCACGCCCAGATGATTAACAAAATAGTGTTTCCAGAGGGAGCACTAGTTATAGAGGAGGGAGGGTCGCGCGCTCCAGGTAATGAGAGATCAATGCATCAACATTGAACAGTTGAACCTGTAGCATGACGAGGTAGTGGCATAGAATAGACAGTTAGTGAAGGTGGTCGAGGAAGCCTGCCAGATGGTCCTAGAGTTGTCCATCCAAGCAGAAGATCCAGTGTAGGCACGCGTCCGAAAACTAGCAGTAGGGGTGCGCGAGGCAAAGTAGGAGATGGCCAGGGTTTAGCTTGAACTGAACCTTTAGATCATCAAATATCAATTGAAGGCGTAACCTTCCACTCTGCCAAAGGTTAAGGAACAGCATGCCAGCACCATTATAGCAGCAATAATGGAGGTTAACAGTGCAGTGATTGACTGCACAAAGCTGTTCGAATAGTCGTTCAAGGTTGGTCAAAAGTTGTAATCCTGATGTAAAGACTCCGCATTTTGTGGGCGCAGAGTGCATAGTTTGTAAAAGAGTCACAGGGTTGTCTACCCTCAATTTTGTAATGTAATGTTAGCTGTAGAAATCTACCCATGGTCCACGGACCATGGGATTGTATAAATAGAGTGAGGCTCTAACTAGTTAAGAAATCTAAGGATCATGGAATCTAATGATGGAATAGAAGCATAGCGAAATATCTAAAGTGTAAAGTCGAGTTTTTGGGTTGAGGAGTAGGAGAAGGCTCTGCAGCTAAGTGCACAGAGGCCTAGTATTCCGCAACTAAGTGCCCAGACCCTTGCAGCTGAGTGCATAGGGAAAGTCAAGTCTGTAACAGTTGGAAGCATTAATAAAGAGAAGTTTATATCATTTCTGTGTATTTATTTCATGTTTCATGCATTGAATGTATTGGGTATGAATTGCACTTCTACTATTTATATGATGCGTGAATATATATAACTGTGTTAATTAAGTGAATATCAGATAGAATATTTGTTTACGCGAAGTTAACTAAGATTGGTAAGAAGATAAGTAAGATACAAGGTGTAGTTTGGGGAAGTAGCTCAGGTCGCTGCCATAGCAGCCCGAAAGCATCTTAGCCCGTGGTTAGGCTGCACTGAAGCCGATTATAACGAATCACAAAGGTATTGAAGGTACCTGCATGAAGGTAGGCACAGTTGGACTAAATCGACACCTCAGACATCTCAAGGGTGCGGAAACTTGGTTCCAGCATCCCCCCATACTGCTTTGGCTGAGACTTCAATCTGCGCTCCACGAGATGATGTCGAAATGACCAGTAGTGTAGGGATTTGTTTGGCTAAATGACTTGAACCTGGGTCAGGCCCCCTCAAGCCAACACTTATCCAGCTGGTCTCTAGTGTCAATACTTTCACCAGGCGAAGAGGAAGAAGGGGAGGAAGAAACAACCGATGAAGAAGGCAAAGGGTCAACTTTGGGATCAACTGGAGGTTAATTTTTTCCAGTTGTAGGAATATTCACTTGCGGGGCCAAGGAGGTTGAGAACAACCATACTGGAAAACCGATGGTAAGTCCCAGAAGGGGCAATGTAGCCATATAAGGAGCACCTATATTTTTGAAAGGAGGAAAAGGACTAGGATTCCCATCAAAAGGAATTCCTTGATTGGTGGACTTTGGGGTTGTTACCATATGTCTCAACCTAAGATCAAATGAGGAGTGATGTGGAGAATATTATCCATGGTAATTAATTTCTATTTTAATCAAAATAACATAACAAAACAAAAGAGGGATAATTTAGGCAAAAGAATTACCAAGCAACTGTGAACTGCAATATACTGCCTCAATAAAACAAGGACTTAACATACGTGCAAGAAATCTACCCAAATGTTGTGTTTGGTGTATCATAGTGTACAAGGTAGCTGGCTCGGTTACCTATTGATGAATAGAAACCTAATGTAGTCCTCCCAAACATACCTAAAAGTACGTGGAGGCCCAATCCATGTTAGCGTTGTCTAAATGCAAAACCGCACAGTGAGAGCATTCTTTATACTTTTCATACTATAACACCACCCTATATACTCGAAGGTACGTGGACGAGCTACGATATACTTATGTACATGGAATGAGATATCATACTCAGAATGTATCGTAGACAATTTAACGACAGCATCTATGTTTTACGACGCTGGAACATGTCTCTAGTCTATAACCTCTAAATGTTATGCGTTAAGTTACAATGCTCCATTAGGTTAATTGAGATAACTTTTATTTGATCTTCTTAAGAAATTTCCTTTCAAGGTTCACCATGTGATGTATGTTTGCAATTCCTAGAATGCAACTAATATGAGAAACATTATTTCATTCAATTATTAATGAAAACCGTAGCTAGTAAGGGATAGAGAAATCAAATCTTTGACAAAGAGCAAAGAGCACACCTAATGCAATTTCCCTAGTTATTCCTATCAAGAATTCACAAACTACAATATGCACAAGGCAAGTTTTTCTTTTCGTTCCCTTTAGTGTTTAGATGAACAAAATGGAACTAGATGCATAGACAATCAATCAATGTTTTTCACAAGAAACGAAGACTTTACGACAGTTTCTTTTTCAAAGAAATGAAGACTTTACGACAGTTCCTTTTCAGAAAATACTAATCGATGTAAAATAACTATTAAAATGAATTGATAATGATAAAGAAATCCCTTAATAAACATTAAACAATCAAGGTCAAAGTAGGGCTAGGAGAAGAAATTCAAGTTGATTTCAGAACCATAGAAAACATTGATCTTTCAGCAAACAACTTCAGAAGCAAATTTGGAAAAATCCAAGCCAAAGATGGGTTTTTTAGCCTAAGGAGGATCAGCGCAGGTCAAAGTGGGAGACAGTGCACTGTAGAGCATTGTCTCTAAGCCAAGGCTGCTCTGCAGAGCACTCTCCGCTGACCAAGCCTACGTTAGTGCCAGAGAGGCCAATAAGGCGACATCTAAGCACAATGTTTTGACCAAAACTTCAAAAAGCCTGAAATAAGATCAATGAAGTCAAGTAAAGTCTACTAGGATGTAATATGATGAGAGTAAACTACCAGGAATGATGGTTGTTCCCCAGCGGAGTCGCTAATTTGTTATATGGAATTTGAACCTACGGATCAATATATATTCCCTAAGTGGGTAGCTACACTTAGAACAACATAATTAAAGAGTTTAACCTTTTCCTATGATAGATAGATAAGACAAAGGGACCTACTTGTGATCTTTCACTTCCCTTGATCTCCTTTGAATTGCTCCCGTCGCTCCCTCTCAAACTGAATCTACTCAATTGGTACCTACAAATAGAAGACGACAACAATCAAAGCATACGATCTATCTACTATAAACAAATGGAATCGAAAGCATTTTCACATATAATCATCATAGATAAAGACAAGAATATGGGAAAAGGAGTAAACAACTTTATTAATGATAGAAGGAGGAGTTACAACCAAAGTAGTCTGATCCCATGTCACTCATCCAACTTTAGTTCCAACCTTCATCACACCAAAAGCACATCAATCCAGCAGCATAACATTACTTGATTATGATTCAACTCTCAAACCAACAGTATTTCTCTACAATCTTCAAATTCCATCCCTTGATCACTATGATGAGTGGTCAATTTATAGGGAAATGGAGGTGGTTTTGTCATAAATTGGGTATTGAATGGCTTTCCAAAATTGGAGTTAGTTTCCATGGAGGAAGAGATGAGAGGATAGGAGGTTAATTGATCCATAGGCTACCCAAATTTGAGCTTATAGGATGGGATATGAGTTGGGATCCTTCTATAATGATCTAGAATGAAGGAATATTCCCAAAACCCTATGCAAATTTTGCTCATTCTCGCCCAACATAGGTGTAAGTGGGCCTAAGTGCACCCCTAAATGGGCCTACTTGCACTGAAGCGCAGTTACCCCTAACCAAGGTTATGCTAGTGTCCTAATGAGGCATTTCAGCAAGGCCTCAAGGTAGGAAACTTTCATGGATGGAAGCTTTCAAAGTGATGACTTTTCTAGGGCATGTAGCAACTAAATTAGGGTTTTACGAGCCCTAATAGTATTTATTTGAATGTCGGGAATGATGTGCCAAATAGACCTGTAACACTAGGGTCCAACCACTAATATTTCCAATACATGAAGTATTTAACTAAAATCTACAACAACTACCGTATACAACTGGAAATTTGTTATTAATTACAAAGAAGCTAAAATTTGACTAGTGTGACCACGAAGTGGCCAGGATAAGATAACTTCGACCTCTGGCCCCTTTTTTCTGAATTCCATTGCTAGGAAATAAATTCTGTTGTAGTGGCTGATTTGGATTTTTTTAACAAATTGTGTTGGCATTGCTGACTCGGCTGGGTGTTGACTCGGCTTCTGTGTTGACTCTTCAATATTGCTTTTCTTGTTGCGGCATATCTCATCTACTTCTGTGTATCATACAAAAGTGGGCTTCACTGCAAAAACGTGTTTCAATTCATGTTCAATGAAAATTGGATTGCTAATAGCATCCATCATTGCTCTTCTTGTTATGCTACCTTTGATATTGGAGAGATTGACAGCATCCCTTGCAATGTCCTTTAGCCTCTTGATATAATATTCTATGTTCATGAGTTTATTATTAATGACAAATAGAGAAGGGAGACCTTCTTGTGTCAAAGGCTCAATTCTGCTAAAAAATCTATTTACTGTTAGCTCTAAATTCTGGCATTTCTCCTCAAGTTGTACAGTCGAGCTCTTTTTGGTCAATACCTTCTTTACCTGTAGGATAGTTTCTTTTTGTCTCCTACTCCCATCTCTTCTAGATCATACTTGTTCTTTGAATTTATAAATTTGATGATTTTGTTGGTTGTTGTTGGCATGTCTCCCAGCTCCTTGTTAATGTTTGAAATAGCCTACTTAGCTTTTTCAACTAGCTCCTTCTGCTCAAATATGATTTGTATGTTGGGCCAAATCTCATTCATACCATCAATGATATTGTTCCAGATGATTTCCTTTACTCTTCCTCGAATGTTACCAATTGATGACTCCTTTTCTGATTTCCACAATTTTTCAATTAATGCTCATGCCCTCTACATTTCTACAGAATGTGCACTCTCATCTCTTTTAATTTGGTCCTGCAAAATGTTGACTTGAGTTTCCAATCTCTTTATTTCCTTTTTCTGAAGGTTCATGCTCTGCATGGATTTGGTTAGTTGTTTTGCACTGCTTCTTGTCCCTGTATTGGTAGTTGTTGGAGTAGTTGTGGGGATAGTGGTTAGAGGAATAGCCTCCATAGAGGCAATGGCCAACTGTGTTGCTTTCTCCTTTTCCTATACCATCTTCTCCATTTTTGTTTCCATTTTCTTTATTTGGAGTGACAGCTCCAATATTAGTTTCATCATTTCTGCCTTCTGACTCTCTGTTTTCTATATCTCTTTAGTCAAGGGATCGTGTGTTGTAGGCATTTTGAATTGTTTTCTCAAGGCTGCTATCTCAGTCTCCTTTTTAATAATCACTTCTACTGCTCTCACATCTGATGGATTATACCCAATTTTCACCACTAAATCTTCCAAGGACTTAATTCTGTTATCTTTTGGTTGAGATGAAATGTTTTCCACCTTTAGTTGAGATTGGGAATTTGATAAAGCCACCTGCATTTTAAACAAATTCATAGAGGTACTTGTTAGAGTGGAGGAGATCATCTCACTAGTTTGCTTATGCATCTCTAGTTGATCAATAGGATGAACATTGCAGGAATCAAACTCAAAGGAAGTTTGTTTATAATCAACTGAAGTTTTGGGTTCTTTTTTTTGTGCCTCAAGGAATGCCATATGCGTTTTCCCTTTCTCTGAATCGAAAGCTGGCAGAATTCTTCCTTGGAAATTAGAACTTTTCTTTACTACTGAGATAAGTATTCTTTTTCAAAATTTCATTTCTAATCTTTATCTCTCTAAAAGTATCAAAAATGGTCTCCTCCTTTTCTCCTATTACATTGGTAGATGTGGAAATTTGAAGAGTTTGTTTCCTTTCTGAGATTAGAGTCATAGGAAAAGAGTGACCTCCTACTGCAGATGAACCAGGAGTGTCATTGAGGTTGATAACTTTTTATTGTGGTGATTCTTTACCCTAGTCTATGTCCATATGAATTCTTGGCCTTTTTCTGAATTTAAGCTTAAACTCCTTTATAGAAGTATCAGTCCTTAGTAACTGATCTTCTCTCTATATTTTCCCAGTTGCTTCTTTTTCCTATTCCTTGCCCTTGTCTAGTTTGTCCTCTGTACTCTGCTTTTCTTGCTGCTGTTGGGCATCAGGTCCCCTGCAGCATGGTTTTGGGGCTCAAAGCCTAAGTTTTGGTCAATGTATTGTGAGGACTCCACGAAGTATGGGCGCGGAGTGCGAAGTGTATAATCAAGTCATACGGTTTTCTGCCCTAAGTATGTAAAGTAATATATTGTAATGTCGGCCTACCCATGGTCCGCAGACCATGGGATTGTATAAATAGAGAGAGGCTCTAAATTGTAAAGTAGCTCAGTAGTAGCAAGGATGCAAATATGAATCAATAATAGCACTGAGTTTGTAATTCTAAGTCTTGGGTTGTAGGAGTAGGACGAGGCTCTGCAGATGAGTGCGCAGAGGCTTAGTAGAGTCCACAACTGAGAGCACGGACCCCTGCAGCTGAGTTCGCAGGGCAGAGTTGGGATTGTAATTGAAGAAGAGAATTAATAAAGATAAGTTTGATTCTGAATATTATGCATCTGTGTTTCCTTTATGTTCATGCATTTATACCGTTTTATGGTTGCGCGCACTTATATGAATATTAAATGATAAGTAAGAACATTGGGCCCACACAAATAAGTTAATAACTATAATAATAGCACAGTAAGAATAAGGGATCAGGATAGTACTTTCTTCGCGCTCCTTACAGAGATGCACGAAGCTAGTTGCACAGGTTGCGAGGGATAGACAGTTGCGCAGAGCAGCGCAAGTGCGGAGATTCGGACCACGAACCTTCCAAAACTTCATTAATACATCCCTAGGGTGTGGAAACCTAGTTCCAACACCCTCCCATACTACCTTAGGTGAGACCTCAGCCCGCACACCGCGGACTATTGCCGAAAGGGCCGGTAGTTTCGGGATTTGTTTAGCTAAATCACCTCTGAACCTGGGTCAAGCCCCAACAAGCCAATAAATGGTTCCATTGCCGGGACCGAGATCTGCATAAGGGATGTCTGATGTTGGAACATTGGAATCCAACGAAGAAGGAAATTGAAGAGTGGCTGGACGAAATAATTCACGAGTTCGCGACACAGAAAAATAGGAACGCGCGAATATCTGAAGAACAGTGGTTGGAACGATATTTGTAAACAGAGATCCATGAGATTTTATTTGCTTCCTTTCCATCTGAACTATATGAGTGGATCGTGAGGTTAGCAAACAGTCAAGGAAGGTGCAGACTTAATAAACCGATCGTGTGGACTCCAGAACTAGTGTGCAAATTAGAATCCTTGGAAGATAGGATCGCGTGCACGGTAGACCACTAGCTTGACCGAATTATAGGTGGATTCGTCACTGAATTTGCAGTAGATACGACCGTCAGCTACAGCAAGGCAGAGTGACGCTTCCTCAAGGGACCGCGAGGTAAGTACATAAAATCGTTGAACACTTGGATTAAAATGTTATTGTGTGAAAAGTGGGTTATGTGAATAAATTAATGTTTGGGACTACGCAAAGTGGAAGGCCCTATAGAAATGAAGGTAGCACAAGAATAGAGAGTAGCCCTTTGATTTCACCGCAAATAGAAAACGAGGAAGAGCTCGCAGAAGTCTTTGCTAGAAGCGTAGTCAGTTTGATAAGATAGTGGATCTCGTGATTACGACCTCCACCCACACCACCATCGGTATCACTAGTTTCACTTCAATCTCCACACACCCCACCTCCGCCACATTCACAGTTCAGTATGGCAAACACGATCAAGCTGCCAGTATTCAAAGGGGTAGGAAATTGTTAGAAAATTATATATTATAAAGCAATGGAACACATAAAATATTGTAGAAATATAAACACAGAAAACACATAAAACAAGAGAGACACAGATATATGTGGTTCACCCAGTTTGGGCTATGCCCACGGAGAAACAGCCAGTCCTTCTTTTTATATTATCTAGCAAACTGAAGAGATACAACCTACAGTAGATTTGTTGTAACTCCCTCTTCGTTCTCAATCTCCTCTCTCTTCCTCACTCAGAATACCGATCTACATAGACGCAATACAATACCCTCATATATATTGAGGGGTTGCCTTCTAGGGAAAAAAACCCTAAATTAAACATAACTTCTACCGTTAGATCTCCGCCTAATGAATGGCCTAGATTCACTATGAAATTAGAACATTTTACAAGGCAATTTTACATCTATTCTTAGCTTCAAGGGGGCTTCCCCCGATCCCCCCACCAGGGGGGGCTCCCAAAAGCTCGCAGCCGCGCCCCCTGGACCCCCCCTGCCGTGAATATTGTATGGGCAGTGTTGCCGCCCCATTTTGAACTAGGGTCCAATGTGGCGATACCTTTGAATACAGAAGATAATCAGGCTCCACACCCAACAATCTCCCACTTGGAGACTGATTATAGCAACTCCACCGCTACTTCATTTGCTGGACAATGACTCCACTTTGGACCTGGTTGTTTCTCATCTTCTTCATCATACTTGAAGACTAATTGAAATTGGGCAGATTCTCAATTTCTCCCTGGTTACAACTTTTGTTAACATATCTATAGGATTTTGGCTAGTGTGTATCTTTTCCAGCTTTAACTGTCCATCCTCCAACACTGACCATACGAAATGGTGCTTGAGTTGTATATGCTTAGTCTTGGAATCAACTGCAGAGTTCTTTGCAAGATGTATGGCACTCTAGCTGTCATTGTATAACCTGCCCAACTCCTGCTTCTTACCCAATTCATCCAAAAACCTTTGTAACCAAATCATTTCTTTACTAGCCTCTGTAGCAGAAACGTACTTTGCTTATGTTGTTGAGAGTGAAACAACACTTTGCAGTTTTGAGACCCACCTGACAGCTATTCCACCTATAGTAAACACATACCCTATTTTGCTCCTCCTGTTATCTCTACCACCCGCCATATCTGCATCAACGTAGAGCAATGTTTGAACCACCAAAACATAATGCTTGATTTGTGGTACCTCTCAAATACCTGAGAATCCACTTCACTGCCATACAATGTTCTTTTCCTGGATTGTTCATGTACCTTCTTACAACTCCCACTGCATGTGCAATATCAGGCCTTGTGCAGACCATTGCATACATTAAGCTTCCAACTGCTGATGCATATGGAACTTTAGACATATGAGCCATTTCTTCCTGAGTCTTGGGACACTCCTCCTTACTTAATTTGAAATGGCTAGCCAAAGGTATACTAATTGGTTTTGCATTCTGCATATTAAACCTTTTCAACATCTTTTCTATGTACTCATTTTGAGACAATGTTAATTTGTGATTCTTCCTGTCTCTAGTTATTCTCATACCAAGGATTTTTTTTGCAGCACCCAAATCCTTCATTGCAAATGAGTTTGCCAATTTTCTTTTGAGCACATTTATTTCCTGCATGTTAGAACCTGCAACAAGCATGTCATCTACATACAATAACAATATAATATAGCTGCCATCATTTTTCCTTTTGAGATAAACATAATGATCAGAGTGACATCTAGTATAACCTTGTTCAGACATAAACCTGTCAAATTTTAGATACCACTGCCTTAGAGCCCGTTTTAAGCCATACAAGCTCTTCTTCAACCTACACACTAGTTTCTCCTTCCCTTTTACCTCATATCCTTGTGGCTGCTGCATATATATCTCTTCCTCCAAATCCCCATGGAGAAAGGCTAACTTTACATCTAACTGCTCAAGATGCAAATCTTCAGCTGCTACTAGACTTAAAATAGTTCTTATTGAAGTCATTTTTAACAACAGGAGAAAATATTTCATCAAAGTCTATACCCTTTTTCTGTGCAAACCCTTTCACCACAAGTCTAGCTTTATACCTTTTTCTACATCCATATTCTTCCTTCAACTTGTAAACCCATTTATTCTGCAATGTTGTTTTACCTGCAGGAAACCTGACTAAGTCTCAAGTTTGGTTATGTGCTAAGGCGTCCATCTCTTCTTTCATGGCTTGCTCCCACTTCTTCCCGGTTTCTACCTGAACTACTTCTTCATAACATTCTGGTTCACCAAAATCAGTCAACAATACATAATATAATGAAGGAGAGTATCGTTCAAGGGGTCTACTTATCCTGGTAGATCTTCTAACACCGCTTTCAAGTGTTTTAGGTGCTTATTGTTGTTGTGGTTGTTGTTCTAGTTGTTGATCATTATGATTTTCAAGCACCATCACTTTTTTTTGATCTCGTCAAGCATTGTGTATTCTCTATTTTTCTTTTCCTGTTTCTTTTCCTACAGCTGATCCTTATACAAAACCTTTTCATTGAATATGACGTCCCTGCTCCTAATGATTTTTTGTTTTTCATAATCATAAAAGTGATAGCCAAAATCATTAACACCATATCCAATAAAGGTACATTTCTTTGATTTTGCCTCAAGCTTTGTTCTATTTTCTTTATTAATGTGGACAAAGGCTTCACAACCAAAAGTCTTTAGAAAAGAGTAGTTTACCTTTTTACCTGTCCATGCCTCCTCTGGAATACCACCATCCAAGGAACTTGAAGGCCCTCTGTGTATTAGATAAATAGTAGTATCTACAGCGTCTGCCCAAAATTGTAAAGGCAATCCTGCATGCAATCTCATGCACCTTGCACGCTCCATGATTGTCCTGTTCATCCTTTCTAACACACCATTTTCTTGTGGTGTTCCTGGAACTGTCTTCTCTCTACGAATTCCATTCTTTGAACAGTACCTATAAAACTCTTTGTTGCAATATTCACCTCCATTATCTGATCTGAGACACTTCAACCTTTTTCCTATCTCATTTTCAACCAAGGCTTTCCATTTCTTGAAAGTATCAAATACATCAAATTTATTTCGAATAAAATAAATCCAGGTTTTTCTGGTTGCATCATCAATAAAAGTAACATAATAATGAGAGCCACCAAGAGAAGATACCTAAGCAGGTCCCCATACATCTGTATGCACAAGATCTAATTTTTCAGTCTTCTTTTCTTTCCCAACTCTAAGGAATCTGACTCTCTTCTATTTTCCATAAACACAATTCTCACAGAATTTTAAATCAACATGCTTCAAACCTGGAAACAAATTTCTTGAGTGAATAATTTGCATCCCCTTCTCACCCATGTGCCCGAGCCTATGATGCCACAATGTTGTATCTTCTCCTGTAGAGGTTAAAGCATTAACAGAATTAGAAATATCCTTGCATAAATACAATTTACAAACCTTTCCTCCTTTCCTTATTACCAGGGATCCTTTAGTGACCTTCCAGGTTTTATCTGTGAAAGTAGTTAAACAACCTTCACTTCCCAACTGCCCTGTTGAAATTAGATTTTTCTTCAGATATGGAACATGCCTTAACTCCTTCAATAGCCATTGATTTCAATTTTGTTGTTTATGAAAACTATACCCATTCTATTGATTTTACAGGGTTTATCATCACCCAATCAAACCTATCCAAAATCTCCTTGAAAATAATAATAAAAATGTTTCCTATCAAGTGTGGCATGGAATGAGGCCCCTGAATCTACCACCCAGGAATCAATAATATTTTCTAATGAAAGAATCAAATCATCTTGCAACACGTCACCCGTTACATTCGCTTCATGATTAGTTTCTTGTTGCGCATCTCCTTCTTTTCCCTTTCGAGATTTGCAGTCTTTCTTCAGGTGTCCTTTCTTCCCGCATTTCCAACACACTATCCCCGATCTGGACTTGGATCTACCTTTTCTTGACTTACTTCGATATCCAGGGCTCTTTCCTCTTTCCATTTTTCTCCCCTAGTCTCTGCAGTCAAAGCATTACTTGATGTTTCACCGGAGCTTTTCCGTCGCATTTCCTTGCTAAGGATTGCACCGACAACATCATCAAACTTTAAAGTACTAGATCCAGAGACAGAGTTACTAATGGCCATAACTAAACCATTCCAGCTTTCTGGCAATGAGCACATAAATAAAAGAGCCCTAACTTGATCATCAAAAGTTACCCCTACAGAACTTAACTGACTGGTAACTGTATTAAATTCAATAAAATGATCAGCAATGGATCCACCTTCTGACATCTTCATATTAAATAAATGCTTCATAAGAAATACCTTATTTGAGGCCGATGGTTTTTCATATAGTTTGTCCAATGTCGACATTAAACCCTCTATTGTCATTTCCTTTGAAATACTAAATGCTATCGACACCGCTAGGCACAGCCGTATTGTTCCAAGTGCCTTTCTATCGAGAATATCCCATTCTGTGTATGTCATACTCATCGGCTTCTTTGTCTTTCTGCTCAATGGTTGGTACAAATCTCTCTGATACAGATAATCTTCCATCTGCATCTTCCACAGCTGGTAGTTTTGGCCGTTGAATTTTTCAACCCTAAGCCTACCATCTTTCACCATTGCTCCCACTTGAACCAGGAACCCTTCTCTCATGCGAGTTTATCAGCTAAATAAACCTTCGGATCTGATACCAGTTGTTAGAAAATTATATATTACAGAGCAATGGAACACATAAAATATTGTAGAAATATAAACACATAAAAAGCATAAAACAAGAGAGACACACATATACGTGGTTCACCCAATTTGGGCTACGTCCACGGAGAAACAACCAGTCCTTCTTTTTATATTATCCAGAAAATTGAAGAGATACAACCTATAGCAGATCCACTGTAACTCCCTCTTCACTCTTAATCTCCTCTCTCTTCCTCACTCAGAATACCGATCTACATAGATGTAATACAATTCCCTCATATATAGCGAGGGGTTGCCTTCTAGGGAAAAAAACCCTAAGTTAAACATAACTTCTACCATCAGATCTCTGCCTAATGAACGGCCTAGATTGACTACGAAATTACAACATTTTACAAGGCAATTTTACATCTATTCTTAGCTTCGGGGGCGCTGCCCCCGATCCCCCCACCAAGGAGGGGCTCCAAAAGGTCGATGTCGCCCCCCCCTGGACCCCCCCTGCAGCGAATATTTTACAGGCGGTGTTGCTGCCCCATTTCGAACTAGGGTCCAATACGGTGATACCTTTGAATACAAAAGATAATCATGCTCCACACCCAACAGAAATGAAGACTCAGACTAGTTTTGGCTCATTGTAAGAGCAGTATGGGAAGCACAAGGCATTGTGGATGATAACATAAGGAAAGCAACGTTGATTAGCGCACTGCAAGATCGCGCACTAACATGGTACATTAAGTACTCAAATGATCACCCAAACGTAGGAATTGCAAAGATTCAGATAGCGCTGAATAGGGAATTCAGCGGGCCAAAATAAAAAACGCAGTCAATTATTGGGTTTAAAGAGATCATGAAGCTCCCAGGCGAGACCCCCTGGGATCTAGATCAGAGGCTGAAAGGTATGATTCGCGAAGCCAATATGACGTTGACTGATGTGCAGCACCACGCATGGTTCATAGTGTCACTCTCACCGCATTTGAGGACGGCGATGTCACAACAGAAGCTGACCACACAAGCTGAAGCATTGGAAATGGCAATGAGATTGCATGAGACCCCGATACAAGATACTACTTTAGGAGTCCAGCAGATCCACGTGCAACTACAAAATTTATGTTTGGAAATGCAGAGCCTGAAGCAAGATAAGACACCGCGACCAGAGGTGCGTGAAGAAGTATGGTGCATTAAATGTAAAGGTCAGGGGCATGATAAGGATCGCTGTCTGATTTTCGCGAACTACACAGTGGCAGGAGGACCTATGCCACTAAGACCGAAAGCACAAGAAAGGACTAGCACGGTGCCTGCGTTATGGTGCGCAATCTGTCAAATAGGCGGGAAACACAATATGAACAATTGTCGCCTGTTGCAGAAATATACGCAGACATCCAGCAGTTATTTTGTAATTTTTGCAGGTCGGTAGGACATGATGAGCGCACTTGTAGAAGTTATGAATTAATGATGGACCAAACCCCTGCTTATAGAATGCAGACCGAAACATGAGCCCTTGATCTGAATGCAATGATGGCACACACTGGATTTCAGGGGCGCGAAAGAGGGCGAGGAGGAATGGGACTAGGAAGGGGTCGCGGACAGTTGATTTGTTACAATTGCGGAGGGCTTGGGCACTATGCTTGTGATTGTATGAATCCAACGAGAATATCATGTTTATATTGTAGCCAGTTTGATCATGAGATCAAATATTGCCCTATGTTGATAACCAACCTATGTGACAAGGGGGTACTCCAGCCTCCCTCGAATCAAAATGTACAAATGATGAGATCTGAACTGCGTGAAGACGAACCAACTGTAAACATGATGCTTAGAAGCGGTCTCACGACAGGAGGTGACAAAGGAAAACAGCGTGAAGAGAGCATGTGGGTTCACAAGGATCCTGCAAAGGAACTTGAATTTGATCTAGAGTGCGCAAAGGAAACATTTATGGAAGCTAAGAAAAGCTTCATGGAGGCCTACACTTATGGTAGTAAGGATCAATAAGAATCAGGGATGAATCCCTCGATGTTCACTACCTTTCTGGAGACATGCATGAAAATGCTGTGCAACAACAAGGCGGTAAAAGGACTACAGGAGTTAATCACTAGGTGCATAGGAGCTGGAGAACCACATGTGGTCTAGAAAGTTGGAAAACATGCATTGCACAGAGGAAGGGAAATGAGGTTGACTGCGCAGATCGAGAATATGGAATGGATTAGGTGATTCTAGATTTAGGATCAGATGCAAATGTATTGCCAAAAAAAACATGGGAACGCATGGGAAAACACACATTACAGTGGTCTCCTATTCAGTTACACATGGCCAATCAGCAAAAGATCATACCAATGGGGAGACTGCAAGGAATCATAGTGGATATTGAAGGAGCGAGCATGCTGGCGAATTTTGAAGTGATAGAGATTGTTGATGATAGTAATCCCTATCCTGTGCTATTGGGCATAGACTGGGCCATTGATATGAACAGAATCATAACTTGAAGAAGCATAAAAAGATTTTTGAGAAGAAGGCACTACGCATCGTAGTACCGCTCAACCCAGCCGAAGGAGCACGATACACTGAATTGGTTCACGACGAAGATAGTGATGATGAACTCGATTGTATCTATAAGATGACTGCACAAGAGCAGGATTGGGTGAATCCCACTGCAGATGGTAGGATTACCTGGGAGCGCGAAAGCTCCTACACTTCAGATTCAGACAAAGAAATAGAACGATGGCAGAATTAGCTGCATGAAGTGACAAAACTCAACTGCAATACGATGATGAAGTCATTGTGATGTGTCACAACAGAGGTGCACGACCTGCCGATGTATGATGGGTTGACCACGGTGGAGGAATTTCTGAGTGAATTTGAAAATGCAGTACTTGAACAGCAGTGGTTCGATGCATTGAAATGGGCAATGCATGCTACGCCCACAAAATGGTGGGGTACGGATCAAGGAATTCTTGAGAGCTGGCGCGAATGCAGAAAAATGATGTGCATACGATTTAGAAAACCCCAGCTAGTAATGAGGACTGACTGTAAGGGATAAGATAACTTGCACACACACCTTTCCTGATGGGTGCGGACCTATAACCTGCAGCTTGCCCCAACACGTACCAGTCTCAACATTGGAAACCAGAACAAGAGGCAATGGCAGAAAACACAAGGTGCGCTACTAACTATCCGAGGAAAAGCATTCGATAGGGTGTGCAAAGTACTGAACAAAGTATACCAGGTATGATGTATAGACTGGGACCTGCACGTTCCAACCGTCCAATGGGCCTATAGGACAATGTGCAAAACCCTAGCCGCGGAATAAATTCCAAGGTTGTGGAATAAAGAAAGGGCCATAATCTCTGAAGAACCTGCACAAACGAACCTAAATGGAATAATCCTTGTAGAAGGGACAGCGCGCGAAGCCCCGAAAGAAGAAATCACAAAACTATGCAATAGTAAGCATGTAAGACTTCAGGAAGATATTTAGCGAGGGGACCAAATACTTTGTGAACTTGAAAAAGACCAGGTACTACTAAAAACGAAGAGTATGTTGCTGGACGCAGAGGTCCAGAAATTGGAAAATGAACTGAAGGAAGCTTTTCTTGTTGAAAAACCCAGGATAGTACAGCCGGATGCACACACCCCTAATGATGAATGGGAGGACTACTGCCAAGAATTAGTAGGTATAATGTCATGGTTGGGACCGCATCTCACACTACGTAGAAATCAGGAGAGTGCACCACAACTGGTAGAGCACACGGTGAGAACAATGTAGGATCTTTCGCAGACTATCTGGTGGGGTGGAATCGAGCTCCGCGAGGGTGGTGCAACCACCTGACTAACCATTGGTAGAACAGTCTCACCACTCCAAACAGTTGAAAGAGAGTGCGGGACTATAAAACATTCTGTTAGGGAAATATGCGAATATGGAGGCGCACGCAAAATCAGGATGTCACAAGGTTCGCGCCCACACACTGGGGGGTGCGCTACTGCGCAGATAGATTGTGAAGTGACCATTGGTGTCACTGTTCATGATGAGATGGTCGAATTAAGGAAAAATGGAGCGAGCAGCGGGCAATTAAGACAACAGTTATGGGCCAGATTTTGGCAAATCTTCTGCCAAGGGAGCATTGATGATCCAAATTTGGGGGGAACGGTCACATTTGAATTTTAAAAGCATTATAAAACCGCAAGGGCCAACCATAAAACAACACTTGGTCATTTGAGATTTGAGCAGTTGCAGAGTATTGAGCACCGAGCAATTTTAGAGCCTTTGACTGTGCAACAGGAGATCTCCAGACCAGACAAGATGACTGCTACTAGACCAGGAGTGCGATTTTCCAAAGATATCGTTAGTGAGGCTGTGCAGCCCCATTTAGTTCATGATGATCCTGTGGAGGCAGGGATTGCGCTGGAGGTTCCAAAATCTCCTCGTACACCAAGGCCGAAGAAGAATAAGTGGGCTCAAGGACCAGTCCATGTATCCCCGAGAAACCTGTTGTTCGACAGATTGTCCATGGAGGAGAAGGGCAAGACCATGAATGTCGAATCAAAAGAAGAAGAGGAGGACCTGCAGGACCTTATTGTTGAAATAGAGCAGCAGGAAGATGAGGAGTAGGATGTCCCACTAATGACTTCCACTGTGAAGTTACTCGCGTATGTCCCTCCGTGGAAAGGGAAATCCAAGGTGCCCAAAGACCTAGAGGCCATGAAGAGTGTGCTCCAAACCCCACTCCTCCACGACGGAATCACGTTTGAAGGACCACTTTTGGGATGGGAACCTACCATGAAGTTCGAGGATTGGGACCTTGTGGACAGCAAGAATTTCCCGCACCTAGCGACAAAAAGCTTGATAAAGCAGAATTCTGATTGGTTGGTTACTATCTTGGAGCCGCAAAAATCGTTGCGCGGTGTGAAGAAGGCCAGTTTGCTCCATCTATGATGGATACCCCACTTTCACCACACACCCATCACCATTTTTGTCATCAGGCAGTTGCTGTGCCTAGTGCATGATGGGTCTCTATGGCTGGAGGAGACAATTCCCGTCACGGCTGACCTGATTCATAGGATTCCTCGGCTGCCCTTCAAAGGAAATGACCCCATGGCAATAGCAGGTAAAAGCAATGACTTGGCCCTTACGGAGGCTATGAAGGCCAAGTACAAGCTAGAAAAGAAGAAGAGGGGATATGCAATCACAAGTATCAAGGACAAAGGGGTGCACATAGCCACCCAGCTGCTGGCCGGCAAGCTGATCAGAAAGTTTCACGCTGATGAAGTACCAATGTCTGTGATTGCGCTAGCTGAGAAATGCACAGAGGGGGTCCAGTTCAACTGGGCAGAGTTCCTCTGCGAGGAATTTCTAACAAACTGCAAGGAAGCCCAAGAGCAGGGTAAGACCTTCCACTACGCATGGTTGCTCTTATCCATCTTGTTGGTAGCATGGGAGTTATCGGAGGATAGCCAGTTCCCCAGTATTAAGCATGATCTGCCAGAGGCCGCGAGGTACGCCTCATTCTGGGCCACAAAAGACACGGAGAGGATTCGTAAGACAAAGGTGTTCTGGGTGCTCATGGAGGCAAGCATCCGGATGTGGATCAACCAAAGGCCGCGCCTGTCCCCCACGGTCTATAACAGCTTGCAGAGCTCGGCAGAGTTTAAGGCAGATATGCATAACCTGTATATCCAGGCGCGAAAGGATCCAATGGAGAAATGGACGAAGCTCCCGTTCATTGCAACGGATGATGTGGTTTTCACAGTGTTGGAGTCTTGGCCTCCGGAGTGACGTGCCCCAAACTTGACCAAGTTTGAAAAGGCCACCACACAGAAGCAGAAGGCAGAAGCCAAGCTCCACGTCACCAAGCTAGCAGAGAAACAACAGAATGAGAAGGTAGTTGTGGAGGTCAGGGCACTTCCCGAAGCAGCATTGGCAGCCGCAGCACAGAAAAAGGCCAAGGAAGCAGTAGCAGCAGCAGTGTAGACAGCAGAAAAAACCACAGCGCCAATAGAAGAGCCCGAGGAGGGCCAGGAGATGTCCACGGGGAAGGAGACCAAGGAAGTTGACAAGGAAAAGGAGTGCGTAGACCCCGATTAAGCATCGACCCAACTCAAGTGGCTACGTGTCCCTAAGAAACCAACTCCCAGGAAGAAGGTTAAGGCCACAAAGACGTCCATTGACCCAATCACGCTCACAGAAGGTGATTTGTTTGACATCGGCGAAATGGTTCATGATGTCACTAAGGACGTGCTCCAAGAGATGATGATGGAGCAGAACATTGTGTTGGGGGCACTCAGAGCACAGCTACAGGGTCTACAGGTACAACCCCCACAAGCAGGAACAATGGCCCCATATGTCGCAGCAGGAACAGCAAAGACCGAATAGACATTGCGTGCCCGAATGACCAACAGTTTTGTGTTGCCTAAAGGCACGCTAGCAACAACAAATGAGGTTGATCGGGTAGCGGTGGGAAGAATTAAGGGATTAGGCTTAAACTGGGTCGCCCTTCCATGAGAAACCTTGTACTAGTTACAATATGGGGTCACAACCAAGCTCCACGCCAAGGAACGCCACATGCTCCAGGTATTGAGCGAGCAGAAAATCAACATGGAACATCTCAGCCTGCAGCGTGATGAACTAGTTGCACAGACCCGAGGACTAAAGTAGATAGTAGAGGATGCATGTAGGAGCGTTGCATAGTTGGCCATTCCGACAGAGCTACCAACAGCGGAGTGGATCCACCGATTGGCAGCTGGAGTCTGCAAGGCCAGGGAGGAAATGGTGAAGGTTCAGTTGGAACTGAACCTCCAGATCGTTGAGCTATGATTGAAAGCACAGGCATCCACACCCCCAGAAGTCAAAGAACATTGCGCTCGCACTATCCAAACAGGGCTAGAACAAATTGGATGAGCGGTACACGACTGTACTGGGATGTTGGATCAAGCACTCTCCATGCTTACATCATTGCAAGAAGATCCCAACATACAACACCTGGAGACAGAGGCATGAAAACTATAGCAGGAGTATGACAGTGTCTGGGGGACCGCACAGATGGTCGTCCTTACTCAACGACTTGCAAAGATGCAACAGGCAAGGGCACTGAAGGTGTAGGTGGACACTGCACGACAAAATGAAGCCCTACTTAAAGCGCGCATCTAGCATGGATCGATGAAGCTTTCATGATCACTGCAAACATTGAAGGAAAGTTGGCGCAAATGCAAGGAATTTATGCGCTAAGGTAGGGATGTGACCCTGCTAACGAAGCTTCAGAGATACGCATGCAATAGATACAGCAGACAGCAAAATAGTGTGCTGCGGACCTCCAAGCAGCGCGGGACCTGCTAGATGGACTCCGTGCAAAGATTGTTGCACCAACTGAGTGACTCGAGGGCGAGTCACGATGGTTATGTTGGGGGCTTTTTGGGAATCGGGTCCCCCGTAGCATGTTTTTGGGGCTCAAAGCCTAAGTTTTGGTCAATGTATTGTAAGGACTCCACGAAGTATGGGCGCAGAGCACGAATTATATAATCGAGTCATAGGGTTGTCCACCCTAAGTATGTAAAATAATATATTGTAATGTCATCCTACCCATGGTCCACGGACCATGGGATTGTATAAATAGAGCGAGGCTCTAAATTGTAAAGTAGCTCAGTAATAGCGAAGATGCAAATATGAATCAATAATAGCTCTGAGTCTATAAGTATGAGTCTTGTGTTGTAGGAGTAGGATGAGGCTCTGCAACTGAGTGCGAAGAGGCCTAGTAGATTGCGCAGCTAAGTGCGCGGACCCCTGTAGCTGAGTGTGCGGACCCCTGCAGCTAAGTGCGCAGGATGGAGTTGGGATTGTAATTGACGAAGAGAATTAATAAAGATAAGTTTGATTCTGAATATTGTGCATTTGTGTTTCCTTTTATGTTCATGCATTTATATTGTTTTATGGTTGCGCGCACTTATATGAATATTGAATGATAAGTAAGAATACTGGGCCCACACAAATAAGTTAATAACTATAATAATAGCGCAGTAAGAATAAGGGATCAGGATAGTACTTTCTTCGCACTCCTTACAGAGCTGCGTGAAGGCAGTTGCACAGGTTGCGAGGGATAGACAGTTACACAGAGCAGCGCGAGCGCGCAGGTTCGGACCGCGAACCTTCCAAAACTTCATCAAGACATCCATAGGGTGTGGAAACCTAGTTCCAACACCCTCCCATACTACCTCAGGTGACACCTTAGCCCACGCACCACGCATTGTTGCTGAAAGGGCTGGTAGTTTTGAGATTTGTTCAGCTAAATCACCTCTGAACCTGGGTCAGGCCCTAAATAGCCAACAGTTGCCTAGGATTCTATGCACTTGAAGAAGAAAGTATTTGGTCCTTAGCCTCTTGCAAGGTTTCAAGCATCCACTCTATCTAGTTCATGAATTTCTCTATTTCAAGCCTGTGAGTGTGAATATAAGGTGTTGATTTATTTTCCACCCTTTTCTTGGAGATGATACCCCACGGGTCATAGGACCATGTGAAGCTGTGGGTGAACTTCATTTCTTTCAACTTCTTATCAGCCTCCTCACCTGCTACCCTGCTGTTGCAAATAAAAGGACCAATCTGGGATTTGATCCTGAATTGAGATTTCTTCTTTGCTGCTACAAAGTGTACTTCATTTGCATTGATCATCTGCCTGATATACTCTAGTGCAAATATCCTCATGGGGAGGAACTTTGGAAGCTTGTAAGGGGCCAATTCACATCCATATATCCTTAATTCTATGTAATTTTGGTACAAGTACCAATCTCCTGTTCTAGCTTGGTCGGTCAGCTGCATAATTCTTTTGATTTCTTCACTGATTCTGGGTTCTATTGTACCACTAAGGAGGCTCATAGCTAGATGTAAAAACATCTCTATGAATGTTTTGTATGTGAAGTCCCTTTGATCCTTCATCAACAAGGTTGTCCAGAAGATGACAGACTAAGGTTCACCTTCTTCATTTAGCTTGCTCATCACAAACTGAAACCTGTCTTCCTGAAAATAAACAAACATATAAACTAGTACTGAAGAATATTGAAACACTTCTTCTGTAGTAAAATTTATGAATTGTTTATGGATGGCATCTTCCAGGAATTAACTAAAATTAAACAAGATAGAGGGCTTTGACTCTAATGATAATATGGATAGGAAACCTATGTTATGAAACCAGCTCAAGAAAAGATAGAAAAGATAGATCAACGCCTTAGAATTCAGCCTCTTCGAGGGGGCAACCTCCTTTACATTACATAAATGAACAATTCTTGGATCATACAAATGAAAAGACCTCCTTTCTATATATAGGAGTCTAAGGGGTCATAACATAACAGAGCCGACATAACAATAATAATGTAAGGGCACAATAATAACAATAGTGGGCTTCTATGGGGCACCATAGTAACAATATGGGCACTACATGGGTACATCAATATAATAAGTGGGTTATACTGATAACAATAAGGGGTTACACTAGTAGTATAGGGGCCTAACATGCCCCTCTCCTTCAAAAAGCGTTGTCCTCAACGCTTGAGTAGTTCTTGATGCTTCTGTATAAAATTCTTGTCCTCCCATGTGGAATATTCAGCGGGTAAGTTATTCCACTTGATGAGATACTTTGAAATTGATTGATTTCGTAGTTTTCGGGTTCTTGTTTCTGTGACTGCTCCAGGTTCCAATATGATTTTTCCTTCCTCTTTAATTTCTGGCAATATTGTTTGAATTGGGATCTTTTGCAACTTTTGAATAAGTGGCCATACTTCTTCGTCCTTCTTCCATTCATCCCTTGCTTCATTTATCCAGTCTGGTTGGATAATATAAATAGCACAAAACAGTGCTTCCACATCCTCATCCTTGAAGAGTCTTCCCATTCGGTAAGGTCGCCATTTTTTAAGTGCCTCTTGTTTCATTTGATTTTGCACCGAAGTGGCGTTATCCTTTAAAAGTTGGAGAACTTGTTGTTGATGCTCGATGTGATCTTTCACTGCTTGAACCTTTTTCTTCTTGATATGTCCTTCTATCTCTAGAGTTTGAGGAGTGGTAATTTCTTCCAATCCTTTACAAGATATGGTCGGATTTATTTCTTGATGCTCGATGTGATCTTTCACTTCTTGAACATTTTTCTTCTTTATATGTCCTTCTATCTTGATAGTTTGTGGAGTGGTAATTTCGAACAATGAATTACAAGATATGGTTGGATTCATTTCTTCTTTCTCGATGTGATCTTTCACTTCTTGCACATTTTTCTTCTTGATATGTCCTTCTATCTTGAGAGTTTGAGGAGTGGTAATTCTTGCCAATGCTTTACAAGATATGGTCTGATTCATTTCTTCTTTCTCTGGGGTGGGGTCCTGGCATATATCTTCTTCTTTTGTTGTTTCTTGATCCTTTTCTTCCTCCTCTTCATATTCTATGTAAAATAATTTCTTCTCAGCACACTTATGACCTTTAGTGCATTTGCTATCACAATTGTAACAAAGCCCTTTTTCTCTTTTTTCTTCCAATTGTTGTGGTGTAACCCTTGTAGGTTGTGGAAGGCTAGGAGAAACAACACTTCCATATTTATAGTTGTGAGGGGTACACTTCCTGGTTTCCATAATTTTGCTTTCCACTATGTCACAAAGCCCTTTTACTCTTTCCAATTGTTGTGGTGTTGCTCTAAAGAAGGTGTTGCTCTTTGTATCCTCATAATGTGCTATCATTTCCTTCGTGAAAATTGACCACGTAACAAGTTGTTTATGAGAACAAAGCCCTTTGTACCATAAAAATTGATCTGGTTCTAAATATGAAGATGAAATACATACCTTTTGTAACAGTTGTACACCATTTATATCAAAATATTGCTCCATCTGAAGTATCCAATTTACCGGATCCTTGCCATCAAACTTCCTCATCTTGTTTTTTCTTGATTTTAGGAGCTCTACCTTGAAACGACTGTAACTCTGTACTTTCAGATCTTTAGGTTCTAAAATTGTTACCTGTAGTAGCCCTTTGTATCCTCTTTCCAATGCCACCAGTCTGATCCAAATTTGATTCTCCAAGAAAGCGTTATGCACAATCTCCCGCAGTGACCTGATTATAGACTAGTTCAGTAGAGCGAAATTGTATGAAGTGCCACGTGTCACTGTTTCCACCTTTGACTCTGAAAAATATATGAAAGAAAACTATAGTCCGTCCTCTTTCTGTACCTTCTTACGAAATTTCAATCCGATGCTCAGAAAGAAAGTTATGACGATTTTCCCCAGGTCACCTGTTTTGAGTGTAATTCAAGAGTCTGCAAAAAGACCAACTTCCTCAGATCATATCTCCGCAAATATCGTGTGAAAAGCTCTGAAATTCGGACCCAAGGTTCAGTGTGATTTCTTCTCAAATAGGTTTTTTTTGCGACTTCTGAAACGTCATAGAAAAAAAGTTATAGCTAAAATGCCACGATGACCTGTTTGGAGCAGCGAAACCCTAGAATCCAAAGCTCTGATACCAAATGTTATGAAACCAGCTCAAGAAAAGATAGAAAAGATAGATCAACGCCTTAGAATTCAGCCTCTTCGAGGGGGCAACCTCCTTTACATTACATAAATGAACAATTCTTGGATCATACAAATGAAAAGACCTCCTTTCTATATATAGGAGTCTAAGGGGTCATAACATAACAGAGCCGACATAACAATAATAATGTAAGGGCACAATAATAACAATAGTGGGCTTCTATGGGGCACCATAGTAACAATATGGGCACTATATGGGTACATCAATATAATAAGTGGGTTATAATGATAACAATAAGGGGTTACACTAGTAGTATAGGGGCCTAACAACCTATTATGGCCTCATCAAGCCACTGATCTGAATAATACCCTAGAAGATATGAAAGCACAGTGACTATATGCCTGGTTCTATCAGGGAAAGTAGAGGATGGATATGGAGGATTTTTTCTAGGTAGTGGGGTCTCTTCAATCATGAATAGTTCCAGGGTTTTAGCTCTTTTAGCAAAGTCTAACTTCTGGTACATTTCACTGAGGATTTCATGGGAAAAAGGAGTGGTTCCTTCAATGATAGGAGCTTGCATCATCTGCATTATGGATTTAGCATCAATGGTGAACAATATTTCTCCTGCAGGGGCTACTACTGCTCTTTGTTGTGGGCTATAGTAGGACTAGAATTTTCTAATCAATTCTGGGTAGCTATGGGTTTTGGGAAAAATGTAGAAAGGCAAATTTGTATCCCAGAGTCCTATATCATCCATTTCATCAACGAATTTGTCTTCCCACCAACAATAGATGTCGAAGAGATCAAATTCTGACATTGTCTCATGTATCTTGAAGTCTCTATCTGCAAGTGGAATGTGGTCCAAGTCCATTGTTGGGTGCACCATTGGATTAAAAAACTCCTATTCTTTCTTCTTCTGTGGCATGACTATCTTCTAGAAATTTTTAAACCTAGACTATCTTTGGATTTGCAGGTGAACCGTAATTAGGAAAAGGAGTGAGAAGAAGAGGGAACTCAAAGAGGGAAAACAGAAAGGCAGTGAGTAGAAAACTGGATTCAAGAAGGGGGACTCCTGCTAAACGCAGACAATTGTATCTTTCTGTTGTTGTGCTGACAATTCACTGTGTCAACTGCTTCTCAGTGTATGTCTCAGCAAGTTTTCACTTCACCTGCTACGCAAAGAAGACATTTCAAAACTCTGTAAATGGGTGAGAGATGGTGTATTTGTAATTTCCGCAGAGTTCCCGTTGAAGTGGCATGAAGTGGCACAGGTATGTTGGCTAACGGTCTAACAAATTGAATGTGAAACGGGTATATCATCGGAAAGGAGGTGATGGGTGGATGGGACGGAGTGGTGACGTGGAGCAGCGGGAGTGGTGAACAAACATGACAGATGGGTGGTTTGTTTGAGAGCAAAAACCACTTTTTGGAGGGCCTGTTGAGTGGTAAGCGGAATTGGTGAGGGGGGGTGAAAAATTATGATAGCGCAACACGTAACTGGAGAGAAACTATTGATTTCTAACACCCCCCCCCCCACCTGCCCCCACCATTAACGTTCAAAGGGTGATGGGGGGCTGAAAACTCTTATGAGCCGTTGGATCGATCATTGAGTGCGAGGATTTGACAAGAAGGTGAGAGGTGGATAATCATTGATGTGACGGGCGAGTGGGTGGTGGGGTTGGGAAAAGAAATGAAATGGGGGCGGAGTATGGAATAAAGTTAGGAGTATATTATTAGACCCCTATCCTTTATTAATTTATTTTTTCCACATTAGGAAAAACACATGAAATATGGAATAAAACATTTAGAAGGAATTTTTCATGTCCTTTTCCTCTTTATTATTCTTTCAATCTACCTACCCTTTGTTTCTAATCTAACATTTTTTCCTTTTGCAGGGTGCATTTAGACTTGCAGACCCTTTTTTCACTTTCTCTTTTTTTTTCTAACCTACTCTATCACTTATCTCTCCTATTGGTTTAGATTGAACAGTTGAGCCAATTTCATTTCTACTGAACTACTGATTTTCTAATCTTAAACTGTTTGGCAGATCCTTATTTTCTAGCTTATCAAAATAAATTGAAATTTGTTCAATCATGCTTAAATTGTATGAATTGAACAATATTTGGGGTTTTCTTTTCTTTTCATTTTTTTTTGTTCTTTCCCTTTCTTTATTTTTTAAATACCCTCTTTTCTTTTCTCTTTTCTCTTTTTTCTTTTTGGTAAATCAAATGAATATTGAAATCTATTGCACAATATGAAATCTGCAAAAATGTGAGATACTCAATCACCTTGAGATCCTATAAATTATAGGACCCTAACAGCGCGGATCCTGCACTTAAAGCTTGAAGATTGGGATTTGGCAGACCACGAGTGGTTCCCCCACCTTGCTACTGACACCTTCATGCAGAGGGTCTTCTATAAAGAATCAGGTGTCAACGCGTTGGAGCCTGTGGAATGGATTCGTGGAGTAAAAAAGTCAAGGTTGATGAACTTGTTGTGGGTGCCCCACTATTATCGCCTAAACATAAACCTGATCGTCATTAAGTAGTTGTTGTGTCTGGTGCATGATGGGTGCTTGTGGTTAAACGCATTGATCCCCATCATCGATATGTTGATCCATCGGATCATGCTATTGCCACATTCAAGATTGAATCCAGCCAAGGTGTTTGGTAGAAAGATGAGTGAGTGTGATGTTGGCTTAGTGGGGCCTAACCCAGGTTTAGAGTTGATTTAGCCAAACAAATCCCTGTACTACTGGCCCTTTCGGCAACAATCTGTGGTGCGCGTACTAAGGTCTCACCCGAAGTAGAATGGGAGGGTGCTAGAACCAGGTTTCTACACCCTTGAGATGTCTGATGGTTTTCAGAGGTCTGCGGTCCAACCCTGCGCGCACGTCGCTACACGCACTTATCTGTACCTCAAAGCCTAAGATGCTGCCTTCGCGTAGCCCCACTTGGGGCCCTAACACTAATATTACCCAGTCTATGAGTGCTCCACTATTAGTTGGTTATGTTGAAATTGGCAACAAGAAATGCTAAATTTAGAAAGTGCTAAAAATAGAACTGTTAAAAATAGCACTTCTAAAAATAGCAGTTTGGCCAATGAGCATTTTGGCCATCTTGGGTGAGAGGTGAAACTGCTAAAAATAGAATCTTCTAAAAATATCATTTCTGGGTCCCTTCCTATTTTTAGCAGTCCCTGGTCTAACTATAGGAAGTAAAAACGAATTTGGTCTTAACAGCAATTTAAAATATTAATTAATTAATCTCCATGAGTTAATTAGTTAAGGAAAATCAAACTTGAAGTCTTTGTGAGAACATGCAATAATTTCTCCACTGATTGGGGAATGTGTCCTTGATTTTCTCCACTGATTGAGGAATTAAGGATGAGTTCTATATTGAGAGGATCAGTTGACTTAGTTTAACTTAGTCAAGTTCAGTTAGATTAATTTAACAAGTTGTTAAATTAATGAGATACAGTTTGTTGATGCTTGCATGCATGTGACAACTGTTATTTTCAGATAACTGAGTATTCTCTCATGGATAACTGATGCATGGAAGTTCAGACAGAGACCCAATTGAGATCATAGAAGGGATAGTGTACTGTCAATTGGATGAATATTTTTCCTATAAAGGAAGCTTATCCATGATGAGGATTCATCTCCTTCAAGATTGTGCAGTTAGATTAGAAGTTAGTAAGTGTGTGAAGAGGCCAATTCACATAGGTGGTAGCACTGGACTCCAAGGAAACTGCACAAGGAAATAGGGGACTTGGAGGGCGGAGGAGAAGGTTTGTGAGAAGCCTTTGACTATCTATGAGCAACAGAGGGATCGTACTGAGAGCTGGATAGCTTCCAAGCTAAGACTTTGTGTAATCCGGATTATATTTCCACTTGTATGATAATACAAAGATGGGGTTCTATGCAGGTGCTTTCCCCAGGTAAATTCTTATGTGTTATGTGTGATTGATTCCTTATTATCAGTTATATTTGTTCTTATTGATGTTTCTCATGGTTGATTAAGCTTCCGCTAAATTGTTTGTAGAAGTAGATCAAGTGTTTTTCTTTAGTACATTGCATTACTAGGTTGATCTACAGGTACAAAAAGTTCTACATGGTATCAAAGCTAGCTGATTTGTAGGAAAAATTCTACAAAATTCTACAGGTTATTTTAGCTTAATTACGATTTTTAAGTTATGCTTTAACAATATAAATCATTCATACATGTGTGCGATAAATAAACCATGCAATTGCAAATAATAACAAATTATCCCAAGAACAGATACACATATTTATACCAAAACTTCTCTTTATGATATCTTTCCTTAGTTACAGACTCGACTCTACCCTGCACACTCAGCTGCAGGGGTCTGCACACACAGTTGCGGACTACTAGGCCTTTGTCGACTCAGCTGTAGAGCCTTCTCCTACTCTATGACCCACGACACACCTACACTTTCTCTATCTTTCTACTCTCTTCCGCTCCTTCCATTACATTTAGAGACTTGCACTTTTTATACACTTCCATGGTCCGCGGACCATGGGTAGGCTGACATTACATTACAAAACTTAGGGCAGACAACCCTATGACTCTAACATACTTCCGTGCCTGCAATTCATGGGGCTTTACAACATCATTCGGTCAAAATGCGGGCTTTGAACCCCAAAACATGTCGTGGGGGGATTCCATGCCCAACAGGCCCCCAACACAAACATCACAACTCATCCTCGAGTCACTCTGTCAGCACAGTGATCTTGGCACAGAGTCCCTCCAACTATTCTCGAATGGTCCTGATGTCCGCAGCACACTGAGCTACTGCTTGCTAAACCTATTGCATCCATTATTTTGAGAACTCTATGTCCGACACACTTCCCTGCATCTGCGCATGCATCTCCTATATGTGCACGAGATTTCCTTCGTGAAAGCCTCATCAATCCATGGTTGAATGTGTGCTTTGAGAACTGATTCCTTATGGTGCACCGCGTCTACCTGCTCCTTTAATGCCTTGGCTTGCTGCATCCTCGCACTCCACTGAGTGAGGACTATTGTCTATGGAGTTCCTCTGACACTGTCGTATTGCTGCTGGAGTTCTCGCGCCTCTGTCTACAAGCGTTGGATGTTGGGGTCCTCCTGCAAAGTCGTGAGGACCTCAAGTGTTTGTTCCAACATGTTGGTATAGTCACGCACTGCACCTCCAATTTCTTCCAACCCTGTTGCGATAGTGCTAGCGCATTGTTCTCTGATTTCCGGGGCAGTGGAAGGCTACGCCTTCAACTGCAACTCGGCGATCTGCAGATTTAGTTCCAGTTGAACCTTTGTCATCTCTTCCCTGGCCTCACAGACTCTGGTTGCCAA
Source organism: Pinus tabuliformis (assembly GCA_031772625.1). Lineage (NCBI taxonomy): Eukaryota > Viridiplantae > Streptophyta > Pinopsida > Pinales > Pinaceae > Pinus > Pinus tabuliformis. The sequence goes on along the minus strand of CM062806.1, from coordinate 237,395,054 downwards.
ACTGTGGATTCACACTTCTACCGGTAGATCTGCTGCAATGGCCAACTCCAGGACGTGTCGGCAAGCGTCATCTACTATTTGCACCAAATGTTGTTTTTGCGACACCAATTCGTCACGCTGCAGACTGAGCTGTTCTATGTTGATCTTCTATTCGCTGAGAACCTGGATCACGCGGCTCTCCCTGGCACGCAACTCTGTTGTTATCCCATCCTATAACTAATACAACGTCTCTCGCGAAAGGGCAACCAAATTAAGGCCAAGGCCTTTCAACATGCTAACCGAAAATCTATCGGCTACATTTGTTGCGACTAAGTCCCCTTCTGGAAACATTACTGTATTTTCCATTTGCATGCATAGCCTCTGCTCTGCTGCCGAGGATCCTACTGTGAGGTGGGTCGAAAGAATACCCATCTGAGGGGGTCGCACCTATAACTCCTATAGCTGCACAATGAGGGCCCCCAACATAGTCTCATGCTCCTACATAAAATCCTGGAGTGCTTCATTCGTGACATCGTGGACCGTCTCACTGATGTCATGGAGATCACCTTCAGTTAAGGTCATCGGGTCAATGGCCAACTTTGAGGCCTTAACCTTCTTCCTTGGTCCCGCTCCTTCTACGATGTGTGGGCACTTTAACTATGTGGATGCGGCCCCAGGGTCCACGCTCCCTTCTACTGTCTTTGTTCTTCCGCCTCCTGTTCTTGCGAGGACGTTGCTTGGCCCTCGTATGTTTGTGATGTTGCTGCCTCTGTTGTTTATGTTGTTGTTGCGGCTTCTGCGGCATTCTTCTGCTCCGCAGATTTCTATGTTGCCTCTTGCACTTCCCTTTCCTTAGCTGCTACTACTTCCTGTCACCTTTTCTCAGCCAATTTGGTGATGCGTAGCTTGGCATCGTCCTTCTTCGTCTGTGCTGCCGCCTTCTCCAATTCTGTCAAATTCGAAGCGCGCCACTCAAGAGTCCATGTCTTTAAGACAATGAAGATGACGTCGTCAGTGGCTATAAATGGGAGCTTCATCTACTACTTCGTTGTATCCTTGCACGCCCTGATATATACATTATGCATGTCGGCTTTGAAATCTACAAAACTCAGTAGACTACTGTACAGCGTGGGCAACAGGCGCGACCATAGAGTGATCCACATCCAGATGCTCATCTCCATGAGTACCCAGAAGTTTTTGGTGTTGCATATCCATTTCGCATCCTTTGTAGCCCAAAGCGAAGCATACTTCGCAGCCTCCGGTAATTCTCTGTCAATGTCGAGGAATTGACTATCCTCCGGCAGTTCCCCCGCTACGAGCATTATGGATAGAAACAACCACGCATAGTGGAATTTTTTACACTACTCCTGGGCTTCACGACAGTTCTTCAAAAATTTCGCATAGATGAATTTGGACAAGTTGAAATGGACCCCCTTCACGCACTACTCAGCCAATGCGATCACCAACGCCGGTACCTCATCAGCGCAACACTTCCTCATAACTTTGTCGGCTAGGATTTGGGTGGCCATGCGAAACCATTTGTTGGCTTAGTGGGGCCTGTCCCAGTTTTGGATTTGATTTAACCAAACAAATCCTTGTACTACTGGCCCTTTCGGCAACAATCTGTGGTGCGCACATTGAGGTCTCACCCAAAGTAGTATGGTAGGGTGCTGGAACTAGGTTTCTGCACCCCGGAGATGTCTGATGGTTTTTAGAGGTCCGCGGTCCAATCCTGCGTGCACGTCGCTACATGCACTTTTCTGTACCTCGCAGCCTGAGATGCTTCATTCGCACAGCCCCACTAGGTGCCCTAACGCTGATATTACCTAAGTCTATGAGTGCTCCACTATTAGTTGGTTATTTTAGCTTAATTGTGATTTTTAAGTTATTATTTAACAACATGAATCATTCATACATGTGCGCAGTAAATAAACCATACAATTGCAAATAATAACAGTCAAGAATTATCCCAAGAACAGATACATAGATTTATGCCAAAACTTCTCTTTATTATATTTTTCCTCTGTTACAGACTCAACTCTGCCCTGCGCACTTAGCTGCAAGGGTTCGTGCACACAGCTGCAGACTACTAAGCCTCTACGCACTCAGCTGCAAAGCCTTCTCCTACTCTATGACCCACAACACACCTACACTTTCTCTATCTTTCTACTCTCTTCCTCTCCTTCCATTACATTTAGAGCCTCACTCTTTTTATACACTTCCATGGTCCACAGACCATGGGTAGGCCGACATTACATTACAAAACTTAGGGCGGAAAACCATATGACTCTAACATACTTCTGGGCCCGCAATTCGTGGGGCTTTACAACATCATTCGGTCAAAATGTGGGCTTTGAGCCCCAAAACATGCTGTGGGGGGATTCCATAGGCTGACATTACATTATAAAACTTAGGGCGGACAACCCTATGACTCTAACATACTTCTGTGCCCGCAATTTGTAGGGATTTACAACATCATTCGGTCAAAATGTGGGCTTTGAGCCCCGAAACATGCCGTGGGGGAATTCCATGCCCAACATGCAACTTCGTTGAGAAGATGAAGGACAAGTTTAAACTTGTGAAGAAGTCATGCGTGTACTCGATTACTTCAATTACTGACCCCGCGATAAGGTTTCCATGCAAATTCTGGATGGCAAGGTTATGAGAAAGTGTCACGCTGATGAGGTGCCGGCACCAGTGGTTTCATTAACAGCACAGTGTATGGAGGGCTTACAATTCAACATGGCATGCCGCTTGTGCAATGAGTTCCTCGCAAACTGTAGAGAGTCATAGAATGACAGTATGACGTCCCACTATTTGTGGTTGTTGCTCTCGATAGTGCTCGTCACATGGGATTTGCCGGAGGACAGCCAGTTTCCTCCATTGGAGAAAGATTTATCGGAAGCCATGAAATTTGCATCTCTTTGGGCCACAAAAGATGTCATGCAGGTCACTAAGAGCAAAGTCTTTTGGGTGCTGATGGAGGAGAGTATTCACACCGCCATCAACTAGAAGCCACGATTGTCACCAATCGTGTTTGAACAACTCTCCAGGTACGAGGAGTTTAAAGCAGACTTCCACCATGTATACATCTGGGTGTGAAAGGATCCTGAGCAAAAGTGGTTCGACCTACCCTACCTTGCCACAGATGATGCTATTGAAGAGGTCATCAAGTGTTGGCCCACAGAGTGACATTCTCCTTCCAACCTAGCCGCAGGGACTAGCAAGTCCATGGAGAAGCAGAAAAAGGATGTGGCCAAACAGAAGGTTCAACAGTTGGCTGAAAAGTGCAAGAAAGAGGCTGGGGAGAAGGACTAGGTAGAAGCGCACTGTGAAGACACAGGCAGAGCAGGAAGAGCATGGCTCCAAAAGAAGTCAGAAATCTCCTTCACCTCAAACGGAGGAGGAAGAGCGGTCAGAGCAGGGTGGCAGTGAACAACAGGAGAGCACTCCCTTTCGAGTAAAGCGGTATGGGGATCAGGAAAAGGAAGGACATCGAAAGAAACATAGGCCACCAAGCTGTTTCTGGATCTGATTACTTTGGCGTATGGTGACGTGGATGAAATTGGAGATAAGGTGCAGGATACTACTACAGAACTATTGCAGCAGTTTGAGTAGCAACAAAGGTAGGCATTGAGCACCATCCAGGTGGGTCTGTGTGAGCTACAGATCTAGACCACTAGAATCCAGGAAGGTGCAGGACAGAGCATTGCTGCATCAACAAGTTTCACGTCAAGAACCACACAAGCCGCAAATATGGTTCGGTCGTTGGAATTCCGAGTAGTCACTCTGCCTGATAGAGCTTTAAGCATGGAGGTGGCCACTGACAAGGATATTGTTAACTCTTTGAATAATATTGGCCTTAACCTAGCTATGCTCCCTAGCGATTTTCTTCACACATTGCAGGTAGGTGTGATAGAAGAGCTTAAGGCCTAGGAGCAGCACGCGATGAGCCTGATCAGTGAGTACAAAGTCAAAAATGAATAGATGTTCATGGAGAAATCAGTAGCGCTAGAGGCACAGAATAAAGTTTAGGCGTAGAATGATCAGCTTGCACCCGTGGTGCCTAAGGCATTCAGAACAGTCTCTAAACTACATATCCTAGAGGAAGCGTTGTTGGAGGCGAAGATCGAGAATCTAGCTGCAGGCGTGCGCAATGCCGAGACAGAAGTTTCCAAGGTTCAGTTTGAACTGAATCTAAAAGTCACAAAGTTAGAGTTGAAGTCAGAGCCTTCAAATCCGTCGTAGGTCAGAGAACAAAGTGAAGCTGCTATAAAGGATGGAGTCACAGCAGTGGATGTCGCGGTGGTGGATTTCACTGCGCTCTTTGAGAAATCCATGGAGGTAGTCACGGCTCTGCAGGAAGATCCTAACCTGCATAGGTTAAATATAGAATCCCTTCAATTGCAGCAGCAGTATTATGAAGCAAAAGCGACGGCACACACCGTCACTATAGCACAACAATTGGACAAGTTGCAGGAGGCAAAACAACTTCTTGAACAGGTGGAAACAACGCAGAGGAAAGAGGCAGTCATCAAGGCCAAATTGGGGCCTTGGCTGGATGAGGCCTACATCATCTCCAACAACATTCTAGAGAAGTTGGCGAGCCTACAGAGCATGTAGAAAAAAATCAAGGAAAACAGTGCGGGGCCAACAACAAAGTAGTTGGTGGAGCAGATCAAACATGCAACCACGCAAAGCGTGGCTGAGGTAGCAGTGGCACAAGTAGAGTTGGGAGGTCTCTGCAGTAAGATCTCCATGCCAGTAGAGTGACTCGAGGGAAATTTATGATCTTTTTGTTGGGGGCCTGTTGGGACAGGGTCCCCTAGGGTTATTTTTTAGGCAAAAAGCCCAAGTTTTGTTGTATAGAATGCAAAGTCTCCACAAGTTGTGGACACAAAGTGCGTAGATAGTAAAGTGTCATAAAGGGTTTTACCCTTATTTTATGTAAGTTTTGTAGGCTTTTGTAGATCCACCCATGGTCCACGGACCATGGGATTGTATAAATAGGAGAATCTTAGAGAGTCTAAGTGAGAATCGATGATGAAGATGAATGTAATGGGTCAGTAGAGAAAAGAGAAAAGAAGTCTTAAAGTAAAAGAGAGGCTCTGCAGATGTGTGTACAGAGGCCTAGAGTAGAATTTGCAGCTGAGTGCGCGGACCCCTATAGCTGAGTGCACAAGGAAGTCTTGAGTCTGTAAGCAGAACTGAAGTATTAATTAAGAGATTATTCCAGAAATTCCTGTGTTTTGTCCATTTGTTGAGATTGCAACAAGATGATGGAGCTTAGTGAAAAGAGTCGCCTTCACTAAGTGGGCCCGCAGGCTATTTTTGGCGCAAGTCTATTTTTAGACTATGTCTATTTTTAGACATATGGATCATGTCTATGTTTATGGATGATTGATCAAGTTGGGAAAAATAGATGGACTTCTATTTTTGATGAAAGTGTGAGTGATCACAGTGTGAGTGATCAAGTCTATTTTTAGACTGGCTGTCAAAAATGGAAAAGTCAAATATTATTATCTCACAATAATATTTGGACTACAAACTTAATCTTATTCTCTTGGAGCACTTCAGTTTGAGCTACGGAAGTGGCACATGCAGCTGTCAGACGGAAATTCGTTTTTCTTATGAGTCAGTTGAGTTGTTGCATGCATGACTTCAGTTAGAACTCAAGTGAGTTGAGTTTAGTGGACTGGAGGTACAATTGATGGAGTTGTGTTCAGTTTAACTTAGTTAAACTGGTTGTAGTTAGTCTAACTGCAGAGAGACTAATGATGAGTTGTTAAACTAATTATTAACTCATAATACAACTAAAGAATACATCAGTTAACTCAGTTGCATGTCAGTGCATGTTCAGTTCAATAGGGATAGGTGGTAGAGAATCAGATTGCTATCAGTTGTGACTATAGTTGTGCACTAGATCTTGCAAAATCAAAGGATTGAGTATGCCAATGAGTTTGCTCACGTATTTGGCCCGCATTTTAGCCTTTGCTCACGTCCAACAAAGAGTGAGTGACTATTTTGCAGGTGAAAATCGAGTTTGGGAAGCCATTCTCATCAGTTCTTGAGCAGGTATTGAGCAGTGGAGGCAGGCAAGCAGTGGAAGAGATTTGGAGATCAGATCTGAGCTGTATTGTGTGTAACAGAGGTGGAGATACTTGTGAGAAGTATTATGCTATGTAATGTTACATGACTCAATCATTAATATACAGATAGTGTGGGGTTTTTAGCGAGATGCTTTCCCCGGGATACATACTGTGTTAATGTGTGAATGCTCTTGATGTTTTATTGTTATTGATGCTGCTATATTCTTGATCAACGTAGAGGAGCTTATGTATTGTGTATGTTTTCCGCATTAGTACATGATCAGGATAATCTCCATTGAATATGTGTTAAATTATTCAAAATTTTTACATGGTATCAGAGCTAGATAATTGTAGAAAAAGTTTCTACATGGTATTGGAGCAGCTTGATTTGTAGAAGAGATTTTTACAGGATATCAAGCGAGGATTGATCATCAGATCTACTATTCAGGAAGTGTTTACATTCTATTTCTTCAGGCAGAGTCTGTAATCGGGCCAGGTAGCCTCTGGATTCATCCTTCTTTTGGAAGGTGAAATATCCGGTAAAAGCCCATACAGTCAATCTCTGTACAAGAAATATTTTGTTCTCACGAATTCTAGATCGGAAGCAGTTGAGTTGGTAGCTGGTGGAAATTCGAATTTGCAGCAGTGTTGTTGAAAATGTCTTTCAACGGATTGCAAATGTTATTCCAAAGCAAGAGCGACCTGGCGCTCAAGGATAAACTCAATAACAATAAAGGTGAGAATGGATCTTCATCAAAGGTATCTGATGAAGAGAATTGTGCTTTGGCTGCCAAAGCAAAGAAAGGGAAGAGCAAGAAAGCTTCTCAGTCTGGTGCGAAAGGCAAGAAGCAGGATATGTCCAAGGTGAAGTGTTTTCACTGTCACCAGCACGGACACTATGCCACAAATTGTCCGTAGAAGAAGAAGAACAAGCAAGCTGCTGGATCTGCAGGGGGAGAGGCTTTAGCTTCTCAGTTTGAGCTTGATTTTTCATTGATCGCATGCTTGGTTTCAAGTGTGATGGGATCAGTGTGGTTCTTGGACAGTGGTGCGTCTTTTCACATGACGGGAGATAGATATTTGTTCTCTGATCTGGAGGACAAGGATCTTGGAGTGCACATCGAGATGGGCGATGATGGTAGATACAGTGCGACCGGTATCGGTACCATTTCCTTTGAGAGGGAGTCTGGTAAACCCTTTGTATTGAAGGAAGTCATGCATGTTCCAGGATTGAAGAAGAATCTCATCTCAGTGGCGATGTTAGAAGACAAGGGGTATGATGTTGTTTTCAGCGAGGGAAAGGCCTTCCTGCGCAGCAAGACAACTGGTGAGACCCGAAAGAAAGGGGTTCGAGTGAGGAACCTTTATCAGTTGCATGTAGATGGATGCGCAGCAATGGCAGGCAAGGCAGAAGGATTGGTGAGCCGGGATGATGGCGAGTTGTGGCACAGGAGATTGGGTCACCTTCACCATGGAGCCTTGAAGATACTGCAGCAGATCACTATAGGGCTTCCTAAAGGCACACTTGCGCAGTCAGATCAGTGCAAGGGGTGTACTTTGGGGAAGTTTGTGAAAGCCACCTTTCACGAGAAGGATAGTCGCGCCACGACGATCCTTGAGAGAATTCACACAGACGTGTGTGGACCTTTCTCAGTTGCTTCGACAGCAAAACACAGGTATTATGTGATTTTTGTTGATGATTTCTCTCGTAAGTGCTGGATCTTCTTCATGCAGAAGAAGAGCGAGACATATTCAAAGTTCTGTGAATTCAAAGCATTGGTCGAGAAGGAGTCGGGGAAGAAGGTGAAGGCTCTTAGGAGCGATAATGGTGGTGAATACATCTCGGACGAGTTCAAGGATTTCTACAAGGCAGAAGGGATTCGTAGAGAGCTCATAGCTCCCCATAACCCACAGCAGAACGGGGTAGCTGAGCGGAAGAACAGAACGATTGTGGGTGCTACACGGGCAATGTTGCATGATCAGGGCCTACCCCTTCACTTGTGGGCAGAAGCATGCAATACAGCAGTTTATGTGCAGAACCGTTGTCCTCATAGGATACTTGGCATGAGTACACCCGAGGAGGCTTATTCTGGTAAGAAGCCTGATCTTTCTCATTTGAGGATTTTTGGTGCTAACGTTTACATGCATGTGACGAAGGATGCCAGAAAGAAGTTGGAGCTGACTGCAGAGGTTGGGATATTTGTGGGGTACACTGATACGCCCCACAACTATCGTGTGTATTTGCCAAATAGTGGTAAAACTGTTGTGCGACGGGATATAAAATTTCAGGAGGAGAAAGCCATGAAGTGTTCGCTTGAGAGGGAGCTACACTTGCATGCAGATGAGGAGTTATTAGTTCCTAAGGATGAGCTTCAGGACGTGGATCAGCCACAGGACGAGGTTCATGGAGTGGAAGAGACCACTCATGCAGCGCCAACCATCAGAGGGCGAAAGCGCTTGACAGAAGCTGAGCGACTGGCTCAAGATGCAGAGAAAGTTTTAGGACCACCTACAGCCCAACGCAGGCAGAGATAGTCACCTGATCGGTACACTGGATACATGGCTCTTATGAGCAAGTGTGTTGTGACTGAGCCATCCTCTTTCGAGGAAGCTGTGGAGGATCCCGCGTGGGTAGACGCCATGGTGGAAGAGTATGATTCGATTGTCAGAAACAGTGCATGGGAGATTGTTCCTAGACCGGAAGGGAAATCAGTGGTGGGTTCGAGATGGATCTACAAAGTTAAGCAGGCAGCTGACGGGAGTGTGGAGAAGTACAAGGCAAGATTTGTTGCCCGAGGCTTTTCACAGATTGAGGGGATCGATTATGAGGAAACCTTTGCACCTGTCGCAAGGTATTCTTCCATACGGACGATTCTTGCTCTCTCAGCGCAGATGGGATGGCACATTCATCAGATGGATGTGAAGACTGCGTTCCTCAACGGAGTCATTGAGGAGGAGGTGTACATTGAGCAACCCGAAGGCTTTGAAGTCTTCAGCAGCGAGTCACATGTGTGCAGGCTCAAGAGAGCGTTGTATGGGTTGAAGCAAGCACCACGTGCTTGGTACACACGGATAGACAGCTATTTCACAGGACTTGGACTCTCCAAGAGCGAGGCGGATCCGAACCTATACCAGATTGTGGTGGAGGGTAAGTTGCTTATCATTGTACTGTATGTTGATGATTTGATTCTAACGGGTGATGAGCTGTTGATACTGTCATGCAAGAAGGATCTTGCTACAGAGTTTGAGATGAAGGACTTGGGCCTCCTTCACTATTTCCTAGGATTGGAAATATGGCAGCGCAGTGGTGGACTGTTTGTTTCTCAGGGCAAGTATGCTCGGGAGATACTGGAGAAGTTCAACATGCATGGCTGCAAGCCTGTTGATACTCCTCTTCCTGGAGGTTGGAGGAAGGAGGATGCCACTTCGGGAGAAGAAGTGGATGCCACTGTTTATCGACAGTTGGTGGGGTCGCTGATGTATTTGGTCAATACACGACCTGATATATGCTATGCAGTTAACCAGCTTTCACAAGCTATGGTTAAGCCTACCAAGCTCTTCTGGAAGGCGGGCAAGCATGTATTGAGCCACTTGAGAGGCACATCGGGATATGGATCTTGGTACAGACAGGAGGATGAGGTGAAGCTATGTGGCTTCATGGATGTAGATTGGGCAGGGAGCCCAACGGACAGAAAGAGCACATCAGGAGGGGTCTTCAGTATTGGATCGGCAATAGTTTCTTGGTACAGCAGGAAGCAGAGATCTGTGTGGATGAGGATGATCCTGGTCGGGTTTTTCGGGTCCAAGCACATCAGGTACCATCATATCAGAGATTGTGTGCAGCGGAGGATCATGTTACTTTCGTACATTCCAACGGAGGATCAGGATGCTGATATTCTGACGAAGGCTCTCACCAGGAGCAAATTCGAGTACCACCGAGGCAGGATAGGGGTTGCTGATAATCCATATCTTGTCGAGAGGGAGTGTTGAGATTGCAACAAGATGATGGAGCTTAGTGAAAAGAGTCGCCTTCACTAAGTGGGCCCGCAGGCTATTTTTGGCGCAAGTCTATTTTTAGACTATGTCTATTTTTAGACATATGGATCATGTCTATGTTTATGGATGATTGATCAAGTTGGGAAAAATAGATGGACTTCTATTTTTGATGAAAGTGTGAGTGATCACAGTGTGAGTGATCAAGTCTATTTTTAGACTGGCTGTCAAAAATGGAAAAGTCAAATATTATTATCTCACAATAATATTTGGACTACAAACTTAATCTTATTCTCTTGGAGCACTTCACTTTGAGCTACGGAAGTGGCACATGCAGCTGTCAGAAGGAAATTCGTTTTTCTTATGAGTCAGTTGAGTTGTTGCATGCATGACTTCAGTTAGAACTCAAGTGAGTTGAGTTTAGTGGACTGGAGGTACAATTGATGGAGTTGTGTTCAGTTTAACTTAGTTAAACTGGTTGTAGTTAGTCTAACTACAGAGAGACTAATGATGAGTTTTTAAACTAATTATTAACTCATAATACAACTAAAGAATACATCAGTTAACTCAGTTGCATGTCAGTGCATGTTCAGTTCAACAGGGACAGGTGGTAGAGAATCAGATTGCTATCAGTTGTGACTATAGTTGTGCACCAGATCTTGCAAAATCAAAGGATTGAGTATGCCAATGAGTTTGCTCACGTATTTGGCCCGCATTTTAGCCTTTGCTCACGTCCAACAAAGAGTGAGTGACTATTTTGCAGGTGAAAATCGAGTTTGGGAAGCCATTCTCATCAGTTCTTGAGCAGGTATTGAGCAGTGGAGGCAGGCAAGCAGTGGAAGAGATTTGGAGATCAGATCTGAGCTGTATTGTGTGTAACAGAGGTGGAGATACTTGTGAGAAGTATTATGCTGTGTAATGTTACATGACTCAATCATTAATATACAGATAGTATGGGGTTTTTAGCGAGATGCTTTCCCCGGGATACATACTGTGTTAATGTGTGAATGCTCTTGATGTTTTATTGTTATTGATGCTGCTATATTCTTGATCAACGTAGAGGAGCTTATGTATTGTGTATGTTTTCCGCATTAGTACATGATCAGGATAATCTCCATTGAATATGTGTTAAATTATTCAAAATTTCTACACCATTTACTTTTGTTATGAATGAATGTGCTTTTATTTTGTAATGAATGATGGGTTATGAAGTAATACTATATTGATGTGCGACTTTACATAATTGATGTTGTTATATGAACGCACTTAATATTAATTGTTTACGCGAAGCATATCTTATTACATGTTAAAGTTCTCAACGCTTAGGCCGATCTGGGTAAAACACAAGATTAGGAGTAATCACAGAGGCACGTAAGTGGTTGATTCACCTATTTAGGGTCCGCGAAAGATAGTCGTGAACATTCATAGAGGTATCGGAGCTGATTAAGGGTAGTTATATCAATAAGCCCTAAGGGCTTATCGATCTGCATGAAGGCAGGTTTAGGGCATAAAACAACATTACATTAATCTCTAGGTGTGTAAACTTGGTTGTAGCATCCCCCCATACTGCTTCGAGTGAGACTTCAATCCACACTCCACGGATTGATGCCGAAAGGGCCAGTAGTGTAGGGATTTGTTTGGAAAAACTAACTCTGAACCTAGTTCAGGAACCACTAATCCAATAGTGAGTAGGGTAGTTTTGAGTCTGTAATATCATATTGAAGATCAATAAAGAAGATTACCAAAGAAATACTATGTATATCTGTTTATTTCTATTTACTTTTGTTTACGATATATGTCATGGATGAATAATGTGTTCATGAAATATTTATCTAATGATGCACGATTCACTTGAATAAGTCTTAAGAATGTACGCAATTCATGTTAAGTACTTCTGCGAAGACTATGATAGATTTTGTTATGTTTACTAACAACTTAAGTAGATCTGCATGAACTATGATCTAGGGTTGTTTTCTGATGCGTGTAAGTGGATGAATATATTGTTAGGATTCCACAAAGACCAATCGTAGACCTTCATGAAGGTCTAAAGACTGTTTAAGTAGAGTTTCAGTACCAAGCCCTAAGGGCTTGTCGATCTGCACGAAGGCATATCTAGGTCGCTAAAAGACATCACACTAATATCTAGATGCCGAAACTTGGTTCCAACATACCCCCATATTTCTTCAGGTAATACTACAGCCTGGGCTACGCAAGTTGTTGCCGAAAGGGCTAGTAGTGTAGGGTTTTGTTGGTCAGTGCAACTAACTTTGAACCTAAGTTAGGACCCCATAAGCCAACATGAGGTGATTTTATCTGTGTTGGTAATGTCTTGACATGTTATTTTTCAATGTATGCCAATATTTGGGTATGTGTGAAGTTATGTATTCCAGCGAAGGTATGAATCAGAAATTGCAGATCTGCACACAGGTTTTATAGCTTGAAAGGCGCGTACACACATGAGTGTGATACTGGTAAATCATGTACACTCGAGTTTATTTCGTGAAAGGTGTCTATACAAACATATATGATTTAAGGAAAGCGCATACAGAAACTAGGGTTCTAATGAAAAGGATGTCTGATCAGTTTAATCAGTCTTGTTGTGTTTCTGTTCTCTGTCAATGAAGTATTCTTGATGATCGGGGTTTAAACAGTGATGTTTTGATTAATGATTAATTAATTGAAGAATAATGATGCTGCTATCTATTTGTGATTGAATTTCAGTGAAGGTTCCATGAAAGTTCCAGAATGATGTGGTGGATCTGAATATGATTCAGTAGTTGTTTCAGAGTGATAGTGGTTCAACTTTCAGGTTTAAGTTTTTCAACATCTGTACATGGGTATGCTTCACGAAAAGTACATACACGTGTAGGTTTTCTACTGTAAAGTAGCATATATATTGTGATATATGGATGATTAGAGTTTGCAATAACATAATATGGTTTCTGTGATGTGCAGTATGTTGATTGGTGTTCTGGTTACAGTGATCTGACTATTCTAGATGTTTAAGTTTGGGTTTCAATTGATTGGTTGAGTTTTGGTTGTTTCGAAGATTGGGTTTCAGTTGATGATTGAGTGATTTGTTGTAGAGATCAATTTCAGTTTTGATATTTGGTTTGGGCTTAAATGTTCGTAGTGTGTCTAAACTGAAAATTTGATGAAATGTGGCCTACAAGTTGTTATGTTTTGAAGCAGGTGGATCTAGTATGAAAATTTATGAAACGTGGTCCCCAGAGGTGTTGAGAGTTGGAGCCTTCAATGAGGGAGTTGAATCTTCCTTCCAGTGGTAGATGGTAAATCATATTTTTGGGTTGGATATCTCTTCCAATGTGTGTCGGTAAATGAGATCATGGGGTTGGATCTCCCTTCCAGTGGGTGCTGGTAAATGAGATCAGGGGGTTGGTGCTCCCTTCCAGTGGGCATTAGAGAATGAGTGAAGGTTGTAGCCTTCTACAGGGGGGTTCATGCGTACTCATAAGAGTTTGGACCAATGCAAGATTGTAAAAATATTTTCTTTATATTAAATAAGATAGAGACGACAACAACAACGCTTTTTTCCCACATTGGGTTTCCACCTTAAATAATGGTGTTCATGTGTCTTGATTATGTGTGATGGTTTATTTTGTTCTTATTACACATGGTTTATTTTATATAATGATGAATGAATTACTAATGCATTGGCTTAATGTAAATATAATATTAATTAACAAAAAACATATGTTTTACTGGATATATGCTAGTTCTATGAATAACAGTGACGTACACACGTGGGTTACCTTCAGTAAAGTCGAGTACAAAAATCATGATGTGGAATTGAAAAGTTTACTAATTTGAAAATATTGCTTCACACCCCCACCAGTATTTTTCCCAACAATTGGTATCAGAGCAGGTCCTTTGGAAAAAGCTCGATCACTTGAAGGAGATCCGTCTGGGAAAGAAGAAAAAGAAGGAAGCAACTCAAAGTAAGAAAGTAGTGAATGGAAGCAAATTGACCAAAAATGAAGAAGCATTATCAGGTATGAGATTTTGTTCCAAATATGATCCATTTCCTTGTCTATGCAATAATGATAGTGATGAAGAAGATGAGATTCATTAAGAATTTCAATCACTTATGGAATTTGAAGATGATTCTAATGATAATTTCATGGATGCCCTAGAAGAGAAGGATATTTTCATTGAAGAAATATCTCATCTTAAGATTTGTTTAGAGGAAGCTTATTTAGCAGAAGAAACTTTGAAGAAACAAATCATAGAAAAATAAGAGCATAGTGAGAAGCCAGAATGCGAAATAGTTATTCTAAGGAAAGAACTTGAGAAAGCAAAAAATCTTAATCTTAGATTTGCTAAAGGAACTGAAACCTTTGATGAAATCATCAATGTTCAATGCTCTCCTCTTATAAAGACAGGTATTGGATATCATGAAGAAACATGAAAGACTGTAAAGTGTTCTAGAGAAATAGGAATATATCCCAATGCAGTAAAAATAAGCAGTCAACATCGCTTCATCCTACAGAAAAAGAATAAAGGACCAAATACTTCCCAGGTAAACTCTACTTGGTTCAATCAAAAGGACATCAAAACTATAAGTTACTATACTCCTAGACACTTCTAATTTAATGGAAAATGTTTTTCTTGTTACAATTTTGGTCATAAGGCTACTCAATGTGTTGCTTACAAAACTATCATAACTAGGGAAGCAAGAAAACAAAAGAATGAGAAACACTCTCACAATGCCTTTTCTCCTCTTCAATATGAAACTGAATTCTCCTAATGCAATAAATTTGGGCATAAAGAATCTAAATGCAGGAACAAAGGACAATCAATATCTCAGGATAAGAAAATGGAAACAACACCTAAGGTATGGAAGAAGAAAACCATTGAATCTGAGAACTGTGATCTAGCTTTATATGCAGGGGATCAAGAAAATATGTGGTATATTGATAGTGGATTCTCTAAACACATGACAGGTGATAAAGATAAGTTTATGTATTTTGATGAAATAAATAAAGAAAATATTGTAACCTTTGGAAACAATACACCTGCTACTATCAAAGGAAAAGGAACTATTATGTTAAATGAAAAGGTTAAAGTTGGAAATGTTTTATTTGTTGATGGATTGAATCATAACTTGTTAAGTGTCATCCAGATGTGTGGCTGTTGGGAAGAGGTCCCTGGGGTCAATTAATTCAGTATTGAGTAAATTTTAATTTTCAATTTGTAACAAATGTAAAGTCTCCGCGAAATGTGGAAGCGGAGTGTGAAGCTAGTAGAATTCAAAGGGGCTTTAGTCCCTTAGTTGGGTAGGTGATAGAGTTGTTTTGAGACCCACCCATGGTCTGCAGACCATGGTATTGTAAAGTAGATGCTATAAATAGATGAGTCATATCGAGTCTAAGGATCAATCAATTAGTGAAGAATCATTGTAAGGGAAATGTTCTAAGGCAGGAAAGGTTTGCTTCCTGTACTTAGGCGAAAGCGGAAGGCTCCTACAGCTGAGTGTGCAGAGACCTTGGTAAGTTCACAGACTGAGTGCATGGGCCCACTAGAGCTGAGTGGGTAGGGATAAGAAGTCTATAATTTAACACTTATACTTAATAAATATTGTTTGGGCCAAAATTGATGCATATGTGTCTTATTATTTACTTCTTCTAAGTTCATGTATCTTCGCTCTACGACATATTTTATATGAATTAATGCCTGTTTACTACGCGGAGGTGGTAGATCTGTAATATTTTTGCATGTTAAGAGTATTTAGATACCTTCACGAAGGTTTGAAGGTCATTTAGATAGATTTGTGGTAGTTATCTGTTTGGAATGATTAGAGTTGTGCAAAGGTAGATCTAAGCCATTGGGACTTCAGGAAATGATCACACAAGCCTCTGGATGCAAAACCTTGATTCTAGCATCCCCCAATACTGCTTCATATGAGACTGCAGCCTATGCTATGTAGGATTTTGCCAAAAAGGACAACAATTAGGGTTTTTTTGGTTGGCATAGATAACGCTAAACCCATCAGGCCCCATCAAGCCAACAAATGGTTCTATTGTCAAGACCGGGATCTATCTAACGAATGTGTGATGTCAAATAAGTGATTCCCTACTAAGAAACAAATCGAGAAGTGGATTGATCAAAAGTTGCACGCGTTTGCTACTTAGGAGAACAAAAACCAATGGTTATCCAAGGAACAATGGTTGAATAGATACCTGTACATGGATGAAATCGAAGCCTTTTTATATTTCTTCCCTTGCGAATTGCACGAGTGGTTGTCTAGATTAGCAGAAAATCAAGGTATGTGAAGGCTTAATCACCCTATTGTGTGGACTTGAGAGCTGGTGAAGTGCCTAGAAGCTTCAAAAAATAACATCGTGCAGGTTATTGATCATTGGATTGATCGTATCTTAGGAGGATTCATCACTGAGCTCGCGATTGATACAACCATCAGCTATAGCGAAGTAGAGCACAGACTCTTCAAGGGACCACAAGGTAAGTATTTAAAATATCTGAAAACATGGATTAAGATGTTGTTGTGTGAAAAAAGGGTTATGCCATTACCTTGATGTTTGGGACTACACGAAGTGGAAAACCCTTCAGAAGGAATGGAGAATCAGGCTCTGAATACAATCCGTTGTTAGGATCCTCTTCCAGCGACGATGAAGGAACTATTCTGAGTACACCATGAAGCATGTTGCAGATAGTAAGTCAAGGTATCCCAAGGATACCTCACCCATCCACTCCACCTCCACCTCCACCTCTGCCGCATACACCTACACCTTCACCTCCACCTCCACCTCTGCATCAACCATTCAACATGGTGAACGCAATGAAGATGTCGATCTTCAAAGGGGTGGGAAGCAAAGACCCCGAACAGTTCTAGTTTGTCACGGATGTTGTATGGACATCGCAGTAGATTACTGATGATAATATAAAGAAAGTGCAACTAGTCACAGTGCTACAGGATAGGGCGCTAACTTGGTATATTAAATTTTGTCAAGATAGCCCTGGTGCGACGTTGACAAAGACTCAACAAGCATTGAACAATGAGTTTAAAAAGCCCAAGTCTTAGGTGTAATATGTAACAGACTTTAAGGAGATACAACAAAAGGTAAATGAGTCCACGTGGGACTTCGATCAGAGGTTAAAGTGCCTGATCTGATCGGTTAACATGCCGACCACGGATTCTTAGCATAGGGACTGGTACATCGCATCCCTACTACCACATCTGAGATGTTACACAAAAATATCGTCACTATGATTATTTACAGTCAGTATGGGTCTATCATCACTTGTACTGTCCTCCTAAGCAAGTCTAAGACCTCAGCTCTTCAAATCAAGCTTTGGAAATGGGAGAAAGACATTAAAAATCAATGTAACTCTGGTTCCTCACTTTCTCCCATGGTCACCTGTGGTCCCGCACCTTCTGTGTACAAAAGCTGCGTACCTACCCGCTCTGTCCCTAACGGTGTAGGTGCGGACCCCTGTGAAAGTCAAAAGGCGCAAGTTTTATCTTAAAAAACTCACTTTGGGTTAATTCTAGAGTTTTCTAGAAGGAATTTTGACGTGGATTGTTCGCTCTGAGGTGGTTCATGCATCCCAAAAGAGAAGGAGCTAATCCCTTGACTAAAGGAGCTATCCCTTTGAACGAGGGCTTTATCCCTTTGAAGGAGGACCTAGTAACTTCCCTCCATTGCACTATAAATACAGGCATTGGGGTGAGGACTAGGGAGGTTAGAAGCTGAACATTTTGAGGGTAAATGTTGGTGAAATTAAGACTCTTTGGTTGAGCTTGAGAGGAGAGATCACATACCTCTTGGTTCCATTGGAGAGTGAGTGAAACTTGTCAAAGTAGAGGAGACATCTTGTTGGACCTTGGGAGGAGCTTGTACAGCGTCAAGGCAAAGGTTGTAAGGTTCTTCTTCTTTTGAATTAATACAATCAAACTCATTTTTCTCAACAAGTATCTTATGTTATTTGTTTCATGGACTCCTTGACTTTCATGTTAAATATGTTTTATGCAATTGGCTTTTCAGGTGCTATTTAATTTGTTTGCCTTGTTTGTGTTTGCAGATTCGCGAAAAGGAGCATTTGGATCAAAGGAGCGAGGGCATCCACAAACTTGCGTTGGACCTAAGGTAGGCCCCAAAAACACTTGTTTGCCATTGTTTTTAAAAGCATATTTACAGAAAGATAGTGTCTAGTTGGTTTGCTTGTCATTAGGTCTTCTTTAGATTCTAGGAAGGTCTATCTTGTCCGCAAGATCGACTCATTCCGTGCGATAAAATGGTGACTCCACTGGGGACTTGATTGTTTTCCTTGTCTATACTTTGACCTGAGAAACTGTATTTTCTGTTTCTGTTTTTGACTTGATGATTGTGGGATTGGGTGAATTTAGTTAATTTTGAGTCAGTTTTTATTTTTCATAGTTTTGGGAGAGGTACGCACCCTCTGAGTTAAGCACAGTGCGTACCTGTACGCACTTTTCCTTTGTGCACAGAGCGTGGATGCACCTATGTAAACAGGTTGCCTGCGTACCCTGTCAAAAATTTGAAAAATTTTAAATTTTTCTCTTTTTTATCAGTTTAGAATTTGTTTATAGGTTTTAGCCATTGCCCAGACCTGCTTGTTCCCTGTCAAAAACTTTCCTTGGTTTAATTTCATTAGTGTTAGGGTTTTAGGTGGAATTCCTAGGAATTTTGCTTGTTGGGTTTGTTTTTTGTTTTTGGTTGTGTAGTGGCTCTGAGCTTAGAAGCCGTAGGGACCTCAGATTACCTTGGTGTCTACTAGTCTTCTTATGAGTCTGAGTCACAAGTCAACCTCAATTCACCTTTCAACCGTACCAGGGACAGTACCAATTCGGTCCTGCTGTTCAGCAACCCGTGTATCAGTATCAACCGTACCCTGGGTACACTTATCAACAACCCCAGTACGGTCTGGTTAATCCTGGTTTTCCGGGAGGATACAATATCTCGAACGTGATTCCTATTCCTAGTTATCCTGGATATCCTCCTCCTGGGGCTGGTATCATGACCCAGATTTTTAGGGATCCTAATCGGCAGTTACTGTTTATCACAAATTTGGACTTACCAGACTTGTCGCGCCTAATGAACGATCCGATTAATTATCTTCCGTTTGGCCGCCAATGCCGAATAAGTTTCCCAGTGACATTCCCAAGTTCGAAGGTAAATCAGGAGAGGACCCGTCGAACCATGTGATGAGTTACCACCTCTGGTGTGCGTCTAACTCCATCACAGATGATTCGATCCGTCTTAGACCTTTCCAGCGCACTCTAATTGGTCTCGCGGCCAAGTGGTACATTGAGTTACCGCGAGGCACTTTTTATAATTTTAGTCAGTTAGCTACCTTGTTTTTAACTCATTTCCAGTTGCTAGTCCGATATGACAATGGCACGGAATTGTTAACTTCGCTAAAACAATCGACATCCACGTACATTTCAGATCATATTCATGAGTGGAGACGTTGACGACGTTTAGTGAAGGTATTTATTCCGGATCAAATCTTGGCTGAGTGGCTTGTAAAATCTTTGTTGCCAAGGATCACTGAAGATGTTGCTAAAGCCGGAGTTGTTACTGAGGAGCAAGTGATTGCTCAAGAACAGTACCTTGACTTGGTCTATACTCAGTCAGGTACGTTACACGAAAAGATCCCCGATCTTCCCAAGTCAAATCAAATCGTTGCAGCTCCTTCGGGATCTCATGTCGCTGACGGTATGATTGGCATGGTTAACACTAAAAGTAAGAAGAAGTCTTCCAAGAATTCTTCTCCTATCATAACCTTGCCTGACTCCCCGACAGGAGATTCTTCTGCAGAGGTTTTCGCCGATATTCACGTTGTAGAGTCATCTACGGCTAAATCAAAATCCGGTGGGAAGAAGAAAGGAAAGAAGAAGAATAAAACGGGCAAAAGTTCAAAGGAGAAACCTGAAAAGGCGGAATCCAATGATGAAAATTGCAAACCTCGTTATCCTTGTCTCATTTGTGACGAAGAATATTTTACAAGAGACTGCCCTCATCGAGCAGAGGTTGCAAAGATCGTCAAAGGTTCCCAAACTCCTGCTGTCTTGAAGGATCCATTTCCAAGTCAAGACAGTAAGATGATAGGTTCTTCCTCGAGTGCCAATGAAGAACCCATATTGATGATGTCCCATGTAAGGATTGTGACTCGATCGCAAGATTATGGCAGTAAAAGTCCTGTTGATGGTAAAGAAGCAGAATCTTCTCATTCTAATCCATCAACCTCAGCTCTCGGTTCCGATCCACTACAAATCGAGAAACCTAATCCAGACTTAGTAATCAACCCGCCCGCCAAGGGTATACTTCGAAAGTTAGCTTTCAATCCACATGCGAGAGCGGCTCAGAATTATAACATTGTTGAGGATTTAGTTGTTTCACCCTCAGCAATGTCAGCTTTGGAAGTGCTACAATCATGCCCAGCACAGCGTAAATTACTTTTGTCAGCTATAGGAGCTGTTGATGTTCAGGACCCGAACCTAATAATATTTGATCTAGAAAATAGTACACCGCGTTTGCCTCATCAAATGGCTTTCCAGATCCCAGTGATAGTCAAAAACAGGCCTATTCATCGGACTGTAATTGATGAGGGAGCCTCAACGTGTATTATGTCAATACAGTGTTGGAGATCGCTTGGTTCTCCTTCACTAAATCAATCCTCGACAATTCTTAAGGCCTTTGATGGCCATGGGTTTCATCCTTTTGGCATTCTACAGGATTTGCCTATAGGGGTTGAAGGAAAAACCGTTAGTCTAGATGTGGAGGTGGTTGATGCCCCTCTAGACTACAACCTTCTCTTGGGTCGAAGTTGGTCTTACGCTATGACAGCGGTCGTTTCATCGGTCTTTCAAGTAATAAAGTTCCCACATAATGGAAAGATCGTAACAATAGACCAGCTGGCTTACTTTTCATCCGAACCAGCCTCTTCGGAGAGTATTCAGCATGTTGGTAAAACGACTATCCCATATAAGGATGTTGGCGTAGGATTAGTTAAAGATGCCGGTTTACTGGGCACTTTTCCTTTTCCTCCAATCAACGCATCGTCCTCATTTGCAACAATTCATATGATTACATCAGACACCATTTTTTATGACGATCCTTGGATCGTTTCTTCTGAACCTGAGATAGACTCATTTGGTGATTCCATGCCTTTGAGTCCATATGAAATTGCCTATGAAGCCGTGCAGTCTTTTGTCGACCTGGGTTCAACCGAAAATGACTTAATGAATGTGGTCCGTGAGGAATCACTTTTCACATCAACCTCGGATTTAACTACGTTTTCTGAACTTGTTCACTATGATGAGCAAATTCGTGAAATCCTATGTGTAGATGATTTACCATGGGAAGATCTTCATCACAGATCTTCATTTTTACCTGAGGATGATCGTTTTGAAAATGATTTCTCATCAATTTTTACAACTGAATATGTCAAGGAACCTCAGAATCCAATGAAACATCCAGATTCAGAGTTAAATTTGGGAAACATCTCTCGAACTATTCCCATTGACATTTCGGTTAAGCCTGGAATTGTTGAGAACATTCATATAGGTGCCTCGTGTACAGATGACGAAATTCAAATATATAAGGCCATATTTCAAGAATTCCGCGACGTGTTTGCCTGGTCCTATGAGGAAATGCCAGGAATTGATCCCGCGATTGTTGTTCATGAGATCAAGACTTACCCGGATGCTAAACCTGTCCGGCAACGTTTGCGTCAGATTCATCCAAGAAAAGCTGATGCAATCAAAGCAGAAGTTGAAAAACTGTTGAAAGCAGGTTTCATTTATCCGATCCCATTAACGGATTGGGTATCGAATATTGTTCCGGTTAACAAAAAACAGGGAACGATAAGAATATGCATCGACTATAGGGACATTAATTGAGCCTGTCCAAAGGACAATTATCCAACGCCCTATATCGATCAAATCATTGATGATTGTGCCGACAGTGAAATATTTTCCTTCATGGACGGTTTTTCCGGATACAATCAAATCAATATTCTACCTGCCGATCAACCAAAAACAGCTTTCATTTATCCATGGGGGACATTTTCTTATTGAAAATTACCTTTTGGGCTTAAGAATGCCAGAGAAACTTTTCAGAGGGCGATGTCTTATGCGTTTCATGACATTAAGCACATTGTGCAACCCTATCTCGATGACTTGCCTGCTCATTCATTACATCGAGCTGATCACCTCGTCCATTTACGAGCAATCTTTATGAGGTGTAGGCATTATCATATTCGGTTGAACCCACACAAATGTGTCTTTTGTATAGAAACGGGTCGATTGCTGGGATTTGTAGTTTCAAAAGCCGGCATTCACGTTGATCCCTCGAAGGTCGAAGCTATCATCAATTTTCCTCCTCCTTCGAGTCTTCGCCAACTCCAAAGTTTGCAAGGGAAAGCAAACTTTTTACGGCGATTCATTCCTAACTACGCCGAGGTTACAAAGGGTTTTACCCAGTTGTTGAAACAAAACACTCCATTCTATTGGGATGAGATAGCTAAGAAATCTTTTGATGCACTCAAACACGCGTTGACCCATGCACCGTTGTTGCATCCTCCCAACTACAACCAGGATTACTTCTTGTATCTCGCCGCCTCTCATTCCACCATTGGAATGATCTTAGTTCAGGAAGATGAATTCGGAACGGAACATGTGATATATTACCTTAGTCACACGTTGAATCCAACTGAGCTAAAATACTCACATGTGGAGAAATTGGCATTGGCAGTCGTTCAAGCTGTCCAACGTTTTCGTCACTACATTTTACTTAGTAAAACTACAGTAATTTCAGATTGCAACCCTATGATCTACATTTTGACCAAGCAATTGCTAGGGGGCAAGTACTCTAAATGGATCGTTATCCTGCAGGAGTTCGACTTGGAATTTGAGAAATCCAAGTCTAAGAAATCTTTAGTTTTCGCAGAGTTAATGTGTGACTTCCCGCGTGCTGACACAGAAACTGTGGCGGAGGAGCCCATTGCGAACGAATCCTTGTTTCTAATCAGAACTTTAGATCCGTGGTATGGGGATATCATCGTTTATCTCCAGACCCAATCCTTTTGGCCAGAAATTTCAAGGTCAAAACGTCGGAAAATTCGTTTCCAGTCCCAACAATTCAGAATTATTGGAGATACTCTTTATCGCCGTGGGGCAGACTCTATTTTTCAACGTTGCTTAACTCACGAAGAGGTTGAGAGGGTTCTAAATGACTGTCACTCTGGAGCATGTGGCAGTCATATGTCTGGGTATGCCACAGCCCAAAAGATATTGCGCGCTGGCTATTTCTAGCTGTCCTTGTTTAAAGATTGTATTACCGCGGTCTGAAAATGCCACAACTGCCAGATTTTTTATCGTAAGATGCGTGCTCCACTTGCTCCTCTCCACCCTATAATTGTCGTTGGTCCTTTTTCCAAATGGGGTATCGATTTTATTACATGTAACCCTCACTCGGCCGGGGGGCATGCGTATGTCATTCTTGCGGTAGATTATTTTACTAAGTGGGCCGAGGCGATGCCTACATTCGAGGCAGACGGCAAGACAGCTGCAATTTTCGTGTTCAATCATATAATTGCTAGGTTTGGTGTCCCACAAGCGATAATCACTGATCATGGGTGTCATTTTCGAAACGTTATGATGACTGAACTTACAGGCCAGCTTGGTTTACGTCACGATAGTTCAACCCCTTATTATCCACAAGCGAATGGTCTGGTTGAATCCATCAACAAAGTTTTAGTTATCATAATCCGATGAATCATTGGGATTCATCAGTCGAATTGGCACAACATGTTATTTTCAACGCTTTGGGCGTACCGAACCTCAGTAAAAACATCAACAGGGTTCACTCCTTTCCAACTAGTCTATGGTTTGGAAGCCGTGTTACCCATTGAATGCGAAATCCCGTCACTGCAAATGGCCATCGAGTTACTTCCAGCCACTTCCGAAGGGGAAAAACGTTTATTATACTTAGCTCAATTAGATGAGAATCGACGTGATGCTGCATTGGCAATCGAGACTCACGCAAAGCGAATGAAAGCTCAGTATGATCGAAATGTGACCCCTCGAAATTTTTCGGAAGGGGATCAAGTCTTAGTTTATGATCAAGCTAATGATAAATTAGGCGCTGGAAAATTCGTTCCTATGTGGCATGGTCCCTATGTTGTCAAGCGAAAGCTAGCCAAAGGGGCTTATGAATTGGTAGACTTTGACGGGGACTCTTTAGGTAAACCCAGAAATGGTCTTTACTTGAAGAGGTATTATGCTTAAAAGAATGGGTATGGAGATTTTTAGTTAGGTTAGTTTTTCTTTCTAGCAAGTGTGTTTTAGTTTAAAAAGCGTGCTTAGCTTAGAGAGTGTTTTTCGTCATTATTCCTGCTTATCTTGGTTTTACTCTTGATACTGCAGATGTCGATGCCTCTCCAAACATCCATTGGATTTGTTGATGGTGCTTGTCGTAATACATGGAACATCTCTTCTGCAGCTTGGGTTATCTATTCGCCCTCTGACGAGTTAGTTTCTATGCATGGGGTAAACCTCGGTTAAACAACAAACAACATTGCAGAGTACAGTGCAGTGATTGACTTATTATCTGAATCTATTTCATTTGGGATTCGGAGTTTGATAGTGAGGTTAGATTCTGAACTCGTTGTATCACAGCTTAATAGAGTGTATGCCATTAGAAATCCAGTGTTATTAAGATTATTTTTGAGAGTGCGTCTCTTGGAACGTGAGTTTGATTACATTGAATATCAACATATTCCAAGGTCTTTAAATACATTAGCAGATGCAATTGCTTCTCGAATGTTAAATAGACATTTGCAATAATCATACATGTAAATTTAAAACCATTCCATAACATGATTTACAAGATAAGCCAGTAATAGTGATATATATATATATATATATATATATATAGGAGTGTGTCAAAAAATACATCGTCCTCGATCATAGGTTGAAAAACACCTTATGATCGGCAAAAATGATAAGTACAAAAAACAAAAATGTCACATGTGCCCACAATAGGCGATCATCCTATCACTGGTGATGATCTCTATAAGAAACCACTGCCCGGGCCACCTTGCAAAGGAACCTCCTAAAAGGTCCTGGGACTCCAATCACATAGCGCTGAAGTCGACGAGGAATGTCATCTATAGTGGTCTCGGGAATATCTCCTCTCAAACGCTCTAAATGACCCTCCAACTCGGCCAAAAACTCTGTTTATTCGTCCTGTGGGGCTGGCAAGGGTGCAACTGGTTGTTTCCTCTCGAAAGGCTGGAGAGCGGCTGGTCGCTGTGGACCCACATCTGCATTTGAAATTTTTACTATCAGTTTTGAGACGATGAAAACAAAAATAAATATAAAAAAATTAAAATAGGAAAAGTTGAAAAGGGTTTTACCTGACTCGTCCCACTGCTCTCCTGGTGGAAGAGCCATGTCTGGGTCACCACGAAAATCTACCCCAGCGTAAGGGAAGTCTTGAATAGAAAAGACCTGGTTTTCCAGCCATTGGAAATACTCAGGTTTGAATCGAGCAACTTTTGTCCTCTCGTCCGGGTGACGGGCCATGACTGCAACCCATCGCATCAGTTTGGGCTCTCGAGGAAGCCCAGCTCCAACAGTAAGATGCTGTGGGGTCAGCATAGGAACCCTCTCTAGGCCAAAACTCACGACCAAAGCCCCATAACCAAAGGTCTTTAGTCATCTGCTCTTGGCCCTGGTCAGTTGGCCTTTCACATTGGCCAGCACAGCATTGCACCAGTTGAAGATGGTTCCTCGAAAGCAATCAACTGCCATACGCATCTGGGATCCGGTGGCAACATGTAATGCGGCAGCTCCGCAAAGTCTGGTGACAGTAAACGCAATCACCATGAGCTCAGGACGGGATATGGTCTTTATGTCTATCCCTTTGTCTTTAACCTGGCTGTTGCAGTACTCTAGCCGGAGGCTATCGACAGACTGGCCACCTGGCCTAGTCCCGTACAGAGTCAAGTCTTCGCCTCTCTTAGGCAAACCAGTCAAGAAATAAATGTCCGTCGGCTCGATTTCGAGCCGGTGGCCGCCAATGAAAAAGCATTGGTCCTGTATGCTCCATCGGTCAACCAGCCACTATAAGAAATCCACCTGAGCCCTCATGCCAGGAAAGGTCCAGAATTTATACAGTCTGCACGCCCTCAAAGCATCAAGTGAAGGCTGATGATTCCATGCGGCAGTATCCACGTCCTCATGCTCTCGTTCACGCCAATCTAGCATGATATACTCTCTGCATCAAGTATAAAGATTAATTAAATTGCTAGAAAACATTTTGGTTGGTCTATTTTTTAGAATTTTTGGGTTCAAAACCCTTGCGGCGGGGTATGCACCCTCTGAGTTAGACACAGTGCGTGGGTCCGCACTTTGTCTACACGGAAGGTGCGGACCCTGAGCTTTTTCCCAATGGAGAAAAAGTCGGGGTCCGTGGGTCCGCAATGGTAAACCTGCGGACCCCCGCGCGCGGGTTTTGCCCCTAAAAACCCTCCCAAAAAATGAAATGAAGGACTAAATCAAGAAACTAAACGGTTGAAAATGAAGAGTAGGATGATGTGGATTACCTGGAGAAGACGGCGCTCGATTGCGACGGCTGGGTTTTCCACAATCTTCACGGGAAGTTTTCTAAGCAAAAGCACTATTTTCTCACCCAAACTCAAACGGTAAAAATGAATCGACAAAGGCCCTTTTTATAAGTTTTTTGAGTAAATAAATCGCAAATTTGTTTATGTTTCACTTTAAAAAGGTATTTTGTGACATTTTTATCCATTTCAAACATGTACGAGTAATGTTTGTGTTTTTGTGCATAATAAAGGATTTTTCAGGCGAAATCTATCATTTTCAACGAAAAAACAAGTAGAGTCATCTTTAAGCCCTTTTCTGACTCCTAAAACATGAAAAGATTACCGAGCGTTTCTTTTACACTCGTTAAAACGGAATTAAAAGACGGTTCACTTACAGCTCTTTTTCGACCGTAAAAATACGAAAAGATTGCCGATTTTTGTCGTTTCAAATTCGATACTGGTTATAAAACGACGTGTCATTGATCGCTTTTTTACTTTTTCAGATCAGTGACACTAATAACGAAAAGTACTCCTTGTTCGTAAAAGATCAAGCGGTTCTCTCAAGTATTATTTTATACTTTTTCAGGCTTGGGAGACACAAATTTACGAAAAAGGTCAACCCTGGAGTCTTCTTAAGTTTTTTCAGACTCTCTAAAATTGAAAAACACCGAGTTTCTCCTATACTGGACTCGTTAAAATTTCACAGTAAAGGACCTGTTCAATTACAAACAGGAATGAACCACTCCTTATTAGGGTTCGAATCTAAACTAAGTTGGACTCATCCGAAGGATGAGCTTATAATCAAGCAAATGTTATCCTCCTCAAGCTTGTCAAAAATAAAGAGGTACTTGCCAGAAATGGTGGGGGAAAAGAGAGAAAAATGAGCCTGTTTGTCATACTTTGTAACCACTCTTGAACACGACACTTTCATTCACCTGGGTTGGGAAATCCTTTGCCTAACAGTTGATCAAACCACATTGAAAGTCTTCAGCCGGTTTCTGGGTATTAACTTTGGGTCAATTGTCACCAAACCATCTGTCGTGTTGTTATGTGTTCAAGAGATCACTGCCAATAAGCCATTCATCTGCAAAATATCTGTCATCCATGTTGACCATCCCTGAGTCAGTCCTTGCAACTAAATTTCTTCAACTTGATCTATGATTTCGTGTTGTGGGCTTGCCTATGACAGATAGCTTTCTATCGACATCAGCACATTATCTAGAAAGATGATCTAGGAATCGTCATTACCTTGAGATCTGCATGCCTCAATGGCAGGTTTCTCGCCTTTGACGACAGTTTACATCATTGAATTTCGATCAAAGGATTCCGTGACATGTTCGACATCAACACATTTATTCACATCTCATGGATTGTACTGGGTACTTTGAGAACCATTGACATCACTGGTGGTTTCTCTCACACTTGTTAACAGTTTACATCATTGACTGGTAATCAAGTGGTTTCTACCATGTTCGACATCAACACATTTATTCGCATGGATAGAATCGTACTAATTCGGGAAGTAGAAATGAAGACCTTGGATCTAGTTTCCACCATCCAGGCTGCGAGGAATTTTGTATTCATTATATTGTGGACTATTCATAAACAGATGGCTGCGTCCATACTGTGTTCACATGAGTCTATACTTGTGATGTTTTACAAGATCATTCCTATATCAGAGCAGTGGATAGTTTTCTAGTTAGTTTTGATCTAAGTATGGGAATGCCTACCTCAACGATGATATGATCTCATATATGTATCTTGCATTGAATGTTTTTACAGGTTCCGACCGGGCTCTCCACAAGATGATCCTCGAAATGATAAAGTACTTCACTCTTCCTATATGATAAATGAAAGCCTCATCTACTACAGACTTCGCACTTTACGGGGCAATCTGTTACACAAAAATAATGTCACTATGATTATTTACAGTCAATATGGGTCTATCATCACTTGTACTGTCCTCCTAAGCAAGTCTAAGACCTCAGCTTTTCAAATCAAGCTTTGGAAATGGGAGAAAGACATTAAAAATCAATGTAACTCTGGTTCCGCACTTTCTCCCATGGTCACTTGCAGTCCCGCACCTTCTGTGTACAAAAGTTGCGTACCTACCCGCTCTGTCCCTAACGGTGTAGGTGCGGACCCCTGTGAAAGTCAAAAGGCGCAAGTTTTATCTTAAAAAACTCACTTTGGGTTAATTCTAGAGTTTTCTAGAAGGAATTTTGACGTGGATTGTTCGCTCTGAGGTGGTTCATGCATCCCAAAAGAGAAGGAGCTAATCCCTTGACTAAAGGAGCTATCCCTTTGAAGGAGGGCTTTATCCCTTTGAAGGAGGACCTAGTAACTTCCCTCCATTGCACTATAAATACAGGCATTGGGGTGAGGACTAGGGAGGTTAGAAGTTGAACATTTTGAGGGTAAATGCTAGTGAAATTAAGACTCTTTGGTTGAGCTTGAGAGGAGAGATCACATACCTCTTGGTTCCATTGGAGAGTGAGTGAAACTTGTCAAAGTAGAGGATACATCGTGTTGGACCCTGGGAGGAGCTTGTACAGCGTCAAGGCAAAGGTTGTAAGGTTCTTCTTCTTTTGAATTAATACAATCAAACTCATTTTTCTCAACAAGTATCTTATGTTATTTGTTTCATGGACTCCTTGACTTTCATGTTAAATATGTTTTATGCAATTGGCTTTTCAGGTGCTATTTAATTTGTTTGCCTTGTTTGTGTTTGCAGATTCGCGAAAAGGAGCATTTGGATCAAAGGAGCGAGGGCATCCACAAACTTGCGTTGGACCTAAGGTAGGCCCCAAAAACACTTGTTTGCCATTGTTTTTAAAAAAATATTTAGAGAAAGATAGTGTCTGGTTGGTTTGCTTGTCATTAGTTCTTCTTTAGATTCTAGGAAGGTCTATCTTGTCCGCAAGATCGACTCATTCCGTGCGACATGAGACTACCATTATCACAACAGAAGATATGAACGCAAGCGGAGGTTGTGGAGATCGGGATGAGGTTAGAAGCCTCACCAATGAAAGATACGAACGTTGGAGTACAACATATTCAGTCGCAACTAGAAAGCCTACACATGGAGCTGCAAAGCTTAAAGACAAGGAAGGAAGCTCAGCCAGAGGTGCGCGCTAAATTCTCGTGTATATAATGTAAAGAAAAGGGACATGATAAGGATCACTACCCTATTTATAATAATTACTTGATTGGAGGAGGTCTTGCGTCTGAAACCTAATAACATTACGGGACCAAGCACAAGAGTACCATTATGGTGCACTATCTGCTAGATAGTTGGAAAGCACACGAATGATAATTGTCACCTCTTGCAAAAGTTTGTTCAAACACTGCAACAATTGTTTTATACTTTCTGTAAATTGGTTGGACATGATGAGCGAAATTTTCAAAGCTATGAATTGATGATGGAGCAAACCCCTACATATCGAATATAAGCAAAAATTTGGCCTTAGGATCAAGGCATGAGTACAATGCGCGGAGGATTTTGAGGTCGTGGAAGAGGAAAAGGAGGAGGGGCTGGAAAAGTTCATGGACAAATCATTTGTTATAACTGTGGTGAAGCATGACGTTTTGCATGCAACTGTCAGAACCCTGCGCATCCATCTTGTCAATATTGCAAACAGTTTGATCATGTGATAGAAGATTGTCTAGTGCTGATTGCCAAGATGTGAGAGAAAAAGACACAACAACCTATGCAAAACATACAGATGATGAGGGAAGAGTCTCATGAAGAGGACCATAGCATTAATGTCGTGACAGGAAGTGGCATGGCCATAAGAGAAGATAAAGGAAAGCAACCGGAGACTGAAGGATGGGTGCGCAAGTATGCTAAGAAAAAGTTTGATTTGATCTTGACAGGGCTAAAGAAACTTTCATGGAAGCTAATAAGAACTTTGTCAAGGCTTCTATGTCATGGAGTAAAGAAAAACTGGTTGGAAATAGTGAAATACAAGATGTGAATCCATCTATATTTTCTACTTTTCTGAAAACTTGTATGAAATTTTTTGCAGGATAAGAAGGTGGTAGAAGGGCTCCAGGAGATAATCGATAATTGTACAGGAAAAATTAAGAATCCTTCATAATAGTGTGTTGTAAGGAAGCTGAGTAAACATAAGAAGTAGACAGGGCGTGAGATGAGGCTAACCGTGCAAGTCAAGGAGTATGAAATGGATCAAGTCATCCTGGATTTGGGTTCTGATGCGAAGGTACTACCTAAGCAGACATGGGAGAGAATGGAGAGACCTACGCTACAATGGTGTCCTATAAAACTATGCATGGCCAATCAATAGAAGATCATTCATATGGGGTGCTTGTATGGGGTAACAATAGACATTGAAGGAGCAAGTGCCCTGGCTTATTTTGAAGTAATTGGAATAGTGGATGACAACAATCCTTACCCTACGCTACTAGGAATTGATTGGGCCTTCAACATGGATGCCTTAATAATATGAAGAAGCGAAGAATGATATTTTAAAAGAAGGAACTTAGGGTTATCGTGCCATTGGACCCCACTGAAGGAGCACGCTACATGGAACCATACCGCGGCTATGTGGAGGAAGATGTCTTCGATCAAATACAAGATAATTGGGCACATTGAAGATTGGATCAATCCCACTGTAGATGGGTGAATCAAATGGAATAGAGATAGCTCCTGTACCTCATATTTAGATGAATAACTCAAGCACTGGCAGAATAGGTTGCACAAATTTTCTACACTACGTTGCAATATGATGACAAAATTGTTGCAGTGCGTATCTACGGAGGTAAGAAATCTTCCACACTATGATGGCTTAGATGATGTTAGTTTATTTTTGGATAAGTTTGAAAGGTAGCTGCCAGAAGAGCATCATTTCTAGGCGCTCGAGTTGGCACTATGGGCTATGCCTAGCTTTTGGTGGGGTACGCATAAGGATAGCTTCGCTGACTAGAAGGAATACAAGCAAATGATGAAGCTAAGGTTTGGATACGCTAATACCCATATGACTAAAAAATACAGCGGAAAGGATGATCTACGTGAACACTTTGCACAGTGGACTAAAGCTTGGAGAGAAGAGCCACAACCGGAATCGATGCATATCTTTTGTCACACCTACAATACTATTCCAATGAATTGGTACTTGGAAATAGAGTTATGCCATGGGATGTCCGAATGGGATATCTTGAGGGAAATTTTATTGTTAACTTTCATCTTTGAGGATAGATTTGAGTGCATTGATGTAGCGCTCTAGGAAATTAAGGCCTCTATCTTTATAACACCTGGAGAGCCAATAGAATGGGTTGAATCAGACTAGAATACACAGCTACGCCATGCACGAGAATGATACAATGTGACTGCAGAAGAAGAAGAAGAGGATCCACGGAAGATCAACATTCCAGAAACCGAAGGACAAAGTGAGTTTGAAGGACCCAAAGCTGCAAATCCTGATATAACAAAACCATTGAAGACTAGGAAAGTAAACATTGGGTCCGACCCACAACCTAAGTTTGCACAGATAAGTTATTATTGGGAAGAAGATACAGTTGATAAAGTGGTGAAACTGATGTGCAAATACTAGGACTTGTTTCCTACCAAGTTCTCAGACTTGAAAGGAAGTGTAGGGGATCTATGAGTGATGAAGATTACCTTAAAACTTGATGTGAAGCCCGTGAAACAGATACCTTACGTATAAATCCTAAGTATAAGGAGAAGGTTCTCAAAGAGCTATAAAACATGCTGGAAGCTAGAATCATTGAGCCAGTAGAAGAATCTGATGGGGTAAGCCCTATGGTTGTCTAGGAAAATAAGTAGCAAGGTGAAATCAGGATATGCATGGATCTAAGAAATCTTAACGATGCGTGCGTTCATGACCCATTTCCAACACCATTTACAGATGAAGTTTTGCAGAATGTTGGAGGTCAGGAAGCTTATTCATTCACTGATGGGTTCTCAAGGTACATCAGATTAAGATCGCGTCAGAGGATCACAGCAAGATGACCTTTATGACATAGTGGGGATGCTTTCAATACACAATAATGCCATTCAGGCTGAAGAATGCACCCACGATATTCTCAAGGGTTGTAATTGCAGCGTTTAAAGAATTCATCCATAAATTTTTAGAAGTCTATTTTGATTACTAAACTATCTTTGGGTTGGTAAAGTGCCACATTGCAAGTCTGCGCCTTATGTTGGATACTTGTCACAGATACCAAATTGGTCTAAATCTGAAGAAATGTATCTTTTATGTGCCTTATGGGATATTGTTAGGCCATGTAGTCTGCAAGCAGGGATTAATGGTAGGCCCTGTGAAGATAGTTTGATTGTCAATTTAGAAGCTTCAAAGAATGTAAAGTAGTTGTGTGAAATGCTGGGTCACACTGGTTACTATAGAAATTTTATCAAAGCTTATGCACAAATAACCATGTCGATGGAGAATTTACTGAAGAAGGACGTGACTTTCTACTGGGATGAGGAGTTTTAGCACAGTCTAGATGTTTTAAAGGAAAAGATGGTGACTGCACCCATTTTGGTGTTTTCAGATTGGAAGAAAGAGTTTCATGTACATGTGGATGCCTCTTGTATTATGTTGGGTGCAGTATTGACCCTGTTAGCTTTCTGTTGCAACAGGTGTTCATCTTTCATGATTGACATTTTTACATGCCAAATATGTCATAATTTGCATGCTGCAATGCTCCATATTTCCAGAAAGAGGCCAAAGAAGAGGCCATGAAAGTGTGCCAGTCTAAATGGCACTGTTGTATTCCAATTTTGATGACTTAACCATTTTTGAAGAATATTCTGTTAAGGGAATTCCAAACAGCTTAATCTTGGCTTCCCTAGGTTTCAATTTCTTGCTTTAGAATATAGAGAATTGATATCTGTCCAAACAGCTTAATCTTGGCATATTTGTAGATAGGTAGAGAATCAAAGGAGCCCAACTGCTTAATCAGGGCCCTTGGAAGAAATAAGGATAGATTTAGATAGGAGGGTAGTCAAAAGAAAAATTGTAAAGCAGGGTCTGCAAGTCTAAGTGCACCCAAACCAAAAGGAAGAAAAAATGTTAGGTAAGTAGGCTAGGTAGGTAGTTTTGAGGTTGCAGAATGTTGATTTGTGATCAATTTTGTGTTTTAAAGTGATAATGTGCTTCAGGTCACAAGTACAAGGCAGTTTTCATTTGAAGGAGCTCAAGCTAGGCATGTCTAACTCCCCCTTCTTCTAATTCCCCAAATCACTCACTAACTTCCCTGAAGAGGTCAAGATCTGCTTGAGCCTCTTAGTTTCATCATGTTTCATAAAACATCTGCCTAAGTAGAGATCTGCTTTACTTAGGAGTGCTGATATCTCTTCTACAAGTTCTATCCCCCCTAATAGCCTAAGATTCACATACTTAGCGCTTTCTTCACACTTTCATATTAACTACTGGCTCTATTATGTAAATCCCTATCGGTTTTCCCCTTCCCCTACTAAAATTATGTTAATAGCTCCCCTATATACTTATCCCCTCCCCCTGGTTGAAACATAACCATAAGTTCATTGGGAATTGCTAAGTTTATCTGAAACTCAGCAAGAGCCCTCATTTCCACCCTTAAACTATCGTTTTATGCATTTTACTCCATCACACAGCATAAAATTCCTTTCATGTATATAAAAACCATCTTATTTAACTTGTTTTCACTCTCCCAAGGCATAAACCCCTTGTTTTGCCTTAAAACCCTTCTCAAACTGCATAAATCCATCTTTCTGGGCTTTCGGACCCCTTCCGATGCCTTTAAAATCTGTTATAAACCCGTAAACCCACTTTTCTAATGTTTAAACCCCCCCGCCATTTAATAAATTATTCAAATGCGCCACGGGCCCCGTCCATTATCCCTCCGCCGCCTCATCTATGCCGCCGACCGTCCGATCGCCCGCACCGCAGATCAACGGTGGGCGGGTCTTCTCATCTTCGAAGCCGCCGAGGGTTAACGCCCGGGAGATCGGTGGTTTTCCCGCCGTACTCCCGCCACGCGTCGCCCTCCCGGCTGTGGCGGAGCCCCCTCTGCCGAAACCACCTACGCGGAAAGGCGGTGCGCCCGAAACCAGATACCGCTCTCCCCCCTCCTGTGTCAGCGTGACGTCACCCTGCCACGTCACCATCCCACGTCGGCCTCCTGCCACCATGTCCTTGCCACGTAGCTGCCACCGTACCGCCACGTCACCTAGCCATACTGCTGACGTCATCTGATCACGTCATCCTGCTACGTCACCATCGTACTGGGACCTGCCTGCTGACGTCATGCTGACATCACCCTCAAAAAATGCGAAAGGCGCAAATCGTAGCCTAGGAAGCCCGGAATCAAAATCTGAGGCAGTTTTTCATGCGCGATTAGCGCCTAGCACTAATCGCGCATGGCTCTAGGAAATAGGCCGAAATGGAAAGCCCCTCACGGCTCGGCCTCCAGCAGGCCCAAAAGGCGCAAAATGACCAGAATTTCTTCGCGAGGCATACAGAAAGGGGCAAACACAATTTTTAAAGCAACAGAGGGCCGAGCAGCAGCCATAAAAGATCGATAGGATAGTCTAAACCACTCAGAAGACATTAAAGACTCCAGGTTCAGTGCCAAAGAGTATCAGAGGAAAGATGAAGCGGCAAAGAGTATCAGTTCAGCAACATCGAAGCAGGTGAAAATTAATGACCTCCATCAAAGTCAGCAAACCAGTTAAGGCCATTTAAAAGCTTATCTGGTCGGGATTAGTGCACATTAATGCCACTAAACAGCAGCAGAACCAAGTTAGAGGTGGAGATAAAAGACAAATCATAGTTATTATAGAAAGACTGCACCGAGCCACCCAGGACAGACATTAACTCAGTTTGATACAGCTGCCCTCAGCGCAGCTCAAAGATATTTTCATGCATTTATTTCTGGATAAGATTAGGTTAAAGTAATCATTTTCTTTTAGACCTGTTTAGGTCGGCTGTAATAGATTAATTTTGGATAATTTTCCCTATTTATACTGACCCTATGTATTGTTTAAAGGGTTGGTTGGTTGATAATCTCCATTAGAGACTCGCACTGGATATCTGAGATGTTTTACTTAATCAAAGATTGCTAAAAAGCTTTGGAGGAATGACTATCTGCTCTATGTCTAATGGTTTGAAGAATTGAATGTGGAATTCTTGTGCGGCAATATGAATCAATAAGTTTTCCTCACCTCTATTATTTCAATTTCATATATGCTCAAGTTGCAGAACGAAGGATTGGTTTAGAATTTGCTTAGCTGCACTCTATGCTCGGTTTCTGTGGCTTCTTAATGTTTTCCTCTTGATTTAGGCATAAATATGAATTTTTTTATGGCTCATGTTTGATCTATTTCACATATGAATGGCTGTTATCTAAGAATTCTTAGCTACTCCTAGATAGGGCTCATTTATCTTCTTTCTGCTAACCTGAATGAGAGATTCTTAATTGCCCCTCATTCCTTAGCCTTTAATCCATCTCTTTTACCTTGAATGATTGTTTCATATGCAGCTAGCTTGCTCCATATTCCTTCTTGTGACCAAGAAAACACACCAGCAATCCTACTCCTTGACTCCACGCCGAATGGTTCTAAAACTTTCATGCTATCCCTGCCTCTTTACTTGAAAGCATCATCCTTCCCACCAAAAATCAAAACAAAACCTCTTGAACTCAATAACTAGCCTAAAAATCTTATCAACAAAGCTAAATCAGAAAGAGAGAGCCCTCTCTGATTGCAGGTGGGCTAGAACCTGCAGTCCAAAGATTGGTCTGTGGTTACCTAGGCCGTATCCTTTTGAGCTGACCAGAAGCACAACCTTAGTGATAACATAATGGCGACTCCACTGGGGAGCATCCTCAGTTAATCTCACAAATCAAGTTGGAAAACTCCATAGGAACAAAAATCAGTGCTATCTATTCCTTAAAACTACAGATGAAGTCTGAATGTCGGCCAGGAAGCCTTTGAAACTATTCTTGCTTTGCATTTACAGGAGTAAATAAATGCTGCTTCAGTCAATCTTCATGCTAGTTTTAAACTACAGATAGTTGTTCCAGAAATTTGATCAGTTCCTTGCTAATTCTAAAAACATTCACAGGAAATACCAAAACAAATTCAGAATCTGGCTCCCAAAAAGAATTCTTATTATACTAGGTCAAATCCAGACCCAAATCCCTTAGCTGCTTTTGAAAATCTGAACTTAATCCCAAAAATCCTTAGGAGGCAAGAACAAAGAGAAGATTTTGCTGATAATAGTCCTGAAGCAGTTCGCCCAAGCTGTGTTCCAACCCCTGTTAAAGTTTTATTTAGTTCAACCCCTGCTTCCCCTTGTTCATCATCCACATCTCAAAGCACTCCTTCCACACCTCCATTCACTGCACATACCACCACTGTTGTTACAGCTGTTCCAGCTGTCCCTATTGTTCCTATTGTTCCACTTATCCCTATAAACATGGCTAATAGATATGCGCCCCTGCAATTACCTGATTATCAAACTAAAATCACATATTTTGATGGAACTGGTCCTTGCACAGCCCTTCACCATACAAAGAAAATGCAAGACTATTTTGAGAACTACGAAATAGATGATGATACTATGAGAATGAAAATTTTTGTTCAAAGCTTAACAGGTGATGTAAGAACTTGGTTCAGATCACTTGCTACAAATTCTATAACCACTCCGGATGAGATTTATCAATCCTTTACCAACATATGGGAGAAAAAGAAAGACCCCTTGCACATACTAGCTGAATACGATACAATAAAAAGAGGCCCTCAAGAGTCTGTCCTAGATTACTGTGCAAGATTCAACAATGTCTATAATGCAATACCACAGAACCTAAGACCTCCACCTGACCTTGCCTTGTATAAATTCCCTGATGGATTCGACCCAGATATAGCATAACAGTTAAAAGAAAGAGCCCCTCAAACCCTTACAGACATGCAAAATGTTGTTGTTAGCGTAGAGGCTAACATAATTGCCAAAAGAAACAGAACTAGAATGGAGAGAAGAACCACCTTCAAAGAAGAACCCTCAGCCTTAGATCAGAAACTTGATGCTATTATCAGTGGCATGCAAAGGCTGGGAGACAGAGTAGAAAGTGTTGAGAGGAAATCATCATGGGAAGGACAACAGTCCAATACCATAAGGAACCCAAATTTTAGGAAAATGCAGAACACAAATGCTGGTAGGTCTAGCCCAGACCATGATATAAGACCCCCTTTTCATGAAAATTATGCGGAAGCATCTACATCTAGTGAGCCCACAGAGGACACTCACATAAACTTAGTGGATTCAAGGGCTGAGCAACAAATTTTCCTAACTCAACAAGACCAAGATGAGCATGACTTTAATCAATTTCAGACTAAGTTTGGGGAGTCTTTTGATTTTAAACAAGGCTATGATACTGTTGTCTACGAGGTCCACAAACAATATAAGCTGAGAACTAGGACCATTGATATTTCTGAACCTAGCAAACCAAAGGATGGCAAACAGCCCAACAAGACTAAAGGCAAGGCCGTCATAACAGAACCAGCTGATATACCTATCCCAAACCCACATCAAGTGACTGTAGAAGACATAACAGAAATGCAGCCTTCTATTGATCAACCTCTGCCACCTTCTTCCTCGAAAGAGAATTTGAACAGCATTCTAAAAAGCCCTCCTAAAACAGAAAAACCGCAAGAAATTACTTCCCTTAACGCTGATAAACAAGACCAAATTGCGGATACTCCAACGGAAAAAAGGGAAACCTGCCTCTCACAATACTAAAACCCAATCTGAAAAATCATTTGACTTAGAGGCAGAAATAGGTAAATTGAAGATATCCATCCCCTTGTCTGAACTTGCTAAACATGATGTGTATAGGCAACAAATTCAAAGATCACTTCAAATGCCAGAAGTCAAGGATGATGTCAATATTCTTGATGATCAGCCTGAGCTGCTGTTTGGTACAGAAGTTAATGGAAAATCAACATATGGATCTGTCTTACCCTTTTATGTCAGTTTACATATACATGACAAAGTCCTACACAATGCTATGTTTGACTCAGGTGCCTCACACAACCTTATGCCCAAAGCTGTAATGGAAAAATTGAACCTTGATGTTACAAGACCCTACAAAGATCTATTCTCCTTTGATTCAAGTTAAGTCAAGTGTTTAGGCCTCATCAAAGACCTGTGTGTCTCCTTAGTCCAATTTCCTAACAAGACAATCCTCATGGATGTGGTGGTTGCTGACATTCCACCAAAGTATGGCATGCTATTGTCAAGATCTTGGGGAGCAAAACTCCAAGGATCCCTCCAATTAGATCTCTCTTATGCCACTATATCTGTCTTTGGGCAACCAAAGAGACTATATAGAGAAACACTGATGAAGTATGTGGTAACTAGTGAGAGAAAGCCTGAAAATTTTCCCATTTACTCAATCCATTCTGATATGGATTCTTTTATTTTATTTAATGATGAAACAAGTCCTCCCATTGATGGCAAGCCATTGGCTTTAGAACTGAACACACACATCAATGAAGAATCGGTTGCCCATACTGATGAAACTGTCAAAACAGTTAATGCAACCAGCATGCTAGAAGAACCTCCCCAAACAGAAAATTCAAATCTGTCCACTGCAAGAATGACTGAAACTCTTGACACTAACCACAAGCAAGAAATCACATGGTATTTAGAGTTTGATGGCTCTGTCAACAAGTTAGGAGCAGGGGCAGGTGTCTGGATTCACAATACACATAACAATCATGCAGAAGGCCATGCCTACAGACTAAATTTCAAATGCACCAATAACATGGCAGAGTATGAGGCTCTCCTCCTAGGCCTTAAACTGCTCAAAGCTCTAGGAGCTGCAAAAGTGTCCATTTTAGGTGACTCTGATTTAATCATACAACAGATGAAAGGTAACTTTGTTACCAATGACAATAGAATGAGGGCCTATAGGACTGCTGCCACTAGTATACTCAATACATTCACTGAATCCAAGCTTGCCAAGATTTCAAGAGAGCATAACATTCATGCACACAGCCTAGCTACTTTTGCTAGTACATGCAAGCTTCCCTTTGAGCCAAATCACCACTTTACTGCTGAGATAAAACATAGGCCTGCTATCCCAAATAATGTTAAAGATTGGCAAGTGTTCGAAAATGATGTCCAGATTAACAATTTCCTCACTCTTGAGCATGAGTTTTCAAATATTAACATTGACATGGATGCTATGACGGATAAACAATAGCAAACAAATGAAAGTCAGCAGGCTGTAACACCTATAACAGCCAAACGAATGTTGAACCCAACTATTTTTGACAATACAAACATAGAAAAGCTGAAACAAATGCATTGGGAGGAAATAGCCAAAACAGAGGCCGAAATCATTGATCTGAAAGATAACCTTCTCCCTGCTGGCGTCACTCCGTTAGAAGATATGTTTGATGCTAATGATGTTCCCAAGAAGCCAAAAATGCAACCCCTAAATGCTGAAGTAGAGGAACATAACATTGGAACAGCAGAGAAGCCCAAAATGATCAAATTATCCAAAAATTTGCCACCTGATCAAAAGCTTAAATATGTTGATTTATTCAAAGAATTCCAAGATGTATTTGCTTGGAGTTATGAGAACTTGAAGTCCTATGACACCTCAGTAATCCAACACACCATTCCCTTAAAACCAAACCAAAAGCCCTTCAAGAAGAAACTGAGGAGAATCAACCCTATGCTTCTCCCTCTGATTGAAAAGGAAGTGAAAAGAATGTTTGAAGTAGGTATCATAGCACCCATCAGATTTTCTGAATGGGTATCCAATCTTGTTCCCACAAGAAAAAAGACAGGTGAGATTAGGCTATGTGTAGACCTAAGAAATTTAAACCAAGTCTCCCTAAAATACCACTACCCCTTGCCCAAAATGGATCATATTCTACAGAGAGTAGTGGGGTCATCCAGAAGTTCTTTGCTAGATGGCTTTTTAGGTTTCAATCAAATACTGGTTCACCCGGATGACCAAGACAAGACTGCCTTTACCACACCGTGGGGAACATTTAAGTATGTGAAGATGCCTTTCGGACTTAAAAATGCTGGTGCTACCTTTCAAAGGGCAATGGATATTGCATTTGCCAAGGAAATACATGATTTCCTAGTTGTCTACCTTGATGACTTAACCCCCTTCTCCAAATCTGATCAAGAGCACCTAAAACATTTGAGGCAAATATTCATAACATGTAGGAAATATGGCATTTCCTTGAACCCCAAGAAGTCCCTCTTCGGCCTTGAAGAAGGCAAGCTTCTTGGCCATATCATATCAAAAGATGGGATTAGAATTGATCCTGAAAGAATCCAAGGCATCCTCCAAATCCCATATCCAAGGAACATAAAAGAGTTGCAAGCATTCCTTGGGAAGATCAACTTCCTAAGGATATGTATCCCAAATCTAGCTTAGCTGATAAGTCTGTTAAGTAACATGTTAAAAAAGGATGCCAAGGTAAGATGGTCTCTTGAAACCAAACAAGCCTTTGAGGGCATAAAATCTGCCTTAACCCAAGCCCCTGTCCTCACAAGTCCACAATTTGATAGGGACTTTATCATATTTTCTTTTGCATCTGATCACACCATAGCTGCTGTCCTTTTGCAAAAGGATGATCAGGGAAATGAAAAGCCAATTGCATTTTTCAGCCGAGCCTTAAGAGATGCCCCTTTGAACTACGAAATCATGGAAAAGCAGGCCTATGCCCTTGTTAAGGCCACCAAGGATTTCAGAGTCTACATTTTATATTCACATGTAATTGCCTATGTCCCAAATGATATGGTAAAAGACATATTAACCCAAGAGGGATTAGAGGGCAAAAGAGGCAAATGGATTTCAAACATCCTTGAATATGACATAGA
This sequence comes from Pinus tabuliformis, assembly GCA_031772625.1. Taxonomy (NCBI): domain Eukaryota; kingdom Viridiplantae; phylum Streptophyta; class Pinopsida; order Pinales; family Pinaceae; genus Pinus; species Pinus tabuliformis. The sequence goes on along the minus strand of CM062806.1, from coordinate 237,353,506 downwards.
AATAAAACCAACCAAGCTCATAAAGGGACAAGGTTTAGCCAAACTGATGTCCGAAACAAACTTTCAAGCCTTAGACATTAACCAATTGCACAATGAACAGGAGCTGGCAACTCCACAGATGAGTGAAACCTTTTTGCAATCCCCATGGTATGCTGATATATGCTTTGTATTGTTAAACCTGTTTGCTCCCACAGGATTGTCCAGAACCAAGAAAAGATTTTTAAAGATGAAAGCTGCGAAGTTTTGTGTCATAGATAGTGCTTTATTTTGGAAAAATCATGAAGTTATATTGCTTAATTGTTTAACCATGAGTGAAACTAACAACGTCATGAAAGAATTCCATGCAGGTGACTGTGGAGGACATCTATATTGGAATTCCACTGCTGATAAAATTTTAAGGGCTGCTTTCTATTGGCCCTCTCTTTTTGCAGATATAAAGAAATTTGCCATTTCATGTCACAAATGCCAAATCTTTGAGGGCAAAAGAAAGCTGTTGCCCCTGCCCCTTAAACCCATCTCAACTGAAAAGCCTTTTCAACAATGGGGTCTTGACTTCATTGGAGAAATCCATCCCTCCTCCTCAGGCCAGCACAAGTGGATTCTAACGGCCACCGACTATTTCACTAAGTGGGTTAAAGCCATCCCATGCAGGCAAGCCAATGACACCATCATTATCCAATTCCTTGAGTGCAATATCCTTTCTAGATTTGGTTGCCCTGAGAAGATCATTACTGACAACGTTGTTGCTTTCAAATCCAAAAAGATGATCAACTTTTGCCATAAATTTCATATTACCTTGGGCCACTGTACGGCCTATTACCCTCAAGGTAATGGCTTGGCCGAATCCTCAAATAAAAGTCTCATTAATACTATCAAGAAGATCTTAGAAGAAAACAAGAAGAACTGGCGTAAAAAGCTCACAAATGCCCTATGGGCAGATAGACTTTCAACCAAGAAATCCATTGGGATGAGCCCTTACGAGCTAGTATATGGCATGGAGGCCAGATTTCCTTCATCTTTGGGCATCCCTACTATCAAACTGTTACAGGAGATTCAAGCTGAACCAAATGACATTCAACGAAGAATCAATTAGACCATTCATCTTCAGCAAACCAGAGAGCAAGTCTATGAGAGAGCTCAAATTTTTCAAGAAAAGCTCAAAAAGATGTTTGATAAGAGAGCTAAGGCTGAGGATTTCTACATTGGCAACACAGTTCTAAGGTGGGATTCACGAAGAGAAGACAAGGGAAAACATGAAAAATTCGATTTTTTATGGAAAGGGTCGTTTTTTATTTCTGCTGTTCAGGGGAATAACACATATTTTCTCAAATCTCTAAAGGGCAGCACTACTGAAGAAGGCCCTGTTAATGGCCGAATGTTAAAACATTACCATGATCCCTTTTAAAGGGATACAATGCAGCTCTGTACATATTTCTTTGTACATTTGTACATATCAGCACTTTGTTTTTATTTTTTGTATAAGCAGTCTGAGTGTTAAAGGAGCAGCAAAGTTTGCGAAGACATAGTTAATGCAAGAATTCCTTTTTTTTAAGGTTCTATCTCTGCATTAATCTCAGAAAAATAGCAAGAGTAGCACTGTCATATCACAGAAATTCATGGTAAAAGCAAAACAGTGTGCAGCTTACAGTCTTCAGTCAAACAGTATCAATAGGAGAGGAGCAATCTTTCAGCAACTGTTTCTAGACCAGAGCTAAAGAAACACATCAGTTTTGATCTATATTTTTCAAAGGCACAATGCTCAAGCAATATTGTACATAACATTAAGCACGCAGAAGAAAGCAGGCGATGCTATACAGTTTACAGTAATTCAGTTGAGGAGAGAGCTATTCATATTTCAAAGTTTCACACTCTTAACAGCCAGCACAAAGAAGTTTTTTCAGTCTACAGCAACAATAGAAGATCAAGGCAGTCTGACCTACTGTTCTTGGCTTTTCACAAGGAAAAGCCATCCCCAAGTGGAGCCACTGTTAGCTTCCTGTTGCAAGAGGTGTTCATCGTTCATGATTGACATTTTTACATGCCAAATATGTCATACTTTGCATGCTGCAATGCTCCATATTTCTAGAAAGAGGCCAAAGAAGAGGCCATGAAAGTGTGACAGTCTAAATGGCACTGTTGTATTCCAATTTTGATGACTTAACCATTTTTGAAGAATATTCTGTTAAGGGAAGTCCAAACAGCTTAATCTTGGCTTCCCTAGGTTTCAATTTCTTGCTTTAGAATATAGAGAATTGATATCTGTCCAAACAGCTTAATCTTGGCAGATTTGTAGATAGGTAGAGAATCAAAGGAGCCCAACTGCTTAATTAGGGCCCTTGGAAGAAATAAGGATAGATTTAGATAGGAGGGTAGTCAAAAGAAAAATTGTAAAGCAGGGTCTGCAAGTCTAAGTGCACCCAAACCAAAAGGAAGAAAAAATGTTAGGTAAGTAGGCTGGGTAGGTAGTTTTGAGGTTGCAGAATGTTGATTTGTGATCAATTTTGTGTTTTAAAGTGATAGTGTACTTCAGGTCACAGGTACAAGGCAGTTTTCATTTGAAGGAGCTCAAGCTAGGCATGTCTAACTCCCCCTTCTTCTAATTCCCCAAATCACTCACTAACTTCCCTGAAGAGGTCAAGATCTGCTTGAGCCTCTTAGTTTCATCATGTTTCATAAAACATCTACCTAAGTAGAGATCTGCTTTACTTAGGAGTGTTGATATCTCTTCTACAAGTTCTATCCCCCCTAATAGCCTAAGATTCACATACTTAGTGCTTTCTTCACACTTTCATATTAACTACTAGCTCTATTATGTAGATCCCTATTGGTTTTCCCCTTCCCCTACTAAAATTATGTTAATAGCTCCCCTATATACTTATCCCCTCCCCCTGGTTGAAACATAACCATAAGTTCATTGGGAATTGCTAAGTTTATCTGAAACTCAGCAAGAGCCCTCATTTCCACCCTTAAACTATCGTTTTATGCATTTTACTCCATCACACAGCATAAAATTCCTTTCATGTATATAAAAACCATCTTATTTAACTTGTTTTCACTCTCCCAAGGCATAAACCCCTTGTTTTGCCTTAAAACCCTTCTCAAACTGCATAAATCCATCTTTCTGGGCTTTCGGACCCCTTCTGATGCCTTTAAAATCTGTTATAAACCCGTAAACCCACTTTTCTAATGTTTAAACCCCCCCACCATTTAATAAATTATTCAAATGCGCCGCGGGCCCCGTCCATTATCCCTCTGCCGCCTCATCTATGCCGCCGACTGTCCGATCTCCCGCACCGCAGATCAACGGTGGGCGGGTCTTCTCATATCCGAACCCGCCGAGGGTTAACGCTCGAGAGATCGGCAGTTTTCCCACCATACTCCTGCCACGCGTCGCCCTCCCGGCTGTGGCGGAGCCCCCTCTGCTGAAACCACCTACGCGGAAAGGCGGTGCGCCGAAACCGGATACCGCTCTCCCCCCTCCTGTGTCAGCGTGACGTCACCCTGCCACGTCACCATCCCGCGTCGGCCTCCTGCCACCGTGTCCTTGCCACGTAGCTGCCACCGTACCACCACGTCACCTAGCCGTACTGCTGACGTCATCTGATGACATCATCCTTCCACGTCACCATCGTACTGGGACCCGCCTGCTGACGTCATGCTGACGTCACCCTCAAAAAGTGCAAAAGGCGCAAATCGCAGCCTAGGAAGCCTGGAATCAAAATTTGAGGCAGTTTTTCATGCGCAATTAGCGCCTAGCGCTAATCGCGCATGGCTGTAGGAAATAGACCGAAATGGAAAGCCCCTCACCGCTCGGCCTCCAGCAGGCCCAAAAGGTGCAAAATGACCAGAATTTCTTCGCGAGGCATACAGAAAGGGGAAAACACAATTTTTAAAGCAACAGAGGGCCGAGCAGCAGCCATAAAAGGTCGGTAGGACAGTCTAAACCACTCAGAAGACATTAAAGACTCTAGGTTCAGCGCCAAAGAGTATCAGAGGAAAGATGAAGCGGCAAAGAGTATCAGTTCAGCAACATGAAAATTAATGACCTCCATCAAAGTCAACAAACCAGTTAAGGCCATTTAAAAGCTTATCTGGTCGGGATTAGTGCACATTAATGCCACCAAACAGCAGCAGAACCAAGTTAGAGGTGGAGATAAAAGACAAATCACAGTTATTACAGAAAGACTACACCGAGCCACCCAGGACAGACATTAACTCAGTTTGATACAGCTGCCCTCAGCGCAGCTCAAAGATATTTTCATGCATTTATTTCTGGATAAGATTAGGTTAAAGTAATCATTTTCTTTTAGACCTGTTTAGGTCGGCTGTAATAGATTAATTTTGGATAATTTTCCCTATTTATACCGACCCTATGTATTGTTTAAAGGGTTGGTTGGTTGATAATCTCCATTAGAGACTCGCACTGGATATCTGAGATGTTTTACTTAATCAAAGATTGCTGAAAAGCTTTGGAGGAATGACTGTCTGCTCTGTGTCTAATGGTTTGAAGAATTGAATGTGGAATTCTTGTGCGGCAATATGAATCAATAAGTTTTCCTCACCTCTGTTATTTCAATTTCATATATGCTCAAGTTGCAGAACGAAGGATTGGTTTAGAATTTGCTTAGCTGCACTCTATGCTCAGTTTCTGTGGCTTCTTAATGTTTTCCTCTTGATTTAGGCATAAATATGAATTCTGTTATGGCTCATGTTTGATCTATTTCACATATGAATGACTGTTATCTAGGAATTCTTAGCTGCTCCTAGATAGGGCTCATTTATCTTCTTTCTGCTAACCTGAATGAGAGATTCTTAATTTCCCCTCATTCCTTAGCCTTTAATCCATCTCTTTTACCTTGAATGATTGTTTCATATGCAGCTAGCTTGCTCCATATTCCTTCTTGTGACCAAGAAAACGCACCAGCAGTCCTACTCCTTGACTCCACGCCCAATGGTTCTAAAACTTTCATGCTATCCCTGCCTCTTTACTTGAAAGCATCATCCTTCCCACCAAAAATCAAAACAAAACCCCTTGAACTCAATAACTAGCCTAAAAATCTTATCAACAAAGCTAAATCAGAAAGAGAGAGCTCTCTCTGATTGCAGGTGGGCTAGAACCTGCAATCCAAAGATTGGTTTGTGGTTAGCTCGGCCGTATCCTTTTGAGCTGACCAGAAGAACAACCTGAGTGATAACAGACCCAACAAGGAGAAGGCGAAATTGATCATCCTCTAGCCTTCACAAGCAGGAAATTTTCAAAGGCTGAGAAGAACTATTCGATTATAGAGTGCGAAGGATTGTTGATGGTCTATGCACTACAGAAATTTTGACACTATCTGTTAGGCACACATTTCAAAATGTACACATATCACTCTACTATCAAGTACCTAGTCAACAAGCTTGTGTTGGAGGAGAAGATATGTAGGTGGTTTCTTCTTTTTCAAGAATATGACTTTGAGGTAATTGTGAAGCCTGGACGATTAAACACGGGACTAGATCATCTATCCAGGATCAAGATAGGCGAAGAACCTACTAGTCTAGAATATAGATTGTCAGATGCGCAGCTCTTTACTGTGCGTGTCGCAAATGATCATTTCACTTAGATAATCTGGTTTTTGACTATTGGAACAACCTTGGAGGGATATTCCACTCAGCAGAAAAAGGAATTGGTTGTCTATGCTACTGATTTTTCAATGATCATAGGACACTTATATAAGATGGGCACAGATTTAATACTATGCTATTCCAGAGTTTGAACAAACTAACATCCTCACCAAAGTACATGGAGGAGTAGCAAGAGTGTTATAGACATTTTTGTGCCTCGCAGCATGGAGCATGAAATGTCAATAATTAAAGGGATCCAAAGTCCCTAAACATGTTGTTCTTACCCCTAGAGGAACAAGGTCAGCGAACCACAGCACTTCAAATCAGTTCTCCACCTGAAAACACTCAAAAACAAGCAAATTCTGGATCATGTCAGCTGCTACACTGGCTACCTGCACTGAATGTCAACTGCTACACTGGCTACCTGCACTGAAATGCAACTCCAACACTAGCTACCTGCGCTGAACGTGTTTGGACAAGTGGCAGGCTCATTTCTCAAGGTGTCAATGCCCAGGAAGCTTCCAAAATGACACTTGGATCAAGGAATTCGCCCAGTGATGAGTAAGAGGTTCTTAATCACCATGTGTAAGCAAGGATCTCCAAGTGGACACAAGAACTGAAGATTAACTGAAGATGGAGAGGACACTAGTCAGCTATATGCCAGCCTCCAGCTGACTCATCCTTTCCTCTTCCCTCCTATATATAGAGCTCTTCTATGAGGTCTAGGGAGGCTGGAATTTTGTATAAGCAAGGAGGTGCTGTTGGTATACTGCCAGGATTATTGGGTGATTGTTTTACTAGAGGTGAAGAAGAGAGTTCTTGCTGCCGAGGAGGTGCTGCTGGATTGGAGCCAACATCATTGGTTGTAACTTCCTCTGGAACCCTGTTACTTTCTATCAATAAAGTTTGCATGTTCTTCTATATACTTGTTTTACATAGATGCTTTTGTGTTTACATGTATATTTGATGCAACCTAATCCATGCTTCAGTTATGATTGCTTGTATCTCGTAGTTTGCTCCCTTTTGTTGTGCAGATTCTGTGTGTAGCTGGATCGTCTTGGAGAGCAAAGAGCTGGGAACAGGATACAAAGCGAGAAGGACAAGGATCAACTAAGCGCAAGACACCAGGTTGGTTGACCCTCTTTCCATTCTCTCTGTGCTTTCATAAAGTGGAACATGAAAACTTTATCATTCAGTTGTTGCTAAAGACTGTCACCTTTAGAAAGGGTTAGTGTCATCCGCATCGGATACTTTTCCCCACAACAAAATGCTTCCACATCCCAAGTGCTTATGTTGTCTACCTCGAAGCAACAGAATAATGCTTTGACAAGGAGTAAAGATTACAAGAATCCAAAGCTGTCGAACAACAAGGTTACTGAATGACCTAGTAGTTCGACAACAACTTTGAACGAAGTTGTGCCGCCCATCGTTCCTAAGCCAATAATAAACTCGCCAAAGGGAGTAGTACACAAATCGAAATTTAATCCTCGTGCAAATGTAACACAGGATTATAATATAATAGAGGACCTGGCTCAATCATCGTCCGCTATGTCGACACCTGAGGTAGTGCAAAATTGCACCTCCCAAGAGCAAGCTTTATTATCAGCTATAGGTGAGATTGGCCCAATGGATTCCAATCTTGTGGCCTTTGACCATAAAGGATATGACCCGCAATTACCAGCTCAACTAGCTTTCCTTATTCAAGTGAAAGCCCTCAACAAAACTGTTCATCGAACAATTATTGATGAGGGGGCATCTACATGTCTTATGTCGATGAGTTGCTGGAAAGAATTAGGCTCACCACCCTTGTCGAAATCGTCAATGACGTTAAAAGCATTCGATGGACGATCATACACTCCATACGGGATTTTAAGTAACTTGCAAGTTGAACTGGGGGGCAAAACAGTAGGAATTGATGTTGAAGTAATTGATGGAAACCTCGATTACAACATCCTACTAGGAAGGCCCTGGATCTATGCCATGGCCGCGGTTGTGTCGACCTATTTTAGGAGGATTGCATTTCCCTCCCAAGAAGGAATTACAATCGTCGACCAACAAACTTTTCTCCCCAACAGTTCACAAGTTACAGGAAGCATTCCAATGATCCATGCAAGGAATCATTTTTTCCAAAATATCGGAGTAGGTGTCCTAAAAGACCCTGCCTTAATGGGTACTTTCGCCCTACCGCCTACAAGTAATCTGGCGGAAGTGGCCACAGTGGAAACCTACGAAATGAAATCTAATCCAATCTTCTGGTTGGATTCGGAAGATTCCTAGATATTTTGTCGGCTCCGAGGATAGTTCCTATCTCAGGTCAACCTCGTTAAAAAATGAAGATACGAGGACGGTTCTTATCTCGTGTCAACCTCGTTAAAAAATGAAACAAGGAGTCATGAGGATAGTTCTTCTATTATGTCAACCTCATTAAAAAATAAAACAAATCCCCTTTTCAAAATTCAAAGGTAAACCTTCATTCCAACCACCAAGTTGAATGCAATGAAGCTTGGGGGGCACCCTCCTTTGACATGCGTTATTATGATGCTGGGGGCATGCAAAAGATCCGAGCAGTTTTAGCATCATAGTTCATGCTCGTTAAAAAATAAACATAAGCTTTTGAGCAGTGTTTTGGCGCATTCAAGCTCTTTAAAAAATGAACCCAGTACCGGTAAATAACCTTTTGAGATCATAAATTCATCAGCCATAAAAGCCTTGGTCGTGTTTGTGCATCGTCACCTCCACTTTTCATTTGGCCGATCATTCACTTCCATTTGTGTGTTTACCCATTTTGAGGAACATCTGCAAAGAGTGATTTCACCTAGCCACCCTTGTGACGCTGCCGTGATTGGAAAATTCCAACCTGTACCTGGAATCTGTAGCTATCCCTGTTTATCACTCGTTCCTCAAAAGACGAGTCTTCTTTCAGCTCTTTTCACTGACTCGTAAAATATGAAAAGTTTGCCGAGTTTTGGCCTTCCAGCTCGTTAAATGACCGGAACGCTATCCCTCCTCTAAATTTTAATTCTTTTGGACTTGAGGGATTCTTGCACAAAAGGATCGAGCGCTTGCCTGGTTCGGCTCGTTAAAAGTTTGCCGAGTTTTGGCCTTCCAGCTCGTTAAATGACCGGAACGCTATCCCTCCTCTAAATTTTAATTCTTTTGGACTTGAGGGATTCTTGCACAAAAGGATCGAGCGCTTGCCTGGTTCGGCTCGTTAAAAGTACCGAACAGCCATCCCTTCTGTATTGTTTTATACTTTTTCGGACTTAAGGGATTAGCTGACGAAAAAGGAATTGTGGAGTTAACTTTTTGTACCTTTTTAGACTCTCTAAAAATGAAAAGGACCGAGTTTCCCTTGTCGTTAGACTCGTTAAAATGATTAAATAGCGACAAACTTGTCTTTAGACGAGAACGAGTTTCCCTATCGCTAGGCTCGTTAAATCATAGCGATGGGCTTGCCCGAAGGGCAGGTTATAGAACAAGCATATGTTATCCTCCTCAAGCTTGACAAAAATAAAGAGGTACTGGTCAGAAATGACTGGGGAAAAATTGGGAGAACATCAAAGTTTAAAGGTAGCAAGTCACTCTTGAACATGACACTTTTCCTCCGTGCCACATCGGGTTGGGTTGTTTCATTCACCGGTCTCATCACCATGGTCCTCGCCACACCATCCATTCGGGGTAATGCTACCAATCCATCGCATCAGTGTCGTTATATGTTCAAGAGAGGTTATTCAGAAAGTGTCAACCGTGTCCCATCCACTACCATACATTATCCTTCATCCATTTCATGATCGCCACCCTGAATCATATGTCACAGTTTGTTTCCATCTCCACTAAATCATTAGCTCCATTCCGTGTCATTGATGTGGGATTCATCAAGGCCCTCCTTTGACGGATCGCTTCTTGTCGACTTCAGCTCATTATCCAAGAAGTTGATCTAGGAACACCCCCTTCAGTACTTTGAAGCTTGCATGCCTCAATGGCAAGTTTCTCACTTCCGGCGACAGGTATACATCAATGACCTTCGACCAGAAGATTTTGCGTGGCGTTCAACGCCAAGTCCTTTATTCACGCCACGTGAATTGTACTGCAGTACCTTGAGGGTCATCGTCATTATTGGTGATTCCTCTCGCGCTTGTTAACGGTTTTCATTATTGACCGGTAATCAAGCGATGTCTTTCCATGTTCGACTTCAGCGCAATTCTCACATGGATCGACTTGTACTTAGAGTGAAGATCGAACGAGTTTGAAGACCCCGGATCTAGTTTCATCCATCCGGGCTGCGATATATATTCAGGAAATATAAAAGCATTTGCCATGTACATCATTGCAGCAGATGATCATCCTTCTCAAAGGATGATAATTTCAGCGGAAAATTATCATTCTATCTTCAGACGATCGTCTGTCATATGTACCAAAATGTATTTATAAAAGCTGAGCATGGGAATGCCCGCCTCAGCTAGATCATGAAAAAAGAATGAAAAATAATGTATTGTATTGTATTGTATTACAGGGCACTCTCCTCAGCACTGGAACGAACTTCGGACCCTCTAGATAAAGCATTTCACCCGATAAACGGCCTCATACTTTAGGGGGCAACTGTTATAGACATTTTTGTGCCTCGCAGCATGGAGCATGAAATGTCAATAATTAAAGGGATCCAAAGTCCCTAAACATGTTGTTCTTACCCCTAGAGGAACAAGGTCAGCGAACCACAGCACTTCAAATCAGTTCTCCACCTGAAAACACTCAAAAACAAGCAAATTCTGGATCATGTCAGCTGCTACACTGGCTACCTGCACTGAATGTCAACTGCTACACTGGCTACCTGCACTGAAATGCAACTCCAACACTAGCTACCTGCGCTGAACGTGTTTGGACAAGTGGCAGGCTCATTTCTCAAGGTGTCAATGCCCAGGAAGCTTCCAAAATGACACTTGGATCAAGGAATTCGCCCAGTGATGAGTAAGAGGTTCTTAATCACCATGTGTAAGCAAGGATCTCCAAGTGGACACAAGAACTGAAGATTAACTGAAGATGGAGAGGACACTAGTCAGCTATATGCCAGCCTCCAGCTGACTCATCCTTTCCTCTTCCCTCCTATATATAGAGCTCTTCTATGAGGTCTAGGGAGGCTGGAATTTTGTATAAGCAAGGAGGTGCTGTTGGTATACTGCCAGGATTATTGGGTGATTGTTTTACTAGAGGTGAAGAAGAGAGTTCTTGCTGCCGAGGAGGTGCTGCTGGATTGGAGCCAACATCATTGGTTGTAACTTCCTCTGGAACCCTGTTACTTTCTATCAATAAAGTTTGCATGTTCTTCTATATACTTGTTTTACATAGATGCTTTTGTGTTTACATGTATATTTGATGCAACCTAATCCATGCTTCAGTTATGATTGCTTGTATCTCGTAGTTTGCTCCCTTTTGTTGTGCAGATTCTGTGTGTAGCTGGATCGGCTTGGAGAGCAAAGAGCTGGGAACAGGATACAAAGCGAGAAGGACAAGGATCAACTAAGCGCAAGACACCAGGTTGGTTGACCCTCTTTCCATTCTCTCTGTGCTTTCATAAAGTGGAACATGAAAACTTTATCATTCAGTTGTTGCTAAAGACTGTCACCTTTAGAAAGGGTTAGTGTCATCCGCATCGGATACTTTTCCCCACAACAAAGAGGACACTATGCAAGTAGAGCATCTACGCAGAAGATTATGTGCACAGGATTATGGTGGCCAATAGTGCATAAGGATTCTAAGGCATATTGTAGGGCATGCGATGCTTGTAAAAAGGATAGGGAAGCCATCGTGAAGGAAAAACTACCCTTAAATCCTTATATTTCATTACAGGTCTTTGAAAAATGGGTGATTGAATTTTTAGGTCTGATACAACCACCATGGAAAAATAAGGGCATGTAGTATATTATTACTGCGACTAAGTATTTGACAATATGGGTGGAAGCACAACCGATGAAGGACTATTGCACTACTGCAACTGCGAAGCTCCTGTTTGAGTATGTCTTAACAAGTTTTGGGTGTCCTGAGATACTAATGAGTAATAAGAGTATGCATTTTCTAAATGAAACTATTGTCGTGATGCTCAAAAAATTTTAGGTCTATCATCAAAAAAGTACGCCCTATCATCCTTAGGAAAATAGAATGGTTGAATCATTCAATAAAATCCTAGAGAACGCATTAACGTAGGTCTACAACGCGAAGAGGAATGATTGGGATGTACGCATAACAGTGGTCCTATGGGCATATAGGATGACATGTAAAAAGTTGACACACCAGACTACATTCAAGTTTGTCTATGGGATAGAGGTTGTGATGCCCATGAGGTATATTATGTTGATTCTGTGTATTGCAACATTGACTGATATGGCAGATCACGAGACTATGGAGGAATGCCTCATGCAGTTGTTGGAATTAGAAGATGACTGATTTCTAGCAGGATTTCACCAACAGGTGCAAAATGAGTGTGAGAAGAGATGGCATGACTGACATATTAAGCCGTACACCTACTATAGGGATTAATGCATGGGTTATTATGGTGGAGATACACTCAAGGATCTTCTTGGGATCCTTGGCAGACAATCATATTAGCTGTAGTTGGCCCAGAGATACATGCACATATCTGTATTAGTGAAATGATAATCAAAGTATGAAGTAATATTGTTACCTCAGATCTTGGTGTGGTGTTGCCGGAGAATGCAAAGTAGCGAAGTGGAAGACCCCTCAGCTAGCTCCTTGATCAATACCTACACATAAACAAGATGAGGCATAATATCACAACATATAAATTTGAAAATAAATACAATAATACATAGGGATATCTAACTACAAATATCTAATCTACTCATAATCATTAGTGTTGCATAAACATGTAAATAAATCACGATACCAATGCCATGGAGTGGAAAACACAACTGCAGGTCTATACTAATGATAGGAAAGAGTGATTACAACCATCGGTTGCATCAAGCTTCCCTTACTCCTCCAACTCCTCTCTCTCTTCTTAACCTCCTCAAGAGCCAATGTCTAATACAAGCTTCGACAATCAATAGGAAATCATTTCAATACTTTGGACCTCTTTCACAGTGGCCCTACCCTCAAATATATAGGATGGGAGGATAAGCCTTGTCAATTCTTTCATGAGTTCTTTTGGGCAAATTTTGAGATGTTTCCATGATTTATTGCTTTTTCCTTGTTTGTAGACTCCGTTAGGAATAGTAATTCCTCAAACAGTTCGAATATGGATGTGTCCATGCTTTATGGGTTGACATATGAGTGAATATAGGGATATTATTTGGTCAACCCGCTCCTTTGACCTCCAGAAACTCACTAAAGTTGACTAACGCACCCCCTAAGGCAACAAAGAGAGTTACCCTAGGGACTAATTCACCTGATGCATGGCTAGGAAGCTTTATAAAGCACTTTTCTAGTTCCTCAAGAGCATTAGCTTGGAAAATAGGCCTTTGAACTTGGTCAATCTTTCAGTCATCTTGCGCTTCTCCTCTGATGATGAAGAGATCATTTTCCTGTATAACATATGCCCCCTAAAGTGTGAGATCAGAGGCAAAGACGATGGCCGAAATACTTTATAATTGTCATGTTTTGGATAAAAGAGAGAGAGGATCAGAGCTTCGGGACTACGAGAAACCTAATACAACACATATATAAAAAGTTTAAAATCATGTCCTGAGTCAGGCATTCCCACTCTCAGTAGCTATGTCAGAGCAATTTCTCAACATATAGATATGACGATTGTGTCCACCGATAAGCACTAATTGGAACTTGTGTCATAATAAGATCATTCTGATGAGTTGTCTCCAAAATATAATATACCCATCCTGGGGGAGGAAACAAGACTGAGTGATGTAAGCCTCTACCCAAGGTCTTGATCTCCGCTTCACCTTAACAACATATTTCGATACATGTGAATAAAGGTGTTGAGTTCGAACATGTACGAAATCATATGATTACCAATAAATAATGAAGATTGTTAACAGATGTGAGGATGGCCACCGATAATGATGATGGTCTCCTAGATGCGTAGTACAATCTAGCAAGTGTGAATAATGCTTTTGTCATCGAACACTCATAGAATCATTTAACGAGGAGACAATAATGAAAACCCCTGACCAAACACAAGGTAACCTGCCACTAATGTCTGCAAGTTCCAAGGAACTGAAGTGTTTCTAGGTCTGCTTCCTAGTTAGAGTGTTGAAGTCGATAGGAAGATACCTATTGAAATGTAGGCAATAATGTTTCCTACATCAGTCGACATGAAACGAGACAAGAATTATTATTTTCTAAAGAATAGTTTGAGCATTGGGTCAAATCGAGAGAGGGCATGATGGAAGAATAGGTTTGCTGGTTTGATGGAGGAAACCGAAGATAAAGGGGTCCCTTGAACAATAGAAGGCATGACATAAAGGTTGTAACCATGCAACACTGGACTCATGAACAGCAAAGCGCGTTAGGATACAGAGATGCAAAAACATCGGGGTATATAGGCTAAACTCATAGGATGGTAAGGTTCATTTTGAGAGGTCATCACAAAGAAGGTTTTGCTGAGGGAGTGCCATGTTCAAGGGAATGACTGCTGCCAAAAAAATCTTTCCAAAATACTGACATAAAGCAATTGTATTGTCCAATTTTCCCCATCTAATTAATTTAATGAGTCTAGACGGGTAAACTCGATGGTCTTTTCATATTTCGAGAGTCTAAAAAGATCATAAAGAGCGACTCCAGGGGGGTCCCTTTGTCATAGTTGTTAACCGGGTGCGACAAAGGTTTAATAGTATACCTGATATGGTTCCTTTTGTGTAAGTTAGTCTACTAAGTCCAGATAAAGCGATAAACCTATGCTCAATAGACATTTGCCTCATTTTGTTATGAGTACAAGGGGACAGAATAAACTTGATATTTGTCGTGAAATTTTAATGAGTCACGCGACAACCAACTTAACAGGTCTTCATCAAATTTTAACGAGTCAAATGAAGAAAACTTGAGGTATCTATTTTAGTTTAATAAGCGAGGAAAAAGAGAGAAAATAACTGTTCATTCCTTCTTCGTAGATTTAACGAGCCTGAAGAAGGGGAAAACTCAGGGATTTTTCAATTTAAGAGCAGGAAATAGTCCCAAAAAAGAAAATGCTCATATCGTCATCGTAGGATTTTTATGAGCCCGATGAAGAAAAATTAGGGACTTTTCCATTCAAGAGTGAGAAAAGATCCCATAAAATAAAGCACCCATAGTGAATCAAACATGGTCGTTTCTTCCATTCGGCCTTGAAAATCCCTTTATCAAAGCATGAGTAATATTGAAAATATATCGAAATGGCGCATGATAAATAGCATAGGAAATGAAACACTTTTATTTCAATTACTAATTTAAAGTTAGTCATACCTCCAGAGTGACTATAAGGAGGTTTTTCCAGCCTCCATTTTCACCATTTGCATCATTTGAGTGTTGTAAGAGTGTTCTAGAGAGAAAGAGGAGCAAATCTTCCCTAGGCAATTGCGAGCAATCTAGACGACCATTCGACTTGCCATTTGTTCCAGGTATATGGCCAAACCATTATCCTGTATTCCTTAACCTTTTTTAGCTGCATTAGGGGTATTTTTATTTTTATTTTTGGGAAGTCTTATCTCAAAAATGTGATTAACACTCCCCTCTAGGTCTAGAGGGTGTTAAATGCCCTTCACGACCTAGAGGAGGGCATTAGTGCACGCTTTGTGCCCTAAGGGGGGGCATTAGTGTGTATGGGCGAACTTCCAACCCCAGAATGTGATTTGGGTAGAATTTCTCCATCATTTTTACTGATTTTTGGGTTGTTTTATGCAGGTTTGCAGCCATCATCATGAGTTTATGGAGAGAAAGAGCTCATGATAGCCAGGAACTACATATGTTGAATGATCCAACATGCATACTTGCACTATAAAGATGTGGCTTAATGAAGTATGAAAGGCTTGACCTAATGAAGGGTCAGGAAGAGATTTTAAGTTGGATAATCCAACATTGGGATGAACACCAAGGGGTGTTACAGATTGGGGGTCACGAGCTCTCGATCGATAGAGATGATATCTATTTTCTGACGGGTTTGTCATGTAGAGGTGCATGAGAAAACCTAAACGGGGGCAGGATAGATCCACAGTCCACCCTGGAGTTGGTCCAAACTTACTGTAGACCTAACAGTTGTTTAGTGAGAAACAAGGTCCCCATCGAGTGGATCAGGTCAAAGCCCATGAGGTCCATTCTGTGGATGATCATACACTTGGCGACATCCAAGAGTCCCCATGTTGCCACGAAGGCCAAATTGTTGCTCACTATTGACTGTGTACAGCCTCAGATATTTAACTATTGTGAGGCAGTTCTTCGTCAGTTGAAGGCAGAGTTGACAGCCTGCAAGACTCGTACCCAAATGACTTTTGGGTATGGTACTCTCATCATGTCCTTTATACTTGAGAGGGTGCCCGTGATGAGACCACAGATGAGTGTGGGTCTGGTTGATCCCAGGGAGCCCAGGAAAGGGCGATGGGCCTCTCTTGATCCTCGTACTAGAGGGGGACCGATCTGACATTTCTTCGAAGAGGATTTCTTCGAGTGGCTCAGTGGCCAGATCTTGATGATTGATGACTATGCCTATGAAGGCATGGACTTTACAAGAGATCCAGACTTGATACTGCCACTTGGTACACATTGGGGGCCTCAAGGTAAGAAGGTTTTGTGAGAGTACTTTAAAGTATTTTTTAGCTTTTGAATATTTATGTAATGTTTTTGTTTTTATGGGTGAACAAGTACTAACATGAAGTGTTTGCTTGACATAGATGTGGCACTAGTATGACCTGCAGGCATGCCCCGCCAAGCGAGGTGGGGGGACCGGATACCTAGAGCTAGCATGGGAACAACAACTGCTGAAGATGGAGATGATGCACAGAGTCTCCGCGAGGTTCCGAGGAACCTCAAAGGCATGAGCATGGGCATTCCTCCACTTCCCATGAGGGATATTCCCACATATATGTAGCGACACAATGTCATTGGGCATATGATCTTTCTAGTTCCTCTTCAAAGGATAGCTAGAGTTGTTCTGAGTTTTCATGACTAGTAGGCTCTGTTGGAGAGGTAAATCCCCTCTACGGATAGAGGCGATCACTACTAGCCCAGAACGGGTCTAGCAACAATCAGTCAATGCTACTATGCAAGTTCCTAAATGCAAATAAAAGGTAGGCAATGAACACCTACTTGGATTCCAACGCTGTTGTTTGATGAAGAGATGCCGCTCTCGCTCCTTCGCTTTGGCCGGTCACGATCCTCCACGATCCTTGTGAATAAATACCTGCACACACGAAGAGAAACACAAACACAAGCGCGAAATCGAATAAAGGCAATTATACATCAGTTAGAAAGGACATAACTCACATTAACCATTAAAAAGACAAATGAGAGTGGAACCATAATAGTAGTCATCTATTATTAATCAATAACAGAGAAGAGTACAACCAAAGTTCTGACGTTGAATCCTTCTCAAGAGGGTCCAGCCAGCAAGTCTCTTAAGCACTCACCCTTGGAGGTAGATCTCCCAAGACAAGAACTCTCTCTCACACAAGCAACACTTCACAACCTTCCTTAAACTCTCTAGCAATCCCACACTTATCAGACCAACTACCTACTAGCAACAGCACTCTGAGCACTATCAACTCCACACTATCCAAACTAGCTTCTCATGGCCATGGTAGAGGTTTAAATAGGAGAAGGAGTCTCCATGAATGGTGGGAGGATGATCTTATCTCCAAGGAAGGTGGCTCAAATGACGAACATAGATGCCATAGAAGGAAGGGCGACATTTACAAGGCCAACAACCAGGTCTGGAGTCATCTGGAAGGCTGGCTGTTAGAACAAACTCGCCCAAACTGGATCAGCGCGGGTGTATAACTGCACTGGAGCGCTGACATCGCATCTTAATAACAGAGAAGGTTGTGTCAGCACGACTCAATACAAACATAGGATGCGCTGGCTCATGAAATTCGACCAGCATGGAAAACACGTGTGCTTCCGCGCTGCAGCGCATTCGTTGCACTATGAGGCGCCAGTCAGTGCGGTTATTTTAATAACAGTCGCGATGATGGAAAAACTTTGGCAAAAGTGGGTCATTTGGCCATATTAGAGAGCATGAGCATGATTAATTTGAATTCATGACACAGTAGGGAGAATGACAGGGAGACAGTGACAAATTACTGTGTAACAGATGCCCCCTAAAGCATGAAGCCCAAGAGAGTGGGAGGGGTGAAATGCTTTACAAAACTCGCTGAACTGGAACACCACCAGGAAGGACCTGCACGTATGTACAACTGATATCTCTATTACATGTAGTCTAGGCATGGGCGCAGCCATCCAAAAGACATACGAAAAAGGTCTGTGGTATGGACGCAGCCACCCAGCTGAAGAGACCATGATGATAAAAAGTATGGTCGCAGCCATCCTAAAAGACTCAGGTATGGGCGCATCCATCCATCAATCAGTCATGTAATAATAATCCACAAAATCGCAACCTGGTTTGCAAGAGACAAAAACCCAGGGTCTTGTGCTTCATCCCGACCCGAAAAAAGTACAAGTCCAAGCATGTGAATACATGAGCTGAAGTCGAACATGAATGAACATCGTCTGAGTACCAGCCAATAATGAAAACTATTAACAGACGCGAGAGGTACCACCAATAATGACAATGGTCCTCAAGGTACTTATAGGTACAATCCGCGACGTGTGAATCAATGAGCTAGTTGTCGAACACCCGCAGAATCATTCGATCAGAGGCCAATGATGAAAACCTCACGTCGAACATGAAGAACCTGCCATTGAGGCATGCAGGCTCTAAGGCACCTGAAGGGCGTCTCTAAGTCACTTTCCTGGATAATGAGCTGAAGTCGACAGGAAGTAACCTTGATCGAAGGTGGGCCATAATGTTTCCCACATCATCGACACGAGACAGAGAAGGATAAAATATTTTGTGTGAGACATCAGAGGGATGTGGTAAGTTTGCAGAGGTCAACTTCTCTTGAACATATCGGCGGCACGACAGTGGATTTGGCAGTATTTGACATCAAATGAGCAGAGGTCATGGTGACAAGGCAATGAGCAGATGAGAGGTCAAAACAGGATAACCCAAACCCACGGAGGCTAGTGTAAAACAAGATGAGAAATCCCCACCCAGACACGAATGCAGACGAGTGCCATGTTCAAGAGTGACATACTGCCGACACGACCATTATTACAGTTCCATTTTCCCCACCATTTCTGGCAGGTACCCCGATTATTTTTGGATGACAAGCTTGACGGGGATAGCATATGCTTGGAAAGCGTCATTTTGACGGTGTCTGATGTCATTAAGTTTTAACGAGTCTGACAAAGGAAGAACTCGGCGTCTTTTCCTGTTTAGAGAGTCTGAAAAGACAGCGGAAAAGAAAACTCCAAGGGGGTCCTTTTTCGTAAAGTTGTGTCTCTCGAGCCCGAAAAAGTATAAAACAATGCTCGAAAGAACCGCCCGACCAGTATGATCGAGGAGTACTTTTCGTAAGTAGTGACTTCGACCTGAAAAAGTAGAAAAGCGGTCAGAAGTACGTCGTTTTGGAGCCAATAACGAGTGCGAAACGACAAACACCCGGCAATCTTTTTAGTTTAAACGGTCGAAAAAAGAGCTTTAAAGGCGACCGCCTCTCGTTCTTTTTAACGAGCCGAGAGGGGGCTCGGCCATCTTTTCGTCTTTAATCGGTCAGAAAAGAGCTAAAAGCAGACCTCCATTTTTATTTCCTTTAACAAGTCAAAAAGGGAAAAATACTCGGCAATCTTTTCACATTTTACGAGTCAGAAAAGAGCTTAAAGGTGACTCGTCCTAGAGGAACGAGTGATATAAAAGGTAGCAACTAGTTCCGGCAATGGTGGAACTGCTCAAAACATGTAATGGTCAAGAGGCTGGCTAATAAAATCACTCATCGTTGCGGTTCCTCAGGAAAGGATAAACAACCAAGTGAAAGCATATGATCGGCCAAAGAGATGGTGGCAATGGAATGAAACAACCAAGGCTCATCTAGCAGAATTCAGCGGATAAAAATGGCAATCATGAGATGTAAATCGGGTATGGGTTCATTTTTACACAAGCTTGAACCATGGAGAACTTTGCTTGGATTCAGTTTCATGTTTACACAAGCTTGAAACGACAAACTATGCTTGTTATAAGTTCGCATGCCCCCAACATAATGACGCAAAATCGAGGTACATGCCCCCCAAGCTTCATTGCATTCAACAAAGTGGATGGAATGAAGGTTCACGCTCGAGATCGATGAAAGACTCAACTTGTATTTTACGAGATCTTAATCAACAGACTCGATTTGGAAAGGGAGTGGTTTCATTTTTTAATGAGGTTGACAAAGTAAAAGAA
This sequence comes from Pinus tabuliformis, assembly GCA_031772625.1. Classification (NCBI taxonomy): domain Eukaryota; kingdom Viridiplantae; phylum Streptophyta; class Pinopsida; order Pinales; family Pinaceae; genus Pinus; species Pinus tabuliformis. The sequence goes on along the minus strand of CM062806.1, from coordinate 237,333,468 downwards.
CTATCCTCATAACCCTTGTTTCATTTTTTTAACGAGCTTGGCACAAGATCAGGAACTATGCTCGACCACCTTGTTTCGTTTTTTAAGGAGCTTGCCACAGGATAAGAACTATGCTCCAACCAGACCCAGTTTCATTTTTTAAGGAGCTTGACACCAGAAAAGAATTATGCTCCAAAAAACCTTCATCATAATGAATAGAAAGTTGGGGCTTCCAAGATTGCCACTCCCAGTGGAAGGGAAACATCTTGGAAGTCAGGGCCCAATGCCCCCAGGACACTATGCACGATGGCGGCATCACTGGATACAGGCACGGGGTAGGTGGCCACGTAGTTGATCTGCGGTGGGGCAGATACAACTGGTGGATAAAAACTAGGAGGGGACGACAACTGCGCAGGAGGCATTGGGGGACTAACGAACGACAATTGATCGATAGTCACAATTCTTCCATCATGTGGAAAGCAAACCACACGGAAAAGCGAAGAAACGAGGGCCCCCATGGCGTAAACATAGTCGCGACCAAGGAGAAGACTAAAGTCTAAAACACCTTGGGTAACCAAGACGTCTATATAGACGGTTTTGCCTCCCAAAGTAATAGGGAACTTCGGGAGAACTCCTAGAGATGGACAGGCTCCTCCGTCGAAGGCCAACAGATTCTGAGTGACTGGCCCAAGCTGCGGGGAACCTAAGGCTTGCCAAGTAGTGTACAGCATAAGACTGACAGATGCCCCTTCATCCAAAACAGTGCCAGGTACTGCCTTAGCACAGGCATGTACTGTGATCTAGAAAGGCATATGGGATGGAAGGCGACTGGCGATCAGGTGATTCCAATCAAAGGAAGCGACCAGACTACTTGGTGGGGGAATCGTATGATTGCCCCCATGTGCTAAAGGAACCGAAGGAGAACCTTCGGGAGTAGCTGGGTTAAGAGAGTCATTTCGGGACTCAGGAGAATCTGAAGAGACGAAAAGAACATGGGCGTGATTCTCTTCCGAAACAGAGTGAGCGAGCGGCGGACTCGAGTCGACACTCTTTCCGACCAATGGTTGGTCTGGAACAGGCTGGACACAGCCGGGTTCGGGAAGAGGGGCCTGGACAAGAGAAGAATGTGAACCAATCTCATTGTCGGGAGGCGGATGATCTGCAGCTGCAGAAAGACGTTGATATCCAACGGGGAGTTGGGGTGAGGGAGCTGGGAGACTTTCCAAGACACTGGAGGCTTTATCCATGAGTGGACAAAGGTGAAGGGGATGATTACCTTCACAAAGTCTACAGGGGATTTGAATCTTCCCTTTTCCCTTACCATTCCCAACTGATAAGGTAGCATCGCCGTGAGTTTCAGAGGACGATGAGGGGTGGGCCGGATCGCGAGACCATACTTCTAGTACCCTGGGAATGCCAGGACAATCGCGAAGAAGATGGTCCTCCTTGCATAATCGACAAGGAAATTTAACCTTCCGCGGAGGAGCGGAAGGGGGCCCGACTTCAGGAGTACTCGAGGGAGTAACAGTTATACTTGTAGCCTCTCCCTTAGGAGACTTCGTCTTCTTGGTCTTCTTCTTCTTCTTCTTAGCCACCTGGTTATTCGAATCGAGACTTTCACCAGGCGAAGTACAAGAGGAAGACGTAGAAGTAGGCATCGAAGGGGAGAGATCCACCGTAGGATCAACATGATGTTGTTCAGGTGGAGGGGCTGATGGACTAGCAGCCGATACGGCAGGGACCAAAGAGGTTGAAAACAACCAAACAGGCAACCCGACAGTTAACCCCGGAAGGGATAACGTTGCCATATAAGGAGCACCAACATTCCCGAGAGGAGGGAAATGACCAGGATTCCCGTCAGGAGGGGAACTTGGGTTGGTGAACCCCAGAAAAGTTGCCATGGCAAACAAAAAGAAGCCTACTCAAGCTAACGCACACAAGATCTAACCAGGTAACGTTAATCGTGGCCAAATAAATTTTTAAGACACAGGAACTAAACTTGACCTTTTCATGTTTCAAGAGTCGAGAAAAGGACGAAAAGATGACTCTAGTCTCCTTCGAATGTTTAATGAGCACGAAGTGACAAGACGCTCACTGGCACCTTTTCTTTTAAGGAGTCTGAAAAGGATCAAAAGTGACTACTCTGGAGACTCTAGGCAAAGGGTTTACCAAGCAATCCGTAAAACTGCTTATACACCTTGGCAATCGTATGAGAACCAAGGACTTCCCGTACTGCAGTCAATCTTCCCGAATGCTATGTTCGGTGCGTTACGGTTCGCAGGGCGGCAGACTCGGCTTCCTATGGATCAAGGATAAAAGCCTAGTGGGGTCTCCCTATATACGCGACGGTACGTGGGAGCACAATCCGTGTTAGACCACTATCGAGTCACAGAAGGAGGAATCACCCAACCGTAATGTGAAACAATAGTGACTATGTTTAAAGACGCCGGAACACGTCTCTAGCCTAGACCTCTAGATGTTTGCGTTAAGTTCCAATGCGTTTTTAGGTTTATTCAGTTTATTTTATGGTTGATCTTGAATTAAGTTCCGGTTTCAGGTCCTACCGTATGAAAACTCTCAAAATTGCCTAGATGCAAGCTATAATGAATGAAGTATCCTTTTCTTCGATGAACACCTACCTATGGGAGGGTAGAAATATCATTCTCAAACCAAGACAAGCGAATGCAAACACTAAGAAACACAATGCATCAATACGCTAATCTCACGATGCATCGATACTACTAATGAAAGATTTAAATTTTTCTTTTCAATTTCTCAAACATGAAAATTTGTAATGCAAATGCACTTTCACTTTCGTATGCTAAATGAATGCAATTTTTTTTTGTGAATTCAAGAAGACAAACAAGCAAGTGTGAACTGATCGATCCAAACAATTGTGATCTATGCTTGGTAGTGAAGAAATCGAATCAACATAAAAAATTGGTTCAATAATCGACACTAAAAATCAACCAGCAACAAGCAGTGAAAAAGCCTCAAGCAAATCAATAAGAGGGTTGTGGATGAACCTTGAATAGACAAGTAACCCAAGCAAATGGTTTCTCGATGAAACTTCTAAAGGGCTAGGTCACATGGTCTAAAAAACACAAGACTCACTCGAATGAAATCAAAGAGAGAGTGCCCCTAACCAAAAGTAATCAAAACAAGCTAATGAGGGACAAGAAACAACAGGGGATAAGAAAGATTGATGAATTCAGGAGATAAAGTTATAAAAACAACTTTTTAGGAATCAGCGCAAGTTACACACTGAGAACCCGAGATGATCACAAATGTCAGCGCAATTTTTACACAGACAACCCGAGATGTCAGCGCAATTTTTACACAGACAACCCGCGCTGATCGCGGAAAAACACCTATTTTCCGCGATGATGCGATTTCAAGAGTCGTCGCGGGAATTAAGCTAGCAACCCAAGGTCGGCGCAGGTAAAAAGCTAGCAAGTGGCGCTGACATCGCGACTGTACACATCTTTTCCGCGATGATCCGATTTCTAGGATCGTCGCGACTGTTAGGCGTAATTACGCGATGCACAAGATGTTGCAAAAGGGTGAGCACGATGACAGTGCGACTGTTAAAATTAAATCTGCGATGGAGCTCAAAAATAGTGACAGGCAAATCAAAACTCCCAAATCAAAATAGCCAATCTTTCAATCAAACAGGGGCATTTCCCAGATCAACCCAGGAAACGCAAAAGACTGATAATTAATCCCCAAAACTTCAAAAGAGACCAAAACAAAAACTCAAGGCAAGAATGAACAAAAAGGGACAAAGGCCAGCTCCCCAGCGGAGTCGCCAAATTGTTGGAGAGGTAAATCCCCTCTACAAATAGAGGCGATCCCTACTAGCCCAGAATGGGTCTAGCAACAATCAGTCAATGCTACTATGCAAGTTCCTAATTGCAAATAAAAGGTAGGCAATGAACACCTACTTGGATTCCAACGCTGTTGTTTGATGAAGAGATGCCGCTCTCGCTCCTTCGCTTTGGCCGTTCATGATCCTCCACGATCCCTGTGAATAGATACCTGCACACATGAAGAGAAACACAAACGCAAGCGTGAAATCTAATAAAGGCAATTATACATCAGTCAGAAAGGACATAACTCACATTAACCATTACAAAGACAAATGACAGTGGAACCATAATAGTAGTCATCTATTATTAATCAATAACAGAGAAGAGTACAACCAAAGTTCTGACGTTGAATTCTTCTCAAGAGGGTCCAGCCAGCAAGTCTCTTAAGCACTCACCCTTGGAGGTAGATCTCCCAAGACAAGAACTCTCTCTCACACAAGCAACACTTCACAACCTTCCTTAAACTCTCTAGCAATCCCACACTTATCACACCAACTACCTACTAGCAGCAGCACTCTAAGCACTATCAACTCCACACTATCCAAACTAGCTGCTCATGGCCATGGTAGAGGTTTAAATAGGAGAAGGAGTCTCCATGAATGGTGGGAGGATGAGCTTATCTCCAAGGAAGGTGGCTCAAATGACGAACAGACATGCCATAGAAGGGAGGGCGACATTTACAAGGCCAACAACCAGGTCTAGAGTCATCTGGAAGGCTGGCTGTTAGAACAAACTCGCCCAAACTGGATCAGCGCGGGTGTATAACTGCATTGGAGCACTGACATCGCATCTTAATAACAGAGAAGGTTGTGTCACCGCGACTCAATACAAACATAGGATGCGCTGGCTCATGAAATTCGACCAGCGCGGAAAACACGTGTGCTTCCGCGCTGGTAGCGCATTCGTTGCACTATGAGGTGCCAGTCAGCGCGGTTATTTTAATAACAATCGCGATGATGGAAAAACTTTGGCAAAGTGGGTCATTTGGCCAGATTAGAGAGCATGAGCATGATTAATTTGAATTCATGACACAGTAGGGAGACTGACAGGGAGACAGTGACAAATTACTGTGTAACAGGCTCTTTAGTAGGTGCATGGTATAGCCAGTAGGTGTTTATAGCGAGGCTTAGTAGCCATTTTGTACTTAAAGCACCCAAGTTTTGGGAATTTTCTTATGTAAAAGACTAGATTCGATATATATATATATATATATATATATATATATATATATATATATATACATACATTTTGGCAATTTTATGATGTAAATGTTTTTAATTTTTTTGTAAACTTTTAACTATGTAAATCTTTACTTTTATGCATGTATTTATAATGAATTAGACAGATGCCAATCTAATTCATAGTTTACTAATGAATCAACAACTGCATTAAATTCTCTAGGAATGTGTTCATATGTAATAAACTCTAGTTGACATTCCAAGATTTGTACCCTTAAATAATGATGTAACAAGATTGGATTGCAAATGTGATAATGATTTGTCAATGGCATAACGATAAGTTGAGTCTAACCTGACCACGAGATTGGAGATGTACTGAGATGATGCTTCAGTGAGAAGTGAAATTACAAACATATACTCAGCAATATTATTGGTGGCAGTACTAAGAAAGACTCCCCCAAAACAAAGTATTTCCGACTCAGGTGTGTAAATGACCCAAGCAGCTGATGCAATGTGCCGTGTGTGATGACTGGCACCATCCACATATCCTACGTATGATAAGGGTAATTGTTGGGTTAGGGGGTCCTGACATAGGTTCAGACTTATTGTGCCAACCAAAAAAACCTTACACTGCTGGCCATTTTGGCAACAATCCACGTAGTGCAGACTGTAGTCTCACCTGAAGCAGTATGGTGGGATGCAAGAACCAAGTTTCTACATCCAGAGAATCGTGAGATGTCCTTTATCACCTTAGATCTACCTCCATGCAGATTGATGTTGGCTTAGGGGCTCCTAACCTAGGTTCAGAGTTAGCTACGCCAACCAACAAAACTCTACATTACTGGCCCTTTTGGCAATAACCTGTGTAGCGCAGGCTATAGTCTCACCCGAAGCAGTATGGGGGGATGCAAGAACCAATTTTACACATCCAGAGACTAGTGTGATGTATTTTAGCGCCTTAGATCTTCCTTTGCGTAGATCAATAAAAGCTTAGGGCGCCACGCTACACTCTATTAAAACATCCTTCAGACCTTCACGAAGGTCTATGATCAGTCCTTGCAGACTTCTAACAGTCAATTTGCCTACTTACATGCATCAGAGAGTAGTCCTACACTAGTTTTCACGTAGATTTACTTCTTGAATGGTATTCGTGACCTGGTAATCTTCCTCCAACCAAGGGTGCAACCTGGCCTTTAGCAAGGCCTCTTTCTTCTACGCATCCTCTACATGTGCTAATAACTATTTTCCTTCTTGTAACTTGTCAAGGTGTTGTGATGGTGCTAAGGAGCATGCAGTTTCCCTGACCTCATCATATTGGTGCTGCAACTCCCTTACCTTTGTGTTCAATGTCTGCAGGTTCAGATCCTCCTACAAATTGGTCACTAGTTCCATAGCCTGCTCGAACAATGTCGTATAGTCAATGACTATGGCATCCAAGGTAGCCATTCCTTCCTTTATTGCACGTTCGTGCTTCTCCTGGACCTGAGGCGAAGACCTGGGTTGCAGCTTTAACTGCAGCTCTGTAATCTTCATGTTGAACTTGAAAGTGACTCGTCCAACTTCCTCTTTAGCCTTGTGCACACCAGTGGCTAGTTTTCTGATTTTGGCTTCTAGCTATGCATCCTCTGGGATGTGAAGCTCAGGCATAGTCTTGCATGCCTCTGCTACTACAACAAAACCATTTTTTCACTTAGAGGGCCCTGACCTAGGTTCATAGTTAATTGCGCCAACCAAAAAAACCCTACACTACTAGCCCTTTTGGAAAAAACCCGCGTAGCGCAGGCTGCAGTCTCACCCGAAGCAGTATGGGGGGATGCAAGAACCAAGTTTCTACATTCAGAGACTAGTGTGATGTCTTTTAGCACCTTATATCTTCCTTCACGTAGATCCATAAAATCTTACCTAGGCTTCATGTTGCACTCTATTAGAATAGCCTGCAAACCTTCATGAAGCTCTATGATCCATCCTTGTGGACCTTTAACAGTCAATTTTCCTACTTATGCACATCATAGAGAAATCCTACACTAGTGTTCACGCATATTTACTTAAGTTATTAGTAAACATAAGAGAATTCATCAGTCTTCGTGAAAGTACTTAGATATGCATTACGTACATCATTAACACTTATTCAAGAGAATAGCGTAACATTCAATCAATAATTCATGAAACACATCATTCATTGACATCATATAACATTAACATAGATAAATAGAAATACACAATAATTTGTCAGAAACTGTCTTTATTGATCTTCAATTCAGGATTATAGACTCAAAACTGCCCTGTGCACATAGTTGCAGGGATCCACGCACTTAGTTGCAGACTCTTCCTAGACCTTTGTGCACTCAGTTGTAGAGCCTTTCTTCTTCTAAGCCCCTCTGAACCCTTTGCTCTTCTTCTCCATTTCTTATTTAGTTCTTCTCACTATTGCCTTAGACTCTCTAAGACACACCTATTTATAGTCTTTTTCATACAATGCCATGGTATGCGAACCATGGGTGGATCTCAAAACCAACTCACCACTTATCCCAAACAAGGGGTTAATTCCCTTTGAATCCTATTCACCTACATGCTTCACATCCACAAATGGCGGAGACTTTTCATTATTTACAAAATTGTACCAAAAATTGGGTTATCTTAACCCCAAACTAACCCAGGGGACCCCATCCCAACAATTCATAAACTTTTAAGGCAGGTCACTGCAACTTAGTTAAAGTGGCCTTCAAACCTTCACTAAGGCCCGTGATCAATCCCTGCGGACCTTTAATGGTTAATTTTCCTACTTACATGCATCAGAAATAAATTCTAAATTGGGATTCACACATATCTACTTAATTCGTCTGAAAACATAAGAGAAATCACCAGAAACTTCGCAGAAGCGGATAAACATTCATTGCATAAATTATTAACATATATTCAAGATAATCATGTAGCATTCAATTAGTAATTTATAAAACATTTCATTCATCATCCGCATATAACATTAACAGATAAAAACAGAAATACTCAGTAATTCTTCAAAAAATTGTCTTTATTGATTTTCAATTCACTGACTACATACTCAAACTACCTTGTGCACACAGCTACAGAAGTCTGTGCACTCAGCTGCGGAATCTACCTAGGCCTCTGCGCACTCATCTATGGAGCCTTTCCTTCTCTACCTAAGCGCAGGAAGCAGACCCTTCTTTCCTTAGCTCCTTCCCAAGACTCTTCAACTTGATTCTCTATCCAAAAACATGTGTCTCATTAACTCACTCAGACTCAACTCTTTATAGACGTTTCCATACAATACCATGGTCCGCGGACCATGGGTGAATCTCAAAATTGTCTCAAAACTTTACTTAAAACAAGGGGCTAAGCCCCTTTGACTCTTATTCATCTACGCGCTTCGCTTCCACAAATCATGGAGACTTTACATCTTTATACAAAATTGTATACAAAATATGACTAATTAATTCCATTATACCCCTAGGTACCCCATCCCAATAGGCCCCCAACATAAATATCGTGACTCGCCCTAGAGTCACTCAGCTGGTTCTTCTACTTTCTAGCGAAGTTCATTGAATTCCTTAGTCAATGCTTGTAGCTCTGCGGTGCTCTGTTCTACTGCTTGTTGCACTTCCTGGACCAATTTCTCTGTGGTTGGCCCCTCTACTACAAGATGTGTAGTCCTTTGTTTCTAGTGCATAGCCTTCATCTTCTCAAGAATGGTTTGTGAGAACTGGATGGCTTCTTCTATCCAAGGCTCAACCTGTGCGCTGAGCACAAAATTATTCTTCTGCAATTCCTGAATGTGCATCAATTTGGCTTTACCTTCCTGTAAGCGCGAGAAACACTGGATTGGTGCCAAAGTTCGCGTTGTTGTGTTGATTTCATCGTATTGTTGTTGTGCTTCCCTAAGTTCCATGATCAAGTGTTGCAATGTAGGATCCTCCTGCAATGTATCCCAGAGGCCCAGTGCCTGAGTGAAGAGTGTTAGTGTCAATGCCTTCACACTACCATCAGTGATCAAAATTTACTCTTTTGCATTTCATACTAGGTGTCCCATTCCAATGAAGTTGCATTCCATTAGGTCATCGATCTACCGATGGTACGGTTCATTATAGCTTTTCCCTCATGAAATATATCTGCTGACCTCTTTTCATATTGTTCAGTCAATGGTTCATGTTTATTTTCAGTTCATTTCATCAATTAGGTCTTAGGTCTAGGGTTTCAGTCTCATCGGATATTAGGGTTTTACCATGGTCCAATTTCAATGACTGTTGATTAATAATGGTCAGCGAACACATGAGGATGACAATAATCATCAGAAAAGTCCTAACTTGTTAATTTGTAAGCTTAATAACAGAGCATTGGTATATTATTTGTAAATTTCATGTAATTTTATTATTCTCATATGTAATTAATGTTTCATGTTGTTCCTAGTCACCTGCTGATATTCCCAAGTACATGCCACTGCAAAAGTCAAAGAAATGGAGCATCAGTTCACCTACCCAAGCAAAAAGATCAAGCATCCAAAAAAAACAGAGTATTTCAAAAAGCAAATAGACATTACAAAGTGGGTTTTGAACATCAAAAATCAAAAAGTTGAAAAGTTATATAAAGATTATCCCTCTATTGATCATTTCATTGTTTGAGTTGAAAATCAAGAGCTAAAAGGCGATTTGAAGTGTCATTGAGCAAAGGTGTGAAAGTGTTGTGTTTTTGGACAAGTTCAGACCAGCGCTACGCACCAGAGGCCGGCGCTACGCACCTGGGTGACTTCCTCAGTGCAAAAGTGAATGGGCACTGCGCACCTGGGAGGCGCTATGCACCTGGGTGAGGCGTTGCGCACCTAGCAGCCAAGCCCCAGATCGCTCTAAATTTGCCCAATTTGTCTCAAATCTCCTAATTTACCTCTTGGCAAGTAAGTAAATCAATCCTTCTTGATTGAAAAGGGTTTTGCATCAAGTTTTGGTGATGTTTTCACTCATGAAGTTAAAACCCTAGTTTTGACTCAAAACTGTCCCCTAAAATTCACAAACTGTCTTATAAATTTGGTAAGCTCACTCTCTTATTGTTTTCCTATCTAATCCATTTTTCTATTGTTTCCTAAATAACATTCCTTCATAGATTCTTCCAAAATCCGATTCTCACATATAAATTTCCTAAACCCTATACTTTCTCCCCAAAACCCTACATACTTACTGCTACATACATCCATAAACCCTACACTATCCACAAACCCTACTCATTCCCTAAATCTCATTCACATTCCCATTCACTCTCATCTACTCATTCATAAAATCTCTTCATACTCATCTTTATTTCATTCACCACAATTGTTCACAGCTATAAAACAATGGAAAAAGACAGTGAATATGAGCTTGAAGAAGACACCCTTAGTGATAGTTCCAAGGAGAGAAACATACAGCACAGGAAGCCTCATAAGGGAGGAAGGATTATCAGAGAGGAGCCCACCAGTTTGAGGGAGTTGCAAGCATGCCCATTTGCCATTTCTTGTTTTAAACACCAGTCATGTTTTGGTTTTTGTGAAATGGTGGAAAGGGTTAAATTTCATCATGAGTTGGCAAGATTGTTTGTGACACATTTAGACAACAATGAAGTAAACCTTGCTGGAATCACATTCACCTTGTCACCAGCTGTTATCTCAGAGGCTACAGGTATTCCAGATGTGGGTGAAAAATGGAACAAAGGTCAGGATATTGACAGGGAGTACTATGAGCCTTACATCAAGGCTAGATACCAAGACAAACTCAAGAGAGTATTCCCCTTCAAGTTTTTGGAAGATAGGTTTGCTCCATTGATGAAGATAATCATCAAGTACTTTACTTGTGAAGGTAGGTTCTCCCGATTGTATGCCTACCACATTAGACTCTTGATGCATTTCACTAGGGTGAGAATGATGAATATCCCCTACTTCATGTTCAGAAACATTGAGAAGATGGCACTTATTGTAAAGAAGAAACCATATCCCCAGCAGTTGACTAGCATTTACCACTACTCCTTGATTAAAATCATTGTTCTACATCAGCTGAACCTTCTTAACATGCCATGGGAGACTTTCATTTCTCATGAGATGTTCAAAGGCCCTCAAGTCTTTTCATTAGTGCATCATGAAGAAGGTGGACCTTCAAGACATGAAAAGGTCAAAGAGACAAAAACTGTTTGAGTGCCAGTGTTTGTGACATATGAAAGGGGCACTAGGAAACTTTTTGCAGTTGCTAGGCGAGTATTATCTCCACAAGGTGTGGAAGTGGTCTTGCCTTCATCTTCAGGCCACAAGCAAATGCTATCTCCACAAGGAGTGGAAGGGGCTTTGCCTTCTTCTTCAGCTAAATAGGTACAGGTTGGGCAGCACAGCAAGGGCAAAGGTAAAGGCAAGAAAAATATGCTTAAGAAGGATCTTAGTGATGAGCAAGAAAGAGATTTCGACCTTGTTGATCATGAGGAGACACAAGGAGTTGATGTCATTGACCTGGAAACTCAAGATCCAAAGATTACCAAGGACATGATCATAAAGGAGCAAGAGGCTGAGATACAAGCCTTGTCAGATAATTTAAATAGGGTTAAGTGGATCTTCAACTCTTTAGAGCAAGAGAAAAAACAATTGAGCGACAAGCAAGTCCTCATGGAGCTACAAATGATAAAAGAAGGCAAGAAAAAGATCAAGGAGGCCAATGTTCCATTAACCCCTATTGAGCAAGAAATTGAGAATGATAGGGAAACATGGCTAGAGAGGGTCAACATACACCTTTAGGGGCTGATTGAGAAGGCCAACAGAGACAAGAAGATGCTTTGCCACATGGCCTACCACTACATGACTCGCAACAAGATCTGCAACATAAGAATGAGGAAGCTTAAGGCTAGGTTGAGGAAGGCCTTAAGGAGAAAAAAGGAGCAATACAAGTTGAAGATCTTGGCTGAAGCCTCACTAGCCCATCAAAGCAACTAATGGTGGTGCCTTGTGCCAAATCTGGGCAAGTTTTGATAATTTTTTGTCTTTTTCAAATTTTGGAATTTTGAAACACAGAAAATTGCCCTAGGTGTGCAGCGCCACCGGCACTACGCTTTTCACTGGAGGACTTTTTGAAGAAATGGCTTGTATATTTGGATTCATCATGATGAGAACATCAAACCCAGAAAATATCAGCAATTTTGGAGCAAAACTTGATCACCAAAAGGTCAAAGAAACATCAAAAAATGACCTCTCTGCCTCTTTTTGGACACATAGAAGCAGCCTTGGGATATTTCACTTTTAAGGGGGGAAATTACCCCCAAATGAAAAAATTAAAGATGTTCCAAAAACTAGACAGGAAGACCGTTCCAATGCGCTATCTTGGGCTCAATTTGTCTAAGGGGAAGGCCTCCAAATGTGGTTGTGAAGGAGCGATATGCACCTGGCCAGTGGCGCTGCACATAGAGCCAGTTTGCCCAAAAATCTAGTTTTCGCCTAGTTTCTCTGCAAGTTGACTTTTTCTCTCTTCATAGACAAATTTTTTATTGTAATTAATGCTATGCTATGTAAATGTAATTGTGAAATGACCTTAGAAGGTAGATTCATCATTTTGAGGTGGTTTGGGGGTCAATGAATCAGTTTCCATGCTTATAGAGGCAAGTCGTTCCACTGCCTATATTCCTGTTCCTTGTTTGGAAATGGTTGTAACAGTTCCTTATCACTTGGATTCGACCCCTGCTGGCTAGAATAGGTGGTTTGATTTCTATATTATGTATTTTTTCAGTCATTAGCAAAGGTTGGACTCTCTTGGATTCTCTGAGCTACATTGTACATCTTTACAGCAGTTTGGCAAGGAAATAAACCAGGATTTGCAGCTATTTTTGTGGGATACTTGTGTTAAAGTTTTTTTGCATAGTTTCTTCTTCTGTTATTAGTTTTTCTCATGTGTTATGTGTGCCACAATCTAATTCATTCTTCTAACTAAATGATATCAAGATAGATAGGTAGAATACATTGGTTACAGTGCTCTGCCTTGGGAAACCATTTAGTTTTTGATGTTTTCTACAGTTTGAAGAGGATACATGATCTTTGCATGCCATCCTTAGCTCCTCACCAGTCTTATATCTCTCATCTCAATCATTTCCAAGTGCCAAAACACTTACCTACCTCGCCCCATAGAACACCCTGCATCCTGACTTCATTTCCCGGACCCAAAGTTGTCTGCTCCATTTGATCCAGCAAAACCCAAACAAAATGAATCAAAAACCCTAGAGCTACTATACCTAGCCTAAAATCCATATTTGATTCAGTCATATTGACTGAAATTCACAAGGAGAGAGCCCTCTCCCGACCTGGTAGGCCTATCTACCAGGTTAAGCATGGTTTGTGGTTATCCTAGGATTGCCTCCCTTCAGCCTGAGGTCAATCTAGGCTCTAACATAGTGGAAACCATACTAGGGAATCAAAGACAAATCACCCCAGTACAATTGAGAAGTTTTAAACTTTTGGATGATAAGTTTAGAATTCAGTAGGCTGAAAAGTGGAAAGTTGTAAAGCAATATAAAAATCTTGAGAACTTTGAACACACTGGCTTCCAGAAGATACACCAGGTCTAGTCCTGGTACCAATCCTCCTCCCGTATTTGAAAATCCTAATCTCATTCCGTGGATACTTAGACAAGAAATTTTATCAAGTCCTAGACCGGTTTTCAGATCTCATTCATGCCCAGTAGATTGGTTGTTCCTTGAAGATCTTCCTTTCAATGAATATTTTGGTCTATCCCTATTTAGAACCACATATGATAGTGAATTGCTACACATAGTTGTAGACCTAGAATTCACCAGAGAACTTGAAATAAAAAGGGCCAAATTTCTAAGTGACCGAAACCTTCTGAACTCTCCTAAGTCATCCCTCACTGCTGATAGAATCCTTGATATATTTGATTTGGCTTCAACATCTTTTGCATCATCATCATTTCCTCATATTTCAGAGAATCATTCATCCCCTCCATTCACACCTTCACTCCCTCAACAGCCTATCATTACCCCTCAAACACCCATCGCTTATGTTACATCAACTGCCCTTGTTGTCATAAATCCCCCTGTTTCTCCAAGACCAGTTTCATATCCGCCTCTAGTCATGGCTGCCAGATATGCACCTCTCGTTTTGCCTCAGAATTTGGATGATATGCCTGCTGATTACCAAAGTAAGATACGTTTGTTTGATGCCACTCAAGGTATTATAGCGCAGCAGCATGTTGATAGGACGAATGACTTTTTCGATCTTCATGAAGTAGATGCAGAAAATGTGTCCATGAGATTATTTGTACAGAGCTTTGGAGGTGAGGCTCGAAAGTGGTTCAGAGAATTACCAACAGGATCTATCAATACTTTGCCAGTTCTCCATAGACAATTCTTGGACTGATGGCCAAATTCTATCTAAGTCTGAAGATATCAAAAGGAATGTAGGTGAAAATGTACAATATTACTGTGTAAGGTTCAATGAAGTTTATAATGCTATTCCAACTGACATTAAACCACCAATGGGATTAGCATTGATCAAATTTCCAAACGGCTTCGATGCTAATATGGCATATCAGTTGCGGGAGAGAGATCCTACCACACTTGAGGACATGTAGAAGAATGCAGTGAATGTAGAGGCAAATCTGCTGGCCAAAAGAGAAAGGATGAAAACTGAAAAGAAGGTGACTATAAAGGAAGAAGCATCTTCCTCAGATGTTAAGGCAGATCATATACTCTGGAAAATTGAGAATATGTTTGATCGGTTGACAATTGCAGACAAGCCTGAAACCACAATCAGAAATCCAAACTTCAAAGGACAGCAGCAACATCGGTTTAGGATTAAACAAAGGGAACAGAAGGCACAAGATCAGTCATCACAGCAGTAGGTCAAAACTCCTTTGCAGCAAAACTATGTGCATGGAATAGAGAGTGAAGATGATGATGATTCGGTGGTTGAAGCGAATCATTTCTTTACTGCTGATGGATTTTTCATCTATCTCACGGAAGATGAAGAATATTCAAAGTTCCCTGATGCTCAAAAGGATGAAGATTACATACTAACAAATGAGGCAGTTTTGGAGGATGAGTCATATGATTATCAACGAGGATATATGAATGCATTGATAGCACAACAGAAACAATATTCATTGAGAAGTAGAGATGTACCAGTCAGCCTGGTTCAAAAGAGAAATGAAGCGCAACCCAAAAATGACTCCTCAAACATTTAGAAGAAAGGGAAAGAGCCTGTTGACCCGACTTCCAGCAAAGGATCAGCTGCAAATAGCCTTGCAAATGAAAATACCAATCAACAAAGTGCCGCAAAAGAAAAAGTCGAAAAGAAGGACCCTCCATTCAAAGAGGTAGATAAAGTTTCAGCTTTTAGTTTAGAAAATGAGATTTCTAAATTAAAAGTTTCAATTCCTTTGACTGAGTTGATGAAGAATAGCAGTTACAAACACCAAGTGTCCAAAATTTTGAACATAAATCCTTTATCTGATATGGTTAATGTGGAAGATGATCACCCCGAGCTCATTTTTTGCCTTGCCTTAGAAGGTCAGTCTAAGGATAGTGAAGTCCCTCCATTCTATATAAGCCTTAGACTACATGAGTATGTCCTCCACAATGCCATGTTTGATTATGGAGCTTCCCATAATCTGATGCCAAAAGCCATTATGGAGAAATTGGGCCTTGACATTACTCGAAAATATCATGACCTGTACTCTTTTGATTCCGATGGGGTCTGTTGTATCAGTCTTATTAAAGACTTGGTGGTATCTTTAGACCAAATCCCAGCAAAGAATGTTCTCATGGATGTGGTTGTTGCAGAAATTCCACCACAGTTTGGTATGCTTTTGTCCAGATCATGGGGTACAAAGCTTAAAGGGACTTTACAACTAGATTTCTCCTATGCCACCATTCCCATGTTTGGCTAATTGAGAAAACTATACAGGGAGAAGAAAATGAAGTACATGATTACAAGCAAGGAGAAACCACTTAATCATCCAATTAATGTTGTACATACAGATTTAGAGTCATTTGTATTATATTCAGACAGTGGTTTGAATGATGTCGATAGTCAGTTAGTTGAAGTAGAAGATGTGCCAGAGATTTCAGAAAATTTCATAACAATCCTTAATCAAGAAAGACACAAAATTGCAAGCACCTCTAAGCAGTCCACATATCGGCAGCAACAAAAAGGTAATGAACAGCAGCAAATTGAAGAGAGCAGTCAAAGTAAGAAAGAGAATGAAATAGAATTTCAGCATTTAGAAGAGGATGCAAGTCTATGGAGCATGGATTTTGATGGAGCCGTGGGTAAGGATGGTGTCGGCATAGGGATTTGGATTCGCAACCCTGTTTTCCAGCCAAATAAAGTCCCTAGTAATGTTAGAATTTGTTCATATAAATTGGCCTTTGACTGTTCTAACAATGAAGCCGAATATGAAGCGTTGATTGCAGGTTTGAAAATTCTCAAAAAGCTGAATGCAAAAAGGATATCAATCTATGGAGATTCGGAGCTGATAATCAAGCAAGTAAAGGGTGAATATCAAGCCAAACACTAGAGGATGAGGGCCTACCGAAATGCAATTTTAGATATCTTAAGGATGTTTCCAAATTATACCTTAACAGCAGTACCTCATGCTCAAAATGTTATTGCAGATTCTCTTGCCACTGCTGCAAGTAATTTGAAGATCCCGATGAATTCCAGACGATAAGGAGATCAATACCTTTTTGCAGAATGAAGGGAAATACAAGGATACTTCCATAGATGTTGACTGTGATACCGATGAACCGGAAATTGAGGTGAATCAGAAGGAAATATTGCAGCTGGAGGACAACATTATTCCTAAAGGTCTCATACCTTTAGAAGAACTTTTTGATCAAGATGATGTGGCTAGGAAGCCAAGCTTGGTGCCTATAGACAAAGGTGTTGAGGAGGTTAATCTTGGAACAACAGATAAGCCAAAGTTTGTGAAATTATCAAAGACATTGTCTCCCAAGGTAAAGTCTAAATATGTTAGATTGTTATCTGAATTTGCTGATGTGTTTGCTTGGGATTACTCAGATTTAAAGGTGTATAACAAAGACATAATTCAGCACACTATTCCCATCAAGCCAAATCAGAAGCCATTCCGACAGAAGCTGAGAAGAATCAATCCCAAGTTGCTGCCATCCATTGAAAAAGAGGTAAACAGATTATACAAGGCTGGTATAATTGTCCCAATCAGATTTTCTGATTGGATTTTGAATCTTGTTCCTATGAGAAATAAGACCAGGGAGATTAGATTGTGTATTGATTTCTGGAATTTGAATAAAGTGTCATTGAAGGACAACTACCCGCTGCCGAAGATGGATCATATCCTCCAAAGAGTGGTTGGAGCATCGCGCATGTCACTACTCAATGGATATTCAGGGTATAATCAAATTTTAGTGCATGAAGATGACAGAGATAAGACTACATTTACCACCCCTTGGGGAACTTTTCATTATGCTAAAATGCCATTTGGTTTGAAAAATGTTGGAGCCACATTTCAGCGTGCAATGGACATCGCTTTTGCCAATGAAAAGGATGTATTTTTGGTTGTATATTTAGATGATTTGACAGTGTTTTCAAATTCAAATGATGATCATCTTCACCATTTGAGGATTGTGTTTCAGCGATGTAGGAAATTTGGGATATCACTCAATCCAAAGAAAAGTCTCTTTACCATGGATGAAGGGAAGTTGCTTGGTCATATTATCTCAAAGGAAGGAATTCGCATTGATCCTTCAAGGGTGGAGGCAATTCAGCAAATTGATTTTCCCATTAATAAGGAGATACAAACATTTAACGGTAAGATGAATTTCTGACGAAGATTTGTACCCAATCTAGCTAAGCATTTGAGAGAAATTACTAATATGTTAAAGAAGGACAGCGTGGTAAAATGGATGGAGGATGTTATGAAGTCGTTTAATTTGGTAAAGTATGCTTTATCTACAGCCCTGGTTTTGATTAGTCCCGATTATACACAAGATTTCATTTTATTCTCATTTGCATCTGAGCATACCATGGCAGCAGTTTTAATGCAAAAGAGAGATCATCTAGAAAATCCTATTGCATTCTTCAGTAGAACCATTAGAGATGCAGCTTTGCGGTACAACATAATTGAGAAACAGGCTCTTGCCCTTGTCAAAGCTTTAAAGGATTTCAGAGTGTATATTCTGCACTCACACATCATAGCATACGTTCCTAATGCAACGGTTAAGGATGTGCTAGTACAAACCGATCCGGAAGGAAGGCGGGGAAAATGGATTGCAGCAATGTTAGAATATGATTTGGAGATCAAGCCTACAAAGTTGATCAAAGGACAAGGCCTAGTAAGGCTAATGGCGGAATCAAATTTGCATGCTTTAGATATAAATCTTATTGCAGCCATGTCCGAAGATGAAGAAGAAAGCTCCCTGATTCAAGTGTCTAAAATGTTCCTTCAGTCACCATGGTATTCAGATATTGTGTATGTACTTCAGCACCTCTCACCACCTCCAAGAATGACAAAGAACAAAGGTAGAACTCTCAAACCTAAAGCTGCCAAATTCTGCATTTTGAATAATGCCCTTTATTGGAAAGATTCGAGTGGTGTTTTGCTGAACTGTTTAATTAAGGATGAAGCCCAGCAGGTGATGAGTAACTTTCACAAGGGTGATTGCGGTGGTCATTTATTCTGGAAGACAACAACAAACAAAATATTGAGAGCATGTTATTACTGGCCCACTTTATTTTCAGATGTCTACAAAACAATCATGAGATGTCATGAATTTCAGGTCTTTCAGGGAAAAATAAAATTGTTGCCTCTTCCTTTGAAACCGGTTGAAGTCGATGCACCATTTCAGCAATTGGGACTCGATTTTATCGGGGAAATCCACCTAACATCGTTGGCTCAGCACAAGTGGATCCTAACAGCAACCGACTATTTCACCAAGTGGATTGAAGTAATCGCAACCAGACAGGCAACAAACATGGTAATCATTCAATTTTTGGAATCAAATATTTTATCTCGTTTTGGTTGTCCTAGTAAAATCATCACGGATAATGCAGCTGCATTCAAATCCAAGAAGATGATCGATTTTTGCAGCAAGTATAAGATTACCTTGGGTCATTCTATAGCATATTATCCGCAAGGTAATGGTCTGGCTGAATCATCCAATAAGTCATTGGTGAACATCATCAAGAAGTTGCTGGAAACAAATAAGAAAGGTTGGCATAAAAAATTAGTTAATGCCTTGTGGGCAGACAGGGTGAGCCAAAAGAAGTCCATAGGTATGTCTCCATTTGAACTATTTTATGACATTGACACAGTCTTTCTGACATCTCTTGCAATTCCGGTTGTGAAACTTTTACAGGAGGCTGGTAGTGGAGAAGATGATTTTCAACGAAGAATCAATCAGATGATCCATTTACAGCAGACAATGGAGGAAGTTTTCCAAAACACTTTCAGATTGCAGGAGAAGATCAAAAATATCTATGACCGGAAAACAAAAGCAGATAAATTCCAGCTTGAGGATGTAGTGTTATGGTGGGATGCTAGGAATGAAGATAAGGGCAAGCATGGTAAGTTTGAAAACTTATGGAAGGGACCCTACAAGATTTCTGCATACAGAGGACAAAATGCATTTCTTCTCAAAGAGATGGATGGACAAGATTGTTCAGGAGGACCAGTCAATGGTAGGCTCCTGAAGCGCTACTTCTTCTAAGGTGATTTCTGAAATCATGAAGTGATCATTGTATATACCGTTTTCCTTTCATTGCAAGTGTTCAAAGGTACACAGTCATTTCAGCTTCGGTCCTAAGGTGAAGGCTATAAAGTTGAGTGATTTGTGTCAGTTTGAGTCTTGAGTCAGTTTTCATAGTGTCAATTTCAGTTTTTAAAGTATCTTGATCATATTGCCCAATGGATGAGGCACTAGTCTACATGTTCCCAGAGGTCTATGGTTCTTGGCACCTCCAAGGAGCTACCATCCCCATTGGAGCCAATGTTAGTGTCAGTGCCTTCACATTGCCATCAGTGATCAAAATTTACTCTTTTGCATTTCATACTAGGTGTCCCATTCCGATGAAGTTGCATTCCATTAGGTCATGGATCTACTGATGGTAGGGTTCATTACAATTTTTCCCTCATGACATATATCTGCTGACCTCTTTTCATACTGTTCAGTCAATGGTTCATGTTTATTTTCAGTTCATTTCATCAATTAGGTCTTAGGTCTAGGGTTTCAGTCTCATTGGATATTAGGGTTTTACCATGGTCCAATTTCAATCACCATTGATTAATAATTGTCAGCAGACACATGAGGATGACAATAATCATCAGAAAAGTCCTAACTTGTTAATTTGTAAGCTTAATAAATTTTTCACCTCAAAACTGAAAACAGAGCATTGGTATATTATTTGTAAATTTCATGTAATTTTATTGTTCTCGTATGTAATTAATGGTTTCATGCTGCTCCTGGTCACCTGCTGATATTTCCAAGTACATGCCACTGCAAAAGTCAAAGAAATGGAGCATCAATTCACCTACCCAAGCAAAAATATCAAGCATCCAAAAACAAAAACAGAGTATTTCAAAAAGCAAATAGACATTACAAAGTGGGTTTTGAACATCAAAAATAAAAAATTTGAAAAGTTATATAAAGATTATCCCTCTATTGATCATTTCATTGTTTGAGTTGAAAATCATGAGCTAAAAGGTGATTTGAAGTATCATTGAGCAAAGGTGTGAAAGTGTTGCATTTTTGGACAAGTTCAGACCGGCGTTGTGCACTAGAGGCCGACGCTATGCACCTGGGTGACTTCCTCAGTGCAAAAGTGAATGGGTGCTGCGCACCTGGTAGCCAAGCCCCAAATCGCTCTAAATTTTCCCAATTTGCCTCAAATCTCCTAATTTGCCTCTTCGCAAGTAAGTAAATCAATCCTTATTGATTGAAAAGGCTTTTGCATCAAGTTTTGGTGATGTTTTCACTCATGAAGTTAAAACCCTGGTTTTGACTCAAAATTGTCCCCTAAAATTCACAAACTGTCTTATAAATTTGGTAAGCTCACTCTCTTATTGTTTTCCTATCCAATCCATTTTGCTATTGTTTCCTAAATACCATTCCCTCATATATTCTTCCCAAATCCCATTCTCACATATAAATTTCCCAAACCCTATACTTTCTCCCCAAAACCCTACATACTTACTCCTACATACATCCCTAAACCCTACACTATCCACAAACCCTACTCATTCCCTAAATCTCATTCACACTCCCATTCACTCTCATCTACTCATTCATAAAATCTCTTCATACTCATCTTTATTTCATTCACCACAATTGTTCACAGCTATAAAACCACAATTGTTCACAGCTATAAAACAATGGAAAAAGACAGTGAATATGAGCTTGAAGAAGACACCCTTAGTGACAGTTCCAGGGAGAGAAACATACAGCACAGGAAGCCTCATAAGGGAGGAAGGATTATCGGAGAGGAGCCCACCAGTTTAAGGGAGTTGCAAGCATGCCCATTTGCCGTTTCTTGTTTTAAACACTGGTCATGTTTTGGTTTTTGTGAAATGGTGGAAAGGGTTAAATTTCATCATGAGTTGGCAAGATTGCTTGTGACACATTTAGACAACAATGAAGTAAACCTTGCTAGAATCACATTCACCTTGTCACCAGCTATTATCGTAGAGGTTACAGGTATTCCAGATGTGGGTGAAAAATGGAACAAAGGTCAGGATATTGACCGGGAGTACTATGAGCCTTACATCAAGGCTAGATACCAAGACAAACTCAAGAGAGTATTCCCCTTCAAGTTTTTGGAAGATAGGTTTGCTCCATTGATGAAGATCATCATCAAGCACTTTACTTGTGAAGGTAGGTTCTCCCGATTGTATGCCTACCACATTAGACTCCTGATGCATTTCACTAGGGTGAGAATGATGAATATCCCCTACTTCATGTTCAGAAACATTGAGAAGATGGCACGTATTGTAAAGAAGAAACCATATCCCCAGCAATTGACTAGCATTTACCACTACTCCTTGATTAAAATCATTGTTATACATTATTTGAACCTTCTTAACATGCCATGGGAGACTTTCATTTCTCATGAGATGTTCAAAGGCCCTCAAGTCTTTTCATCAGTGCATCATGAAGAAGGTGGACCTTCAGGACATGAAAAGGTCAAAGAGACTGAAACTGTTGGAGTGCCAGTGTTTGTGACATATAAGAGGGGCACTAGGAAACTTTTGTAGCTGCTAGGTGAGTATTATCTCCACAAGGTGTGGAATGGGTCTTTCCTTCATCTTCAGGCCATAGGCAAATGCTATCTCCACAAGGAGTGGAAGGGGCTTTGCCTTCTTCTTCAGCTAAACAGGTACAGGTTGGGAAGCACAACAAGGGAAAAGTTAAAGGCAAGAAAAATATGCATAAGAAGGATCTTAGTGATGAGAAAGAAAGAGATTTTGACCTTGTTGATCATGAGGAGACACAAGGAGTTGATGTCATTGACCTGGAAACTCAAGATCCAAATATTACCAAAGATGTGATCATAAAGGAGCAAGAGGCTGAGATACAAGCCTTGTTAGATAATTTAGAGACGGCTAAGTGGATCATCAACTATTTAGAGCAAGAAAACAAACAATTGAGTGATAAGCAAGTCCTCATGGAGCTAAAAATGATAAAAGAAGGCAGGTAAGAGATCAAGAAGGCCAATGTTCCGTTAACCCCTATTGAGCAAGAAATTGAGAATGATAGGTAAACATGGCTAGAGATGGTCAACATACACCCTGAGTGGCTGATTGACAAGGCCAATAGAGACAAGAATATGCTTCGCCACATGGCCTACCACTGCATGACTCGCAACAAGATCTACAACATAAGAATGAGGAATCTTAAGGCTAGGTTGAGGAAGGCCTTAAGAAGCAAAAAGGAGCAAGAGAAGTTGAATATCTTGGCTGAAGCCTCACTAACCCATCAAAGCAACTAATGGTGGTGCCTTGTGCCAAATCTGGGCAAGTTTTGATAAATTTTTGTCTTTTTCAAATTTTGAAATTTTGAAACACAGAAAATTGCCCTAGGTGCGCAGCGCCACCGGTGCTACGCTTTTCACTGGAGGACTTTTTGAAGAAATGGATTGTATATTTGGATTCATCATGATGAGATCATCAAACCCAGAAAATATCAGCAATTTTGGAGCAAAACTTGGTCACCAAAAGGTGAAAAAACCATCAAAAAATGACCTCTCTGCCTCTTTTTGGACACACAGAAGTAGCCTTGTGAGATTTCCCTTTTTAGGGGGTAAATCACCTCAAAATGAAAAAATTCAAGATGTTCCAGAAACTAGACGAGAATACCTTTCCAATGAGCTATCTTGGGCTCAATTTTGCTAAGGGGAAGGCCTCCAAACGTGGCTGTGAAGCGGCACTATGCACCTGGCCAGTGGTGCTGCGCATAGAGCCAGTTTGCCCAAAAATCCAGTTTTCGCCTAGTTTCTCTGCAAGTTGACTTTTTCTCTCTTCATGGACATATTTTTTAATGTAATTAATGCTATTCTATGTAAATGTAATTGTGAAATGACCTTAGAGGGTAGATTCATCATTTTGAGGTGGTTTGGGTGTCAATGAATCAGTTTCCATGCTTATAGAGGCAAGTTGTTCCATTGCCTATATTCCTATTCCTTGTTTGGAAATGGTTGTAACAATTCCTTATCTCTTGGACTCGACCCTTGATGGCTAGCATAGGTGGTTTTATTTCTATATTATGTATTTTTTCAGTCATTAGCAAAGGTTGGACTCTCTTGGATGCTCTGAGCTACATTGTACATCTTTACAGCAGTTTTGCAAGGAAATAAACCAGGATTTGCAGCTATTTTTGTGGGATACTTGTGGTAAAGTTTTTTTGCATAGTTTATTCTTCTATTATTAGTTTTTCTCATGTGTTATGTGTGCCGCGATCTAATTCATTCTTCTAACTAAATGATATCAAGATAGCTAGGTAGAATACATTGGTTATAGTGCTCTGCCTTGGGAAACCATTTAGTTTTTTTATGTTTTCTACAGTTTGAAGAGGATACATGATCTTTGCATGTCCTCCTCAGCTCCTCACCAGTCTTATATCTCTCATCTTAGTCAATTCCAAGTGCCAAAACACTTACCTACCTCGCCCCATAGAACACCCTGCATCCTGACTTCATTTCCCAGACCCAAAGATGCCTGCTCCATTTGATCCAACAAAACCCAAACAAAATCAATCAAAAACCCTAGAGCTACTATACCTAGCCTAAAATCCATATTTGATTCAGTCATCTTGACTGAAATTCACAGGGAGAGAGCCCTCTCCCAACCTAGTAGGGCTAGCTACCAAGTTAAGCGTGGTTTGTGGTTATCCTAGGATTGCCTCCCTTTAGCCTGAGGTCGATCTAGGCTCTAACAAAGAGCTTGTCGCAACCTTGAACAGTGACATCTAGCTGACCCATGGATTCTTTGATCGACGCATTCCTTTGTTCCCAAACCTCTGGTGATGTGGTCAGCTGCAACTTCAACTACAGCTCAGCTATCTGCATCCTGAGGTCGAAAGTCACCTTGTCGACCTTGTCACACGGAATGAGTCAATCTTGCGGACAAGATCGACCTCCCTAGTATCTAAAGATATCTAGTGACAAGCAAGCCAATCAAAAACTATCTTTCTCTAAATATGCAATTAAAACAAAGGCAAACAAGTGTTTTAGGCCTACCTTGGGTCCAATGCAAGTTTGTGGAAGCCTCGCTCCTTTGATCCAAATGAGCTCCCTTGTAGCAAATCTGCATACACAAACAAGAAAACAAATTAAATAGCACCTGAAAAGCCAATATCATAAAGCATATCCATCATAATGATCAAGGAATTTATGAAACAAATCACATAAGACAATTTGTTGAGAAAAATGAATCTAATTGTATTAATTCAAATCAAAGAAGAACTTTACAACCTGTGCCTTGATGCTGTACAAGCTCCTCCCAGGGTCCAGCAAGAAGTCTCCTCTACTTTGACAAGTTTCACTCACTTCCCAATGAAGCCAAAAGGTATGTGATCTCTCCTCTCAAGCTTAACTAGGAAGTCCCAATTCCACCAGCATTTACCCTCAAAAATGTTCAGCTTCTAACCTCCCTAGCAACTAGCCTAATGCCTTAATTTATAGTGCAATGGAGGGAAGTTACTAGGTCCTCCTTCAAAGGGATAAAGCCCTCCTTCAAAGGGATAGCTACTCTCATCAAGGGATTAGCTCCTTCTCTTTTGGGATGCATGAACCACCTAGGAGCGAACAATCCATGTCAAAATTCCTTCTAGAATCATCTAGAATTAACCCAAAGTGAGTTTTTTATAATAAACTTGCGCCTTTATTACTTTCACAAGGGTCCGCACCCACCCCTTTATAGACAGATCGGGCAGGTCCACAGGTAACATGAATAAAGGGTGCGGGACCACAAGTAACAGCGAGAGAAAGTGCGGAACCAGAGCTTTATTAATTTTTAATGTCTTTCTCTCATTTTCAAAGCTTGACATGAAGAGCTGAGGTCTGAGACTTGCTTAGGAGGACAGTATAAGTGATGATAGACCCATACTGACTGCAAATAGTCATGGTGACGATATTTTTTTGTAACAGACTGCCCCTTAAAGTGCGAAGTCTGTAGTAGATGAGGATTTCATTTATCATTTAGGAAGAGTGAAGTACTTTATCATTTCGAGGATCATCTTGTGGAGAGCCCAGTTGGAACTTGTAAAAACATTCAATGCAAAATATATATGAGATCATATCATCGCTGAGGTAGGCATTCCCATACTCAGATCAAAACTAACTACTGCTCTGATATAGGAATGATCTTGTAGTACATCATAAGTATAGACACATGTAGACACAATATGGACGCAACCATCTGTTTACGAATAGTCCACTGTATAATGAATACAAAATTCCTCGCAGCCTGGATGGCAGAAACTAGATCCAGGGTCTTTATTTCTACTTCCCGAAATAGTACGATTCTATCCATGCGAATGAATGTGTTGAAGTCGAACATGGTAGAAACCACTTGATTACCAGTCAATGATGTAAAGTGTTAACAAGTGTGAGAGAAACCACCAGTAATATCAATGGCTCTCAAAGTACTTAGTACAATCCATGAGATGTGAATAGATGCGTTGATGTCGAACATATCACGGAATCCTTTGATCGAAGGTCAATGATGCAACCTATCGTCGAAGGCGAGAAACCTACCATTGAGGCATGCAGATCCCAAGGTACTGACGATTTCTAGATCATCTTTCTAGATAATGAGCTGAAGTCGATAGAAAGCGATCCGTCGTAGGCATGCCCACAACACGAAATCATAGATCGAGTTTGAAAAAATTTAGTTGCAAGGGCTGACTCAGGGATGGTCAAGATGGATGACAGACATTTTGCAGATGAATGGCTTATTTTCACTGACCTCTTGAGCACATAACGACACAGCAGATGGTTTGGTGACAATTGACCCAAAGTTAATACCCAGAAACTGGCTGAAGACTTTCAATGTGGTTTGATCAACTATTAGGAAAATGATTTCCCAACCCAGGTGAATGAAAGTGTCGTGTTCAAGAGTGGTTACAAAGTATGAAAAATAGGCTCATTTTTCTCTCTTTTCCCCCACCATTTCTGGCAAGTACCTCTTTATTTTTGACAAGCTTGAGGAGGATAACATTTGCTTGATTATAAGCTCATCCTTTGGATGAGTCCAACTTAGTTTAAATTCGAACCCTAAGAAGGAGTGGTCCGTTCCTGTTTGTAATTGAACAAGTCCTTTACTGTTAAATTTTAACGAGTCCAGTATAGGAGAAACTCGACGTTTTTCAATTTTAGAGAGTCTGAGAAAACTTAAGAAGACTCCAGGGTTGACCTTTTTCGTAAATTTGTGTCTCCCAAGCCCGAAAAAGTATAAAATAATACTTGAGAGAACCGCTTGATCATTACGACCAAGGAGTACTTTTCATATTAGTGTCTCTGATCTGAAAAAGTAAAAAAGTGACCAAGGACACATCGTTTTATGACCAATATCGAATTTGAAACGACAAAAATCCGGCAATCTTTTCCTATTTTTTACAGTTAGAAAAGGGCTGTAAGAGGACCGTCTTTTTAGTTCCATTTTAACGAGCTTAAAAAGAAAAACTCGGCAATCTTTTCATATTTTAGGAGTCAGAAAATAGCTTAAAGGTGACTCTAATGTTTTTTCGTCGAAAATGACCGCTTTCACCTGAAAAATCCGTTATTCTGCACAAAAACCGAAACATTACTCATACATGTTTAATATGGACAAAAATGCTTCAAAAATACCTTTTCAAAGTGAAAAATAAAAAAATTAACAATTTATTCATCCAAAAAACTTATAAAAAGGGTTTTTTACAATTCATTTTTACCATTTGAGATTTGGGTGAGAAAAGAGGGCTTTTGGTCAGAAACTTCCCGTGAAGATTGCGGAAAATCCGTCCATCGAAATCGAACGTCGTCTCCTCCAGGTAATCCACATCATCCTACTCTTCAATTTCATCTGTTTCAAATTGATTTTTAGGGTTTCATTTCATTTTTTGGGAGTTTTTAGGTTGAAAAACCCGCGCGCGGGGGCCCACAGGTGTAACACAGGGGACCCGCGTACCCCGACTTTTTCGCAATGGGAAAAAAGTCAGGGGCCCACACCTTCCGTGAAGGAAAGGTGCGGGCCCACACACTGTCTCTAACAGAGAGGGTGCGTATCCCGCGCAAAGGTTTTTAAACCCTAATAAACTCAAAAATTACCCTAAGATTTCAATTTTATATATTCTGATCCGTCATTTTACTGAATGCAGGGTAAACATCATGCTTGATTGGAAATAACGGGAGCATAAGGATGTAGATCTCGCCGCAATAAATCATCAACCTTCGATTGATGCAATGAAGGCATGCGGCTTATACAAATTCTGGGCCATACCTGGCATGAGGGCCCAGGTGGACTTTCTACAATGGCTAGTAGACAGGTGGAGCATACAGGACCAGTGCTTCTTCATTGGTGGCCACCAGCTCAAAATAGAGCCGACAGACATATACTTTTTGACTGGTTTGCCTAAGAGAGGTGAACATTTGACTCTATTCGGGACTAGGCTAGGTGGCCAGTTTGTCGATAGCCTCCGACTAGAGTACTGCAATGTCCAAACCAGAGATAAAGGGATAGATATCAAACCATATCCCATCCTGAACTCATGGTGATTGCATTTACTGTTACCAGACTTTGTGGGAGTGCAGCACTACACATAGCCACTGGATCCCAGATGCGGATGGCAGTTGACTGCTTTCGAGGCACCATCTTCAACTGGTGCGATGTTGCATTGGCTAATATAAAAGGCCAACTGACTAGAGCCAAGAACGGACAACTGAAGACCTTTGGATATGGTGCTTTAGTTGTGAGCTTTGGTCTGGAGAGGGTCCCAATGTTGGTTCCACAGCACCTCACTGTTGGAGCTGGACTTCCTCGAGAGCCCAAACTGATGCGATGGGTTGCAGTTATGGCCCGTCATCCTGATGAGGGGACAGAGGTCGTTCGATTCAAACCTGAGTATTTCCAATGGTTGAAAGACCAGGTTTTTTCTATTCAGGACTTTCCTTACGCTGGGGTAGATTTTTGCGGTGACCCAAACATGGCTCTTCCACCAGGAGAGCAATGGGATGACTCAGGTAAAATCATTTTCAACATTTTCCTAAAAATAAAAAAAAAATTGTTTTTATCTCGTCCCAAAATTGATAGTAAAAGTTTCAAATGCAAATGTAGGCCCACGGCGACCAGCCGCTCTCCGGCCTTACGAGAGGAAACAACCAGCTGCAGCGGCACCAGCCCCACAGGACGAATCAGCAGAGACCTTGGCCGAATTGGAGAGCCATCTAGAGCGCTTGAGAGGAGACATTCTGGAGACGAGCATAGATGGCATTCCTCGTCGACTTCAGCGCTTTGTGATTGGGGTCCCAGGACCTTTTTTAGGAGGTTCCTTTGTAAAGTGGCCCGTGCAGTGGTTTCTTATTGAGATCATCACCAGTGATAGGATGATTGCCTATTGTAGGCACATATGACATTTTTTCTTTTTGTACTTATCATTTTTGCCGATCATAAGGTGTTTTTCAACCTATGATCGAGGACGATGTATATTTTGACACACTCCTATATTATACTATATCACTATTACCGGCTTATCTTGTTAAACATGTTATGGAATGTTTTTTAAATTTACTTGTATGATTATTGCAAATGTCTACTTAACATTCGAGAAGCAATTGCATCTGCTAATGTATTTAAAGATCATGGAATATGTTGATATTCAATATAGTCAAATTCACGTTCCAAGAGACACACTCTCAAAAATAATCTCAATAACACTGGATTTCTAATGGCATATACTCTATTAAGCTGTAATACAATGAGTTCAGAATCTAACCTCACTATCAAACTCCGAATCCAAAATGAAATAGATTCATATAATAACTCAATCACTACGCTATACTCTGCAATGTTGTTCGTTGTTTGATCGAGGCTTACCCCATTCATAGATACCAACTCGTCAGAGGGCGAATAAATAACCCAAGCTGCAGAAGAAATGTTCCGTGTACTACGACAAGCACCATCAGCAAAACCAATGTATGTTTGGAGAGGCGTCGACATCTGCAATATCACAAGTAAAACCAGGATAAGCAGGAATAATGACGAAAAACACTCTCTAAGCTAAGCACACTTTTTAATCTAAAACATACCAGCTAGAAAGAAAACACTAACCTAACTAAAAATCTCCACACCCATTTTAAGCATAATACTTCTTCAAGTAAAGACCATTTCTGGGTTTACCTAAAGAATCCCCGTCAAAGTCTACCAATTCATAGGCCCCTTTTGCTAGCTTTCGCTTGACAACATAGGGACCATGCCACATAGGCACGAATTTTCTAGCGCCTAATTTATCATTTGCTTGATCGTACAATAAGACTAGGTCTCCTTCCGAAAAATTTCGAGGGGTCACATTTCGATCATATTAAGCTTTAATACGTTTTGCATGAGTTTCGATTGCTAATGCAGCATCGCGTCGATTCTCATCTAGTTGAGCCAAGTATAACAAATGTCTTTCCTCTTCGGAAGTGGCTGGAAGTAACTTGATGGCCATTTGCAATGACGGGATTTCGCACTCAATGGATAACACAGCTTCCAGACCATAAACTAGTTGGAAAGGAGTGAACCCTGTTGACGTTTTTACTGAGGTTCGGTACGCCCAAAGCGCTAAAAATAGCATGTTATTCCAATTCGACCGATGAATCCCAATGCTTCGTCGGATCATGATAACTAGAACTTTGTTGATGGATTCAACCAGACCATTAGCTTGTGGATAATAAGGAGTTGAACTATCGTGACGCAAGCCAAGCTAGCCTGTAAGTTCAGTCATCATAACGTTTCGAAAATGATGCCCATGATCAGTGATAATCGCTTCTGGAACACCAAACCTAGCAATTATATGATTGAACACAAGAATCACAACTGTTTTTCCGTCTGCCTCAAATGTAGGCATCGCCTCGGCCCACTTGGTAAAATAATCTACCGCAAGGATGATATACGCATGCCCCCCAGCCGAGTGAGGGTTACATGTAATAAAATCGATACCCCGTTTGGAAAAAGGACCAACGGCAATTATAGGGTGGAGAGGAGCAAGTGGAGCGCGCATCTTTCGATCAAAAATTTGGCAGTTGTGGCATTTTCGGACCGCGTTAATACAATCTTTAAACATAGACGGCCAGAAGTAGCCAGCGCGGAATACCTTTTGGGCTGTGGCATACCCAGACATATGATCGCCACACGCTCCAGAGTGACAGTCATTTAGAACCCTTTCAGCTTCCTCATGAGTTAAACAACATCGGAAAATAGAGTCTGCCCCACGACGATAAAGAGTATCTCCAATAATTCTGAATTGATGGGACTGGAATCTTATTTTTCGACGTTCTGACCTTGAAATTTCTGGCCGAAAGGATTGGGTCTGTAGATAAACGATGATATCCCCATACCATGGATCTAAAGTGCTTATTAGAAACAAGGATTCATCCGCAATGGTCTCCTCCGCCATAGTTTCCGTGTCAGCACGCGGGAAGTCACACATTAACTCTGCAAAAACTAAAGATTTCTTTGACTTAGACTTTTCAAATTCCAAGTCGAACTCCTGCAGGATCACAATCCATTTGGAGTACTTGCCCCCTAGCAATTGCTTGGTCAAAATATAGATCATAGGGTTGCAATCAGAAATTACTGTAGTTTTACGTAGTAAAATGTAATGACGAAAACTTTGGACAGCTTGAACAGCTGCCAATGCCAATTTCTCCACATGTGAGTATTTTAGCTCAGTTGGATTTAAAGTTCGACTAAGGTAATATATCACATGTTCATTACCGAATTCATCTTCCTAAACTAACACCATTCCAATGGTGGAATGCGAAGTGGCGAGATACAAGAAGTAGTCCTGGTTGAAGTTGGGAGGATGCAATAACGGTGCATGGGTAAACGCGTGTTTCAGTGCATCAAAAAATTTCTGAGCTATCTCATCCCAAAAGAATGGAGTATTCTGTTTCAACAACCGGGTAAAACCCTTTGTAACCTCAGCGTAGTTAGGAATGAATCGTCGTAAAAAGTTTGCTTTCCCCTACAAACTTTGGAGTTGGCGAAGACTCGAAGGAGGAGGCAATTTGATAATGGCTTCAACCTTCGAGGGATCGACACGAATGTTGGATTTCGAAACAACAAACCTGAGTAACCGACCCATTTCTATACAGAAAACACACTTGTGTGGATTCAACCTAATCCGATAATGCCTACACCTCATAAAGATTGCTCGTAAATGGATGAGATGATCAGCTCGATGTAATGAATGAGCAGGCAAATCATCAAGATAGGGTTGCACAATGTGCTTGATGTCATGAAATGCATAAGACATGGCCCTCTGAAAAGTTGCCCCGACGTTCTTGAGCCCAAAAGGTAATTTGGAATAAGCAAATGTCCCCCATGGACAAATGAAAGCTGTTTTTAGTTGATCAGCAGCTAGAATATTGATTTGATTGTATCCGGAAAAACCATCCATGAAGGAGAATATTGTTGGCATTATGATTCTGGTATGGCTCTATGTTACAGATGTTGTACTTGATGGCAACACCCTCAAGTGGCAATGCTCTGATCAGGCCCTCAAAATGTTGAAAATTAAGAAGTACGCAGGAGAACAGTTCAGAAGATGCGTACACGCAGGTACACCGTGAAGGAACTGCGGCCACCCACGCAGGTCACCCGTTCAGAGGGTGCGTACCCCCAGTTTCACTTACTTCAAGACAGAGAAGCGCGTTCACGTGGGGTTTCCTATGTTTGGCCCGTGGTATTTAGCCCGCCGTTCTTGATTCTATGGTTTTGGCCCGTGGTATTGTTTTATATTATTATTATTATTGAGCCCCATGTTTTTGGGCCCCTGGTATTGGTTATCTATGGTTTTGATCCATGATCTTAGGAGGAGCTTTCCTATATAAAGCAAAGGAGATCACTTGGCTATGTATCTTTTGCAAATTGAACATCTTAAGATCTGAAATATTGGGTTATTGTTTTAAAAGCTTGATCTATATGAAAGTGAAGTTAAAAGCGAATCTGTGAAGGGTGATCTCTCGAGCGCATGATCAGATCTGGGCATCCGACTAACTGTAGCACACTGGTGAACTGTCAATTCGGCCCTAATCAAAAGTACGCAGGTATTTAACGGTGCAAGTGCGTGGGTACGCAGAGCAGAAACAGGAGAGTTGCGTGTGTACGCAGAGCAGAAGAAGGGGAACTGCGTGGGTACGCAGATCAGAAGAAGGAGAACTGCGTGGGTACGCAGTGCGACAGAGGTTCAGGTGCGTACGCACAGTAAAAATACGCGGCGCGATAGTGTATCTGGGTGCGTACCTACTGTAACAGTACGCGGCGCGATAGTGTATCTGGGTGCGTACCTACTGTAACAGTACGCAGCGCGATTGAAGAAGCAGTGCGTGGGCACGCGGTGCAGCAGAAGGCTCTCTGCGGGTATACGCAGGGAAGCAGAAGGTGAAGTGCGTAGCAACGCAAGCCAGAGAAAGAAAAACTGCGTATCTGTCTTAAGATCTTCTGTTGACTGAATTTTTCTGTTGATAAGGTGTTCTGGGTTTAGTTCTGTTATTGTTGATCTGGTTACTGCAGTTGACTGTGTATTTTACATGTACTTGATGTTTATGGATCCAGTTTGAAAATTTATGAAAAGTGATCCTTGTAAGAAAAGAAGTAGGGGGTTGTAGCTCCCTTCCAGGAGAGACTGGAAAACGAGAGAGAGTTGTAGCTCTCTGCAGGTTGCAGCCTGCGTACTGGTAAAGGACTGCACCAGTACAAAACCATTGTAAAAGGAGTTTCTAATTTGAAAGAAGATAGAGACATATTGCAGCAGGTGGTTTTCATCCACATTGGGTTTCCACCTTACATCTTGTGTTCTTTGGTGTGACTATCTGTCTTTCTTGTTCATGCTCATTATTTTATGGTACTGATATGAAAAAATAATTCAAAGTATAAATAAGGAAGATTTGTTAAAAGATCTTGATAATACTGATTCACCCCCCTCTCAGTATTATTTCCAACAAATATTTCACTGCCGGCACAATCATCAATGATTTGATCGATATAGGGAGTTGGGTAATTGTCCTTTGGACAGGCTCGATTAATGTCCCTATAATCAATACATATTCTTATTGTCCCTTGCTTTTTGTTAACAAGAACAATATTCGATACCCAATCCGTTAACGGAATCGGATAAATGAAACCTGCTTTGAGTAATTTTTCAACTTATGCTTTAACTGCAACAGCTTTTCTTGGGTGGATCTGACGCAAACGTTGCTGGACGGGTTTAGCATCCGGGTAAGTTTTGATTTCATGGACAACAATTGTGGGGTCGATTCCTGGCATTTCCTCATATGACCAGGCAAACACGTCGCGGAATTCTTGAAATAGGGCCTTATATGTTTGAATTTCATCTTCTGTATACGAGGCACCTATATGAATGTTTTCAACAATTCCAGTCTTAACCGAAATATCAATAGGAATAGTTCGAGAAATATTTCCCAAGTTTAACTCTGAATCAAGATTTTTCATTGGATTCTGAGCTTCCTTGACATATTCAGTCGTAAAAATTAATGAAAAATCATTTTCAAAACGATCACTCTCGGGTAAAAACGAAGATCTATGATGGAGATCTTCCCATGGTAAGTCATCGACACATAGGATTTCACGAATTTGCTCATCAGTTTTAACAAGTTCAGAAAACGTTGTTGAATCCGAGTTTGATGTTGAAAGTGATTCCTCATAGACCACATTCATTAAGTCAGTTTTGGTTGAAGATGGGTCGGAAAGCGACTGCACGGCCTGATACGCAATTTCATATGGACTCAAAGGCATAACATCACCAAATGAGTCTATCTCAGATTTAGAAGGTATGATCCAAGGATAATCATAAACAATGGTGTCCGACGAAATCATATGAATGGTTGCAAAAGAAGACGATGCGTTAATAGGAGGAAAAGGAAAAGTTCCCAGTAAACCGGCATCTTTAACTAGTCCTACTCCAACATCCTTATATGGGATAGTCGTTTTACCGACATGCTGAATGCTTTCAGAAGAGGCTGGGTCGGATGAAAAGTAAGCCAGCTGGTCTATTGTTACGATCTTTCCATTATGAGGGAACTTTATAATCCGAAAGACCGATGAAACAACAGCTGTCATAGCGTAAGACCAACTACGACCCAAGAGAAGGTTGTAATCTAGAGGGGCATCAACCACCTCCACATCTAGATTTACAGTTTTTCCTTCAACCCCTATAGGTAGATCCTATAGAATGCCAAAAGGATGAAACCCACGGCCATCAAAGGCCTTTAGAATCGTCGGGGATTAATTTAGCGAAGGAGAACCAAGAGATCTCCAACACTGTATCGACATAATACACGTTGAGGCTCCCTCATCAATCACAGTCCTATGAATAGGTTTGTTTTTTACTATCACTGGGATCTGGAAAGCCATTTGATGAGGTAAGCACGGTGTACTATTTTCTAGATCGAAAATTATAAGGTTCGAGTCCTGAACGTCAACAGCTCCTATAGCCGACAAAAGTAATTTACGCTGTGATGGACATGATTGCAGCACTTCCAAAGCCAACATTGTTGAAGGTGAAACAGCTAAATCTTCAACAATGTTATAGTTTTGAGCCGCTCTCGCATGTGGATTGAAAGCTGACTTTCGAAGTATACCCTTGGCGGGCGGTTTGATTACTAAGTCTGGATTAGGTTTCTCGAACTGTAGTGGATCGGAACCGGGAGCTGAGGTTGATGGGTTAGAATGAGAAGATTATGCTTCTTTACCATCAATAGGACTTTTACTTCCATAATCTTGCGATCGAGTCGCAATCCTAACATGGGACATCATCAGTATGGGTTCTTCGTTGGCATTTGAGGAAGAACCTATCATCTTGTTGTCTTGACTTGGAAAAGGATCCTTCAAAACAGCAAGAGTTTGGGAACCTTTGACAATCTTCGCAACCTCTGCACGATGAGGGCAGTCTCTTGTAAAATGCTCTTCGTCACAAATGAGACAAGGATAACGAGGTTTTCATTTCTCATCAATTGATTCCGCTTTTTCTGGTTTCTCTTTCGAATTTTTGTCGGTTTTATTTTTCTTCTTCCCATTCTTCTTACCACCGGATTTTGATTTGGCTGTAGATGACTCTACAACATGAATATCGGCGGAAATTTCCGTGGAAGAATCTCCTGTCGGGGAATCTGGCAAGGTTATAATAGGAGAAGAATTCTTGGAAGACTTCTTCTTACTTTTGGTATTAACTGTACCAATCATACCATCAGCGGCATGAGACCCTAAAGGAGATGCAGCGATTTGATTTTGCTTGGGAAGATCGGGGATTTTCTCGTGTAACGTACCTGACTGAGTGTAAACTAAGTCAAGGTACTGTGCTTAAGCAATTACTTGCTCCTCAGTAACGACTTCGGCCTTAGCTACATCCTCAGTGATCTTTGGCAATAAATATTTTACAAACCATTCAGCTAAGATCTGATCCGGAATAAAAACCTTCACTAAACGCCGTCGACGTCTCCATTCATGAATGTGATCTGAAATGTAAGTGGACGTTGACTAATTTAACAAAGTTAATAATTCCGTGCCATTTTCATATCTGACTGGCAACTGAAAATGAGTTAAAAACGAAGTAGCTAACTGACCAAAGTTATAAAAAGTGGCTTGTGGTAACTCAATGTACCACTTGGCCGTAAGACCAATTAGAGTGCGCTGGAAAAGCCTTAAACGGATTGAATCATCTGAAATGGAATTAGACGCAGACCAGAGGCGATAAGTCATCACCTGGTTCGACGGGTCCTCTCCTGATTTGCCTTCAAACTTGGGAATATCACTAGGAAACTTATTCGGCATTGGCGGCCAAAACGGAAGATAGTTAACTGGATCGTTCGTTAGGCATGACAAGTCAGGCAAGTCCAAAGTTGCAATAAACGGTGACTGGCGATTAGGGTCCCTAAAACTCTGGGTCATGAGACCAGCCCCAGGAGGAGGATATCCAGGATAACTAGGAATTGGAATCGCATTTGGGATATTATATCCTCCCAGAAAACCAGGATTAACCGGACCGTACTGGGGTTGTTGAGGTTATTGATATGTATACCCAGTGTACGGTTGATACTGATAGACTGGCTTCTGCACAGCAGGACCGAATTGGTATTGTCCCTGGTACAGTTGATAAGTAAATTGAGGTTGACTTGTGACAACCATACTTGAACCAGGTTGTCCTGCAGGCATCTGAACCGAAGTTTGGATTGTGGGTCCAGACTGAGGTAAAGATGTCTGAGGAGTAGATACAGGAACAGTAGAAACCAGAGCTGTCAATACTCCAGAAGTAGGTGGCGTATATTGAACAGATGTTGCAGCAGTTGCAGCAGCCATTTGGGGAGGAGTACGAGGCGTACTAGGCCCAGGCTGAGAAACTACAGAAGGTACAGAAGTTTGAATAGTTGACTGGACAGGTTGTTGGGGTGAACCAGAAACCAAGGGTTGTCTAGGTTGAGATGACAAATGTACATTTGGTTGTAAGACCTGTTGAGTTTGTGATGGATCCCACACTAAGTTCATTCCGGGGTACGGACCCATAATAGGTTGAGAATATGGAGGACTATAACTAGGTTGAGGGTAGGGTTGATAATTCAACGGTACATTTCCAGATCCTTGAACAAATGATTGACCGGAAGGTGGTTGGTAACCTTGAGTTGGGTACTGACCTTAGGGTCGATAACCCTGAGGAACGTACTGATACTGGGGTTGACCTTGAGGTACATATTGATACTGGGGTTGACCTTGAGGTACATATTGAGTCTGGGGTTGACCTTGAGGAACGTACTGTCCCGTAGGTATGTACTGTCCTTGAGCTTGCCCCTATGTGCAAATTGGGTACCTTGAGGTTGCCCCCCAGGCGATACTTGAGGATTTTGAGGCTGCCCCCCAGGCGGTAACTGACCACCTTGAGGTTGAGGATTAGGAATAGTACCTGACATCATGAGAATATCTTCTACACTCAACGGCTTAGTACCATTATTTCCAGTTAATAACCCTTTTTCAATGGGTTGAGGAGATGCTCCCGCAAAAGTACCAGAAAGTGACTAATACCCAGAGCGAATAGAAGGACCATCATACAAAAAGGGTTCTGGCGATTGAGAAAACATGGACGACTATCTTGACATATTTAATGGAGGATAGTAACCCCTAGGTGTTGGGTGATAAGGAATACGAGGTGGTGAAAAACTTAGACCCGAGTTTTCCAAAAAGTTAATCAATGAAAGATACCAAGCACTGCTCCTAGATGGACTGTAAAAGATTGATTCACGCTCCCTAAGTTCAATAACAGGTTGATTTTCAGGGATAGGGATGCCTACTTCTTCTTCCGAAGTAGCAAGTTCTTCAATAGCTATTAGTCCAAAAGGAAGATTTTGGGTAATTATTCTTTCTACCCTGGGTGAACCAGGACCACTAGAAGTTGGAGAGGTAAACACCGATGTTGGAGTAGCAGCAAATTCACTTTCAGGTTCAGATATTTCAGGTTCTTCACCTATATCACTAGTAGATGAAAAGCTACCAGTAATTTCGGAAACAGACATCGATTCTGGATTATAATCTGCTACTAAAGCTTGAAAATCAGGATGTACCACCAAAGAAGACTCTCCTTCTTCAAGTGACCCAACTCTACTGTCTCTAGGAGTTACTAGGGCACGTATCCCTTCAGGGTGGCTTGGTGAAAACTCAGGAGGTGGGCCCCAAAGTCTACGAGACTTCCTCGATAATTCAGCCACGGTTAAATATTTTAACTACTTCACACGAAAACAAAGTAAAATCTCAAAGAAAACCACCTAAAGTCTCCAAAGACCCAAACAAATTTGAATCACACGCCTAAAGAATCTAGGAGATCAAACCACACACAAACAGTAACTTTCCGTACTGAAAACACTAGTTGGTGATGAAATCCAACGTCGTAGAGTTCAATACAGAAATGGCGGTTGGAACAGTTACCTCGACAACCTGCTTAATGAATAGACTGGCACAATTTCCTCCACTAAACCGTCTCGAGTGAAGAGAACCCCCCAGAAAATCCAAGTGAGTCTAGCCAACGTCTGCTCCAGGTACAGTGGGATCTTCCCACCACTGTCACCTTAGGAAGAATCCTATAGAATATGGTCACTAAGGCTACCAACGGAAACAAATATACCTGGGGGAACAGTCTACGATCCAATGCGCACGCAAGGGCAGAGTAACAAGCTCAATCCCCTTGAAGGCTCCTTGACATAATCCAAGGTTTACCAAAAAGTGACCCCAGGCTCCTCGACAATGGTTAATCCGAGGTTTACCGTTTTTAACACGTGAATATCTGGTGACGTTCCCAATGAGGAAGGATTGATTCCCACACTGGTTCGGACACGATCTCGTGCTTCTCCTTTAAGAGGAGCTTTCCCAGAGCATAAATGCAACAATTGGATTTTTCCCCTACCGCAAGATACAGCTACTTGTTTGTTTTACTGTCTTGGAGAGTTAATTACTCCCTACTCCAAGACACTAGCCTAAGCTATGTTGGTGTATTAGAGCCCTAGAAACAAAAAGATTACTAGATTGATTTTACTTTAAGCGTTATTTTTATTGGTCTTCCTTTAAGTCAAGAGGTGCGGAGATGAAACTCGTGGTGTGAAGACTCAACTCGAAATCACTAAAAAATGCACTTAAGATGATTAAGCAATCTTTTCCGTTCAATGAACTTCTAGCTAGGAGAGAATTTGAGAATGCAAATGCTTGTAAACACAAATCTTTCTTAACAAACAAATTAAAAGAAGAGCTCTTTGTCTTTTATAATGCACTCAAAACGAGACAACTAGTTATATTCACAAAAATTTCCCTTTTCTTTCCAAACACTCAAACACTACAAAAACAAACTTTTTCCCAAAAGAGATTTTTTTATATTTTTATAAAACACTCAAAACTATTGACAAATCTAATCTTGAGCTCTACAAACTATAAAAAACTATTTGAAGTAAAAGCTTACAAGATGTCTTTTTCAAGGATGTTTTACTTAGCTATATGCAAACTAAGGACCAATTTATGCAGAATCACAAATCAGTCAAAAAACAACCAATTTTTGTTTTCTTTTCTAAAAATGAAATCCAAACTTTTAACACAAGATTTTTGAAGTTTCGCAAAGAGAAAACACAAGATGGATTCCTCAACAAAGGTAGATTTTGAAAATGGTCAGACTCATAAGAAGGCCATTAAAAACCAAGGTGATCTGAGGCTTCTACAGCTTCTAAGCTCTGAGCTACTACACGACCAAAATGAAAATCAAGACCGGCAACCAAAACTTCTAGAAATTTCACCTAAAACCCTAACACCAATGGAATTAACATAAGGAAAGCTTCTGACAGGTTATATGCAGGTCTGGGCAGGGGATAACCACATCTAAACAAAAACTAAACTGACTGAAAGAGAAAATCTTAAGTTTTTCAAAATTTTAACAGGGTCCGCCGGCCCGCAGTTCACACAGGTGCGGGAACACTCTGTGTGAAAAGCAAAAGTGCTGTTGCAAGCCGAGGGTGCGGTCCTCTCCCAAAGTTATGAAAAACAAAAAATAATCCGAGATCTACTAAATCTACCCAATTCCACACACAACAAGCCAAAAACAGAAACAAAAACACAGTTTCTCAGGTCAAAGTAAAAACAAGGAAAAAATCAAGTCCCCAGCGGAGTCGCCATTTTGTCACACGGAATGAGTCAATCTTGTGGACAAGATCGACCTCCCTAGTATCTAAAGATATCTAGTGACAAGCAAGCCAATCAAAAGCTATCTTTCTCTAAATATGCAATTAAAACAAAGGCAAACAAGTGTTTTAGGCCTACCTTGGGTCCAATGCAAGTTTGTGGAAGCCTCGCTCCTTTGATCCAAATGAGCTCCCTTGTAGCAAATCTGCATACATAAACAAGCAAACAAATTAAATAGCACCTTAAAAGCCAATATCATAAAGCATATCCATCATAATGATCAAGGAATTTATGAAACAAATCACATAAGACAATTTGTTGAGAAAAATGTATCTGATTGTATTAATTCAAATCAAAGAAGAACTTTACAACCTGTGCCTTGATGCTGTACAAGCTCCTCCCAGGGTCCAGCAAGAAGTCTCCTCTACTTTGACAAGTTTCACTCACTTACCAATGAAGCCAAAAGGTATGTGATCTCTCCTCTGAAGCTTAACTAGGAAGTCCCAATTCCACCAGCATTTACCCTAAAAAATATTCAGCTTCTAACCTCCCAAGCAACCAGCCCAATGCCTTAATTTATAGTGCAATGGAGGGAAGTTACTAGGTCCTCCTTCAAAGGGATAGCTCCTCTCATCAAGGGATTAGCTCCTTCTCTTTTGGGATGCATGAACCACCTAGGAGCGAACAATCCACGTCAAAATTCCTTCTAGAATCATCTAGAATTAACCCAAAGTGAGTTTTTTATAATAAACTTGCGCCTTTTTGACTTTCACAGGGATCCGCACCTACCCCTTTACAGACAGAGCGGGCAGGTCCGTAGGTAACATGAATAAAGGGTGCGGGACCGCAGGTAACAGTGAGAGGAAGTGCGGAACCAGAGCTTTATTGATTTTTAATGTCTTTCTCTCATTTTCAATGCTTGACATGAAGAGCTGAGGTCTGAGACTTGCTTAGGAGGACAGTATAAGTGATGATAGACCCATATTGACTGCAAATAGTCATGGTGATGATATTTTTTTGTAACAGACCTTCTCCTTCAAAGCACATACTATAGCAACCAATTTCCTTAAATTGGCTGAGGCCTCTGCATCATCAGGTATACCCAACTCAGGTACAGATTTGTAGGCCTCTTCAATCGCTACGACCAGGTTATTATGTTGCGTGTGCAACTCCTCCTGCTCCTTTAGGACGTGAGTCTTTTTTGTGAAAAGTTGTTATTTTTTGACTTTGAACTCACTGACAGCAATCAGTGTGTGCTATTCTCTGATATGTAGCTCATCAGTGACCCCCTGATGTAGTGCATGAATGACTTAAATGGTATCGCAATGAGGTTCAGTCCCATGTCTTTCACTAAGTGGAGCATCCCGCGATGCTCATCCAACTCCACACAGACTGACCCTTCAGGTAACAAAAATATTCTCACATCCTGCGGCCAGTCAATCTCAGATATGAAACTCCTTCCTTATATCAGTCTCGTTTGTGCTTCGCTCGTCTTCCCTACATCTACCTAAATTATGTTTTCCTGGATCTGCAGCTTGTGCAAATCCTTTTGGATGCTCCTGAGCATCTGTATGTATTGTTGCTGGAATTTTTGCAGCACTTCTGTCGTTGTGTCTCGAATTTTGTCACTGATCTCATCGAGATCACCTTCTGTCAGCACCATGGGATCAACATGCGTCTTCTTATTAGAATTTTGCTTCTTTGGCTGCCCAACTTGTTGTTCTTATGCACGCTTCTTCAAAATGAAAGGAGTGGTTTACTCCTCACCGCCACCTCCTCCTTGCCCTGATAACTCTTGCTCATCAGTGTGGGGGAAAGAAGACTTCTCGCTTTCCTCTACATCCTTTTGTTCATGCTCTGCCTGCACTTTTGCAGCGCAATCCTCCTCCATATGGGCCTTATCTACAGCTGCCTTGGCAACCTCCTTCTTATTTTTCTCAGCCAATGTGCGGGCATCTTTCTAAGCAGCATCCTTCCCCTTCTGCATGGTAGAGCTTTCTGTGCTAGTGCTTGTTCCTGCATCTAACTCTGTATGCATGCACAATTCCCATAGCCAAAGCCCCACAACTTCATGGATATCTCTATCTGTCACCATATAAGGCAATGCGTGCTATTTCTACTATGGGTCTTTGCGCGCTTTGATCGAGACCTTATGAAAATCAGATTTGAATTCTTCATAAGCAGATAGTTTCATGTACAAGGTGGGAGACAACCTTGGCTGCTAGTTAATTGCCATATGCATGTCCATCTGCATCAAAACCCAAAAGATCTGTGTCTTCATAACGCACTTTGTATCTTTGGAAGCTCATAATGAGGCAAGCCACATTGACTCAGGCAATTCTTCTTTGTGCGGAGGAAACTGACTATCCTCCAATAACCTCCAAGCAACCAAAATAATTGACAACAACAACCAGGTGTAATGAAATGGCTTGCTCTCATCCTAGGCCTCACGACAGTTCGCGAGGAATTCCTAACATAGATACTTGACCCAATTGTACTGAACCCCCTTCGCGTACTGAGACGCGAGCAATATGACCGGCGTCGGAAATTCATTCGCGTGACATTTTCTCATTACTTTACCTGCTAGAATTTGGGTGGCCAACTATATTGTCGGGTCTGATATGGATGTGATAGAGTACCCGAACGACTTTTTAATCAGACCAAACTCCTTCTTCATCTTATCTGCCAACTCTTTATCTCTGGTTTTTCCTCCAAACTCTTTAGCAGGGTTCGCACCTTTCTATGGTAACTTGGTGATCAAGTGGATCAACATGTCAGTGATAGGGATATGCTCTCCTAGCCATAGGAACCCATCATGCACTAGCACAAGGAGTTGGAACACATAGACTGTATTAATGGGGGTGCAATGATAAGGTGGCACTAACAGTAGATTGAGAAACCCTGACTACTCAACACCATGCACCCACTTCATGGGCTCCAAAATTGTAACCCCCTTGTCATCAAAGTAGGTTTCCTGCATGTACTTGTGAGTCACCAAGTGTAGAAACTTTGTGTGGTCCACGAGGTCCCAATATTCCATCTTAATCAAAGGAATACACGCCAGCCTAGGACCCTCATACACCACTTTCTCATCCAGCGAAGGCGTTGACTCTGAAAAGTTCCCCGTATCAGGATCCTTCATGACCTTATATTTTCCCTTCCATGGAGGGATGTACTTAGGCAACCTCGTCATAGGCTCCACTCCTTCAACATCAATATCCTTTATACCCTTGAATTCTTCCTCCTTTAGGTCCACTACCTTTTCTGGCTCCTTATCCTTTTTTTGCTTCGTCTGTGTTTCGGTATGATTCCATGATGAAATGCGTATTGGCACCGACTTATTTTGTTTTTCCTTTGTGGTTGTTGCTGGCTTTTCTTTCATGGCAGACTATTTTTCTTTCACCACCATCCGTTTCATCCTAGGTGACCTAAGCACGGTGGGCACAGTAGGAGTAGCCTCCATACTAGATACTCCGGTCCTGGAAAGTCAGATATGGCTTCTTCTAAACTCAGGGCTTTTGTTGGCTTGATGGGCCCTGACCCAGGTTCAGCGTTAAGTAGCCAAGCAAATCCCTACACTATTGGCTCTTTCAACATCAATCCATGGAGCGCGGACTGAAGTCTCACCCGAAGCAGTATGGGGGGATGCAGGAACCAAGTTTCTGCACCCAGAGATGGTAGTGATGTTGTTTA
This sequence comes from Pinus tabuliformis, assembly GCA_031772625.1. Lineage (NCBI taxonomy): Eukaryota > Viridiplantae > Streptophyta > Pinopsida > Pinales > Pinaceae > Pinus > Pinus tabuliformis. The sequence goes on along the minus strand of CM062806.1, from coordinate 237,289,356 downwards.
TACCCTAAACCTTACTTCGCAAAGATCGAAAGTCTTTTAGGGCTTATCGCTATACTTCTCTTAGTCATGCTCTAAACCTTCGCAAAGGTCTACGACTATCCTTCACATACCCTAAGCAGGTGATTCAGACACTTACGCGTTCCTGTAATCACTCTTACTTCTGTATTTATTCAGATTAGCTTAAGTATTGGATGGCTTCAAATGCATTTTAATTATCTTCGCGTAAACATAGATTTTTACATGTGATTATATAACAAAGTAAACGACATTAATTCGCACTTCAATACAGTAACAAGTCTTAAACCCAGTATTTAATAGAACATAATTGCATTCGTTCCTAACAAAAGCTGAATAACGTATATACAGATATTTCGAGAATACTTCTCTTTATTAACGTTCAAATCTCTTTTATAGACTCTGACTACCCTACGCACACAGCTGCAGGGGTCCACGCACTCAGCTGTAGACTTCTACCCTAGGCCTCTATGCACTCAACTATAGAGCCTCTTCCTACGCTAAGACTCTTCGCTCTTAGCTCTTATAGACCCATTACATCAAAATCATCCCTTATTCTTCGACTACCACTCTTAGAACTTCCTTAGACTCTTCTAAGACTTCCCTTTTTATACAATCCCATGTTCGCGGACCAAGGGTAGATATCATTACACCGACACAAGTCACATAAACTAAGGGTGGAAAACCCTTGATGACTTTTTACATCTTCGCACTTTGCGACCACAAAATGTGGAGACTTTACATTCTTTATATAAAACTTGGGCCCTTAGCTCCAAAACTTGGGCTTTTAAACCCAAAATTGACCCTAGGAGACCCATTCCCAATCGAAGGTAAAAAATTATGGATATCATATGGAAAGATATGATTGGGCCACGTAAAAGTTAGGAGGTCATGAGGTGGAAACTATCATGGACTGGATTATGTTTCAAGAAGAACCAAATCTAGATGTTGATTCGACTTGTATAGGTCAATCTAAGATAGATATCATATAAATCAAGATAATATACATGTATAATTAAGGTTCCACTTGCAAATATCAAATTTCTGCATCCAAAATTTGGTTTTTAAAAAAATAAAAAGTTAACATTCTTTTCTAAATTTTATATTATCAAGTATCTATATTATGTCTGTTGATAAAATGATTCCTAAGGAAATACATTTGTTATATGTCATGCATCTAGATATTTGAAAAGTCAAATATTTGGATTATATCTATTGATAAGACGATCCATGAGGAAATATGTCCTTTATATGTAAGACATCCAGAAGTTTGGATTAAAGTTGTGAATAATGGATTTAGATGAGTCTGAAAGAGATTACACACATATAATTTTGGGTTTCCCTTGTCTAAGTGATACAAATATGTCCCACTTGTCCCCGAATTTCACCAACACTTGATCACACCCTTTCTTTCCTTTGAAAAAAACTCAAAACCTAGTTTTTGGCAATACCAAATCTCCTTAGCTCCTGGGTGCTAAGTGAAATGGTCCACAGGACCAACGTTGTGATCAAGGGCCCAAATCCAAATGTTGTAGGCCTATCAGAATCCCTACAACCTTCTATACTTTTCCATTAGCCCAATAATAATGAATATAAACTATAATTGTCATGAAATAGCTTGTCTATCGAGACTAGTTTGATGCTTGTTGGATCAAACTGGTAAAGGTTTTATTTGGAGCCAAATGTTATCTCTAATAACTTGATGGTCGATAGACGGAAAATTTTATGGGAAATTATTATGTCACTTTCAACTCACATAAATGTCGAAAAAGGTATAATTTTTCTAATTTTTTCTTGTAAAACTTTTAACGTTGAGACTTGAACCTTGACCACTCTACACTTTCCTGATCAAGCTACAAAAGCACACATTCTATACTGCAATTTCTATTTGTATTTGATCATGATAGATTCAATTATACACACAGCAACACACTGTGATATTGATATTATTAGAAAGGAAATTTACAAGATTTGAGCTCACTCAACTTAGTTATAGGTCTCACTATTCTTTGCGCTTCTTCTGTGTAATATCTTACTCTTTCTTTTTGCCTTCCTTCCTCTCTTCCTAAGAAATATATTTCTCTTCCATTTTATTACATGGAAGAAAATATCTCATAACAATATTCAATAAACTCCAAATCTAACTTATAACAATCTCCCTAAATTGGCTAGATTGCCTTGTTACATAGGAATTTGATAACATCCCTCCTAACTACATATATTCCTTCTAGACTATGACTAAAATATAAAAAATTGGATGGATTAGGGAACCCAACTTTCCCTTGGTAAACAAATTAGGGAATAAAATCCCTTAGCTAATAAGTTTTGACCCAAATAGGTCAAGAATTATCTTGGCTAGATGCTCTTACATCAAACTCCTGGGGAAGAAAAGAGATGTTCAACAACTTCTCAACACTTGTGCCATACTTGGATAATATATGTTGTTGTCATACATGTAGCATGTTCTACTGGTTGGTATTTCCATTTAACTAGATATTGAAGATATTCTTTACCTCTAGTTTCCTTCACTACTTTTTGACCCAATATTACTTCAACTTCTTTCTAAGTTGTTTCTTCCACTTGTTGGTCAAATATTCATAACTTATAGGTGAATCCATTTTAATATTGTCTATTTCCTTAAAGGGGTACATGTCTACTACATTGAAAATTGGCGATATACCAATTTCCTTAGGGAGTTCTAATTCATAAGCATTAGAATAAAATTTCCTCAAAATTTTACATGGACCAGTTTTCTTGAGCTTAAGCTTGTTGTATTTCCCTATAGGAAACTTTTACTTTCTTAGGTATGCCATTACCAAGTAACTAACTTCAAAGTAAAACTATCTTCTCTTCATGTTTTCTCTCTATTTGTACTTGCTATTGTTGCTTGATATTTTATTGCAGTACTCTTGCATGGTCACTGCAAAATATTCACCATCTACAGTCTTGAGCTTCTACTTTCCCAAATTTCTTAGTTTATATACTCCCATGGGGTGCATTCCATACAATATTTGGAATGAAATCATCCCTGTACTTATATTAGGTGAGTCATTATAATCAAACTTATCTTGAGTAAGTATTTGATCCTACTATTTGGGATGTTCATTCGACAAGACTCTTCAAAATGTTTCCTAAACTTTCATTCACCACCTTTGTCTTTCCATTTATTTATGGGTAGTAATTTGAAATAAAGTTCAAAATAGTGCTCAGTTTTGTCCACGTGGTTTTCCAAAACTAGTCTACAAATCTTATATCCCTATCGAATACAATGCTTTCAGGAAACCCACGTAATCTTATAATTTCTTTAAAAAAGTATATTTGCAACACATGTTGCATCAATAGTTCTTATACAAGCAATAAAATGTTCCATCTTAGAAAAACTATCCATAGTAACAAAAATATAATTATTTTTCTCTTTGTGTTCGAGGTAATCCCAAAACAAAATCCATACTAATAAAGTCTTAAGACCTACTAGGAATTGGAAGTGGTTCGTACAATCCTATATTTTGGCTTCTCCCTTTTTGTTGTTGACATACTTTACATCTTTCCACAAACCCTTTTACATTAATTCGCATTCCTAGCCAAAAATTGACAAAATTTGATACAACAAAGGTTTTATTAGCTCTAAAGTGTCTTCCTAATCCTCCACTATGCTTCTCCTTTATTAAGTTGTCCCTCATGTAACATCTAGGTACACAAAGTGCATTGTCCTTAAACAGCTAACCTTCCTAAATCATATATCTTTACCATGAAGTTTTATTCATCCTAACTGGGTTTTCACATGCTTCTTTGAAGTCTGCATCACTCTTTTGTATTTCCTTGAGTTCATCAAATCCCAATATATTGATTTGAAGCTCCTATAGAATTAATTTAATTCTACTTAAGCATCAACTACTTTATTTGAAGACCCACGGCATGTTTAATCACAAAAGTACAATTCTACAGAAATTCTACCCATTTGGCATGTATTTGATTAAACTTTGGTTGGTTATTTATGAACTGTATAGGCTGATTATCAATAACTTAAATAAACTCTTTGGGCATGAGGTCACTCCTCCACTTTTTCAAGGCTTGAACCATAGCATAAAATTCTGCCATAAGAAGAATATTTTTGCTTTGCTTCATTCAAAATTTCACTGAAGTAAGTAATTAGTTTCCCTTCTTGGCTCAAAACAACTCCAATAATAGATCCATTTACATTCGTTTCAACGTAAAAAATATTTATTGAAATGTGGTAGGGTTAAAACTGGCTACTCAGTGATCTTTTTCTTTAGCAATTTAAAATTTATATCAACTACGATAGTCCATGTAAAAGGTTGTTTACTTTCCTTAATAGTTTCTACAATAGAAGCACAAATATTTTTAAAGTTCTTAATAAATTTTATGTGTAAGTTTGCAAGACCATGGAAGATGCTTACCTGTTGGAGGGAAATGTTCCCCTAGGGCTTTTTGGGTTGAAAGCCTAGCAGACTGAAAGTTGTCTATTCAAAGAAGCACACATTCACACAGGCATTATGCTATTATAAGAAAATTCTATTGTAAAGGGTACGTACCTTAGGTCCTACGTTTGAGAAGACCTTTAGGGTTCAAACCCTTCTTGGAGTTCCCTTCTTCTCTTTTGCCCTACAAAATAACCAATTCAAAGAACACAACAGTATATGGATAAAAAACTTATAAAGAAACCATCTTCATGTTATAAATAAAGGTAGTTAGTTATGAAATCCAAATAACCATTTACATATGAATTCTAAACATGACTATCATTAACATAAAGAAGATTCATTTCGGGAACCAAGACATGTGTTTCTTTTATTATAGACAAATAAAGTACATAAAAAGGAATATTTTCCCCTGAGTCACCTTTAGCAAGCTCCAAGCAAAGCTTCCTTCCGGATCTGTTCCAGCCTCAAGCCTTTAACAAACTCCTTCCATGACTCTCTCCATGATGTCATAAATGGTGGATGAACATCAACACACAAGGAAACAAAGGTTTCCTGGACAAATGGGGGAAGTGCAGAAGGCACAAGGGACTTCAGACCTGTTCAGGGGAAAAATCTCAGCATAATAACCTTTCTCTCTCTTCTCTCCTCCTTTAGGCCTTCCCTTTGAGGTCTTTTTATACCTCTCCCAAAGTAGTTTTTTAGTTGGGAGTTGGTTGGGAACAGTTGGGCCACGGGCACTAACAGGTGATCAGCAGGTAAAACCCGCGATCTCCGCCTGAAAATAAGGAATTTTGTATTTTTTTAAGTGTTTTAATACATATACACGGGTTGGATATACACAGACCCGCGTATACACGCGTTTAACTCAAGGCAATGTCGCGTATAAGGGATAAAACACTATTTTTTTAAATTTTAGGACCAGGTCTGGAAGGAGGGGTTGCCCTAGGCCATGAGTACAGCATCACAAACCACAAGAGTGAGATTTGGAGCTATAACAGATGCCCCCTAATATATGAGGTCATAAGGGGTAGATGATGGCCGAAATATATTATGCGAGTACATGGAAAGGAAGTTTATCAAAAACCGAGGATGACTTCACCAGAATTGAGCCTACCAAGCCACCAAAGGAGATCAGAAAGAAACACTGTCTGAGGCGGGCATACCCATGCTCAGAAAAAGTAAAGCATGTCTGCATATCAAGTACAAGGGGATCCACTAAGTATACAAGTATAAATGACTGAAAGATACATAATGGATCATCTTATCATAATAAACAAGTACATGTCTGAATATCACATATAAGACTGTCAATGATGCTGAAAGATACAACGGATCACTGATATCAAAGACTGATCCCAAAAGGTACCAACTGAACATGATGGAATAGGATGGTACTACACTGCAAACTCAGGTGCCAGCATATAGAATGTCGCCATGACTGACTGCAACATATAAAGGGAAGTGGTATCAACTAGCAGCAACAGGAGCAACTGTCAAGTGAACCAATGAATGCTGATACAACCTGAGGTCTTCACCGACCGCCGTGGTACATTTCTACACCGTGGGAATAAATGATCTGAAGTCGACCATGTGAGAAATCGTTTGATTACCAGTCATTGATGTATACCATTAACAAACGCGAGACTACTCACCGATAATGATAATGAGCGTCAAGGTACCCAGTACAATCTAACAAGTGTGAATAGATGAGCTGGAGTCGAACACCTGTAAGAATCTATCGATCAGGAGACAATGATGATTTCCCACTGTCGATAGCGAAGGATCTGCCACTAATGACTGTAAACCCCAAGGTACTGCCAAATGGACTCTAGATCTTTGCCCCAGAGCAATAAGTCAAAGTCGATAGGGAAAGATCCGCTAGAAGGAAGGCATTAAGGCATCCTTCATCAATCTAGAGTGAGTGTAACGCGCAGGCCAATAATGTGGAAGGAATCGGACGAAAAAGATGTAGTAACCCAACCGAAGTACGTTTCCGGCGTACACAATATGTGGCTAGCGCACTACAGAAACCCTCTGAACCAACCAATAATGAAAGCTGACACAGAGACGAGGTATCCACCAATAGGGTCAAATGGAAACCAAGGTACTGCACGAATCTCAATGTGTGATAATGTAAGTTGATGTCAAACACAAGGGAAACCACTCAGTCAAAGACCCATGATACTGATCGATGCTGAGCACAAGGTGACCTATCAATAATTAAAATAGGGCCAGGGTGCGGCTCTAGCCCTGTCCTCAAAGCAAGGTGTCGTCGTCGATAAGGACAAGACCCGCTAGCAAGAAGTCAATGGGGACCTTCTCAAACCGGCATGAGTAAAGGACCAATATAACTGATGTGATGATAGACATGACACTGACAAGGCCGACTAAAAAATGAGTCAAGGGACACCGCAGAGAGGCCGACTCAGGCTAACTTCCCTTGAACAAAAGCACGACTCAATGTGATTATGTGGCAACATATGATGACTCTGTATAAGTTCGCCATGCAGGAGGCGCGAACGAACCCTCCATATGATTGGAAGAGATAACCAATCGGGGGAGAACTGACTCAATAACAAGGTTATGGCGTACCTAAGTCAAACTAAATCCCACCCATGCGGAGGAGACTTTGTTTTGAGTGCTTTGTTCAAGGGCAACACGACTAACTCTAGCTGCCAACAATAAATGGAAATACTGTCCCATTCCCGCTCTTTTTGGAATATTTATTTTTTTTGTCTTTTTCTGTTAAGCCGGAAAAAGAATAAAAGAATGCTATGGTACAGTCGAAAGAACGAGTGTCGGTGAAACAGATGATCTAGTTCCTGGGAAAGGAACATTCCTATGCTCAATGCAAGGAGGTGAAAACTGGTCAGTGACACTCAAAGGTATGTTCTTTCCACGGGTCAAGGTGTGTCAAGCTGCAAAAGTCAAAGATATGCAAGGTTGATTTTGCAGACGTCATGGTCAAAAGTTGGCTTAAACACGAGTCCAAGTGAAGCCGGCTCTAGGCCAAAAGGTGCAAGTGGTCAACATGCAATGCAGTAGTACAACTCAACACAAAGGAGCCTCTAGGGTATAAGGCCAGAACAAAGCGGAGAAGCTAAGAGGAATGAGTCTGCAACGCATAAGTCATGGCGGGACTACAAAGGACTCCCGAGCCTACTCAATGGAGCAGCATGGGCAACAAATGTCAGTGAGGTGCTAACTACGATGCCCATGTAAAGGATGGTTCTACCATCGTGTCATGATTTAAAGAATCGGCGAGTGAAGATAGCTTACGAACCATAACACGATGGGATCGACCCTATGGCAGATGTATCGGCAAATAGAGGCTAGTATGCATAATGCAACAGAAAAATTGTGTCCCTAACCTATATGCCAATGAGAAAACGATACCTGCCATGACGGGTCAGCAGTCATGGAACCGTCCCGAAACTGAAAAACGTCCAAAATGTCCTGAAAAACAAACCATTCTCGACATTCCAAGCTCCCAAGTTAAAAGTCACATGAGGCCAAACAAAATAAAATTTTGAAAAAATTTTGCATTTTCAAAACTTATAAAAAGCATTTTGGACTCACCATTTTTACCATTTGAGTTTGAGAGCAAAGGATTTGGAGCAAAAGGAGCAAACTTCCCACAGCCAGATTCAACCATTCAAATTCGTCAAAAACCTCCAGGTAACTCTTATACTTAGCTTGCAATTGATTGTGACAGGTTTTAAGATTTTTGATTGATGTTTCACCGTTGAACTTTTGTCAAAAATTTCTCCGCGGCGTATACGCGGGTTGGTAATATTGAACCCGCATACACGCGGGCCCTATACGCGACTGTGTGCACAGGGACCCGCGTATACGCCGCGAACCATTTTTAAACAAAAACTAACGGTTTTAAATCGATTTTTTCTTAGGATACCTATCAGGTGGCGTGAAAGAGAGCACGCAGCGGTAGATAATGAAGTTATGAACAGTCCTGAAGCATTAGATGCCCTACGGGGATGCGGTTTGCTTAAATTTTTCAAATTACCAAATATGAAAGCGAACACGCGTCTGCTTGAGATGCTCATCGATTATTGGGACATCGAGGATGAAGCCTTTATGATCGATCAGATTCCGCTCAGGGTAGAAGTGGAGGATATCTATTTTATCACGGGCCTTTCCCGAAGGGGAGAGGTAGTACATTCCCGGGGCAGGACACGGAGTAGCCTCACGATAGAGGACTATGTACAGATATACTGCCCGAGACATCCCAAGAAGGTTAGGAGCCAGATTTCTATCACACATGTGGCGAGTTTGTCACTTAGGATAATCCTGTTCACCATAGCTCGAGTGAATGGATCATCCTCTCTGCATCAGGCGTCACGTGTCATCATGAGAGTGGCAGTTGACTGTCTCACTACTATGTTCGACTGGTGTACTCCTCTCCTGGCCAACATGAAGAGCCATCTCACTTCTATCAGGAGGGGACAGACCAAGAACTTTGGATATGGGACTATCCTATGTACTTTCTTTTTCAAGAAGGTTCCCGCACTCCGCCCCAGGGTAGCAGTTTCCATCAGCACCCCACGCGATCCACGCATGGGCCGGTGGGTCGATCTGATGAAACTTCTGGGGGGTGGGGAGGTCCCAAGGACTGCCTTCAACGATGATTTCTTCACCTGGTGGGATCAGCAGATCATCGCCATGGATGACTACCCCTATGCTAGGCCGGATTTCCGAGGAGATCCTGATCTAGTGTTACCACCAAACGCAGCATGGGGCGAGATTGGTAAGAATTTTTTGATTTTATGATTTTTTTGGATTTTTAAAATATAATGATGCATTTTGAAAAATATTTTTGATGAGATTCAAATGAATGATATGATGATCATGTTCTAGATATTGGGCCGGTACGACCAAATGGGTTCCCACGGCATGGACGGCGTGGCCGAGGAGCCGAAGAGGCGGCTGCTGATACAGAACGGACTCTAAACAACGTCCAGCGACACTTGGCGAGGTTGAGCTGCCGAGTCCCGATGGCCGCCATAGAGGACCTTCCTGAGGATATGCAGCGTCATGTGGTTGGCATGCCACGTGACTGGGTTCGCACTTTTCGGCGTGTGGCCACTGCGATAGTTACATACTTAGATGCTCATCCTGAGCCGAGGCATTAGATATGCCGAACATGATTATGGGCATTTGAGTCCCAAATTTTGTATATTTTTGGACACACATATGTACCTTCGAGACGCTTTATGACATATATATATATATATATATATATATCTATATATATATATATATATACAGTTTGACTTTTTGATGCTTGATTTTATTATGATGAATGATTGATGTGCTAGTCTAATGCCTGATTAGCGATAGAATCAGCTAACCAATTATGAGATCTTGGAATGTGCAAATAATTAATATAAGTAAATGATCTTTGCAACAACCTCAACCTTAAATATTGGCGATATAAAGATGGATCCCATACCCGATAAATGTTATTTAATTGAGACACTATCAATTGAGAATCAAGATACACTACCAACGAGTCGATCCCATGAGAGATTGCCTCGAATAATAAATTAATAACGGCAGTATACTCGGCCATATTCTTTGAAGCGGGACCAATACACACGCCTCTTGATGCCATCAATTGACCAGTTGGATAATAGAGTACCCAAGCTGCAGAAGCGAGATTCCGAGTGTGCCGACTAGCACCATCGGCGAACCCAAAATAGACTAAATCATCCATCAACACCTGCCACAGCAGACCAAAAAGTGCTAATATCAGAAAACTCTCGACGATATATGTACAAATATACATAAAGTACAAAGAAGCCATTACCTGGCCAAAACTAAGCAAAGTACTTCTTTAAGTAGAGCCCATTTCGGGGCTCCGCCAGCTTGTTTCCCTCAAAATCGATTAACTCATACGACCCTTTTTCTAAAACTCGTTTAATAATGAAAGGATCGTACCACATAGGCTTAAATTTGCCTGCCCCCAAGGTGTCTTTATCTTGGTCATAGACCACGACAAGGTCACCTTCAGAAAAGACTCGAGGACGGACAAATTTATCATACTGCGTTTTAACCCTTTTCTTATGAGCCTCATTCATCGTAGTGACATCTCGACGCTGCTCATCGAGATGTTCCAAGTGAAGTAGGTGCTCTTCGAGACTCGAAGTCTCTGGAAGGAGCTCAACAGCCAATTTAAGAGATGGAATTTCACATTTGACCGGAAAGATAGATTCTATCCCATAAACCAACTGAAAAGGTGTAAAACCAGTAGCCGTTTTCACGGAGGTTCGGTATGCCCAAAGAGCCGAATACAACATAACGTGCCAATTGGACCGATTTTTATCGATTGTCCGTTGGAGTATCGTCTTAAGAGTTTTAATGACTGCCTCGACCTATCCATTGGCCTGAGGATAATAAGGAGACGAGTGCTCCTGCCGGAAACCTAATTTGAGAGCCAATTCGGACATCAGTTGATTATGAAAATGACTGCCATGGTCAGTGACAATCTCTCTTGGGATACCGAATCTTGAGATAACCTGATTGAAAAGAAACAATGTTGCCATGTCACTATCGTTCTTATAAGTAGGCATGGCCTCAGCCCACTTCGTAAAGTAGTCTACGGCCACGATAATGTACCTGTGATTTGCCGCTGAAGGCGGATTACAAGTTGTAAAGTCAATGCCCCACTTAGTAAAGGGACCGATGGTGACAACGGGAAAAAGAGGAGCTGGATGCGCGCGCATCTTCTGAGTAAAAATTTGACAAGGGTGACAGCGTTTGACCACTTCCACACAGTCTTTAAAGACTGTAGGCCAAAAGTAGCCGGCACGTAAGATGTGCTGGGCTGTAGCAAGCCCTGATAGATGACCACCACAAGCTCCACTGTGGCAGTCATTGAGCACTGACTCTGCTTCCTCTAAGGTTAAACAACGCCGAAGGATTGAATCAACCCCTCGACGGTATAATGTGTCACCGATGATAACATAGTTTTTAGCCAGGTGACGTAATTTTCAACGTTCATCCATGGAGAAAGTAGAGGGAAACTTCGAAGTCTGGAGATAGACAATGATATCTCCATACCAAGGGTCGAGTGAAGAGATGAGGAATGAATGTTCGTCGGGAAACCTTTCCTCATAAACAGTATCCTCTCCACAAGGTAGCTCAGAAATTAGCTACGAGAAAACCATGGATTTCTTAGACTTGGCAGACAAGAACTTGAGATCGAATTCTTGTAAAATGACTATCCATTGATTATATTTGCCCCCAATCACTCGCCTACTGAGGACAAATTGAAATGGATTGACTGCCGCTAAGATAAAAGCTTTGTGTAGCAGGATATAATGACAGAGCCGCTGGATAGCATGGACAGCTGCCAAGGCCAACTTCTCAACCAGAGAATAGTGAAGTTCAGGACCTATTAAGCCTCTGCTCAAATAATAAATCACATGCTCAGTGAGAGCATCATCTTCCTGAACGAGAACCATACCAATGGTTGATTCTGCTGTCGCGAGATATAAAGGGAAGTCTCTACCATAATCCGGTGGACTCAAAAGCGGTTTTCAAAGCATCAAACGACCGCTGCGCACAGTCGTCCCACACAAATGGAACTCCTTTCCGTAGCAAACGCATGAACCCTTTAGTGATCTCGGCATAGTTTGCTATAAACCGTCTTAAGAAATTAGCCTTCCCTTGAAGACTTTAAAGTTGTCGGATCGAGGACGGGGGAGGCAACTGAACTATTGCCTCAACCTTGAAGGGATCAACCCGAATCCCTTCATTGGACACGATGAACCCTAACAACCGACCGGACGTAACCGCGAAAACGCACTTGTTGGGATTCAACCGGATTTTATAAAAACGACATCACTCGAAAACCAATCGAAGATGACTAGGGTGATCAGTTCTCTTTCGAGAACGAGCAGCGAGATCATCCAAGTATTCCTCGATGACATGTTTGATGTTGTGGAAAGCATATGACATGGCCCGCTGAAAAGTGGCTCCAGCATTTTTAAGACCAAAAGGCATCTTTCTATATGCAAAGGTACCCCAGGGACATATAAAGGCTGTCTTATGTTGATCTTCAGGATGGATAGAAATTTGATTATAACCCGAAAAACCATCCATGAAGGAAAAAATCTCATTACCCGCACACTCGTCAATAATCTGATCAATGAATGGCGTGGGGTAATTATCTTTCGGACAAGCTTTGTTTAGGTCCCTAAAATCGATGCATACTCGGATTGTTCCTTGCTTTTTATCCACAGGGACTGGATTAGAAACCCAATTAGTAAGAGGAACAGGGTATATGAAACCCGCCTTTAGCAGCTTCTCAACTTCAGCTTTGATAGTTGCTGCTTTACTAGGGTTAACCGGCCGAAGCCTTTGACAAACCGGTTTGGTGTTCTCATACGTCTTGATCTCATGCTGAACTATAGAAGGATCAATGCCAGGAATTTCCTCATAAGACCAAGCAAATACATCTCGAAATTCCTTAAATAGGTCGGTGTAAATTTGAATTTCTTCAGGGGAACACTCAATTCCGATGAAGAGATTCTCGATGACGTTAGGGTTCCTAGAGATGTTTATAGGTATCGTTTTTGAAATTACCGACATATTACCTTCGGCACGAATGTGTGCTGGAGCCAAAGGATTTGACACCGTACAAACATCACTAGTAAAGAGCTCGGAGAATATAGATTCTACTTCCTGCAATGGAGGAAGAAAGTACGAACGATGGTGTAAGTCTTCCGAAGGTTGATCTATACCCATCATTGCTTCGAGGATTGCTTCTTCAGAAGGTAAAACCGTATCTAAGCAGTCCAAGGCAGAGGTAGAATCAAGGCTCCAAGCTGGAGCCACATCACCATCTAACTCCTCTTCGGAAAAAGGAGCAGAGTGGTTGTCTGCAGAGTCTACGATAGACTGATATCTAAGCTCAGCTGCAAATATAGGGAATTCCATTCGATTTACTTGTCCTTCAACTAATGTGGTCGTAGGTGAAGGCAAGGTCCAAGGGTCTGAAAAATAACGAGTTCGGAAGAACTCTTCTCGAGAGGACTCCTTAGATGATGAAATAGCATTGATTTTAGCGAAAGGAGAGGGAAGATCAAAGGTACCCATTAATGAGGAATACATTCCCACTCCTAAATTCTCAGTAGGCGGGCGAGGGTTATCCATTAAAGGAACAGTAGATTTAGAGCTTGCTTGAGGATCGACTGGACAATAATCCATTTGATCAACCTTAACGATTTTCCCCTCATGAGGAAAGCAAATGACACGAAACAAAGTCGAAACAACAGCGTCCATTTCGTATACCCAGTTCCTTCCTAATAGGAGATTATAGTCTAGGTTAGCATCTATGACCTCTACTTCAATATTGACGACCTTCCCTCCAACATATATAGGAAAGGTCGTGATAATCCCATGCGGCTTATGAGAATGACCATCAAATGCAGTCAAGACGATGGGTGAAGGAATAGCCGAAGGTGATCCAATAGCCTTCCAACAAGACATCGACATGATGCACGTGGAAGCTCCTTCATCTATAACGGTACAAAAAATATTAATTTTCTGGTATGTAGACTTTATTTGGAAAGCCATATGATGACGGAGTCGCTTTTTGACATTTAACGTGTCAAAAGTGAGCACTAAAGAATTAGCTGGATCGACTGCTCCAATCACGGAAAGTAAAGCACTTCTCTGAGCCGGACACGACTGGAGAACCTCTAAAGCGAACATGGCACACGGACTCTGAGCCAGATCCTCCATAATGGAGTAATTCTGGGTGGCCCTAGCATTAGGATTAATCGTCGCGCGTTTAGCAGAACCTTTCGGTATCCGTGGTATAGTCTCAACAGGGGGTCGCTCAATATGAAGGTCAGTACTTCCGGGAAAAGTCTTGTCCTTGGAAGTTTCGGCTTCACCATAATCACGTGACCGAGTAGCCACATGGACGTTAGAACCCATCATGAAAACATTCGATGATTTTTCCCCTTCCTGGTTGCCCCCTACGGAGGTTCCATGGTTTGAACTCGCGCCAGCAAGAAGTTGCTGCCCTTGGGGAAACGGGTTAGTTAACACAGCTTGAGAACTAGAAGTCCCTTGTTGTCCTAACAAGCGCTGAGCGTCTTCAATCTTAGGGTAGAGATGAGTTAAGTGGTCTCCACTGCACAACTTGCATGGAAACTTGACTTTCTTTCTCAACTCATTTCTACCACCACCAGCGTTGTTGCCAGATTTATTTGCATCAGGCTTCCCATCCTAGGTCTTTTTCTTACCTCGTCCTTTCTTTTTCCCATTGGAATTTTGATTTCCTTTGGGGTTATCAGATTGGATGGCATTAATTGAAGAAGTTTGGGAAGCCGGGGGATTAGACGATGTGACTTGGTTTTTAGAAGCAGTTTGTAAGGACAACTGCTGCAATTGATTCAACAAGTTCACGGTAGTTGTGTCTACTGACCCGACGATACCATCCACGTGCGGACCTGGCTTCGACTTAGCTACGTCAACCTTAGACCCAGGAGCATCTGGCAAGTATTTTTGTAGGATCCCAGAATATGAGTAGATCAATTCTAATTGTTGGGCCCTAAAAATGGCTTGCTCCTCAGAATAGACCCCAGACATGGAGACATCCTTGGAGATCTCGGGTTGTAAAGATTTCAAAAACCACTCGAGACTGTACTCCGGATGGATTTCAGCTTTAATGAGCCTCTTTCTCTGTCTCCATTCCTGAATGTGGTCAGAAATGTGAGTTGCCTTATCCTGACGAAAAGTGGCCAAAAGTTCATTTTCGGCATCATAGCGGACAGGCAACTGGAAATGAATCAAGAAAATATTGCTAAGTCAGCGAAAGATGTGAAGCTGCCCCCTGGCAACTCTATATACCATTTGGCCGCATTACCAGTCAAGGTGCGCTGAAAGAGTCTCAACCTAATCGAGTCATCGATAAGGGATTTAGATGAGCACCACAAATGGAATGTGGTTACATGGTCGCCTGGGTCTTCACCGCTCTTCCCTTTGAATTTTGGAATGTCCGAAGGGAGTTTGGTTGGGACCGGATGCCAGGCCGGATTGTATTTGATTGGGTCATTTGTTAACTTAGTGAGATCTGGCAAATTCAACGTTGCCAGAAATGGAAGCCTTGGAGGAACTTGGGGATTCCACCCAGACTGGGCAAAACTCCCAAAGTTCTGAAAAGATTGTCCTGGGTTTTGGAAGGCACTAGGCTGCCCGAAGTAACCCGTAGAACCGGTTGAACCAAAAGGCAAGCCTTGTGATCCAGCAAAATTTCGGAGTTTGACCAACTCCGGCCGCAAAACCTCCATAACCAGCAAAGTTTCCTCCTAAAGGATTATAAGGATTTGATAACCCCTGATAAGGATTCCAAGCGAAGGCTAGGGGAGGAATACTTTGAAACGAACTAACCATGGAGTACGGCCTATTCCCTTGTTGGCCGATAAACGGATTCCCAGTTCCCGCGCCACTAACCCCAGGGTTATTCCAACCTTGGAAATGATTGCTGCTTTGTCCTACAGAAGAAAAAGGCATGGATCCTATCGTCGGGTTGGAATGTGGTATATGACCACTTCCGAAAGGAAAAACCTTGAATGAATCTGACCCGCCCATCATGGACGTAGCGGCACTAAACGGAACCGATGGAATACCCTGTGAGTGGGTGCCAAATGGGAAGAATCCAGTACCAAAAGCATTGGTTTGGGCATTTCCGCTCGTGGACGAAATGGAGGTAGACCCAACAAAAGATGTGCTAGCAAAAGATCCAAACAAGGAAGCAGAGGAGATGGAAATCATTCCTCCTCCTTGCCCCGATGTTGGAGTTTGCATAGTCGTAGCACTTGCAGAAGCCATGCTTCCAGTAGTGGTCATCGATGGTAAGCGCGTAGCATAACCTGGACTTGACGGTCTATGCGTCAGAGTCCCAACGTATTGCAATACGTTCAGATGACTAGATGGCAGTGGAGAATTCAGAGCCACTAACGACTCTGAGAGTTCTTCTACCTCTATGCTATTCTCCGCTTGAAAGAGAACTCGAGAAAGGACTAGAGTGTCCCTCTCTTGTTCAGAAGTGTCAGGCCTTGCTTGAGCACTAATGCCCCTGAGAGGAGGATCAATCCCCGATGCGTCAACCGGCGTGGGACGGAACCCACCGGTAGTATTACCTCTGCGCCTTCTAGGAGAAGGCTCTAAACTTGGTGGTGAAATACCACTAAGTCTTCGAGACCGTCTGGGAGATCGGTCAGCCACTTTGAATTTTTTGTTATGATCTAACTAAAGACTCAAAAAATTGAAAGCTAGGCCAACTAAGAGCACAGATCACACACTATAAAGTCCCTAAAGATAACAGCCAGTCAAACAACTTCCAAGTATTTCCGCTCCGGGTGATTAAGACCGAACACCAAAATACAAGAAAGTGAAATTAAGGGGCCTTCCAAAGATAGTCTGGGATGATGAGGGCTCAGTCCTATCAGCGAAGGTATAAGAGGAAGTTACGCTGACCTCCTAACAACAGCCTGTTCCGGTGCAAGCCCCCAAGCTTCGCAAGGGTGCCCTCCAGTAGTACTGTCGAGAGTAATGCAATGTTGACCTCAAGTGCCACGAGATTCCCCTCCGCAGCCATCTGTGTAGATCCCTAGGAGTAGCAACTATGGATACCAACTCATCGCAGAAGCCAGGCGGAACAGTCATGAGGTAAGTTCGGACAAGTAGGAGAGGGGGTATCTCTCTTCCCTGTCTTCATAGACCCTCGTGCTTAACTCCCAGATCCGGAGCTTCCCTGGTTTTCCTAACGCTATTGGATTTTCTCTCGTTTTTCAGACTCCTATGTTTGACGTTTATATGGTCTTGGAGAGTTAACTCTCCACTCGCCTAATCCAAGGCCCTAAAATCCTAAACTTGTTGGTGTAACTGACTAAAACAAAAAGTTCTAGTGAATTTTAGTTAGCACTTGATTTTAAAATAGGCTGTTCTTTAAGTCACAAGGTAACGGAAGTGAAACTAGTGGTGTTTTTTGACGCAAAAGAAATTAATAAAAACTTAACTACATGCACATGCACTTTTTCGTTTTTCGATGAAGAGCAATTTCTATAGGGTTCAGAGGAGCTTCTAATAAAGCAAATTTTTCTTTTCTTTTCGTTAATTCACGCTTCACACTCACAAAAGTTAACAACTCTATGTATGCCTAAAAAGGTATGCAAATCTATCCTAATGCAACAAATATATGCGGATGCAAGATTTAAAACTACTCTAAAAACAAAAAATGAAAGTTGCTTGCTTATCAATCTTTATCTTGCCACTTAAAATGTCTAGATGGAATATGAGATGCTACAATTCATTTCGTCTAAACACTAAAAACAAGTTCTAAGACAAACATAAAGCGCTTTCACTCACTAAAAGGAAACCAAATGAAAACCAAGTTCAAGAAAGCAAAAACTAAGTTTTTCAAAAGATTTTCTTCAAAAGCAACAACAAAAGAGTCTTTTCAAAAAATGCTCTCAACAACACTGAAACTTATGATTGAAGAATAGGCAATCAAACACTTTTGCAAGTTGACACCACACAACGGATGAAAACTCAACAAAAATAAATGTGTTAGAAAGTGCTCTTAATAATCAAAAGCAGCAATGAAAGCTTTGGCAATAAAAACCAAAAAGATCAAAAAGACCAATTCCAAGAAAGTGTCAATCAACAACTTTTCATGAAACAAAGAAGTGGATGGTCACAAAAAGCGGTTTTTGTCAAGCAAACAAAAATCCACCAAAAGCAAGGTTAACACAAAGATTGAGATCAATCTTCCTACCTTGATGAATCAGAGCAGCCAAGATTCTTAGCAAGAAATCTTGTGTGCTTTAGCAAAAAACGATTACGCTTGCAATCAACAAAAAACAAGACCAATACTTCTTATAATCAGAGAGAATTCGGAACAAGATGCTCGTTGTAAAAGAAATAACTGATACTGGAAAATGACTGTTTCAGATTGACTCAAACTACCAGACAGACCTTCAGAGACAAAAAGATTTACAAATCTTGAAAATTGCAAGATATATGCGACTGTACTTATGTACAGAATGCGTGTATACGCTACTGTAACTAAGGAAACCTGTGTATATGCGGGTTCACTTAAAGCAACATGCGTACATACGCCTCTGTAACTAAGAAAAACAGTGTATATAAAAGGTTTCAAGAAAAATAAAAAACAAACTGAAGAAACTGGCAAAACTTAAAGTTCAAAAACAGACCAGACAACAATAGCAAACAAACAGGCAGCTGAGCCCTGATTGGCTTGAAAAACACCCAAAATAGGAACAACAAGAGTGTTGTCCCCAGTGGAGTCGCCAATTCTGTTGGAGGAAAATGTTCCCCTAGGGATTTTTGGGTTGAAACCCTAGCAGACTGAAAGTTGTCTATTCAAAGAAGCACACATTCACACAGCCATTATGCTATTATAAGCAAATTCTATTGTAAAGGGTACGTACCTTAGGTCCTACGTTTGAGAATACCTTTAGGGTTCAAACCCTTCTTGGAGTTCCCTTCTTCTCTTTTGTCCTGCAAAACAACCAATTCAAAGAACACAGCAGTATATGGACAAAAAACTTATAAAGAAACCATCTTCATGTTATAAATAAAGGTAGTTAGTTATGAAATCCAAATAACCATTTACATATGAATTCTAAACATGACTATCATTAACATAAATAAGATTCATTTCGGGAACCAAGACATGTGTTTCTTTTATTATAGACAAATAAAGTACATAGAAAGGAATATTTTCGCTTGAGTCACCTTCAGCAGGCTCCAAGAAAAGCTTCCTTCCGGATCCGTTCCAGCCTCGAGCCTTTAACAAACTCCTTCCATGACTCTCTCCATGATGTCATAAATGGTGGATGAACATCAACACACAAGGAAACAAAGGTTTCCTGGACAAATGGGGGAAGTGCAGAAGGCACAAGGGACTTCAAACCTGGTCAGGGGAAAAATCTCAGCATAATAACCTTTCTCTCTCTTCTCTCCTCCTTTAGGCCTTCCCTTTGAGGTCTTTTATACCTCTCCCAAAGTAGTTTTTTAGTTGGGAGTTGGTTGGGAACAGTTGGGCCACGGGCACTAACAGGTGATCAGCAGGAAAAACCCGCGATCTCCGCCCGAAAATAAGGAATTTTATATTTTTTCAAGTGTTTTAATACATATACGCGGGTTGGATATACACAGACTCGCATATACATGCGTTCAACTCAGGGCAATGTCACGTATAAAGGATAAAACACTGTTTTTTAAATTTTAGGACCAGGTCTGGAAGGAGGGGTTGCCCTAGGCCATGAGTACAGCATCACAAACCACAAGAGTGAGATTTGGAGCAATAACAGATCCATTTACATTCGTTTCAACGTAAAAAATATTTATTGAAATGTGGTAGGGTTAAAACTGGCTACTCAGTGATCTTTTGCTTTAGCAATTTAAAATTTATATCAACTACGATAGTCCATGTAAAAGGTTGTTTACTTTCCTTAATAGTTTCTACAATAGAAGCACAAATATTTTTAAAGTTCTTAATAAATTTTATGTATAAGATTGCAAGACCATGGAAGATTCTTACCTCAAAAATATTCCTTGGAATAAGCTAATTAATAATTGCCTTCATTTTTTCCAGATCCATCTTCATCCCACCTTCAGAAATTACAAAGCGTAAATATACCAACTCTTTCTTCATGAAAATACATTTCTTTATATTTATCAACAATTTATCATTTTCCAAGGTGCTCAAAACTAACCTAAGAAGCCTAAAGTGTTCTTCCTTTGTCTAACTATACACCAAAATATCATCTAGATACACAATATCAAATCTTCCAGTGAACTCCTTCAAAACTTTATTCATTATCCTCATAAAATTACTAGGGGGATTAGTGAGACCAAAGGGCATCACTAATCATTCATATTGTCCGTGATTTAATTTTAATTTTGTCTTCATTTTATCCCCTCCTATAATTCAGATCTAGTGGCACCCACTTTTCAAATTAATTTTAGAGAAGCATTTAGCACCACTCATACAATTAGTTAAGTCATCAAAGTGAGGAAGTGAAAATATATACTTGATTTGATCTTTTCGATGGCCTTGAATCAGTGCACATTGTCCATCCGCCATCCTTATTCGAACTAAGCACTATTGGCATAGCACAGGGACTTAAAATTTATTTGATAAGCCCCTTGTCCAATAACTCCTGAACTTGCCTCTTTACTTCCTCATTTTCCTCTGGAGTCATTCTATATGTTTCTTTGATTGGAAGACTTGATCTTGAAATCAAGCCTATGTGATGCCTAATACTTCTAATTTGAGGTAAACTATTTGGAAACTCATCAACAATTATATATAAAACTCACCCAACATACTTCTAATTTCTTCAGGTAAATAATCTAGACTTGTGCTTGTAAGGATTACCTAGGGCTTCCCAATCAAAGAAAAATGTACCTCATTTTTCTTAATCTCTTGCAATAGTTCTATCCCACTTATCAACAATATACTTGGACTAGCTTCATCTTTGGCTTGTTCATCTAGCTAAGGAAGTTATGTTTTTTACCATCTTTCTGAAGAGTATATGTGTTTATTCTACCATCATGGATAACTTTTATATCATATTTCCATGGCCTTACCAAAAAAACATGGCAATAATCCATTGGCATCACATCACATACAATCTCAGCTTTGTATCTCCCAATATGAAATTCTACTTTACATTGTCCATTAACTAAAACTTAATGGCATTTTTGCAACCATGATACCTTGTAAGGATTAAGATGTGTTGTCATTTCAAATCCAGCTTTTCTACCATTTCAATGGAAATTAAATTTTCAGTGTTACCACTATCAATTACAACTTTATATCACTTACCTTTATATTTACACACATCCCTAAAGAAACTCTTCCTCTATGTTGGTTCTGTAACTTTCTTCTCTGACTTCATCATTCACTATGGATATAAAGCATTGTGGTTAGGGGACAGAACGCGATCCTAGCCGACAAGACTAAATGATGGAGAAAACAACGGGAAACCAAATTATTGAGATGGGTTGACAAGATGTGATCGGGAAAAATGGTAGTCTGGTGTCAGTTGTCGATAACAACATCGGCATCAAATTGAATGAAGTTGTGGTCTACAAATGAAGATGAGAACGACGAATGGAGTAATTGTTGGTCAATGCAGAGGAACGTCGAATGGGTCGATGGAAGGGAATGAGATGGCAGGAATATATGCACAGGCTGACAGTGGTACAGAAAAATAGGGGATGTGATGGAAGAACAATGGCACAACACACAAGTGGTGGAAGGTGTTAGACGATAATGTCAGGATGTCAGGGGCATGACATAGGGACACAAGAGAGAAAGGAACAGACCAGGTAGAGGCTAGAAAAAGGAACAGATATGGTCAAAATCTTGGTCGGGCAGTGGAAGGAGAAAAAAAAAAGGGACAGCGAGAATGTGTGATGATGTATGAGGCGAAACAGCCAAGAATCGTAATGGAACTAATACCATATGGAGCACAAACAAATATAAATCTGCAATTGAGATATATATATATATATATATATAACTGATTGATGATGTTACATAGAAGTGGCCCTTGGCTTATATACTATCTCAGGTGCCTCCTCGTGAAAGGGCATGATCTTTTGATTGTGCCCTTTTGCCTAATTAATCTATAATTACAAAATTATTAATTATTTTACATAATGAACACATACAAGAATAATCGAAGGGAAATTTAATGAGGCTTATCTACTATGCTTTCTTTATTTTCTTTCACTATTCCTTAATATACTTATGCTCCTATAAGTGGGAATAAATTTATATGTAATGAGCAAACAAACATAGGTAAAGTTATAATATGTCTTTTATTAAAGATAACCATTCATTTATGTTTAATGTGGTGAATCGACCACCCTAGGCCATGTACAAAAAATGAACACTATGTTGTAACTTCTTCACATAAAATTTTCTTTGAAAGCATAAAAAAGAATATTAAACCTTGAGATCAAAGGGATTAGTAATACATCCAATTCCATTAAAACTAATTAGTTAAAAAAACTAAAAAGGTAATTATATCAATCTCACCCAAAAAGTTAAGGGTGGAACATCATAATAATGAAAAATATTATAACAAAAAAATCATAAACAATGAAAAAACTCCCTCAAATTTCAACCTTTAAACCCCAAATAGTTAAAAGATAAGTATTAAGCTCACAATAAAAGGGTTATGGATAAAAAATTTTCAACTCTTCATATTATTTTTACCTTTCATTGCAAGTATGAATAATTATGAAAATCAATATGAAAAACACCAATTTGAAAACATGTGTTTTGCATTTTAGTTTAAAAAAATAAATAATACTGTTTACTATTAAAATTAGGTAAGTGTAACATATAATATATTCCCAAGAAGTGTGTTTTCTGCATTTTCTTACTTTTTCATTTTTAATTATAAATATTATTTTTTTAAATTTAATGCAGGGTTCGGTCCATTAATAAGGTAAACAAAATCGGCCTGGAGTGTGCCGTAAAACTGCTTCTGCTCGGCTAAGAGCTCGTCTTCCTCGGACGTAAGGAAACAGGTTAACGGCCGAAGACCCAGAGGCATCTGGCAAGAGTGAAAGCCTGCTCCCTTACAGACCACCAGCGGGTTATTCCAGGTGGCGTGGTTTTCCTTGATAACAGTGATGAGTCAAACCGACATTCGCGGATAGCAGCCAAAAATGGTTGTCCTCGCTGTTGGTTTGACACCTGAATTTGCTAGATTTTGCCACCTTCAAAAAAACAAAAAACAAAAAAACAAAAACAGAAACAGATACAGAAACAAAATTATAACCAAATAAATATATATATATATCAAAATTCAATAAATTAATTTAAAATTTTGATAAATTTTCTTCTTATTTAAATAAATTCCAAACCAAACAAAATCAATAAAAACAAAATTAAACACATAAAATAACATAAAAATCAAACTAAACGAACAAAATAACATAAAAATCAAACTATTTCTAAACTGAAATTCAATTTTTTTTAACCTAAATAAAATCTATATATTAGGAATTTTATCTAAATCCTTCATTTAATCTCAGCTCCACGACTCTAGTGAAACCTTACTGACACTCCGAAGCAAGGAAACCAACAATGTTTATAAAATTTGTTCATATTTCAAGTATTTCATAAAACTTTTTATACATTTTTAAAATTTTAAATATTGATTTTGGTTTATATAGACTAAAGATATTTTTATTATCATCTATACAAATATTCAAACTTTCTAAGACATTGGATATATTATAAAAATATTTAACATTTTTTTATCACATATATAAAAAAAATTATTATTTCAATAGCTAAGAATATAACTATATATGTTTTTTTAAAATATGTGTTTCTTTCTTAAAAATTATTGGTTCAAATTATAAATTATAAGGTATATATATTTTCATAATTTCAATGATAAAATCAATGTGAAACAAAAATCTCTTATCTCACAAACAAAGAGATCTCTTTACCTAAGTTTAGTGTTTTAGTGTTTAATTTAATTGTAATCTTAAAAAAATATAATTCCAATTATATATATATATATATATAGCTTTGAGTGACTACATCTTCATCATGTCCAATATATCACCCTGATCGGGGCAGTGAATTGAACCAGTGGCTTCACATCAATAAATGCCTAAACAAAGCACCCGATTGTTGAGAAACGACAACAAGAAATTCCAGTTTAATTTGTCCTTGAATTAAACTAAGAATTAAAATCGAATTCTATTCTCATAGCAACTTGCAAATAATTATTTAAGTTTAATTGACTTAATTAGCTTAGGAATTTCAAGTTAGAAGTCTTTTTATAGTCATGTATATGATCTCCCTAAATTTTAGGGGTCCATGATGAGTTTATTTGAGTTGTAAATAGATAACTCAGTTTGACTGAGTTATAGATAGTTAAACCAGTTCTAACTATTTGAGGAACTATTAGAGGATTAGTAGTGAGTTGGTGCACTAGTACATCCTCGGGTGCTACTCTAGTTAACTGAAGATTCCCTCATGAGAAACTCATGCATGTCAGTTCATAGAAAGACCCAGTTGAGACTAGAGTGCAGGGACAATGTACTATCAGTTGCAAAATGATCTGAGTTGTAGAGATCATGCATGCAATCAGAAGAGGACCTAGATTTGGATTGCACAGTTATGGAGGAAGGATTTCCCAATTAAATATGGGCTAATCCTCATAGGAACAATGCAAGGAAATAGGGACTTGGCAGGCAGCAGAATTGGCCAAGTGTTGGCTATAGTGAGCTTGTGAGGCAAAGAGTTGATCATACTTGTGCAAGAATTGTTCTAGTGAGAACAAGCTTTGTATTATCACTCAGGTTTCTAATTAATGCAATAGATAGTCGAGGTTTTGAGAAGTGGCTTTCCCCAGAGAAATTATTGTGTTATGTTCCATTGATTATCTTCCTCTTGTCGATTATTGTTTTCATCGATCTATTGGTTTCTGTTTTTCCCCAAGGAAAAATCGTAACTTTTCATTAATTTTGAAAAATTACATATAGTAGATGCCATTGGCATATGCATAATTGTTGGTCGTAGCCATTCAAGTAGTGTTCAAAAATAATAAGTTATGGCCGAGGCCATTCCAAAAAGAGTTGTACATAGATCACCTCGCAGGGTGTGCTCGATATGTCTAGTAACAAAAATAAAAACATAAATATATACATAAGTCAGCACTGTGTGCATCAGCTGAAAATAAACAAGAATTAGGGCTTCTCCGCCCTAGGAGATGCCCTATAAATGTAGGGACGGTGGTATTATTGATATAGTTCTTCACCATTCTGTTCCGGTATCATCCATAGGCCTCTGAGATGTCTCGTAGCATCCTTGGATAGTTTGTCAGCAGTCGTGTTACGTTCCCTGTAAATACGTTGATAGGTAATAGAGTTAAATTGTGCCTTGAAGTCCTTAATTTCATCCAAGATGTTTCTGAGTGAATTTGCATGACAATTATTTATGTTATTGAACCAATTTATCATGATTTTGGAGTCACCAAAGATTTGTAATTTATTGCATGAACGAGCCAATGAAAAATGCAAAAGATGCCTGAGGGTGATCAATTCGGCATAATTGTTTGTTCCCTCTCCCAAACCCAGTTGAATTTTGTAGTGATGTTGATCAGTTAGATGGAGTATAATTCCACCTCCACGCCCCTGTGCTTGAGCGGCACCATCGAAATATGCCCACGGAATGGTGGGATCAATCGACTCAGTGGAAATATTGCGATTTGTAGGTGTGTGTGTCTCATCTGGGATCTCATGAAAGGCAACAATGATTTTTGTTGTAGCATGTGGCCATCTGGCCTCTGTTTATTTGAATATGATTCCATTCCTAATCAACCAGATTATCCAGCAGACAAGGAGGGGAAGGCAATGAAATTTTGAGTCATTGTTCGTAGCAGTCCAGTGATCTGAAGCCTCAGGTATCATTTTTCCCTGCCAACAGCCAGATTTGGAAAGCAAGTTTAATACTTGCAGCCATATCTAAGCACACATCGGGCAGTGGAGGAACAAATGATCGTTTGTCTCCTCAGCCTGTTTACATAACACACACCAATGTGGACCGAAGTGGGATCGATGCATGAGGTTTTCTCCAGCTGGGGTTTTATTTCTAAGCATGTTCCACATGAATAATTTCATTCTCGGTGGTGGTTTAAGCTTCCAAATATTTCCCCACCGGTCTAGAAGTGTAAGTGCTCTGCGCGTTGAGAGTAGGATGGGATATCCAATTTTATGAGAGTATACACCATGCTCATCCGGAGTCTAGATAAGTTCATCGGGCCTTCTTTGATGTGCACATGGGCTTCTTTCAGGGCAATAATATACCCTTCCCAAATCTGCTGCCAATGTTTAGAGATGCCCAAGTGCAAAGCTGATAACCTGGCCTGTTCAAAGATGGAGTTGTTCTCCAAATCAGCAACCTACAAATTACTTTGATATTCCTCTGATTGAGAAACAAAATGAGGTTTGGACATAATTGATACATGTCCCCCCCTCCCATCCATGGGTCCATGCCTATGCGAGCCAATGAACCATCATTTATTCTCCAAGCTAGACCCTCTCTAATAGAAGGCAAGGTATTTAATATTTCTTTCCAGACCATAGATATCCTAGATCGAGGCCAGGAGGGTAGTCGAATCCAATCCAAGAGGTGATGAGGCCAAATATATTTGTGGTAGGAGACTTCAATCCAGAGGTTTTGTGATGTGAGCAGGATCCATCCCATCTTGGCAGCAAGAGCATGTGCAAAGATTGTTAAGTCCTTTAGTCCCCAACCACCCCATTTGTTGGGGAGGGAAATGTGTTTCCATCCCACCCAAGCAAAGGGTTTTCCCTCTTTATACCCGTTTCAAAGGAATCTGTAACAAATCTTTTGAATTCGGGTGAGGATTCCTTTAGGAATCCAAGCCAATGACATCCAATAGACTGGGGTAGCCTCCAATACTAATTTGATGAGGACTAACCGGCAAGCTTTGGAGCAGAATCTGTGGTTCCAATTTTGTAAGTGTTTTTTAATTTTAACCACAAGCTAGATCCAATCAACTATTCTGTAGCAATGTGGCTTGATCTAGAACCCTAGGTACTTGAGTCCATCCTCTAGATGATGGCTCTGAAAAGGAAATTTCTGTTGTGCATACCTTGTTTCTGAAGGATATGCATTGGAAAGGGTGATGGTAGACTTAGAGTGATTAGCTTACATGCTAGTAGCCAAGGCAAATAGGGTGAGAATTTCATGGAAAGTAGATGAGTTCCTGATGCTTCCATTTACGAAGATGAGAACATCATCTACGAAAAGTAGATGAGTGAGGTAACAGATGTTGTAGATTTTAAGCCCTTGTAGTTGCCCTTCCCACTTGGCCAAAGTAATGAGTCTGTTGAGCCCTTCCATGACAATCAAAAAGAGAAGCGGGGAGAGAGGGCATCCTTGCCGAAGACCTCTCTCAGTATGGAAGAAATGTGATGCAGAACCATTTATGAGAACGTTGAAGGTGGCCGAGGTTATACAACACATAATCCAATCGATGAAGGGGGGAGGGAATCCCAGGTGGGTGAGGATCATCTTAATGTAGAGCCAATTGACCCAGTCAAAAGCTTTAGCAAGGTCAATTTTGAGAATAGCCCCTTTTATTTTTTTTGTTTTAAGGGAGTGAAGGGCTTCCTGAGTTGTGCCAATAGCTTCATGGATTTGTCTATTCTGGAGGAAAGAGAATTTCTCAGGGGAGATGTGGTAGGATAGGATGGGCCTGAGCTAATTAGCAATAATCTTGGCAATGATTTTATATAGACAATTACAAAGGGAAATAGGCTGAAATTCATTGAAGGATGAAGGAGAGTCAGATTTTGGGATCAGGGCTATGAAAGTGGTGTTGATGGCCTCATACATATGCCCAGAAGTCCTACATTCCTCCACCACCTTGAGCAGGTCTTGACCAATGATCTCATAAAAGGCAAGGTAGAATTCAATTGTCCAGTTGTCCGGCCTTGGACTCTTATCTTTTTTGAACCATTTCAGGGTAATTTCTAGTTCCGCCTGAGTGACAGGGGAAGTGAGATCCTCGGCCATTTCTAGGTCCACAAATCTGGGGAAGTGTCCCACAATTCTGACAATTTCAGTAAGAGAGGCACCAGGAGGAGCCTTGTAGAGTTTTCAAAAATGGGAATTCCCAAGGCGGGAGAGCTGATTATAGGTTGTTGTCGTGCCCCCATCCTCCATGGGCATATTCCAAATAGTATTGTTGACTTTCCTTCCCTTGGAAAAATTTTGAAAGAACTTGGTGTTCTCATCTCCTGCTTTTAGCTAGACAACGCAGCGCCGAAGTCACCATGTTTCTTCCCTCTCCCTCAGAATTTTTGATCGCTGATTTTCCAAATTGATGAGATGAGTCTTTGCCTCAGCTGAAGTAAAACCCCATCCTTGGTCATCCAGAAGAGTGGCCAATGTCTGTTCAATATCTCCAAGGGTTTGGTCATCCCTCTTTTTTTTATCCTTAGCCCAATTAATGGATAGACTCTTGAGTTTAGTGAGATTGGTGCAAAAGCCTTCCACCAGAGTTCTCCCCGAAGTAGGAGGATTTGATTGCCAAAAATTAGAGACCAGTTGAATATATGAGGGGTCTGATAGCCAAGTGGAGTTGAATTTATAAGGTGCCCTTGGTTTCTGAGAGGGGCCAATGATCTCCATAAAAATGGGGGAATGGTCCGATAATCCTCCTGAAACAACCCATTGTCTGTATAAGGAAAGTCTTTGAACCAGAGTGTCCTTTATGAGGAAGCGATCCAATCTCCTGATCAGAGCTGCCTCACCAATTCTTCAATTTTGCTAGGTGGGGAGGGGTTTTACCATGGGGATATTCGTCAAATGATGTTGTTCAAGTAGCATCTCCATAGCCCCCGAGAGCGGATCCACCTGAGCATTTGTCCCCCATGATTCCCCATATCTAATGGAGAAATTTATGTCACGCCCAAAATGAGGTTATCAGAATTTGTGAGGGATAGATTAAGGAGATGGTTCCAGAAGGCCTCTCTATTTGTGCCTGGGCCATATACATTAACCATCCAAAGATCCATGCCCAAATCTATTGAGAATATATCCATTCCAATAAAACCAGCTCCACCCCAGGAGGTCTTGAGGTTAATAGTACGGGGGTTATATCCCAGGGCCAGTACTCCAAATCACCCTATGACATCAAGGGATTGAAAGATCCACCTAGCCTTTAGGGAGCGAAGAATACGGGAGGTGAGGTCATCCTCGCCCAATGTTTCTTGTAGGAAGATAATGTCTACACTCTCACATTCAAACAGTGGTCTGAGAGCTAGCTTTTTGGGTGAACTAGCCAGACCCCTGCAATTAAAAGAGATCCAGTTCATGGGGGAGATTTTAGGAGGTTGTTCAAAGCTCTAAGTACCAAGTCAAGTGATGATTGTCTACCCGAAGCCACTTCCGCTCTGGCTAATAGGATGGATTTACATAAATGGGATTTACGACCTCTGATGGATTTGGGAGGGAAAGAAGAAGGGTCAGTCCCAACCCAGAGGATACAGAGCAGGCTGCAGAGAGGGGGAGGCGGGGTCTGAGATTGTAAGGGTGGGGGGGACCCAGGAGGGAAGAAGATAATTCGGCAGAAGAGGGAGGAATCTTAGGAGGGAAGGATGGAGGAGTGGTCGAGAGGACCGACTGATGAGAGACGATGGGACAGGGGATGGTGGTGGAGGTGTAATCCTAAGTTGATGCAGATGCAGAGTGCATATGCAATGCAGAACATGCAGGAGAAAAAGAAAAAACAGAGTCAGGGAGAGGACGAGTGCTGGAGGAGTGAGCCGCCTCAACAGTAGCCCTTCATCAGGTCATCGGTAGGGAGGGAGTACAAGGAGCACTCGAAGTTAGCAATTGAATAGTAGACCCCTTCCTATTCATCAATGAAGTAGTCGAAGGAGTCGGGCCAAGAGCAGATGCAAGAGCCCTAGCAGCCTCACCTAATGGTATCCTAGGAGAGTCTGAGTCCTTTCGCACCAATGGGAATTCCTTGTAGAGGTGCCCAACTTTGTGGCACCTGCGGCATCTGAATGGGACTCCTTCATAGTCCAAGATTTGGATCCTGGTGAAATTCTTCCATTGCAAGGTGATTTTCTCCTCTAATCCCTCTCTCGTATCAAGATGGACCAATATGCGAGCCAGAGACCTATTCCTGGATTGGATATAGGACCTATCGTAGTCCAAATAGGTACCCAGTGCATTCCCAATAAGAAAAAACACATCCTCGGAGGGGAGTCCTGGGAACCTAACCCATAATGGTCCAGCCCCAATATGTTCTCTTTCAAGGTCGAAAAGCGGGCTCCATCACTTCAGCATGACCAGGGCCATTTCGATGTGCCAATATTTGGCAAGTGCCCAGTTGGTGTATTCCTCCTACAAAAAATAGAGTGCAAACCAACCGTGCACCAATGTCTGTACTTCCAGAAGATATTTGAAAATGTTGCCCCAAATCGCCTTGACCCAGAGGCTAAGCTGCTCCGTGGAATAAACATGTCCTCGAACCCTACCCACCAGAACCTTACCAACCGTAGTGACAACTTCTCCCATGTTCAAACCTTCCCCAAATTTTAGGGTGAGGTCCTTACCCGAGGCCTTCACACACTTTATCTTCCGCTTGCCCGATCTAGGTGTAGTCGGGTGGTCTTGCAGAGGGTCTGGAGAGCCCTAATTCTCTTGGTGATTCTACGCAAAGTGTCGGACCTTAATGACTGGGGTCTCGAAGCATCCAGATGGGGTGGTGGTGGAAGTCATCGCAGTAGAGGTAGAAGGGGCTAAAGGCTCAGGCAGGGTCTGCTCAGGCACAATGGAGTGATCGACTCCAGATGAGGGCACGAAGGGTGGAGAGCACAATAGATCCCTGGAAGGTGAGGGTTCGAAGGGAGGGGATGACAAAGAACAATCATTGAGTAGGTGGAGGGTCTTCGGCGAGAGCGGAGGGCAGACAAGCTCCGAGGAATCAATGGAGAGGGCGACGAAGGAGAGGCCAGATGTAGATGGTCCAGAGAGAGTAACGACAGGAGGAGAGATGGATAAGAGAGGATCAGTCAGTGCACAGTGAGCAGAAAAAACTGGCGTAGGGTTAGGGCTATGAAAAATAGGGATATTGGGGTTAGGGTCGGTGGAATAATCCACCTCCTCTAGATCCATATCCTCCATGATGCAGCAGGCCCGATGAAAATGGATGGAAGTTATGACAACAGGAAGCACGGAGGGTAGCCAATAGGTGACGGAGAGTGATAGCACGTCTGCAGTGATTGAGCAGTTACAACAGAAATGGGGCAGCGTTAACCGTAACCTTTGCTCGAAACGACTGCCAGAGATAGGGTTAGGGTTTCCATTCCTGCAATAGCCCGCTCTCCCGCTCCACAGTGCATCAATCCACCTGTTATCTCAAAATCAAGCCCTGGAAGGCTGCAAACCAGGAAGACTTCAAGTAACTGTTTCAAACCAATCTTTTGACTAAGGCTTAGCCTCCTTAGCCTAAGAGGGCTCTCTCAAAGGGTTATTGATTTTGACTATTAATAAGATGGCTAACTCTTATGGAATAACATTAACAAATATGAAGGCTGGACAAACATTACATAAGTTCCCATTGGGCCTATGGAGTCAATCATACTTCAGTAAACAATGATACTGCTTTTACATAGAAGTCAGGGCATTTAGCATTTAGATGCTCAGAACACAACTCATAGAAAACCACAGTTTACAAATACACACAGGAAATCAGAGCACAATCAGTGAATTCTGAGTGATTATGCATTTATACAACTGTAAAAAACATGAAGGAAAGAATAAAATCACCATTCTGAACATGGAAATCCTTTATGAATCCTGAGAAGAAAAGCAGCTAACTTATATTACTGAACTCTGTCTTTACATAAGCCAAAACAATACTCTGTTTTATAAAATATCCAACCCTCATTACATAGATGTTTCAGCTATATATAGAATCCTTATTCTAACTACTTCGAGCTTCCTCCTCCAGCATGAGGGGAACTCGATAACTGCCTCTAATGACACCTAT
Organism: Pinus tabuliformis; assembly: GCA_031772625.1. Taxonomy (NCBI): domain Eukaryota; kingdom Viridiplantae; phylum Streptophyta; class Pinopsida; order Pinales; family Pinaceae; genus Pinus; species Pinus tabuliformis. The sequence continues at coordinate 237,257,255 of CM062806.1, read as the reverse complement.
TAGCTATTGAACTAACTAATAAATACAATAAGGAACTGGCTGTAGTGTTTAAGAGTTCTAAATTAACTATGACTCTAACTCCATTTTCCATGCATAATGACTTCTTCTTATTCTCTGACACCTGGTCCTCTTTCGACTTGGCTGAGCTGGATGTTTAATACTCCATAGTGATCTTGAACGCTGAACCTTTCAACTGCTCAGAAGTATTAGGAGATTTCCCTTACTTCTCGGCTCCAGTTTTCCTCAAAATGCTCGAATGTACCAAGCATGTTTCTAGCCTTTAATAACCCATAATATGGAACACTGCCACGTTCTGGATGTGTTGTGAGTTGCATCGATTGACATGTGTGCAAGCAAAAGGTCCTTGTATGCAAAAGATTTGCTACCTCTTGAACGGTGACAACGGGGATACCACAGAACTTTAAAAATGGGTTGAAATATGCCACCTTTTTAAATCCTCCACCTGTCTTGTTTTGATTGGCTATTGTCGTTCCCGCTGATATCTTGTATACCCTTTTGGCGTTTCCTTTTCAAAATTTCCACTCAAAATACAAAACTGCCTGTTCTTTGTTAAAATCATCACCTTCAGCAGTTTCGTAGCGCGCTACGAAACTGCTGAATTATTTAAACAGCTTGCCTTTGGCCCGAGATTTTATATCACCCAAACATTTGATTGCCAAAATCTCCCTTCAATTTTTCATATGTGTAGCAGGGATGTATATTTTTCAGAGCAATAAGATCTAAGCAAAATTGACAAAATTTGGAACTAAACCCTTTTTGTAAAGAGAATTATTTAGCAGGTACCTGGCCTAACTGTGCCTTCAGGTCTTCAATTTTCTTCTTCATGGCTCTATTCCTGGCTCTTAGGTGCGTATTTATCTTTCTAATGTACTTGGCCTCTTTGATGGCTGGTACTGTCCATGTATGAAACTGTGCATGGCCATCAACTACTGAATTCAATTGATTTTCAAAGGTTTCAGTCCCTTTCCACAGAGCTTTCCGATAATTGGCATACACGGCTGCATGTTCTCTAGCAGCTTTCCTCAATTTAGCAATCTCATATTTAGCTGCCTCTAACTGGTTCTTTATGGCTGTTATATTATCTCCTTGTGACGTGGTGACTGTTCTGCTTGCCTCTTTTTGCCTAACTTTCTCGGTTTCCTCTGTTTTTGACATTGCTTCCTTTACTTGCTTCCTTGTAATGGGTCTTCTGGGTTTGAACATAAATCCTTCACCTGGCTCATCGAATTTAAGCCTTTTTGAGGCTTTAGACTTCTTGGTACCTTCTTGCGGTGACTGTGTCAAATCAATATGAACTGGTTCACACTGTTCAAATTCAATGGCCTGTAATAAATCACTCAAACTTGCCTTAGACACTGGGCTCTCATCAACAACTATGGCTTTACCCTTTTCTTTGTTTATCTGGCTTCTTGTCCTTACTCTTGAAACTGCTTCAGCTCTACTTGTTTCAGGAACAGTCTTCTTATCATGAGTTTTTTCCTTTGTTGATTGCTGAGGTTGATCCTGAATGATTAGTGGCTTCACTGGTTTGCTTAGCTGTGTCTTGGTTTGCTTTTTAGCTCTTGCTTCCTTTTGGAGCTCAACTATTGTTAATTCTCTGGCTGGTTGTGGTGTAAGGCTAGTCTTGCTTTGAAATCCAGCCATGAAAATAAACGAATTCCAGTCTCTGCCTATCTTTTGGAGGCCATCTAACACTAGCAACTTGATCAAACCATGATGAAACAAAGAGGTTTCACAGTCCTCTTTCCTCAGCTGCACTTTATCACACATTTTACTCAAACTGCAAAACAAATAAAAAGGAATGTCTATGGAGATTTTTCCCGTGAAATGCAAGAGCAGTTTGAAATGATAAGAATAGACCTTATTGTACCTTCCTTCACAGGTCAAATATTTCTGTATACAGGTAAGAAGAAGAGCATAATGTTCCTTAACATAATTTCTGGGCACTGCTTTTGTTAAATCCTCGTTTACATATGCCTCCTTCAAAAACTCCTTACAAGGATTCATATCAAACTTAAAATTTTTAAACCATTCTTCTCGTCCTCTTGGGATCTCTGTCACAGCAGAAATTGCTTCTGGAGAAACCTGTACTTCTAACATGGCTACCTTCAAATTTAACCCAATGAAATTAAGCGCAAATTCTTTGGTTACCTGCGCATGTCCTCCTTGTAGCTTTTCACAAAAGTTCCAGCACCCGGCATCTTTGAACGCTTTCTTCACACCTTCATCCCTCAGCGTTATGTCTAGGCCCTCAGGTTCAGTCCTCTGGCATTTACCGGATCTGTGCTCTTTCTTCTCCATTTCTTCTTCAAGATCTTCACGGACAAAGTCTAACAGCTCTGGTTGAAATGGTGCTTCAGCCTCGCTTGAAATCCGCCTCGCTTGAAAACAGCCTCGCTTGAAATCCAAATTCTTTGTCACTCATGCAGCACTTACGACTATCATTAAGTACATGCACGGTAAAATCCCTTGGGAATGATATTTCTGTGCATATTAACAGAGCTAGTGGTGGGATAGTGGCAAATGAGTGTTCAAACGTGATACGAGAGGTACAAAAACTGACATGAGTGGACACAACTGATGACTCGGATAACAGACTTGACCTTTCAGGAAAGATTCGCTGCAAAAAGCACGAATCCATGATTTCGCAGCGCTGTTAGTTTGAAATTCTAATAATTAGCTGCGAAACGGCCTAATCATGACACGCTGCGAAATTGCTAAACCATAATTGCGCTGCGAAACTGGCCAATGGGATTTACGCTGCGAAATCACTAAAAGACACGATGACTCGGACATGGATAAGACATGACTATGGAACAATGATGGATGAATTAGAACCAATGGGAGTCGAGTATGGTTTAAGTTAAGAACTTTAACACTCAAATCCTAAGTAAGAAAAAAAAAATGAAATCAACCTAACACAGACTTTTGCTATTGGACTAGGGCAGACGATTATATACATCAAATTTTTAGTTCTGAGTGATAACACCACCTTTGTTGTTTCCACAATTCACCTTTTCAAATTTTTCAAGTCATCTACTGGTTTCTGTTGTTTAAAGAGTAGATTAGATTATTGTCTTGTGTTTTAGTACATTACATGAGATGTGAATCTAGAGGAAAATCTACATGGTATCATAGCTGAAGATATTATACTAGAAGAGATTTCGAAGTTTTGAGTTTAGGATTACAGGTGAAATTCGAATTTGCAATACATTGTTCAGGATCGACATATGGCTTTCTACGATTTGTGGCTCGAGTATGCCTTGGAAGGTAGCTCGAATTATATAGTCTGGAAGGACAGGATGGAGGCAGTGTTGGAGGATAATGGCCTCAAGGAATTCATGGATCAAGAAATTCCTAAGCCACCAACATCAAATGCTAAAGATCTAGCCAAATGGAAGAAGTGTGTGGCAAATGCGAGGCGGATAATCCTTGAGGGAGTTCAAGACCACATTGTCTCGAGTCTCCATGGGAAGGAAACTCCGTATGCTATGTGGAAAGCATTGACTGACCCATTCCAGAACAACAATGACCATAGGAAGCTGGCACTGAAAGGAAAACTTTGAAAAATCGAGATGGAGAAAGGCGATACCATTCCAAAGTACTTGACCAAGTTCACTCACTGTTGTGATGAGCTTGGAAGTGTTGGAATAGCCACTGTGGAGGATGATATGGTGAACCTAGCTCTCCCAGGCCTTCCCAAGAGTTGGAATAGCTATCAGGAGTCTGTCAATGGTGTTATAGACATTTTTGTGCCTCGCGTCAAGGAGCAGGGAATGTCGATAATTACAGGGATCCTCAGTCCCTAAACATGTTGTTCTTACCCCTAAAAGAACAAGGTCATCAATCAACAGCACTTCCAATCAGTTCTCCACCTGAAAACACTTCAGAACAGGCTTATTTTGGATCATGTCAGCTGCTTAACTGAGCTTCTGGGTTCTATTGCAACTGTCCCACTCTGTACCTGCGCTGGAAGTCAAAAACAATGAAGTCTACCTGCGCTGGGCGAGATTGGCCAAGTGGCACAGTCATCCTGCAAGGTGTCAGTTTCCCAGGAAGCTTCCAAACTGACACTTGGGTCATGAGATTCGCCCTGTGATGAGTAAGAGGTACTTGATCACCATGTGTAAGCAAGGATCTCCAAGTGGACACAGGAACTGAAGATTAACTGAAGATGGAGAGGACACTAGTCAGCTATATGCCAGCCTCCAGCTGACTCATCCTTTCCTCTTCCCTCCTATATATAGAGCTCTTCTATGAGATCTAAAGAGGCTGGAATTTTGTATAAGCAAGGAGGTGCTGTTGGTATACTGCCAGGATTATTGGGTGATTGTTTTACTAGAGGTGAAGAAGAGAGTTTTTGCTGCCGAGGAGGTGCTGCTGGATTGGAGCCAACATCATTGGTTGTAACTTCCTCTGGAACCCTGTTACTTTCTATCAATAAAGTTTGCATGTTCTTTTATATACTTGTTTTACATAGATGCTTTTGTGTTTACATGTATATTTGATGCAACCTAATCCATGCTTCAGTTATGATTGCTTGTATCTCGTAGTTTGCTCCCTTTTGTTGTACAGATTCTGTGTGTAGCTGGATCGGCTTGGAGAGCAAAGAGCTGGGAACAGGATACAAAGCGAGAAGGACAAGGATCGACTAAGCGCAAGACACCAGGTTGGTTGACCCTCTTTCCATTCTCTCTGTGCTTTCATAAAGTGGAACATGAAAACTTTATCATTCAGTTGTTGCTAAAGACTGTCACCTTTAGAAAGGGTTAGTGTCATCCGCATCGGATACTTTTCCCCACAACAAACTTGGCGACTCCACTGGGGAGATCCTAGTATCTTGTTGTTGTAGGATTTTGCTATTCATTTCTTGAAGAAAGGAGTACCGAATCGAAAAGCTTTTGACTCTATCAAAAGCGAAGTAGAGGGTTTTGCTACTCTTGCTCCTTTGCTGAGCAAATTCAAGATTTAAAGAGCTAATCTACAGATGAATCCTTACTCTTTGTGATAGATCTTTATCCTCTTGATCATCCCTTAGCCTGTACTTAACCCATAGCATTTTATTTCAGTCAAAACAGTACATTTTTGAGCTTTTTATGACCCGGAATTCTTAGCAGACGTAACTCTCGTAAGTCAGTGCAGGCTGTCCACAGGCAGTCTGCATTACAGCGCAGGTGCTCCCTTCGGGAACTGCGCTGAGAGTCAAACTGGTAAACTAGTGCCTGCGTTGGTCCAGTTAGCCTTAGTCTAGCTCAGCTCTTCCTTTGTGTCTTGGCCCTGTTTGCACTTGTTTTTGGCTGATTGCTTGCTGGTTATTTTATTTGCTGTAGACCACTTCTCCTTGACATTATTCCGCCTCAGTTGTGTGATGAAATTGTAAACGTTCTTTCAGTATTTCTTGCTTTAGTTACAATTTCCCATTGTGAAAAGCGAACCTAGTAGCTGTGGCCTCTTAGATTGCGATCTTATGAGTTAATGTTATTACTGTTCATAGCTATTTAAGTTGGTTTGTTTTCACTTTATGGTTTGAATTCATATATTTTTGGTGTAAAACAAGTACCTGTAAAGCATCTTTTCATTTAGACAATACTTGTTTGTTTACGCTTCAAATTGAATTCGAAAGTCATACAACAGTTTTCCTTTTGTTAGCATCAACATTAAAGGAAAAGAAAAGAAATACATGCATCTTGCATTTGCATTTTTGATAAGTTTGGGTGTCTGATCTAGGAGAAAGTGCATTAGTTTGTGCTTTGTGCTCTGTGTGGAAAGATATTGTTTTTCTCTCCCCTCAGTAGTTAGGATTTTCAAAGCTAAAAGGATTGTGAAAGCTTGCTTATCATTTTAGCTGTATTTAGGAATTTGTACCAATACATCACGTGGTGAACCTGAAAGACAAACTGATAAAAAGATCAACTTAAAATATATTGAATGAATCTAAAAACGCATTGTAACATAACGCTCACAATAGAGGTCTAGGTAGAGACGTGTTCCGGCGTCGTTAAACGTAGTGACTGTCGATCTCTACGAAGGTGGGTGATTCCTCCTGAGGGATGATAGCACTAATACGGATTTGAGCTCCCGCGTACCGTCGCGTATATTGGGAGACCCCTATAGGCAATTATCCTTTATCCTTAGGAAGCCGTGTCGACCGCCCTACTGATCGCGATGCAGTGAACACAGCATTCACGAAGATCGACCACCCGTACCGTAAAACGTATTCTGTGGTTTCGCGAAAGGTTTGGCACACCCTCTGCCTAGATCTCCAGAGCAGTTTCTTTTGGCCCTTTTCAAACTCTATAACTGAAAAGGTCCAACCGAGCATTTGTCACTTCGGGCTCGTTAATACATCGAAGGCGACTAGAGTCATCTTTAGCTTTTTCTCGACTCTTAAAACATGAAAAAGCAAAGTTGTGTCTAAAAGCGTCTAATAAAATTCATTCAATACGGAAACATAATTCCCCTTTTTGTATTTTAGTTGATCAAGTAATCCGCAACCGTGGAGGAAAGTCAATTAAAACCCCGTCGTTCAGGGAGACTTGCGGGTCGACCATCTTTGTCTCCGAAACCGAAAGTAGTACGAGCAAAGCGATCTCGCTGGACCAGATCAAAATCTCCTCTTAAAGTTAGAACAGAAGTTCCAACAACATCTGAGATTCTGGTCACTCCCGATATTTCTGGAATCCCTGCCTCTATTGAAGAAGTTCAACGGCAACAGAAGGACAGTTGTACTGATCCTAGTCTGAAAACAAGTACTTGCATAACTGAACCAGTTCCATCTGAAACCGGTCCACAAAGTCTTGTTGTTCAAACAACTGTCGCTGTCGAAGCAACCCCTTCTTCGGCACCAGAAATCTTTTACGGACCTGACGGTCTGCCTCTTCCTCCTGGTCTGATTGCCATAGAGGAAATCGTAGAGGACCAGCAAGCAAATACTCCAATTCATTTTGGAGTAGGTACCACTCTTTTTCCTTCTGCATCAGAAGTTTGTCTATCGCCACTGGAAGTTCCTGAAGAATCGTTAGGAAGTTTATTGGATAGACTTAAAATGTCTGAACAACCGTCGACATCTAGAACTGTGCCAAACGACACAGCGACAGCAGAAGCTCCTGCTGCCATTCCAACGATGTTCGCCGGCATACCATCTGTCCCGACTAGTTCTCATCAACTAGGAGTCCACCCAGGGACTATTATGACAACTTGGTCTGTTCCAGTTTGCTCTTCCGGTATAATACCCGGTAATTCTTATATTGAAACTAGACAAATTGATCCCTTTAGGAATCATTTTGGGCCATCCAGTCCTCAAAGGCCATCTACACCCTTGAGCTCCGGATTGTTACCGTATGGGGGGCAATATGCCTTTTCACTTCCTCTTTCGGGAGGATACCCATACGGCAGTTTTCAACCGCATTCAGGTTTGACTGAAGTAACGACGAGTGGTTGGGTACCTATGTTACCCCAACAACCAAGAGTTGTATATTCTATGCAACCAAGTGTACCTATGTCTAGTATCCCGACGACGCCAGCAATTGTAACCGTGTCGCAAGTTCAATCGATGCCTGTTGTATGTCAACCCCAAGTTGTAATACAACAGCCAATTGACCCTGCAACACAACCACAATCGCCAACTGCCGGGACGACACAGATACGAACGGGGACCATAACCCCGCATCTTGGTCCGTCGGTTAGTGTCGCACAGCAAAACATGGCTTCGCAACCATGGATGGTGCAATACCAACAACCTCAGTTTCAACAGGTATACCAGGGATCTGAGCAACAGATCTTTGCGAATAGTGGGCAACCCTATATTCAGAACGGGTTAAACCAACCACTTTACAGTGGCCAAGCCCACCAACCATATCAGTCATATCAACATCAGTTGCAATATACTGGTATGCAAAGACCTACTGCTCAGGCGATTCCATCATACCCTGGGTACGCCTCGCCAAACCTGAATCAGCAGTTGCCATTCGTGGCAACCTTAGAATTACCAGATTTACATCGCTTGACGAACGATCCCATCGCCTATGCCCATTGGTGGCCAGCGATTCCTCACAAACTTCCTTCGGACATTCCTAAATTCAATGGAAATCCGGGCGAAGACCCGTCGAATCATGTAATGACATTCCATCTGTGGTGTTCGTCGAATACCTTGAATGATGATTCGATAAGGCTTCGCCTTTTCCACAGGACATTGACTGGTCCGGCGGCCAAATGGTATATTGAATTACCTAGAGCCTCTTTCGACAATTTTAGTTCTCTAGCCACGACTTTCTTAACACACTTTCAGTTACCTATAAGGTACGAAACTGGAACAGAGATCTTGACCAATTTCAAGCAGACAACGGCCACACATATATCTGATCATATACATGAGTGGCGTCGTCGGCGAAGAATGGTAAAAACCTATGTTCCGGATCAGCTATTAGCTGAGTGGTTTATAAAGTCGCTTCTGCCGGCAATTACAGAAGATGTGGCCAAGGGAGGTGTCGTAACAGAGGAGCAAGTTATTGCTCGTGCTCAATATTTGGACTTAGTGTATACTCAGTCGGGCACGCTCTATGATAAGATACCTGATGCCCCCAGACCAGAATTTTCAATCCCTCCTCCTCCCGGATCGAACAGTGACTCTCATGCCGGTGATGGCGTGATTGGAACTGCAAACGCTAAGTCGACAAGGGATTCGAATAAGAAAGCCCGTAAGACTTCGAATCAAAAAGCAAATCAAGAGATTCTTGCTTCGGAGGTAAACGCTGTATCTACGGATAAAGACAAAAACTCCAATCAACCAGGAAGCAAGAAGAAACAAAACAAAGGGAAGAAGAAGAATCAAGGTGGATCATCCCCTCAAAAAACTTCTTCAAACCCTCCTGGGAAAAAGAAACAATTTTATCCATGTCAAATATGTGATGAAAATCATTCGACAAAGGACTGTCCGTTCAAAGCTGAGTTAAAGAGGTTCCTAAAAAGTTCACGAACTTCAGCTGTGTTGACTGATCCGTTTCGCGCCCCAGGTCAAAATATGGTTGATAGTGGAAATGCTTCCCCGTCTCAAGTGCTTATGTTGTCGGTTTCTAAGCAAAGTGATGCTTTGATATCGACTAGGAATAAAGATTATGGGAATCCACCGGTGTCGAACGACAAAGGGAAAGATCAACCCAGTAGTTCGACAACAACTTCGACAGAAGTTGTACCTCCCCTCACGCATGAATTAACAATAAAGCCGCCTAAGGGAGTAGTCCACAAGTCGACATTCAACCCTCGTGCCAGAGCGGTGCAACACTATAATGTAGTGGAGGATTTGGCCCAATCGCCATCTGCTATGTCGACTCTTGAGGTACTACAAAATTGCCCATCCCAAAGGCAGGCATTGTTATCAGCAATTGGTGGAGTGGATCCTAAAGATTCAAATCTTGTATCCTTTGATCACAAAGGATATGATCCTCAGTTACCAACGCAATTAGCTTTCCTTATTCAAGTGAAAGCACTCAACAAAACTGTTCATAGAACGATTATTGATGAGGGTGCATCGACATGTATCATGTCGATGAATTGCTGGAAAACTCTTGGGTCTCCAACATTGTCGCGATCTTCGACGACATTGAAAGCATTTGACGGTAGGTCGTACACTCCGTACGGTATCCTAAATAACTTTAAGGTTGAACTAGGAGGAAAAACAGTGGAGATTGATGTTGAAGTCATTGATGGCAATCTTGACTATAACATTCTACTGGGAAGACCATGGATATATGCCATGGCAGCTGTAGTGTCGACATATTTTAGGAAGATCGCATTCTCGTTTGAAGGAGGGATTACGATCGTCGACCAACAGAACTTCCTCCCTAATGGTTCACAAGTTACTGGAAGCATTCCCCTGATCCATGGGAGCGACCATTCGATAAAAGATATAGGAGTAGGCTTGCTAAAAGATCCCACGATGATGGGAACTTTCGCGTTGCCACCTCCTTTCCATGAAGGGAATATCCCGTTTGTAGCAACATGCAACATGATATCTTCATCTAAGGTCGCAGAAGACAAAGTCGTCATGGATCATCAAGTGGTTTTGCCACCTAGCCCTATTGAAATATTGTAGCAATCAATGTTTCAGGCATGGGAGGCGAGCCCGAATGAACGCTCGTCAAGCGTTTGGGTAGATAGGTCCGAAGAATATGGTACCCCATTAGATCCATGGTCAAAAGTTCATGGGACTGACGAAGGAATCTTACAATCAATGATGATTGAGGGGACACCATGGAATGATAACCACCATCGTTCCCTTCTTCCAGAGTGTGAAGAAGAAACTCATCACGACCTATACCACCCTTCAGTGTTTGAATTCCTAACAAATACTGTAAATACGGTGGATTCAGAGAGAAACCTATCCAATATTGAAGAGACTGTAGCCATAAACATCTCGACAAAATCTGATGTTGTTGAGAACATTCATGTCGGCAAAAGTTGTTCCCCTTCAGAACTGGAAATATATAGTGCTCTCTTTCGCGAATTTAGAGATGTCTTTGCATGGTCATATGATGAAATGCCAGGCATTGACTCGAGCATAGTTGAACATGAAATTAAAATGTATCCTGATGTCAAACCAGTAAGACAACGGCTTCGGCAGGTACATCCGAAGAAATCCGCTGCCATTAAGGCGGAAGTTGAAAAACTCCTCCATGCTGGATTCATCTACCCGGTTCCTCTAACCGATTGGGTATCGAATATTGTCCCTGTTATGAAAAAACAAGGGACGATAAGAGTGTGCGTCGACTATAGGGATGTAAACAAAGCTTGTCCGAAGGACAACTAACCTACACCTTTCATCGACCAGATAATTGATGAATGCGCCGGATGTGAAATCTTTTCCTTTATGGATGGATTTTCCGGGTATAATCAAATAAATATCCGCCCACAGGACCAGTCTAAGACTGCATTCATCTGTCCGTGGGGTACATTCGCTTATCGAAAATTACCCTTTGGTTTAAAGAACGCAGGGGCGACGTTTCAGAGGGCAATGAATTATGCCTTTCATGACATCAAGAACATTGTTCAACCTTATCTCGACGATCTTCCGGCTCATTCGCGGAAGCAGACTGATCATCCGCGGCATTTGAGAGCGATATTTCTACGTTGCCGACATTATAAGATAAGACTCAATCCACATAAATGTGTGTTTTGCGTCGGCTCTGGTCGCCTACTTGGATTTGTGGTTTCTAAGGACGGGATTCGTCTCGACCCCTGTAAGGTTCAGGCAATCATTAATTTGCCTCCACCTTCAAATTTGCTTCAGATTCAGAAACTCCAAGGGAAAGCAAACTTTCTGAGGAGGTTCATTCCTAATTATGCAGAACTTGCCAAGGGTTATACTCGTCTTTTGAAAAAGGATGTACCTTTTGTCTGGGACCAGGTTGCGCAAGCTTCCTTTGACGCTCTGAAAGATTGTCTAGTAAGAGCATCATTAATGTACGCCCCGGACTATCAAAGAGATTTTAACCTGTATCTTGCTGCAGCAGATACGACCATTGCGATGGTCTTAGTGCAAGAAGTCGATGGAATAGAACATCCTATTTATTATTTAAGTAAAAACTTAAATGACACAGAAAGTAAATATTCCTATGTTGAAAAACTAGCGCTTGCTGCTGTTCAAGCGATTCAAAGGTTTCGACATTATGTCCTCTTTAGGAAAACTACCGTTTTGTCAGATTGCAATCCCATGACATATATACTGTCGCGACAGTTGCTTGGGGGCAAATATTCAAAATGGATAGCCATCCTTCAAGAGTTTGATTTAGATTTTGTAAAATCCAAATCGAAGAAAGCTCTAGTTTTCGCGGAATTATTGTACGATCTCCCATCGTCGTCCAACGATGAAACATCAGAAGAGTCAATCGTGGATGAAAATTTGTTTCTGATATCAGTAAGCGATGAGTGGTATGGAGATATCATTGTTTATCTCCAAACCCAAAAATTTAGGCCTAACACCTCACACTCGGAACGGAAACGTATACGATACCAATCAAAAGCCTACATGATCGTCGGTGATACACTTTACCGTCGTGGCGTCGATACGGTTCTGAGGAGGTGCCTTACCCATGAGGAGGCCGAAAAAGCCCTGAATGATTGTCATTCAGGCACGTGCGGGGGGCATCAATCTGGATATGCAACAGCACAAAGAATCTTACGAGCAGGATATTTCTGGCCAACTATGTTTAAAGATTGCATAATAGCTGTCAGAAGTTGCCATGCATGTCAGATCTTTGATAGCAAAACCAGAAGACCACCCGCACCATTACAGCCGATAGTTGCTGTTGGGCCCTTCGCCAAGTGGGGCATCGATTTCATGCAATGTAACCCCACCTCGACCGGGGGGCATGGGTATATTATAGTCGCTGTTGACTATTTTACCAAATGGGCCGAGGCGATGCCTACATTGGATAACACTGGTGAAACAGCTGCCCTTTTCTTTTTCAATCATGTAGTCACCAGGTTCGGCGTTCCGCAAGCTATAGTGACAGATCATGGATCGCATTTTCGCAATCACATGATGGTTGAGTTAGCTGCCAAACTAGGGCTATCGCACGACAGCTCTACCCCGTATTATCCACAAGCCAATGGACAAGTTGAGGCAATCAACAAAGTCCTGAAGCGTATGTTGCAAAGGATGATCGGGGTTCACAAGAGAAGATGGCATCTAATCCTGTACTCAGCATTATGGGCTTACCGAACCTCGGTAAAGAACGCCACTGGGTTCACACCATTCCAATTGGTGTATGGCCTGGAGGCAGTCTTACCGATCCAGTGCGAAATTTCGTCTCTTAAACTCGCAATTGACCTCCTCCCCGGAACCTCAAAGGAAGAGGCTCGTTTCCTGGAATTGATCCAGTTGGATGAAAACCGTCGTGATGCCACTTTGGCGAACGAGGCTCATAAGAAACGAGTCAAAGCACAGTTTGACAAGAATGTCAAACCGCACAGCTTCTCTGAGGGTGACTTGGTTTTGCTTTACGACCAAGAATCCGATAAATTAGGAGCAGGAAAATTTCAGTCCTTATGGATGGGTCCCTATATTGTTAAAAGGGTGTTAGCAAAAGGAGCCTACGAGTTAATGGATTATGACGGAATACCACTGGCGCAACCCCGTAACGGGTTGTACCTCAAGCGTTACTATGCCTAAATAGTAACCTGAGTGCTTTTGTTGTATTTTTTTTTCGCTAAAATGTTTGTTTCGGTAGTAATCCACCCTTCTCGTTTGTTGCAGATGTCGAATTATTCTGATACATATGTGGGATATGCCGACGGAGCAAGTCGTAGTACACGGAATTTATCCTCCGCAGCCTGGGCCATTTTTTATCCAAGCGACGAGTTAGTGAGTTTCAGAGGTGTGTGTATTGGACGATCGACAAACAATATCGCTGAGTATAGTGCGTTGATTGAACTCCTCTCTGATACCATTTCTCATGGTATACGCCGGCTAATTGTTAGGCTAGACTCACAACTTGTGATACTACAACTCACTGGTATATATTCAGTCCGCAATCCAGCTATTTATCGTATGTTTCTAAGAGTTAAGATTTTGGAAAGAGAGTTTGATTCAATTCAATACCAGCATATTTCCAGAAACTTGAACACATTAACAGATTCATTGGCAAACTATGTATTAGATAGACATTTACAACATATATAAAAAGAGATGCACCGGTGCTATGTAAGTGGATCACAAATAAACTGAAATAAACCCCGAAAATCAAAATATATAATGCTGTTTATAGTTTGTACATAATGTGCTGTAATCAAAACAAAATTGGTCATACGACCTAGAACTCAAAAAGATGCTAGGGGGCACCCTAGCCTAATGGTGCTCATGAAAGTACGTCACGGTCTGTGCGATCATGCGCAAGAGACGAGTCCATCGTCTAGGCACGCCGATGGTGTGCCGCTGCAACTGTAAAGGTAACTCGTCAATCTGTACATCCGGAAGGCCACGAGTAAGGCTCTCAACCTGCTCCTGCACAGCTGCAAGTATCTCAGTATCACCAAGGTCGCGAATAACAACTCTCCTAGCAGGCTCTGCTGCTGGGGCAGCAACTGGCGATCGTGGACGAGCTACTGGACGAACAGGACCAACATCTACATGCACCCGAGAGTTTGATCAGTTTTGAACAGTAAACATCATGAATGAAAATAATAAACAGTGATATGGTCAAAGATTTTACCAATAGCACCCCATTGCTCGCCATCCGGAAGCACCAAGTCCGGATCACCTCGGTAGTCCATACCCACATATGGATACTCAGAAAATGCCATCTCCTGACGCTCGAACCACCTAAAGAAGGACTCAGTGAATGTAATATGAGGTTGACCAGCATGCCGGGACATATGGTCAACCCACCTCTGCATGCGTGGCTCGGTCGGAGAAGGCACATCAAGCAAGATGTACTGAGGTTGCATCAATGGGATTTTCTCCAAGACAAAGGCAGTGAGAATAGAACCAAATCCAAAGTTCTTCAGCCCCCCGTCCTTTACCTTGGTCAATTGACTTTTCATCTGAACAAGTACTGCATCACACCAGTTAAACACTTTCGGTTGGAGACACTCCAAGGCGTGCTGCATATAAGATCTGTTGGCAACATGCAAAGCTGCGCTACCGGCCATCCTACCAATAGTAAACAGAATGGATCTAAGAGACCTGTCAGTGATGTCACGGATATTGATCTTGCCGTCTTTGCTCGGCTGTGAACCTTCCCGGCAATACTGACGTATATAGTCTCTGGTGGAAGTAGTCCCTCGAGCCGTACCTGACAAAGAAATGGGAGCACCCCGCCTTGACAACCCAGTCAAGAAGTACATGTCCTCTATGGTCAAGGGGAAGGACTTCCCCCTAATCTGGAATACTTGGTTAACAGGATCCCAAGCATCAAGCATATACTGCAGTAAAGAAATCTGTGCTCTCATGCTAGAGATACGGAAGAACTTCAGCAGGCCACAGTTCCGAAGCGCGTTCACCGTGACGGGGTCATGGAGTGCGACCATGTCCTCTGCTTCATGTTCTCGTTCTCGCCATGTAAGGGACATTTTGTCCAAAGTTCCCTACAATCAAACAAGAGAATGAGTAAGTTCCTGAATTTGATGAAAATCTGGCGAAAAAACATCAAAATTTTCATGCAAACTCAGTCTTTTTAGGCCCAGCGCAGGCAGAGAGTATTCCCCCTGCTCTGTAATTCAGTTTGCCTCAAAGCTGACTGGAATACAGCGCAGGTTTCGAAAGGGGAACCTGCGCTGATGCCAGGGCGCCCTAATGGAACCCCTGGGGCCCAGAAACACTGAAAAACAGGCATGAAACTGAAAAAGGGAACCATGAAACTGAAGGGCTAAGGTTTAGCTCCTACCTGGTCCAAACGGCGCCGAAAATCGTCCACAGAATCTCCCGGAATCAGCTGGTGAAAATCAAGGAAGAAGAGGCACCTCCAGAGCTCCAACAAGCAAAATGCAAATGAAATGGTAAATGAGAGGTAAAAACCCCTTTTTATGACTTTTTACACCGTTTAAAGTTAAATATTAGGGTTATATTCTCGTTTTCATGCAATTATTATCCATTTCTAACAAAATTTGTTGCAGCAATTGATAATGAAGTACTACATTTGAAAAGAGAAAAGCTAATGAAAGTAAATTTGACCATGAATCGAGCAGTTTTACCACGGAATTTATGCTCGTTAAAAAATAGAAAAGTGTGAGCAAGGTTTTTCGCCAAAGTTCAAGCTCATTAAGAAATGAACCTATCTCGGTAAATAACCATTGCGATCATAAATTTATAAGCCTTAAAAGCCTTGGTCGTGTTCTCATCCATCACCTCCATTTCATTTGGCAGATCGTTCACCCCCATGTGTGTTTACCTTTTTTGAGGAACAGCTGCGAAGAGTGATTTCACCTAGCCCTCCTTGTAACACTACCGTGATTGGAAAATTCCAATTTGTACCTGGAATCAGTTGCTATCCTTGTTTATCACTCGTTCCTCAAAAGACGAGTCTTCTTTGAGCTCTTTTCACTGACTCGTAAAATATGAAAAGTTTGCCGAGTTTTGGCCTTCTAGCTCGTTAAAAGACCGAAAGCTATCCCTCCTCTAGATTTTAATCTTTTTGGACCTGAGGGATTATTACACAAAAAGATCGAGCGCTTGTCTTGTTCGGCTCGTAAAAGTACCGAATAGCCATCCCTTCTGTATTGTTTTATACTTTTTCGGACTTAAGGGATTAGATGACGAAAAAGGAATTATGGAGTTGACTTTCCGTACCTTTTTAGACTCTCTAAAAATGAAAAGGACCGAGTTTTCCTTGTCGTTAGACTCGTTAAAATGATTAAATAGCGACAAACTTGTCTTTAGACGAGAACGAGTTTCCCTATCGCTAGGCTCGTTAAATCTTAGCGATGGGCTTGCCCGAAGGGCAGGTTATAGAACAAGCATATGTTATCCTCCTCAAGCTTGACAAAAATAAAGAGGTACTGGTCAGAAATGACTGGGGAAAAATTGGGAGAACATCAAAGTTTAGAGGTAGCAAGTCACTCTTGAACATGACACTTTTCTTCCGTATCACATCGGGTTGGGTTGTCTCATTCACCGGTTTCATCACCATGGTCCTCGCCACACCATCCATTTGGGGTAATGCTACCGATCCATCACATCAGTGTCGTTATATGTTCAAGAGGGGTCATTCAGAAAGTGTCAACCGTGTCCCATCCACTACCATACATTGTCCTCCATCCATTCCATGATCGCCACCCTGAATCATATGTCACAGTTTGTTTCCACCTCCACTAAATCATTAGCTCCGTTCCGTGTCATTGATGTGGGATTCATTAAGGCCCTCCTTTGACGGATCGCTTCTTGTCGACTTCAGCTCATTATCCAAGAAGTCGATCTAGGAACACCCCCATTGGTACTTTGAAGCTTGCATGCCTCAATGGCAAGTTTCTCACTTCCGGCGACAGGTATACATCAATGACCTTCGACCAGAAGATTTTGCGTGGCGTTCGACGCCAAGTCCTTTATTCACGCCACGTGAATTGTACTGCCGTACCTTGAGGGTCATCGTCATTATTGGTGATTCCTCTCGCGCTTGTTAACGGTTTCCATTATTGACCGGTAATCAAGCGATGTCTTTCCATGTTCGACTTCAGTGTAATTCTCACATGGATCGACTTGTACTTAGAGTGAAGATCGAACGAGTTTGAAGACCTCGGATCTAGTTTCATCCATCCGGGTTGCGATATATATTCAGGAAATATAAAAGCATTTGCCATGTACATCATTGCGGCAGATGATCATCCTCCTCAAAGGATGATAATTTTAGCGGAAGATTATCAGTCTGTCTTCAGACGATCATCTGTCATATGTACCAAAATGTATTTGTAAAAGCTGAGCATGGGAATGCCCGCCTCAGCTAGATCATGAGAATAATGATGAATGAAAGATAATGTATTGTATTGTATTGTATTACAGGGCACTCTCCTCAGCACTGGAACGAACTTCGGACCCTCTAGCTAAAGCATTTCACCCAATTAACGGCCTCATACTTTAGGGGGCAACTGTTATAGACATTTTTGTGCCTCGCGTCAAGGAGCAGGGAATGTCGATAATTACAGGGATCCTCAGTCCCTAAACATGTTGTTCTTACCCCTAAAAGAACAAGGTCATCAATCAACAGCACTTCCAATCAGTTCTCCACCTGAAAACACTTCAGAACAGGCTTATTTTGGATCATGTCAGCTGCTTAACTGAGCTTCTGCGCTGTATTGCAACTGTCCCACTCTGTACCTGCGCTGGAAGTCAAAAACAATGAAGGCTACCTGCGCTGGGCGAGATTGGCCAAGTGGCACAGTCATCCTGCAAGTTGTCAGTTGCCCAGGAAGCTTCCAAACTGACACTTGGGTCATGAGATTCGCCCTGTGATGAGTAAGAGGTACTTGATCACCATGTGTAAGCAAGGATCTCCAAGTGGACACAGGAACTAAAGATTAACTGAAGATGGAGAGGACACTAGTCAGCTATATGCCAGCCTCCAGCTGACTCATCCTTTCCTCTTCCCTCCTATATATAGAGCTCTTCTATGAGATCTAAAGAGGCTGGAATTTTGTATAAGCAAGGAGGTGCTGTTGGTATACTGCCAGGATTATTGGGTGATTGTTTTACTAGAGGTGAAGAAGAGAGTTCTTGCTGCCGAGGAGGTGCTGCTGGATTGGAGCCAACATCATTGGTTGTAACTTCCTCTGGAACCCTGTTACTTTCTATCAATAAAGTTTGCATGTTCTTCTATATACTTGTTTTACATAGATGCTTTTGTGTTTACATGTATATTTGATGCAACCTAATCCATGCTTCAGTTATGATTGCTTGTATCTCGTAGTTTGCTCCCTTTTGTTGTACAGATTCTGTGTGTAGCTGGATCGGCTTGGAGAGCAAAGAGCTGGGAACAGGATACAAAGAGAGAAGGACAAGGATCGACTAAGCGCAAGACACCAGGTTGGTTGACCCTCTTTCCATTCTCTCTATGCTTTCATAAAGTGGAACATGAAAACTTTATCATTCAGTTGTTGCTAAAGACTGTCACCTTTAGAAAGGGTTAGTGTCATCCGCATCGGATACTTTTCCCCACAACAAATGGGAGGGAGAAACTACCAGATTAGGGATGACTATGGTAGGATTTGATGTAGGAGGAGATTAGAAGGAACACCAAAGATGTTTCCTCATCTAAGACTAATGATGAGGAAAATTGTGCCTTAGCAGGTAAGGCAAAGAAGGAAAAGGGAAGGCGTCCCATTCCAAATCGGATTCATGCCATGGATGTAAGAAGAAATACATGTCAAAACTAAAGTGATTTCATTGTCATGAGCTGGGACATTCTGCTACAAATTGTCCACTCAAGAAGTCCAAGAAGAAGTCCTCAGGAGAAGCGATCGGTGAGGATTTGGCCTCTCAATTTGAATTGGACTTTACTCCCATTGCATGCATGGTTTCATCAATGATGGGTAGTGTATGGTACCTTGATAGTGGAACTTCATTCCACATGACTAGTGACAAGGAGTTGTTTAGTGACCTAGAGGAGAAGGATCTCCATATGCATATCGAGATGGGTGATGACGGGAGGTATAATGCTACAGGATTGGGCACAGTTGCTTTTAGAGGGAGCATGGTGCTCCTCTCACCTTGAGAGATGTTCTGTATGTGTCTGGGTTGAAGAAGAACTTAGTATCGGTCCCCATGTTGGAGGATAGAGGCTATGATGTGGTATTTAGAGAAGGAAAGGCACTCCTTTGACACATAGCCATGGGTCATGTAAAGAAAATAGGGATTCGAGTTAAGAATCTTTATAATTTGGAGGTAGAGGATTGTGCTCCTTTGAGCACGAAAGAAGAGATGGTGCAGAGCCAAGACGTTGGTGATTTGTGGCACAAGTGATTGGGTCACTTACATCATGGGGCTTTGAAAATAATGCAGCAGATTTCTACTGGTCTTCCCAAAGGTATGTTAGAGAAAGTTGATACATGCAAGGGGTGTACTTTGGGAAAATACACCAAGGCTTCCTTTCACAATAGATATAGTCGATCAGAGGAAATTCTAGATCGACTCCATTCAGATCTGTGTGGACCATTCTCGAAAGCATCCACATCGAAACACAAGTATTATGTTATATTTGTGGATGACTTCTCTTATAAATGATGGATATTTTTCATGCACAAGAAGGATCAAAATTTCACAAAGTTTTGTGAATTTAAAACATTGGTTGAGAAAGAGTCTGCCAAGAAGTTTAAAGCTCTGATGAGTGATAACGGTGGTGAGTATGTCTCAAATGAGTTTAAGAACTTCTGTTCAGAAGAAGGGATTAAACAAGAGTTGATGGCACCCCATAACCCATAGCCGAATGTGATGCCCGAGAGGAAGAACAGAAGCATTGTAGGGGTAGCACGGGCGATGTTTCATGATCAGGGCCCACCACTACACTTGTGAGTTGAGGCATGCAACACGAATGTTTATTTGCAGAACAGAAGCCCACATCAGATACTTGGGAAGAAGACACCAGAGGAGGCTTTCTCTAGTAAGAGGCCATTTGTTGGTCACTTCAATATTTTTAGGTCATCGGTATATTTCCATGTGACCAAATATGCACGAAAGAAGATTGAGCCAACAACAAAGTTGGGGATATTTTTTAGGTACACTGATACACCTCACAACTATCAAGTGTACTTGTTGACCAGCAGGATGACAGTGGTTCACAAGGATGTCAAGTTCGATGAGTAGAAGGTCATGAGAGTTTCCTTTGAGAGGGAGCTATAGCTACATGCGGTTGAGGAACTTTTGGTTCCTAAGGTAGAGGAGCCTCATATTAATGTGGAGGAGCCACATGCAGAGGATCTGGGAGTGGAGACATCGACTCAGGCAGAGTCTTCCAGAGATGGGAGAAAGCACACCAGAGAGGTTGACAGGTTGTTGCATGATGCACGGGAGAATGTAGGAGAACCCACATCTCAACACAGGCAGAGGAGGTCACCTAAGAGGTACACTAGATACATGGCTCTTATGAGCAGATGTGTTGAGACAAAGCCATATTCCTTTGAGGAGGCAGTGCAGCAACTAGTTTGGGTTGATGCCATGGTGGAGGAGTATGACTCCATAGTTTGTAACAGTGTTTGGGATGTGGTCCCGAGACCAGAGGACAAGTCAGTGGTGAGCTCTCGATGGCTTTACAAGGTAAAGAAAGTTGCAGATGGTAGTGTGGAGAAGCATAAGGATAGGTTTGTGGCCCATGGCTTTTCACAAGTAGAGGGGATTGACTATGATGAGACCTTTTCTCCTGTTGCAAGGTACTCATCGATCAAATATATATTGGCACTATCAATGCAGATGGGTTGGAAGATACATCAGATGGATGTAAAGACAACCTTCCTTAATGTCATGATTGAGGAAGAGGTGTACATAGAGCAGCCTGAAGGTTTTGAGACCTTCGACCGTGAGTCGCATGTGTGCTGAATCAAGAGAGCATTGTATGGGCTGAAGCAAGCACCCTGTGCTTGGTACATGAGGATCAATATCTACTTCACTAGGTTGGGTTTGACCAAGAGTGAAGCAGATGCGAACTTGTACCACACAGTGGTGGAAGGTAATTTTTTTTATCATTATGTTATATGTTGATGATTTGATTCTAACAAGTGATGATCAGTTGATCAAGTCTTGTAAGGAGGATCTTGCAAGAGAGTTTGAGATGAAGGACATGGGGCTCATGCATTACTTTCTGGGCATGGAAGTATGACAGGGTTATGGGGAATTGTTTGTGTTTTAGGTCAAGCATGCCAATGATATACTCAGGATGTTCTGCATGGAGATCACCAAGCCCACGGAGACTCCTCTAGCAGGTAACTAGAGGAAGGAGGATGCTAATTCGGGGGAAGTAGTGGAAGCTACTGTTTACAGGCAGCTTGTGGGTTCACTCGTGTACTTGGTGAACACACGACCGAATATGTGCTATATAGTTAACCAACTTAGTCAAGCGATGGTTAGGCATACCAAGATGTATTGGAAGGAAGAAAATCATGTGTTGAGATACCTCAGGGGCACTACTCAGTATGGATTGTCGTACAGACGGACCGAGGGAGTGAATATTCAAGGCTTCATTGATGTAGATTAGGCAGGGAGTCCATCTAACAAGAAGAGCACATGAGGAGGGATCTTCAAGGTGTCTGAGACTCCCAAAGACCTCCCACGTACTCATGATCATGATCATGCTATTCATTTGATTCCAGGAAGTCTTCCTCCAAACATCAGGCCTTACATCTATCCTTATGCCCAAAAGAGTAAAATTTAATGTACGGTTGCAGAAATGCTAGAGGCAAGTATAATTCAAACTATTCAAAGTTCTTTCTCTGCTCTAATAGTATTGGTGCACAAGAAGGATGGATCATAGCATATGTGTCCGGATTATAGGCAACTCAACAAGCTCGTTATTAAAGATAAATTTCCCATTCCTATCATTGATGAATTGTTGGATGAATGAAATGGATCAATTTACTTCACCATGCTAGATCTTCGTTCAAGATATCATCAAATTACAATGAAGACTAAAGACATTCTGAAAACAACATTTAGAACTCATGAGGGTCATTATGAATTTTTTGTCATGCCTTTTGGCCTTACTAATGAACCTTCCACATTTCAAGATTTAATGAATTCCATTTTCAAACCCTTCCTTAGAAAATTTGTGTTAGTATTTTTTTATGATATACTAATCTACGACAAGTCTTGGAAGGATCATGTTCAACATGTTGACAGGGTGCTCAAACTATTGGAGGAGAAACAATTATATGCAAAAACCTCCAAATGTTTCTGGGGAGTACATGAGATGGAATGTTTGGGTCATATTGTATCTCATGAGTGTGTTATGGTAGACCTTAACAAAATTAAATCCATTAAGGAATCAAAAATCCCCACAACCATAAATATTCTTCAAGGATTTCTCGGGTTGACGGGGTATTATCACAATCCTATTAAGAATTATGGGAGAATAATGGCACCTCTAACATCATTACTAAAGAAAGATGCATTTTCTTGGACTCCATGAACAGCTAAGGCCTTTGAACATATTAAATATGAAATGTGCCAAGAATCGGTCTTAGCTATGCCAGACTTCACAAAAACATTTATTTTGGAATGTGATGCCTCGAGAAATGGAATTGGTGTTGTTTTAATGCAAGAAGGAAGACCTATTTCTTTTGAAAGTCATCAAATCAAAGGAAAGTATTTACACAAACCTATTTATGAGAAGGAAATAATAGCAATACTACATGAACTAAAGCAATGTTGACCTTACCTAATGGGAAGACACTTCAAGGTAAAAAAAAATCGTGATAGCCTTAAATAATTTTTGGAACAAATATTATCTTCAAAAAAGGTACAAAAAAGGGTGACAAAGATGTAGGGTTATGACTTTGAAATGATCTACAAAAAAGGGAAGCAAAATGCTTTTGTAGATGCACTCTCAAGAAAGGATGAGGATGTGGAAGCATTGTTGTGTGCCATTTCTACTATCCAACCTGAGTGGATAACCGAAGCAAAGGATGAATGGAAGAATGATGATGAGGTGTGGACACTGATTCAAAAGTTGTAGCAAGATCCCAATACATCTGATACATTTAGTTGGAAAAATGATTCATTATGGTACAAAGATCGTTTATTTCTTTGTGGGAATTCCCAACACAAATAAAATATTCTTTTGGAATTGCACACCTCTCCCTTAGGAGGGCTCTCAGGATTCTTAAAAACTTACCATAAGGGAAAGAAGTATTTTTTTTGGGATGGCCTTAAATACCATATTCAGAAGTTGTGGCAGAATGTTTGGTTTGCCAACAAAATAAAGTTGAGACAATTAAGACCTTGGATCTATTACAACCTTTAGCCATTCCAAGTCAACATTGGGAGGAGGTCTCAATGGATTTTATCACAAGTTTACCCAAGTCTGAAGGAAAGAGTGTGATCGTGGTGGTAGTTGATAGACTTACCGAGTATGCACACTTTAGTACATTATCTCATCCTTTTAAATCCAGTACAGTTGCCATTGCAATTATGGAAACAATTCAAAAGCTTAATGGAAACCTAAATATTATAATAGGTGGCAGAGATACCATTTTCACTGGAAATTTTTGGACAAAATTATTTTCTTGTCTTGGTACTCAATTATCTCATAGTTCATCTTATCATCCTCAATCTGATGGGCAAATTGAGTTAGTGAACAAATGTTTGGAATGATACCTTTGTTACTTTGTATCTGATAGACAAACACAATGGGTCAAGTGGTTACCTCTAGCTGAATGGTGGTATAACACTTCCTTCCATACTGCAACAAAAATGACCCCATTTATGGCACTTTATGGATATCATCCACCATCCATGACAACATATTTAAGATAAATTCTAAGGTTCAAGCAGTGGAATATCACATCGAGCATCAATAACAAGTTCTCCAACTCTTAAAGGATAACCTCGCTCTAGCGCAAAATTGAATGAAACAACAGGAAAATCAGCATTGCAATGAAAGAAGTTTTGATGTAGTTGATTGGGTATTTTAATGGCTACAACCATACAAACAAATTTATCTCAAGAAAGCTAAGAAAGATAATAAATTATCACCCAAGTATTATGGTCCTTACAAGGTGTTGCAAAAGACTGGTACTATGTCATACAAATTAGAGCGGCCTGCATTGTAGAAATTTCACCTGTAGATCAACCTGATATATGCAATGTACTAAAGCCTAATACTTGATCTAGTTCTACAAAACATTAAGCAGAAGCATGATTGAATTCATGAGCAACATCAAGCATAAACAGATATAACTGAGTAAGAGAAATAATCAACCATACCACAAGATATATCATTGGGGAAAGCACCAACGTAAAACCCGAACACTGTATTATCAATCAAGTGGAAATCCTCTTCAGTTTACAAAAGGAATCAGCTCAAGAGCTATCCTTCTCTCTCTATAATCAGAAGATGAAGCTCATAGAGTACCTAGGCCTCAATATATAGGCCACAAGTCCTCCAAGCCCCTATTTCCTTGTGCAATTTTGATTAGGGTCCAATTACATAACATGTGTGAATTGGCCCAAATCATACCTGCTGTCACCTCTGGTCCAACTACGCAGTCATAGAAGGAAGAAGATTCCTTCCTCATGCAAGGAATATTCACTAGGAATATCCTAGCATCTGATAGTACATTGTCCCTCATCTGATCTCAACTGGGTCTTTGTCTAAACTGCCATGCATCAGTTATCCATGAGAGAATACTCAGTTATTTGAAAATAACAGCTGTCACATGCATGCAAGCATCAACAAACTGTATCTAATTAATTTAATAACTTGTTAAATCAATCTAACTGGACTTGACTAAGTTAAACTAAGTCAACTGATGCTCTCAATATAGAACTCATACTTGATTCCTCAATTAGTGGAGAAAATCAAGGATAGATTCCTCAATTAGTGGGACAACTAATTGCATGTTCTCACAAAGACTTCAAGTTTTATTTTCCATAACTAATTAACTCATGGAGAATTAATTAATTAATATTCAAACTGCTGGTAAGACCAAATTCGAATTTACTTCCTATAGTTAGACCAGGGACTGCTAAAAATAGGAAGGGACCATGAAATGCTATTTTTAGAATTTCTATTTTTAGCAGTTTCACTTCTCACCCAATGTTGCTAATATCCACACTGGCAGAACTGCTATTTTTAGAAGTGTTATTTTTAGCAGTTCTATTTTTAGCAATTTCTAATTTTAGCATTTCTTGTTGCACACTTTTCAACACTCCCTCTCAACAAGAAAGGGATTATCAGTAACCCTGATCCTGTCTCTATGGAACTCAAACTTGCCCTTTGACAATGCCTTTGTCAAAATATCTGCATCATGTTCCTCGATCGAAATGTATAGCAACATCATGATCCTCTTGACCACACAATCTCGTAGATGATGATAGCGGATATCTATATGCTTGGACCTGTCATGAAACACTGGATTCTCAGAGAGTTTAATGCAACTCTGATTATCACAATATATCACGATAGGATCCATCATCTGACCAAACAATCCCACTAGAATCTTCTGCATCCAGATGGCCTCACATGCAACCTGACTAGCAGCCATGTATTCAGCCTCCGCTGAGCTAAGTGCAACTGATCTTTGTTTCCTGCTATACCAAGAAACTACAGCTGACCCAAGGTTGAAGATTCCTCCAGAAGTGCTCTTCCTGTCTAATGGACTACCTGCCCAATCTGCATTCGTGAAGCCTTGGAGCTTCACTCCATCTGTCCACCTGTACCATAATCCATACTGTTTAGTGCCTCTGAGATATCTCAGCACATGTTTTGCCGCCTTCCAAAATAACTTGGTTGGCTGAACCATAGTTTGACTCAGCTGGTTCACAAAAAAGCACAAATCTGGTCGTGTGTTAACCAGATACATGAGTGAACCCACAAGCTGCCGATAAATAGTAGCAGCTACTACCTCACCTAAAGTAGCATCCTCCTTCCTCCAGTTACCTTCTAGAGGAGTCTCCATGGGCTTCCACATGGAGAATATATCATTGGCATACTTGCCTTGAGACAAAAATACTTCCCCATCTCTCTGCCACACCTCCATGCCTAGAAAGTAGTGCATGAGGCCCATGTCCTTCATCTCAAACTCTCTTGCAAGGTCCTCCTTGCAAGACTTGATCAACTGATCATCACTTGTCAAAATCAGATCATCGACATAAAGTACAATAATCAATGGCTTACCTTCTACCATGATGTGGTAGAGGTTCGCATCCGCTTCACTCTTGGTGAAGCCCAACCCGGTGAAATAGCTGTCAATCCTGGTATACCAAGCATGGGGTGCTTGCTTCAACCCATACAATGCTCGCTTGAGTCGGCACACATGCGACTCATGATCGAAGGTCTCAAATCCCTCAGGCTGCTCAATGTATACCTCTTCCTCAATCTCCCCATTGAGGAAAGTTGTCTTCACATCCATCTGATGGATCTTCCAACCCATCTGAGCTGATAGTGCTAGAATCAATCTGATCGATGAGTACCTTGCAACAGGAGCAAAAGTCTCATCATAGTCAATCCCCTCAACCTGTGAGAAACCACGGGCAACAAACCTTGCCTTGTGTTTCTCAATACTGCCATCAGCTACCTACTTTACCTTGTAAAGCCATCGGGAAGTAACCACTAACTTGTCCCCCGGTCTAGGGACAACATCCCACACACTATTCTGCATGATAGAATCATACTCCTCTACCATCACATCCACCCAAACTGGCTAATTTACTGCCTTCTGAAAAGAAGAAGGCTCGGTCGCTACACACTCCCCAACTAGGTCCATGTAGCCAGTGTATCTATCGGGAGATATCCTCTGTCTGTGCTGAGAGGATGGCTGCCCACATTCTCTCTCGCATCCTGCATCAATCTGTCAGCTTCCCGTGAGCGTTTCCGCCCATCTCTGGAAGACTCTCCAGTAGTGGTGATCTCCACTACTGGAATCTCTGCATGTGGCTGATCCACATCATTAGGAGGCTCCTCCTCCTTAGGAACTAATAGTTCCTCATCATCACCATGCAACTTGAGCTCCCTCTCAAGTGACACTCGCATGGCTCGCTGCTCATCGAACTTCAGATCCCTACGCACTACAGTCCTCTAACTGGCAGCAGAAACACACGATAGTTGTGAGGTGTATCCGTGTACCCCACAAGTATTCCCAACTCGGTTGTTGGGTCTAGCTTCTTCTGAGCATCTTTGATCACATGATAGTAAACTGATGATCCAAAGATGCAGAAGTGACTCACATCTGGTCGCTTCCCTGAAAAAGCCTCCATAGGTGTCTTCATCCTCAAAATACGACGAGGACTTCTGTTCTAAAGATACACTATTGTATTGCATGCCTCAGCCCACAGATGAAGTGTTAGGCCTTGGTCATGCAACATCGCTTGAGTTTCTCCCACAATAGACCTGTTCTTCCTTTCAGCCACCCCATTCTATTGTGGGTTATGAGGTGCTGTGAGTTCCCGTTTAATTCCTTCTGAAGCACAGAAGTCCTTAAACTGCTGGGAAACATACTCTCCACCGTTATCACTCCGCAAGGCCTTTACTTTCATCCCTGATTCTTTCTCTACCAAAGCTTTGAACTCACAAAACTTCAAGAAGGTTTGATCCTTCTTTTGCATAAAGTAGATCCAACATCTATGAGAAAAATCATCAATAAAAATAACAAAGTACCTTTGCTTTGTGGTGGAGGTTGTAGAGAAGGGCCCACATACATCTAAATGAACTCGCTCCAGAATTGCTCCAACTCTACTATCCTGATCAACCAAAGTGCAACCTTTGCATGTGCTCGTTTACTCCAGCTTGCACTTGGGTAATCCGATAGAAATTTGCTACATGATCTTCAAGGCCCCGTGATGCAAGTGGCCCAGTCTCCTATGCCATAACGTGCCAATATCTTGGCCATGTACCACCTCTACTTTGGAACTCAGTGCAACACAGTCATCTACCTATAACTTATAGATATTCTTAACTTGAATCCCTATCTGCTTAGTCTGTCCAGTGTCGATATGCCTTAGGAAAACCTTTCCCAAACTAAAGACTACATCATAGCCTTTATCCTCAAGCATAGCAATAGACACAAGATTCTTTTTCAGCCCTGGTACATACATAACATTAGAAAGAGTGAGGGGAGAACCATGCTCCCTCTGAAACACAACCGTACCTTCACCTGAGACACGGTACTTTCCGTCATCGCCCATCTCGATCCGTATCTGGAGATCCTTCTCCTCCAAAGTGCTGAAAAGATTCTTGTCACCTGACATGTGGAAAGAGGCTCCACTGTCCAGGTACCAAACACATCCCATGCTGGATGAAACCATGCATGCAATAAGCGAGAAATCCAGCTCAAACTGTGAAGCTAGTGCCTCACCATCAGATTCCTTGGAGGAACCTTTCTTGGACTTCTTCTGTGGACAATTAGTAGCATAATGGCCCACCTCATGACAATGAAAGCATCTTACCTTCGACTTGTCAAACTTCTTCCCACCTTGAGAAGACTTGGATTGGGATGCCTTCCCTTTCCCTTTCTTAGCTTTAGTTGCTAAAGCCAAATTCTCTTCATCATCATGTTTTGATGAAGATCCATCCCTGGTGCTCCGTCTGATCTCCTCCTGCATCAAATCTGACCATAGTCATTCCCAATCTGGCAGTTTCTCCCTTCCATTAACCAAGTCCTGGTAGCTATGCCAGCTCTTAGGAAGGCCAAGGAGTGCTAGACTCACCATATCATCATCAGTTGTAGTGATCCCTACACTTGCAAGCTCATCTCTGCAGTTGGTGAGCTTGTTCAGGAATGTAGTGATCGTGTCGCCTTTCTCACACTTGATATTTCGAAGCTTGTCCTTCAATGCCAGCTTCCTCTAATCACTGCTATTCTGATATAAATCTTTCAATATTTTCCACATTGCAAACAGATTCTCCTTCCCATAGAGGCTCGAGACTATGTGATCTCGAACTCCCTCCAGGATGATTCTCCTAGCTCTAGCCACACACTTCTTCCATTTTGCTAGTTGAGTAGCATCAGTAAGCTTAGGGACTTCTTGATCAATGAAGTCCTTAAGGCCATTATCTTCCAATATTGCCTCCATGCGATCCTTCCAAGCTATGTAGTTTGAGTTGCCATCAAGGGCATACTCAAGCCTCAAACCATAGAACGCCATCGGTGAAATAGATGTGATAAGAACTTGAGATCTATATCCCAAATAATAAACTTCGAATTTCTCTTGCTTGTATATTGTTCTTCCTTGATCACCTGTGCTCTGATACCATGTAGAAATTTCACCTGTAGATCAACCTGATATATGCAATGTACTAAAGCATAATACTTGATCTAGTTCTACAAAACATTAAGCGGAAGCATAATTGAATTCATGAGCAACATCAAGCATAAACAGATATAACTGAGTAAGAGAAATAATCAACCATAACACAAGATATATCACTAGGGAAAGCACCAGCATAAAACCCCAACACTGTATTATCAATCAAGTGGAAATCCTCTTCAGTTTACAAAAAGAATCAGCTCAAGAGCTATCATGCACTCTCTGCAATCAGAAGATGAAGATCATAGACTACCTAGGCCTCAATATATAGGCCACAAGTCCTCCAAGCCCCTATTTCCTTGCGCAATTTTGATTGGGGCCAAATTACATAAAATGTGTGAATTGGCCCAAATCATACCTGTTGTCACCTCAAGTCCAACTAAGCAGTCATAGAAGGAAGAAGATTCCTTCCTCATGCAAGGAATATTCACTAGGAATATCCTAGCATCTGATAGTACATTGTCCCTCATCTAATCTCAATTGGGTTTCTGTCTAAATTGCCATGCATCAGTTATCCATGAGAGAATACTCAGTTATCTGAAAATAACAGTTGTCACATGCATGCAAGCATCAACAAACTGTATCTCATTAATTTAAAAACTTGTTAAATTAATCTAACTGGACTTGACTAAGTTAAACTAAGTCAACTGATCCTCTCAATATAGAACTCATACTTGATTCCTCAATCAGTGGAGAAAATCAAGGATAAATTCCTCAATTAGTGGGACAACTAATTGCATGTTCTCACAAAGACTTCAAGTTTGATTTTCCATAACTAATTAACTCATGGAGAATTAATTAATTAATATTCAAACTGCTGGTAAGACCAAATTTGAATTTACTTCCTATAGTTAGACCAGGGACTGCTAAAAATAGGAAGGAACCATGAAATGATATTTTTAGAATTGCTATTTTTTTAGCAGTTTCACTTCTCACCCAATCTTGCTAATATCCACACTGGCAGAACTGCTATTTTTAGAATTGCTATTTTTTTAGCAGTTTCACTTCTCACCCAATGTTGCTAATATCCACACTGGTAGAACTGCTATTTTCAGAAGTGCTATTTTTAGCAATTCTATTTTTAGTAATTTCTAATTTTAGCATTTCTTGTTGCACACTTTTCAACATGCATCTTCCCAAGTACACCCAGTTTTCCATGTTTCATGCTTAAAGAATGTTATCAGTGACAAGCTTCTAGTTCAAACAATGTTGCTAGAACTTGAATAAGAATGAAAAATCATATTTGAGTCTAAAGCAATCACCGAAACGAGAACCCAACAATTATGGAATCGATCAATTTCAGAGTATCTCATTAAGTGGAAGAACCTACCTGCTGAAGATTCCACATGGGAGGATGAGAAGTTTATACAGAGGCATCTAGAACTACTCAAGAGTTGAGGACAATACTTTTTGAAGGAGAGGGACATGTTCGGTCCCTATAATAATAGTGTATCCCTCTTATTGTTATTTTAGTGTAGCCCCCTTATTTTTATTGTTGTGACCATGTATCCCTCTTATTGTTATTCTTGTGCCCCATAGAAACCCACTATTGTTATTGTCGTGTCATTACATTATTATTGTTATGTAGGCTCTGATTATATTGTGACCCCTTAGACTCTTATATATACAAAGGAGTTATTGTCATTTGTATCATCTAATAATTGTTCATTTATGTAATGTAAAGGGGGTTTCCCCTTCGAAGAGGATAAATTTTAAGTTTTTGATCTATCTTTTCTTCTATTTTGTGATCTAGTTGCATAACATAAGCATATGGCCTAGCCACAAGCCACACAACAATTTCCTAGGAGCCTCTTTGTAGGAAGAATGGAATTCTAAATTATGGAGGAAAGTAGCACACTTCTTATGGCTCATAGGTCATTAACACATTATAACTTGGGATCGCCTCCAAAGGAAAGGCATCATTGGTCCATCATGGTGCCCTTTGTACTAACAACATGAAGAGAGCATGGAAATTTTTTTGAATACCTACACAAAGGTGGAAGAACTATGGAGGAAGGTCAGAGGCATGTTTGGCTAACTAGAATACTCCCCAAATAAACTATGGGAAAGCATAGAACATTAAAGAGGGTCAATATTTAAAATCTTGGTATTCAATCGTGCTTGGATTATAATCTTTGGTTTTCTCCTCTGGAAGGAGTGCAACAGAGTAGTATTATAGAACCAAAGATCCCCCCTTAAAGTGCTATGGAAAGCTCCTATAGCAAATGGGAGAGAAGCCACTTTAGTTGAAAACTGGTCAAATGATGATTGGAAAGTGGAAGGTGATGAGGCTTCAATCCTAAACAAGCTAGATCTTTCCCATTCAATGTAGAGTAAGCATAAGACGACGCTGGCTCGAACACCAAATTCCTCTGTGACAAGATTTGTCTCCCTTCCCATGGGGTTTCTCAAATTAAACTTTGACAAATCATTTAAGGGGAATCATGGGCAGGCATGATTTGGGGGTGTTCTCAGGGATTTCTTGAGTAGCCTGCTAGGTCTCTTTCTGAGATAATCTAGTTACAAAATTAACAATGTGGCAAAATTCACTATGCTGGAGAAAGGACTTTCCCTGGCCTAAAAATTAGGGGTAACCAAGCTCCAAGTCATAGGGGACTCACAGTTAGTGATTCACGCTATCCAAAAATTGCTTAATGGATCACCTTTTGCCAAAGTGGTAAGCAAATGGTGACTACAGAATTAAGTTGCAAGAATTTATGAATTTCTTCTCTCCTTTCCCTATGTCATAACATCCCATTCATCGTGGTTTGGGAACTAGGTGGAAGATTGGATGGCAACCTGATGGAACCGGGACTCCAAACCAAAATTTTCCACTCAATGCCCTTGCCCCCACAATGGATATGGTTGATCTTGAACTCCCGGGAAATATTCTCGACAAGGACAAACTATCCTTGATGGCGGTGCTGAACGATGATGTTGAGGTTTGAGGGGGGTCACTAATACCCACCACATGCAGTGATTAATCAATTGAGTTATGTAGATCACAAGGTGCCTAATGCACAAAAGTAGAAGTTTTTGGAGGGAATCATGCATATTGTGTGGCTCTGGCAGTTATACGGCCTCATTGTTGGCGTCATGGGCTGGTAGTTACAATAATGGTAAGGGGTAATCTCTCATATTGCAGGGACGCGAACTATCTTAACCTTCCCTCGCTCATCTGTTAGTGAACAATGTTTTGTGGAACAAGTTTGGCGAGTTGTGAATTAAGGTTGGAATGGGCAATACTCGAGGAAAATTGATTTGAGGTCCTAGTACATTGCACACTCAAAAGGCGTAGGACACACAATAGATGAATGAGCATTATATACCTCTCTCTGGACTGTAGGGCATCTCCATTATTTTTGTCAGGGTTTACGGAGCTCCCTTCCTCTTGGTAAATTTCCTAAGCTTGGATATTGTGTATGAAATAAATTCAGGTTTTGGGATTGCTAAATTGTGGTGTGTCAAGGGGTCTAGGGAGTGTTTTGTATCTAGGGATGAGGCTACTAGGGGTGGCGTTGGCCAAATAGTGGTGAGTGTCAATAGTCTATGTGAATTATCCAGTCAGAGTGGTGGAAAGTCTGCTACTTTTTGGGGAATTTGTTTGTTGGCATAGCTAGGGTCTACCTGTAGCCTCCAGCTAGTTGGACGGTGGTCGGGTTGTAGGTTGTGGGGGGTGGTGGTGCACTGTGGGAAACTCAATTCAGTCATGTGGTTGGAATATAAGTGGATCTACTTGGGTACAACCTTCCTCCCCTCGGTGCACAACATCTGGGTGGGATATCACACAAAGAAGGTTATCAGAGTAGGTGGTGGGAAATTTTGGGGGGAAGTTAGGCGGTGGTCATGGGGAGCAACTAGTTGGAGGCTAATGTATAGACAACGTGATCGGTCTCACCATGGGGCTAGGCCCTAAGGCCAAGGTGTTGGCCACAATATGGAAGCAAGGTACAAGGAGGAAGGAGTGGACTAACCACCAAATGATTCACTGGGAAGGATCGAGCTACCCCCCCACCCCCCCATTTGACTCCTTAGAAGCACAGCTTCAACAGGTCACCCTCTTAGTGGAACAACTCATTCGGGACATGCACGATGATCATAATGAGATAATAACCTTCATGAATGACTTACAACATAATGAGTGGCACATGATGGATGGAATGGTCTCACTTTGGTGGGCGTGGAGGCGAATCCAAGAGTGCCAAGATTGGCTTGAAGGTCAACTTACACACATGGAGGCCCATGTGCATGAAGCCTTTCATCCTCCTCATCTTTGAGGTGGGAGATTGGATGTTCAAGGCCAAGGCAACGATATTGATCATGGATGATTATAGGTTGTATACTTGTCCTTGGAATTTTTTGGTCAGTTTGGAC
Source organism: Pinus tabuliformis (assembly GCA_031772625.1). NCBI lineage: Eukaryota > Viridiplantae > Streptophyta > Pinopsida > Pinales > Pinaceae > Pinus > Pinus tabuliformis. The sequence goes on along the minus strand of CM062806.1, from coordinate 237,223,426 downwards.
AATCTACATTAGATACCTTAGTTTCCTTTTGTTGCAATCTTTGTGCTTTTGTCAATTTATTCTGACCAACAAATCCGGTAGGAATGAGGCCAAAACCATTTTAAACTTTAGCTTCTCATGATGTACTCTTAAAATAATTTAATAGAAAACATTTGTTTAAAAAGAAAAGAAAAAAATGATTTTAATATTTTTATTAAAATTATAATTTTAAATTAATAAAATTATTATTATAATACTTTTTAAATTTTTCAATACTAACATCTTAATTTCATCAATTAAAACATTTAGACCACATCCCTAAAGTATTAATGTCACACTGTGAACTATTACACACTTATATAAACCATTAAATTTGATAAAGAGCTATTTAAATTTTATTATTGTTGGAGAGGTAAATCCCCTCTACGGATAGAGGCGATCCCTACTAGCCCAGCAAGGGTCTAGCAACAATCAAACAATGCTGCTATGCATGTTCCTAATTGCAATTAAACAAGAGGTAAAGAGCACCTACTTGGATTCCTGCGCTGTCGTTTGACGAAGAGATGTTGCCTTCGCTCCTTCGCTTTGGCTGGTCACAATCCTCCGCGATCTCCGCGAATAGATACCTGCACACACGAAGAGGAAACAAACACAAGCGTGAAATCTAGTAAAAGCAACCATACATCAGTTAGAAAAGATGTAATTCACATTTAACCATTGCAAATACAAACGAGAATGGATCAATAATAGCAGTCATCTATTATTAATCAGAATAGAGAAGAGTACAACCAAATGTTCTGACGTCGGTAACCTTCTCAGGAGGGGCCAGTCAGCATGTATCTCAAGCATTCACCTTTGAGGATGACTCTCCCAAGTCAAACAACTCTCTCTCTCACACAAATAACATGAAACAACCTTCCCTAAGCAATCAATCACTTCCACACCTAGCACACCACACCTATAGCAGCAATCTGAGCACTACAAGCTCTGCACAATCCAAGCTATTCCAAGCTAAGTCTAACTATCCAAAAACTAGCTGCTCATGGTAATGGTGGAAGTATATGTAGGATAAGGAGCCTCCTAAAAGGGTGGAAGGATGAGCTTATCCTTGAGGGAAATGGTTGCAAAGGGTCGAACAGACATGCCATAGAAGGGAGTCGACATTCACAAAGCTAACAACCGAGCCTGGAGTTATCTGGAAGGCTGGTTGTTTGAACGAACTCGCCCAAACTGGATCAGCGCGGATAATGAGGAAACTGTCGCGCTGTCGGCGCATCTCAATAACTGGGATAGTCTTGTCAGCACGGAAGCACACGGGAAAGCTGCGATGTTCACCAGCGCGGGAAAGGGATGTTCTTCCGCGCTGGCAGCGCGCGGAATACACTATGGAGCGCCAGTCATCGCGGGTATTTTTATAACAGACGCGCTGATGCATAAAGCTTTGGAAAAAGGGGTTTTAGGGCTAGTTCAGAAGGCATGAAGCTTAGTGATTGACACAGCAGGGTAACTGACAGGAAAGCAGTGACAAATTACTGTGTAACAGATGCCCCCTAAAGCATGAAGTCCGAGAGAGTGGGAGGGGTGAAATGCTTTACAACACACGCCGAACTGGAACACCACCAGGAAGGACCGAAAATCTCTGATAATCAAATACATGCAGTCTAGGCATGGGCGCAGCCATCCAAAAGACATGCGAAAAGGTCTGTGGAATGGACGCAGCCACCCAGCTAAAGAGACCATAATAATGATAAGGTATGGTCGCAGCCATCCATGAAGACTCAGGTATGGGCGCAGCCATCCATCAATGAGTCATGTAATGATCATCCACAAAATCGCAACCTGGACCATAACAGACAGGGATCCAGGGTCTTGCGCTCCGTCCCGATCCGAACAAAGTACAAGTCCAAGCATGTGAATATATGAGTTGAAGTCGAACATGCATGAACATCGTCTGATTACCAGTCAATGATGAAAACTGTTAACAGACGCGAGAGGTACCACCAATAATGACAATGGCCCTCAAGGTACTATAGGTACAATCCGTGGTATGTGAATCAATGAGCTGGTGTCGAACATCCACGGAATCATCCGATCGGAGGCCAATGATGAAAACCTCTCGTCGAACACGAAGAACCTGCCATTGAGGCATGCAGGCTCTAAGGCACCTGAAGGGAGTCTCTAAATCGCCTTCCCGGATAATGAGTTGAAGTCGACAGGAAGTGACCTTGATCAAAGGTGGGCCATAATGTTTCCCACATCATCGACGCGAGACAGAGGAAAAAAATGATTTGTGTGAGATAGCAGATGAGGTTGTATTATTACAGAAGTCAACTTCTCTTGAACATATCGGCGGCACTGTGGCGGGCTTGGCAGTATTTGACATCAAATGAGTAAGGGTCATGGTGACAGGGCAACAAGCAGATGAGAGGTCAAATAGGATAACCCAAACCCACGGAGGCCAGTGAAAGATAAGATGAGATGGTCCCACCCAGACACGAAGCAGAAGAGTGCCATGTTCAAGAGCGACATACTGCCGACACGACTATGATTACTGTTCCATTTTCCCCACCATTTCTGGAAGGTACCCCGATTATTTTTGGATGACAAGCTTGACGGGGATAGCATATGCTTGAGGAGCGTCATTTCGACAATACCCGATGTCATCAAATGTTTAACGAGCCTGACAGTGGAAAAACTCGGCGTCTTTTCTTGTTTAGAGAGTCTGAAAAGACAGCAAAAAGAAGGCTCAAGGGGGGTCCTTTTTCGTACAGTTGTGTCTATCGAGCCCGAAAAAGTATAAAACTATGCTCGAAAGAACCGCCCGGTCATTACAACCGAGGAGTACTTTTCATGAATAGTGTCTCCGACCTGAAAAAGTAGAAAAGTGGTTGAAAACACGTCGTTTTAGAGCCAATATCGAGCGCGAAACGACAAACACCCGGCGATCTTTTTGGTTTAACGGTCGGAAAAAGAGCTTAAAAACGACCGCCTTTCATTCCTTTTAACGAGCTGAAAGGAAACTCGGCTATCTTCTCTTGTTTAACGTCGGAAAAGAGCTTAGAGACGACACTTTTTGGGGATCACATGAATTGTGGACCGGCATGACCAAGTTGCTATACCTGTACCTGCACAAGGGCACTACCCGCATAAATCCATTCGATATACATAAAAAACACACTAAAACATGCTTAAAACAAAATCAAGGTTAGTGTTATGGTTAAAAAATGGTAAAAACCCAAAAAACATGGCAATTTAGGAGTTTTTACTATAAATAGGGGGGAGTAATAAGTCATTTTTACCATTTCACTATTCTGGAACGTGAAGGACGTGGAGGAGCCAAAAAGTTGACGGAGTGATTTCCAGCCCGTACGGAGACCATTTTCAGATCTGCTTCTTCCAGGTAGGTTCTCGTTCCTTTGCCCTGCATTCTGGTTCATTTTAGTAGGTTTTTAACGGTCGAATTGGCCCAATTGGGCATTTTTTATTTGCATGGATGCGCCCTCGGTCAGCGCGGATATCGCCCACGGGGTCGCGCTGACCGAAAAATAACAAACGTAGCCAACTTCGGGTCAGCGCGGAAAAGCCGTGTTCTTCCGCGCTGACCTCAAATTTTTTACAAAGAGCTGCCATGGTCAGCGCGGCTGTTTCTAAAACAGCCGCGCTGGCGCGGAAAATTTTTTGTTTTTGAAAATGAACGTGAATTTTTACATGGAAGCACTTCTAATTTGTTTTTATGGTTTGTGCAGGACATCATGGCCTTTCAATGGCAAGAGAGAGTTCACAATGTAGAAGATGTAGCTGCTTGGGGAGATGTGAATTGCTGCAACGCCATGCGGGCTTGCGGATTCATGAAATTCTTCCTTACGCCGCGTTTGGGGGCCCAGCATGATCTTCTGGAGCTACTGATCAGAGCATGGAACCCTGTAGACCAGAAATTCACCATCCGTGGTCACGACATTGAGTTTGACCACATGGACATCTTTTTCTTGACTGGGTTGTCGCGCCGAGGTGCGAGGCCCATCTTGGAGGGGCAGCGACCTAGCGGCGGTACTCTGGATGACCTGATGGCTGAGGTTTGCCCGGGGGCGGTGAAAACGTGGAGTGGGAAGTGCTCGATCCCCACAGTGAGAGACATAGTGCTGCGCACCATCCTGTTCATGGTGACCCGGGCGGCGGGTAGCATGGCGAATCACGAGGCGTCCAAGACCCATCTCCTACTAGCTCTCGAGTGCCTCGAGCCTACCGTGTTTGATTGGTGCACGGCAGTGGCCAACAACATGAAGAGGCAATTGAGCAACTGCCGTCGTGGGGAGACGAAGCAGTTCGGCTATGGATCGATCCTAGTCCCGCTCATTCTGGAGCGAGTACCAGCCATGCGGCTGCAGTCTATGGCTGTGGATGCCCCCAGGGATCCTCGAGAGACGAGGGCCTCACGATGGGCTCGTATCATGCCACGTGGGGGTGGCGGCTGGCCACATAGCTGGGGGGCATTTTTCAGAGACTGGCTGGATCAGCAGGAGATCTTCGTGCAGGATTGGCCATATGCGGGGATGGATTTCCGCAATGATCCTGATTTGGTACTGCCTCCGGGTGAACAGTGGGACGATGCAGGTATGACACTTTTTGTCTTTTTGAGTTTTGTATTGTTTTTTTTAATTTTCATGTACATGTCTTAATAAATGTCTTGTCATGCAGATGTGGGGCCTACTAGACCGATTGGCCTGGCTGCCACGGCACGGAGAGAGGGCCCGGGAGCCGGAGCTTTGGCCTTAGCCCCTCCAGGGGCCAACACATCGGAGACTGTGGCTCGCAACCTTGAGGGGTTGCTGGAGGGGGTGCCAGACTACCAGGGGGTCGAGGAGGTCCCTGTGGAGCATCAGATTCACACAGTGGGGGTGGAACCTAGAGTGCACCGCCTTCTGAGGCGGGTGGCACGAGCAGCTGTGTACTACAGAGAGCACCATCCAGCTGACTAGTCGCCTAGGTTTTATTTCCACTGTCATTTTGAGACTCATGACTCAGACATACTGATTTTTGGACATATACACTTATTTTTGAGCGCCTTAGTGCGCCACACGATATATATATATATATACATACCGGTTTTGGATGGATCATTGTTACATGTGATGGTGTTTTGTTTATGTTATGCAATCGTTCAGTACAATTGTGATCTTATGTATGAATTTGCATGACACATGACCCATGATTTTTATGTTTTTTAATGCAAGCTTAAAAGCACTCATATGCAAACTATGCTTGAAATGATTTATTTACATATGCTTTACTCTATTATGCTTTCTATGTCTTCTTGTATGATGTTATCTGTTTCGCAAATGTCTATCTAACACATGATTTGCCAATGCATCAGTCAACGTGTTTAGTCGTCTCGGAATATGCTGATATGTAATATAATCGAAATTCCGTTCCAACAATCTTGCACGTAGGTACAACCTTAGTATGCGTTGGTCTCTGACGGAATATCGCCCGTTAAGTTGATGGACGACCAACTGGGAGTCCAGGTTCACTACCAATTCTCGGATGCCGAGGTCAACCGCTTCGGCAAGTAATTCAATTATAGCGCTGTATTCGGCAACGTTGTTAGTGGTACGACCTAGACAGACACCCTGAAGGTCTACCAATTCTCCGTGAGGATCGTAGATCACCCACGCCGCAGATGACAAATTGCAAGTACTACGGCAGGCGCCATCAGCGAAACCGACATAAGGTGCACTAGACATCTGCACAAGAAGAGGAAAACACAATAAGAGGCAGACACGCTTTCACACCAAGGCAAAAACGAAAACATGCACAACACACAAAACACACGTATATACAAAGTGAATGCGCGAAGTTATGCATAATATTTCTTCAGATACAGCCCGTTGCGGGGCTTGTCCAGAGGGTTTCCTTCATAATCAATCAACTCATATGCGCCCTTTTGTAAAACTCTTTTCACGATGTAGGGACCTAACCACATGGATTCGAGTTTTCCTGCCCCCAGCTTATCTTTAGCTTGATCGTAGAGCAGTACTAAATCTCCTTCAACAAAGGAACGAGGATGAATATTCTGATCGAAGTGAGCTTTGACTCTCTTCTTCTGCGCTTCGATAGCCAGAGAAGCCAAACGACGAGTCTCGTCTAACCGTTCTAAGTAAAGAAGCCGTTCCTCCACCGGAGTGGTGTTGGGGAGCAACTCGACAGCTAATTTTAATGAAGGAATTTCGCATTCGACGGGAAGGGTAGCCTCCAGTCCGTAAACTAACTGAAATGGGGTAAAACCGGTGGCATCCTTCACCGAAGTCCGGTAGGCCCACAAGGCTGGGAAAAGCATAAGGTGCCAATTAGACTTGTGCGTATTGACGGTGCGTTGAAGCATGGTGATCAAAACTTTGTTCACGGCCTCGACTTGACCGTTGGATTTCGGATAGTACGGTGTCGAACTATCTTGGCGCAAGCCTAGTTGGGTTGTCAGCTCCATCATCATATGATTTCGGAAATGCTTTCCATGATCTGTAACAATAGCCTGAGGGACTCCGAAACGAGTGATAATATGATTGAATAAAAACTGCGCCGCGGTGTAACCGTCTTCGTTTAATGTAGGCATTGCTTCGGCCCACTTGGTGAAATAGTCCACAGCAACGATAATGTACCCATGCCCCCCGGCCGAACGAGGGTTACAGGACGTATAATCGATGCCCCATTTTGCAAATGGACCTACGGTTACGACAGGGTGCAGTGGTGCAGCAGGTGCACGCATCTTCCGGTGGTAAACCTGGCATTCGTGACATGCACGTACAGCAAGGATGCAATCCTTGAAGATAGAAGGCCAGAAATAACCAGCGCGGAGGATCTTCTGAGCGGTAGCATATCCGGACATATGGCCGCCACAAGCGCCGGAGTGGCAGTCATTCAAAACTCGCTCAGCCTCCTCGAGGGTTAAGCATCGGCGAAGAACAGAATCGACGCCGAGGCGGTACAGGGTATCGCCCAAAATGCGGTATGGTTGAGCTTGGTGACGAATCCGTCGTCGAGCCTCTTTCGATGTATTGGGACGAAATGAGGACGTTTGTAAATATAGGATAATGTCCCCGTACCATGGGTCGAGAGTGCTGATGAGAAATAGTGTTTCATCCGGAATATGTTCCTCTGAACGGGATGGTGTAGACTGAGATGGTAAGGAGCAGAGTAGTTCGGCGAAGACCAGTGATTTCTTGGACTTGGCTGCAGTGAACTCCAAGTCGAACTCTTGGAGGATTACGATCCACTTCGAGTATTTGCCCCCCAGCAACTGACGTGACAGAATATAGGTCATGGGGTTGCAATCAGAGATCACGGTCGTCGTGCGCAACAGGATGTAATGACGGAAACGTTAGACGGCACAGACAGCTGCCAATGCCAACTTCTCGACGTATGCATAGCGAGTTTCCGTATCCATAAGGTTGCGGCTAAGATAATATACAACATGCTCGGTGCCATCATCGTCGTCTTGCACTAAAACCATGCCGATGGTGGTATCGGCGGCGGCCAAGTAAAGGGTGTAGTCACGGTGGTAATTTGGAGGTCTTAGGAGCGGAGCTGAGACCAGAAGGTCTTTAAGACGCTCAAAAGATTGCTGAGCGATAGCGTCCCAGTGAAAGGGCGTGTCTCGCTTCAATAATCGCGTGAAACCCTTAGCCACCTCGGCATAATTTGGGATGAATCGTCTGAGAAAATTGGCTTTCCCCTGCAAGCTCTGTAACTGCTGTAGGGAGGCAGGGGGAGGAAGATTCAAAATGGCTTCGACTTTAAGGGGATCCAAGCGGATGCCTTCCCGGGAGACGATGAACCCGAGCAGTCGGCCAGATTCTACGCAGAAGACACACTTATGCGGATTGAGTCGAATACGGTAGTGTCGACAGCGGAGAAAGATTTCGCGTAAATGAGATGGATGGTCTTGACGTTTAGCTGAATGAGCTGGTAGGTCATCTAGGTAAGGCTGTACGATGTGTCGGATATCATGAAAAGCATACGACATCGCACGCTGGAAAGTGGCACCGGCATTTTTGAGACCGAAAGGTAGCTTCTTGTAAGCGAAGGTGCCCCAAGGACAAATGAAAGCAGTCTTGTGCTGGTCTGCGGGGGCTATGTTGATCTGGTTGTAACCAGAGAAGCCGTCCATAAATGAATAAATTTCGCTTCCTGCGCAATCGTCGATAAGCTGATCAATAAAAGGCGTAGGAAAGTTATCTTTTGGACAAGCGCGATTGATGTCGCGATAATCAACACAAACCCGAATAGTACCCTGTTTTTTATTCACAGGGACTATGTTCGAGACCCATTCCGTGAGAGGAATGGCATAGATGAAACCAGCTCGAAAAAGCTTTTCAACTTCGGCCTTGATGGCTGCAGCCTTTCGAGGGTGCACTGGGCGCAAACGCTGACGAACAGGCTTAGCGCCGGGATAAGTAGGGATTTCGTGCTCCACGATACTGGGGTCAATGCCGGGCATTTCCTCGTAAGACCATGCGAAAACGTCACGAAATTCACGAAATAAATCAGTGTAAAGTTGAATTTCCTCAGGAGTGCATGTGACTCCAATATGAATATTTTCGACCACCCCCGTTTTGACAGAGATGTCGATAGCCAGAGTTTGCGTAATGTTACCCATGTTTCCTTCCGAAGACACTTGATACAACTGAACAGGCATTTGGAGAGGGATAGATGGGACTCGTGAGGCAAACTGCTCGAGACATGCGGCCATTTCTGAATGAGGAGGGAGAAACGAAGAGCGATGGTGGTAATCTGACCAAGGGAGCTCCTCGGGAGACATAGTCTCAATGATAGCCTCGTCGGAGGGAAATGATTCCTTCAAGGGATCCGAAGTGGCCTCTCCTCCCATCCAAGGGAAGTGGTCATATGAATCGGGAACGCTGCTTGAAGAAGCAGGTTCAGGAGGTGGAGCCGATGCAGCGACTATCTCGATGTAGTTGAGCTCGGCGGGACTCAACGGCATCATCTCGCCCCAAGAGTCTTCCTGATTCAAGGGAGGGAGAACCCATGGATCGGAACGTACTGTGATCATGTTAACGGAGGCGAGATTCGGGGGTGGGAGGGGAAAGACTCCCATTAGAGAGGGATCTTTAAATAATCCAGCACCCACACTCACTAGCGATTTAGAGGTATGCTCTACGAATGGCACATTCCCTTCAGAAGAGGAAGCGAAAAAGGACAGCTGGTCCACAGTGACGATTTTTCCTTGGTGAGGAAAGCGAACGACACGGAACAAAGAGGAAGCCACGGCCTGCATGGCATACGTCCAACTTCGTCCAAGGAGGAGGTTGTAAGTGAGATTAGCGTCAACGACTTCAACCTCGACCTCTACCGTCTTCCCTTCTAAAGAGATAGGCAATCGCGGGAGGATACCATATGGACGAGATTCTCTTCCGTCGAAAGCCTCTAGGGTGGTTGGAGACTGGCTCAGAGCAGGAGAACCAATAGCTTTCCAACAAGCAACCGACATAATGCAGGTTGAGGCACCTTCATCAATGACCGTACGATGAATCGTTTTGCCGTTGATGAGAACCTGTATAAGGAAGGCCACCTGGTGAGGCAATCTCGGCGTGAAACCTTCGAGATCAAAAGAGATTAAATCCGAATTTGCCGGGTCTATGCCACCAATCACTGATAGCAGGGACTTCCTCTGAGAGGGGCAGCTCTGGAGGACTCCTAATGCGGACATAGCAGACGGAGCCTGCGCTAAGTCCTCGACAATGCTATAATGCTGTGCAGCACGAGCATTGGGATTATAAGATGACTTCCTGAGTACACCTTTGGGAGGGGGTCGGGGGATCGTCTCAGTGCTGGGTCTTTCGATGTGAAGGGGACCAGAACTAGACGGAGGAGCGCTGGAGGGGACTTCCGGCTCCTTCCTGGCTGAAGATGGATAATCTTTCGCTCGAGTTGTAACATGGATGGGGATGGTTCCAACCATGAACACCTGAGAACCGAACGAGGGAGAGGATTGAGAAGGATCTGCCACCTGATGCGTCTGCTGGGACGGGAAAGGCTCTTTAAGCACAGCAGGGGACCCTGGAGCACCTTTCAAAAGCCGACTAACCTCGGACTGCCTGGGGCAATCTTTGGTGTAGTGATCCTCTTCGCAAATGAGACAAGGATACTTAGGCTTTCGTTTGGCTCCTTCCTCGGAGGGAGGTTTAGGAGGGTTCTGCTTAGGCTGTCCAGATTTATCTTTGGCCTTCCCTTTCTTTTTGCCTTTCGAGGATTTGTCTGCCGCGGTGGACTGAACGGCATTTATCTCGGAGGTATTCCCAGGAATGGATTGGCTCTGAGAAGCATTCTCGCTAGATGCATTGGGTTTCTGCTTCCCAGAATTTGCGGCCGATTTCTTAGATGGTGAATTTACGGAACCGATAACTCCATCAACAGAAGGCTTTGGTGGAGCTTTGGGTTGTCCGTGTCTCGGGGCATCTGGCAAATACTCATACAAGGTACCTGACTGAGAGTACACTAAATCCAGGTACTGAGCTCGCGCGATTGCTTGCTCCTCAGTTACACACGCCCCCATTGCGATATCTTTGGCAATTTTAGGGACAAAGGACGTGGTAAACCAGTCGGTCAGGAGTTGATCAGGGATCCAAAATTTAATCAAACGACGACGCCTTCTCCATTCATGTATATGATCGGAGATGTGCGTCGCCGTATCCTGTTTTAGAGACGTGAGAAGATGGGTCCCAGTCTCGTACCGAATGGGTAACTGAAAATGAGTTAAAAAGTCCATAGCCAACGAATTAAAATCAGAAAACATGCCGTGATTGAGTTCGATGTACCATTTAGCAGCTGAACCAGTGAGGGTCCTTTGGAAGAGGCGAAGTCGGATAGAATCATCAAGCCATGAGTTAGATGAGCACCAAAGGTGATAAGTCATTACATGGGCCTGAGGATCCTCTCCGGCTTTGCCGTCGAACTTTGGACAGTCACCTGGTATCTTGGTTGGAACCGATGGCCAATATGGATTATGCAAAATAGGATCGTTTGTTAACTTGGACACATCAGGTAGTTCCAACGTCGCCAGAAATGGTAGTTGCGGGTTAAAAGACATTTGTGGCTGCGGATTCGAGGCGACATTAGGGTTCCACCTAGATGGGGGTTGCCCCCACGAACTTTGTCCAGACGGGCCCGGCCCAAAAGGTCCTGACGCGTAAGAATTTTGTCCCGACGGACCTGGTCCAAAAGGACCTGGCACATAGGGAGTTTGTCCGTAGGAGTTTTGTCCGTATGGATTTTGGCCATATGCGGACGGCTGTCCCTGTGTCTGCCCCCCAGCTCCCCAAGTGTTAGCAGCTTGCCCGACAGGTTGACCGTATTGATAATTTTGATAAGGAGTAGCCTGTGGTTGCTGATAATTTTGATAAGGAGCATACTGATTTTGCCCCTGGGGTGGCTGGTAGCCAGATGACTGCTGGGTCCCATACGGAGCCTGGTAGGCAGGCTGCGTTTGGTATGGAGGTTGATAACCTGTTTGAGTTTGAGGCCCAGAGTAATGTCCTTGAACCGGCTGGGGTTGAGCCATATGTCCCGAAGGTTGACTTGGTCGGATTCGAGATGGACCTGGTTGGCCAGCAGGGTAGCCTTGCTGAGCGCCAGGTTGTCCATGTGCCGCCAAGGGTTGCCTTTGCGGAACGGATGGTCGAATTGGCTGGATAGCTGGTTGACGCCGAGGTTGGCCAGCTTGTCCAGTTTGACGATAAGGGTGGACACCGGGTTGATTTGGCTGTATAGACGGTTGGCCCGTTTGTCCCCCAGTGTGACCAAATTGAGAAGAGGGCTGGGCTTGCTGCATGGCGGGCTGCCCTCCTTGGTGTAAGGGCTGAGCAGAGGGTTGGCCTTGCTGTATAGCAGGTTGCCCCCCTTGCCCAGAAAGATTTGGGATTTGAGGGGTGGGTTGGCCCTGTTGAACATAGGGTTGTCCACCCTGCCCAGGGAATTGACCAGACTGGGCGGTAGGTTGGCCCTGTTGTACATAGGGTTGTCCACCCTGCCCAAGAGGATACCCTTGCTGGACCGCTGGTTGATTTGGAGGATTGTAAACTGAGCCAGTTTGTCCAGAGGGGTACCCTTGCTGGAAACCGAGTTGGCCTTGTTGAAAAGGTTGCTCCGGTTGTCCAGTGGGTTGATTTTGATATGCATACTGCGGACCTCCAATGCCCATGGGTTGTTCCTGGTAAGGTTGACCTTGTGGGCCCCCAGATTGTCCTGGGTCAGGCAGGCCGTAAAGTGGTTGCCCCTGGGGGGTTTGCCCGTAGAACGGCTGGCCTTGATTGGGTGGTCCTATGGGCTGCCTGGGAGGATCCCGGTTCCCTTTGAACATATGAGTAGCGTAATCATGCGTGATATTCAAGGGTTCTTCGTTTTCTTCGAAAGGGCGATGAGGGAGGCCCGAGATGCTTTCAAGGAACTCACCATTTTCATCACAGAAAAAGAAGGGACCTTCGTAATCCGGGTCCGTTATGGGTTCTCCATAAGCATCATATGGCCCTGATCCTGGAATTCCGCCAACAAAGGAACCAACTTGAGGGATTCCAGACGAGGAAACCGGAACAGCACTGACGACCGGAGTCGAACGTGCTACACAGACAGTAGGTTGAGTGGGAACTGAGGTGACGGGCGTGTTAAGCCCTGATGTAAGAGGTGTACTAAGGGGCTGCGAAACAAAAGGCCCAGTGGAAGCAGCAAGACTAGGATCCCATATAGTCGTAGAAGTCGTTCTAGCGGCATACCTATCCCTCACTGATTGGTATCGCGGAGGGAGGGGAGAGGAAGCCGGGATCGGGGTCTCGATGTCTGTGACCACGGGCGTCTCACCGGTGCTAGAAGCTGCCTCATCCATGTGGGAAGAAGACATTGGAGACGACATACCGAAAGGGGTACGAGGGGTACGGGGGGTATAATCGGGCTCCCAAATAGGATTCCAATCTTCTATGTAATCTTCGTCGCCTGGGGCACGTACGTTGATAGGTCGGATACTCGGAACAATGGGAAGAGTACCGCTTACAACTAGTACCTCTGGAGCAACAGAGGACGGAGAACCTTGATCGCTTGGACCGGGAGTTGATGGGTCAGCCAGGATGACCAGACCCCTTAGAAAACCTAAAGGAAACTAACGATAAAACCCTACTCAAAACTATCGCACACAAGACCTAAAATGGGTGATGTTATCGTGGCCAAATTAATTTTAAGACACAAGAACCAAACTTGACCTTTTCATATTTCAGGAGTCGAGAAAAGGACGAAAAGATGACTCCAGTCTCCTTCGAATGTTTTATGAGCACGAAGTGACAAGACGCTCACAGGCACCTTTTCGTTTAGGGAGTCCGAAAAGGATCAAAAGTGACTGCTCTGGAATTCTAGGTAGAGGGTGTGCCAAACTCTTCGCAAAACCACAGAATACTTTTTAGGGTACGGGTGGTCAATCTTCGTGAATGCTGTGTTCACTGCATTGCGAATCGTAGGGCGGCCGACTCGGCTTCCTATGGATAAAGGATAAAAGCCTAGTGGGGTCTCCCTATATACGCGACGGTACGTGGGAGCGCAGTCCGTGTTAGACCACTATCGAGTCACAGAAGGAGGAATCACCCAACCTAATGTGAAACAATAGTGACTATGTTTAAAGACGCCGGAACACGTCTCTAACCTAGACCTCTAGATATTTGCGTTTAGTTCCAATGCGTTTTTAGATTCATTTGGTTCATTTTATAGTTGATCTTGAGATTAAGTTTCGATTTCAAGCTCTATCGTATGTTCGCTCACAATTACCTAGATGCAATCTATATGCCAAAGAATTCCGTTTTATTCGATGAATTCTAGCTACGAGAGGGCAAGAAATTTTCTATCAAACAAAACAAGTACAAGCAAACAAGCAACTTAATGCAGCTAAAGGGAGGAAAGGAAACTTTTCTTTTGAAGATGCAAATCAATGAAATGTTCTTTTCCTTTTCAATTTTCAAAAGCAAAGCTACCAGTTTGATTTTCTTTCAGTGACACAAAGCATCTAAAATAATTTGGAGGAACCGGAACACCAAGTAAACTACTTAATGAAAGCACACAAAGTTCCCAAAACATTCAACCAAAGCTTCCAAATCAAAGGAAAACAAAGGTCTGCACGAGCTATGTAATCTAAGCTCTGTAAGACAAGCAAGGATTGCAAGCAAGGAGGAAGCGAAAAGAAACCACTTGGAAACACGATCCAAAGCACTCCAACAATCACTGAACAAGTGCTTGAACAGATCTGAACTTGGCTGGTCGAACAAACAAACAAACTCCCTACGGTAGGCTTGACACACACGCAACCTCTAGATGTCCTAGAGTTAGAGCGCGAAATCAATAGAAAAAGGCAAACACCCGAAGGACGAAAGTCACAACCAGTCAACTAAAGACACAACACAATCCAGCAATCGCAAAAGTGATGGTGGGAACACGAACCAAGCAGCGAAAGCAAAAAGGGAAGGTATTTGCAAACTCAAAACCGAGCAAAACGAAACCCTATGAGGCTAAGCTTCGTAATCAAACAGTTGAAAGTTCAGACAGTGAAAAACAAGTCATTAGACAGGTGGGGAGAAGAAGGGAAAGTCACAGCAAGAGGTTCAGGAGGCCGATTTGGTCAAAAATGAGTTTTTCAGGCTCAGCGCGGGTAGCCTTCAGCAACTCGGTGCTGACAGGGGGAGACCTTCAGCAACTTTGCGACGTCAGCGCGAAAGGACAGGGAAAAAGCGCGCTGTCTCATAAAAACGAGGTCAGCGCGGATATAAAACACACAGACGCGATGACCGAAATCACAAAGAAGAGGGGGCGCGATGTCAGCGCGGAAGGACACGAATAAAGCGCGCTGCCCTTGAAAACGAGGTCAGCGCGGCTGTTAGACGTACAGGCGCGATGAAGAGAAAACCAAAGAACAGAGTCGCGATGTCAGCGCGACTGTTCCGAAATAAAACGCGCTGAGAGCAAAAAACAAGGAAAACCAAAATAAAAACTTCCCAAACCAAAAGCAAGAGCTTTTCAATAATAAAAATGCTTCCCAGAAACGCCCAGAAAGTTCATAAGCAAAAAGACAATCCCAAAAACTCGAAAAGAGATCAATCAAAGCCAAACACAAAAGTGGACTCAAGAGACAAAAAGGCTGATCCCCAGCGGAGTCGCCAAATTGTTGGAGAGGTAAATCCCCTCTATGGATAGAGGCGATCCCTACTAGCCCAGCAAGGGTCTAGCAACAATCAAACAATGCTGCTATGCATGTTCCTAATTGCAATTAAACAAGAGGTAAAGAGCACCTACTTGGATTCCTGCGCTGTCGTTTGACGAAGAGATGTTGCCTTCGCTCCTTCGCTTTGGCTGGTCACAATCCTCCGCGATCTCCGCGAATAGATACCTGCACACACGAAGAGGAAACAAACACAAGCGTGAAATCTAGTAAAAGCAACCATACATCAGTCAGAAAAGATGTAATTCACATTTAACCATTGCAAATACAAACGAGAATGGATCAATAATAGCAGTCATCTATTATTAATCAGAATAGAGAAGAGTACAACCAAATGTTCTGACGTCGGTAACCTTCTCAGGAGGGGCCAGTCAGCATGTATCTCAAGCATTCACCTTTGAGGATGACTCTCCCAAGTCAAACAACTCTCTCTCTCACACAAATAACATGAAACAACCTTCCCTAAGCAATCAATCACTTCCACACCTAGCACACCACACCTATAGCAGCAATCTGAGCACTACAAGCTCTGCACAATCCAAGCTATTCCAAGCTAAGTCTAACTATCCAAAAACTAGCTGCTCATGGTAATGGTGGAAGTATATGTAGGAGAAGGAGCCTCCTAAAAGGGTGGAAGGATGAGCTTATCCTTGAGGGAAATGGTTGCAAAGGGTCGAACAGACATGCCATAGAAGGGAGTCGACATTCACAAAGCTAACAACCGAGCCTGGAGTTATCTGGAAGGCTGGTTGTTTGAACGAACTCGCCCAAACTGGATCGGCGCGGATAATGAGGAAACTGTCGCGCTATCGGCGCATCTCAATAACTGGGACAGTCTTGTCAGCGCGGAAGCACACGGGAAAGCTGCGATGTTCACCAGCGCGGGAAAGGGATGTTCTTCCGCGCTGGCAGCGTGCGGAATACACTATGGAGCGCCAGTCATCGCGGGTATTTTTATAACAGACGCGCTGATGCATAAAGCTTTGGAAAAAGGGGTTTTAGGGCTAGTTCAGAAGGCATGAAGCTTAGTGATTGACACAGCAGGGTACCTGACAGGAAAGCAGTGACAAATTACTGTGTAACAATTATTATAAACATTATATTTTTTAGTTTTGTTTCTGTTTTTTCTAAATAAATTGTTTTTATCAAACTGGTTTAAAGTTTGATGATAAAAATTTCATTTGATGTTTGGTACGGTGTACTGGGTGTGTTTGAAGTCATCTCTAGGTGCCCTGGTATACGCTTACCTGAAGGAGGGGATTGGGATTTTTTGTCATTCATGTTTCAAGGGCCTTTGAAGCTTTGAAGGACGTCAATGTTTTTCATCCTCTTTTTGCACAGTGTAGCCTTAGGGCCCGTATTTGAGTTGGTGGTCGTGCTTCCTTCCTCACCGCTCCAAGGCCTGGACTTTCCAAGTATCTCTTTTAATTTCCCAATTTTGGTATGTGGAGTGTGGTATCCGGGGAACTTTTCAATATTGTTTTAGCAGTTCTCTTTATTAGGGTTTCATGGGCTTAATTTTGGTATCTCTCAGGTTACCATGGGAAATTTTATGGTTTCATATGCTCAATTTTTGGCCACATTGTGTAATGTTGGTGTCTATTACTAAAGTCCCATCTTTTGTGGTTAAGTCTTTGTCTAGGTATCACGTAGGTCATTTGTCTAAGTTAAATTGTGGCTGTAACAAATCTAGTTAAAAATTCATGTAAAAAAATACCAGAACAAGATCATGGGACACGTATTCCAAGTTGAACGGTGGGAAAAACATCCTAGTGGGTGTTCATTTCCGTTTATTATGGCTATGGAAATTGGAAATGGAAATGGAAAAGGCTTTGGAAAGGCATGAGGCATTAATTGGCATTTTATTTATAAAATAATGGAAATCAGGAAATGAAAGGTCACGGGTTGCATGTGAGGAGGAAAATGAAGGAAAATAATGGAAAATTAAGAAAATAGAGGCCACATTGATAAAAATACTTATGAGGATCAGTTCGTGGACTTTTCTCAGTTTTAGCTTGGAGCTCTCATTCTATTCTCTCTCATACTCTTGGACACTTAGAGTTTTCTTGGAGCACTCATGGTGGAGTGTGGCATACTTGGGATTTGGAGCAAGAAGGCAAATGAGAAGCAGGAAAGCGTAAGAGGACATCGGGATCAACAACTACAATGGGTTTTGCTTGCAAGAATCAAGTTTCATGTATCATTTCCTTGCTATTTTTGGCATGTATGTCATTTCTTGGTTGTGAGTTGTCATTGGCATGGAGGATTGCCTAGATTGACAGTGGTTTTACCTAGCCTTGCCATTCCCTGGATAGCCATGGTGTTGTGGGTTTACCTTTTTTTCTGGTTGGTGCTCATGTTCCTTATGGATGTGGGTTGAGTCATTAGTTCCTAGAGCCTTGGTTGGAAAAATGCTCTGGAATCCCTATAACGGCTTGGATTGAGTTACTAGTCCTGGAAGCCTTGGTTGGAAAAACACTCCAGAAGCCCTATAATAACTTGGGTTGAGTTACTAGTCCTGGAAGCCTTAGTTGGAAAAACGCTCTGGAGCCCTTGGTGGGTTGAGTTACTAGTCTTGGAGCCTTGGTTGGACAAACACTCTAGAGCCCGACAACATTTGTGGGTTGAGTTACTAGTCCTAGAGTCTTGGTTGGACAAACGCTTTGGAGCCCAACGATAGCCATGGGTTGAGTTACTAGTCCTGGAAGTCAGGTTGGAACAAACACTCTAGATCCCTGAACAACTTGGGTAGAGATCAGTCTGGTGATGGCTAGTGATGTATGACCATGAGGTGGAATCATTGGTTGAGGGTTGAGGTGGTCTAGCCTCTGGAAGACCTGGTTTGGTTTTGATTTATTTGTTTTATGAGATCCCACATTCATGCTTGGAATATGGCATAGGGGTGATTGGCTGAAAGAAATATTTGGTTCAACCCAATCTATGGTCAGGTGGTATTTGGAAGTCCCAGACCTAGTTTCGTTTTACATATGTTAGTAAGAGATCCTTTCCTCTTATAATTGGTGGGTAAATGTACTTGTTATTATGTGATCTTGATGGTTGTTTTATCATTATTATTCTGATGGTTATATGTTGGTTATGAGCATGGTTTAGGACAGACTTGAGTTATGACTCTCGTCATGTTTTGGTTAGTATATGAAATTTTAATGAATGAATGACCTAATAGATAACATTGTAGCTATTGGAAGGAGACATTGGTCCTCCTTGACGATTCTCAGATAAGTATGAGATCCCTATGTTCAGATATGTTGTTATGACCTATATATTACATGTTCATGATGTGTTTGATGAAATGTCTGTCATGGATATTAGGGGTCCAGTCAAGTACGTGTACAAGTATTTGCATTTGTATTATTGTTTCGATGTTAGTTTCCATTTTTGGAAGTTTCATGGAGTTCTAGGTAGTGGCCTGAGTCATGGCCCTGAAAAATTGGCACAGAATTTGGAGATGCTGGCACAAAACTACCTAGAAAAGTCCCTAGTCACAAGCATGCCTTTTTGTGGGAGCGACTGGAGGGTCCCAGTCGCATGTATGCCCATGTCAAGGGAGTGACTGAGGCTTTAATGCAACAAAATGCCAGTTTGTCTGAGGGGTCAGTCACCTAGATGGGTTGGATGGCTCCTATGGAGTTCTATTTTAGGTGTAGAAGGTCAAGTTGTTTGTGTTCCATCGGTTCCACTTCCTTAACTGATACATAGGGAGTTGAACCATATCATAGTAACTCTTCATCACATGTTTACGCCGATTGGGCAGTTACTTGGGTAGATGTGCGAGGAGGGTGTTATAGAGTGGTATCAAAGCATGGTTCAACACTTAAATGTGTGAAATGTGATTGTCATGCATACATGTCAGTTGCATATGTGTTCTTTATGTTTGTGGACTATGTGCTTGTTGTGTATGCATGGTGGTGGTCATTGTTGCAGTTGTGTCACCATGTGGAAGTTGATGGTGTTGTTGTTGGATGTGATCATCATGAGTGCATGTTGATTATGCATTTGTTATGCATGTGAGTGTCTATATGTTGTTATGCATGCATTGTCATGTTTAAGGTTGTTGTCCATGAGGTCATTTTAGGAATTTTAAGTCATCATGATGTTGTTGATATGTTATGATTCTTATGTGTTGGTTGAGATAGAGCAAGAGATGCAGATCATCAAAGTGAAGTTGCAGCACTAGACTTTGGGGTAAGAGAAGATCATCATACATGTATTGTATGATTGGCATGCACATATGCTAGTTAATGGATTTTTATATGCATTAGGGTTATATACATGTTTGTCATTTTATTGTTGTTGTGGTTACCTGCATGATAGATGCTAGTGAACCAGTGTGGTCATATGAACATGTGTCAAATAGTTATGAATGATAGTAACTTGTTGTTATATGAATTGTTGTTGTTGTTTTATATTAGTTAACTTGATGATTATGTTATATGCTGTTGATAAGTATGATATATGCTAACTTCTTGTTGTTATATGTTAGTTAACTTGATGATTGGGGTTATTTCATCAAGATCTTGATGTTATATGTCATATTTTGATCTAGATTGGCCTGTGTAGATGATTATGGTTACAATATCCAGGTATAAGCTGACATATTTGTGATATTGTGTTGTACTAATCTAGACTGACTATGCATATGTGATTGTTATGCATGAATGATAATTGTGTATAAGCTTATAATGTGAACATGTTAGCTAGTTACTATTATGGATATCATGACCTTATTTATGTTTGAGTTGATGTGTTGTGAAGTTATATCATGCTAATCTAGATTGATTATGCAGAAAATATAGCCTCCCTGAGATACATTAAGGTATGCATTTGCTTATGTCGTCTATTTGGAGTTTGAATGTTTTCTATTTGGGGTTTGAGTGTTTGGTGTTTATTATGTCGTCTATATATTGTTTGAATGCTGATTAATTGCATGATATGAGCATGTGCCTATAAGATTGCATGAAGGAATGATTTTGTTTTAAGAGGGTTGTACTAACACATTATGTGCTGAGACAGTTGATGTGTAATTGAATATAAGTAGGTGATAGTTGTAGTATTATGATTTTGACTATTAATTGATGATGACATGACTATTAGTCTTGGTAGAGACTTATTTTATTTAATAGATATGATGTCTTGATATTTACATGTGTGAGCAGTTGCAGGGCAACATGCTTGGTATTAGCATGACAAGGTGATAGTTGATGTGTTTATATAACTAATAGATGGGTGATGTGATAGTGTAGTGTTCTAGCTAGGGTACTAGACTAGACTATATTTATTATCGACCAGGATGCGTAAGCTTAGAGGCATGCATCTAAAGTATATAGACATAAAGGATTGTTGGCTAAGTGGTTATGATGTAGGTCATAGGGATTCTTTACGGAAGACTGGGGTATGTCACCTATCATCCAAACACTCAGGTCACTCTGCTAATATACCTGATTACAATACTATCATTAAATGCATTTACCAAATTACACACTGAAACTAAACACTGTGTATCACTGCAACAATGATCTTAATCTCCTTACAAAGACATTGCACATAAAACCCTTGTTCAGTAAACACCCGGCATTCACTAATATTTATACAATATCAAAATATACAGAGATCATAAATGGATTTTGAAATGAAAATAAAGTTCATGACAGTGCTTTTAAAAGACAATCACAGGGATCGACTCCCTTACAGGACGCGCTTCAAGATCTCAGTGATGACTGTTCAGGCATTACCACAAACACAAACCATATACATTCGATGGAAATCAAGAGCTATTGAAATCGAAACTCAATCAATTGTAAATGTTGTGCAAACCGTATAATACCTATTGAAATCGAAATCCAATTGTAACTACTGTGCAAACCATATAACCTAAGTGCGAATAAAATGAAAAGGACAGTATACCGGTTGAACGCAGGGCCCGTCCGCGTTCTAGAGGTACACTGGACTATATTCGACCGGCTATCAAATCAATGCACAAGACACAAGTCGTAACTGTAACTGGATCCTTAGTATTAAGTTCAAAAACTCTGTTTCAGAATGATACAACAATTAACCATTTACATCCATTACTCGGACTGTATTTACATATGTCTAGCACAACCATGTCATTTCGATAATGAATGTACATTCGGAATTTGGCTGTTGCCGCTTTTAATACATCGAGCTTTTCAAAATGTTTCTATCCTAACTGATTTCAAAAAGAACAAAAACTAAATCAAATTAGAATGAGCTGTTGTTTCTGCCTTTGTCGCCAGTGTGCCATGCTTTGACCTGAGTTGACCGCGCATGTAGGAGGGTCGATTCGGCAGTATGATAGGTGTTTGTCCATGCTTGGACATTCTACTTTTCATCCATGCCTTTCGCTCTAGCCCAGCTGTTGTGCCACATGTCAAACAATGAGCTAATTACAGGATGTTGGAACTTCCTGTAACCATTTCACCAAAAACTTCTAATTCTTCAACATAAAATTCCTAAATCAATTTCAATGCATTTTAATAACTATAAGACTATTAACTAACCAATTTTCAAGGATTCTAAGGGATATATGATGAAAAGGAATGGGTAAATGACATGTTTTAGGAGGAAAAAGGGGGTCTTGGGATGATACCAACAGATAGTACATAGTATGACTTGATTGTAACAACACAAAAGAAAAGAATTGGGTAAGAATTCCTTTGGCAATGTTTGGGAACCACAATTCCAAATGAATGAGTGCTTGCACGAATACAAGAAGTATTCTTAACCTTGATTTTATTTGACATTATATGGATATGTGTTATATTCCTAAACATGTATTTGACAGGTATAACAACTAGTTTCTAGTTATGGCTATATTCATCAAGGAAATTTGAGTCCCTTAAGAGATGGCATGGACGTGTTCATTTACAAGGAAATGTGCTTGGCACAACAAGGTAAGGTAACTGGTATATTGTTATATTTATTTATGTACCAACAATCACTATGTTTATGGAAATATGATGCAGGCGATTACATGGCAAAGAGACTTCCATGAAATTCTAAAGAAGGCTAAGGTTGAGCTTTCCTTTGGAAGCATTGGGAACCATGGGGATGGAGTCATAGTGTTTGTTGCTAGTTTTGTTCTTTCGATATTTGTGATTTGGTTGTGCTTGATTACGGCTTTGTTTATGTCTGGTGCAAGGCCTTGCCACTTTGTTTGCGATGTTGTATTGCTATTTGTTTTCATGGATTTCTTCTTGTTTATTTCTTGTTCTTTCCTTTTATGTTTTGGGAGCCTTGGGATTTGGTTTGGGAAAGACGAAAGTTAATGAATCTCAAGAAGGGTTGAATGGAACCTGAAAGATAATGTAAGACTCAAATGAAGCATGGTGCATGTATAAGGGTAATTGAAGGCAAGAGTATGATAGCTAGTTGGATTGGTTGAGTCCATTGAGGTAAATGAATAGTGGCAGGACAATCATGAGAAAGGTAATAGGAAAAGTAAGGTAAATGGATATGAGGCGTTAGATGCCTTAGCTATGTTGGGAACTATTTTTCTCAATGTTGTGCATGTTGTGCATGGATAAAGGGATTTCTCTTAACCTTGATCTTATGCTATCAGGTATTTATGTTGTGATTATGATTATGTTGATGTTTATATTTGTATACATGTATGTATGTATTTCGTGTTTGACAAGGTCGTCATGGAGCATGATTGTTTTATGCTAATGATTATATGTATGTATGTATCTATGTCACAGTCTCACATGGTTGTCAGGGATCATTCTTGTGGAGGAATTATTTCTTATGCAGGTGAGTGGCATGAAGAGATTCTTGGTATCAAGTGGGAAGAGTAGCCCTAACAAATTTATGAGGTCAGTATCATGTGGATATGAGTTGATATTATGGGTTTATACTATGACTATGTTTTGGACAGGTAATCATGAGATATACATTAGCAGAATGAAAACAACGTGATCCACGTCATGCTAGGATAAGCATGGATGACAGAGAGACAATGGAAGAAAGGTTGCTTGGTAGAGACGATGTGGATTTGGATGTGCGATGCTATTGTTGTGTATAAGTTGTGCATATTGTATATTCAGTTATTGTACCTATGGCGTTGTGTTCCTGTTGTATATATGGTGTTTGTGTGTATATTACATATGTAGTGTTGGATATAGATGGTGCTATGTACATGTTGGATATGCTGTGTTGTGTACATATCGTACTGTATGCATGTTGGATATGTGGTGTTGTGTGAATATGGTGTTGCGCGCATGTTGGATATGTAATGTTGTGTACATATGGTGCTATGTACATGTTGTATGTAGTGTTATGTACATATGATGTTGTGTGTTTGTTGTACATGTGGTGCTATGTACATATGGTGTTGTGCGCATGTGGTGATGTGTACATGTGGTGTTGTGTGCAAGTGGTGTTGCATACATGTCATGCATGTGGCGTTATGTACATGTGGTGTCGTGTACATGTCATGAATGTGGTGTTGTGTACATGTGGTATTGTGTACACATTGTATAGGTGCTGCGGTGTACATGTGGCATTGTGTACACATTGTGCAGGTGTTGTCATGTACATGTGATGTTGTGCAAGTGGTGCTATGTACATGTGGTACTGTGTACATGTTGTACATATGGTACTGATGTACATGTGGTATTGTGTGCATGTCGTAAATGTTATGTTAGGGGCATGCAATACTATGTATGTGTAGTATGTAGGCATGGCATCGTGACATGTGTATTTGTTGCGTTGTACTCTTTGTACATATATGTATCACGTTGTACACCGAATGTAGGTGTATGTGTTGTGTTGTACACGGGGTGTAGGTGTATGTGTTATGTTTTTTGTTGGGTAGGGTGTATGTACTATGTGGTATTGTACGTCATGTGTGGATGTACAATCTGTGTATGTGTACATGATTAAAGAGAAGCAAAGGCATTGGGTGCTTTCTGGGTGTTGCAATCGATCTGGTGTGTGTACAGAAAGGACAAAGGTAGAAGTAATGATCGATGAAGGATAAGTATCGGTATTTTAGTCAGTTTTATTATGCATGTGATCTATAATTTTGACTTATGATGGTTACATGTGATCTATGATTATGGTTTATGATGATTCCATGCAACTCATGATTTTAAATTATGATGGTTGCGTTTTGATCTAACCGGATGTGATACGTTTATACATGATGATTCAATCAAACAACTAGTTTGACTTGTTATGATAGGAAGTGAACAAAATTATATATGTACCTCATTGGCATGCCATTGATGAGGTATGATGTGAATTTATTTCAATTTATTTTGAATCTAATGGAAACTATGCACTTGGTACAGGAAAGCATGCAATGCCTAGTTTGGGACGGTTGAAACCGACTGCAAGAATTAGCAGTGTTAGTGAAAAAGATTGGAACAGGAAATAGTATACTGGTAAAGCACTTCAAGAGTAGGGCCATTGTGGGACACTAGTACCTAATATTGCCCATTGATTTCCATGAGCATGCTAAGACCAGTATGATGGTTTTGAGGCATGGATATGCCTTGGTTTTTGGACCTTCTGATGCGAGGAAACCTTGCCAAGGGAGGGGTCAGTGGAGGGACTGAGTAGCAGAGTAGGGGATGCCCGCGAAACTTGGAAGGTTTGTGGCCATACGAAAGGGGGGTGACTGGATTGCTCGAGGGACTGTGTAGTAGAGAAGGGAAGGTCGGGGATGAATTTGTTTTGGTCATTAGCATTGCCAGATGGAATTAGATGCACATTGGGAGTGTGTCTTGGAATAATGAGCCGATAACTGTTCACTGAGGGGAAAAGTGGCACGAGATTGTAGCGTTGGACATTGGATGCAGACTTTGACTTTGGCAGTGGATTCTAGATTTCTCGGGAAGGAGGTGAATCCTCATACTACTTTTTAGGGTGGAGGTGTGAACCTTTAGATTCCCTTGTTGACTGATGCAGGAATTATATCATTTTATTTACTGGTTGAAAAAATATATATGTGTATATTATTGTAAATATTGTATCGAGATGGATTTATAAAGGTCCATAGACAATATGGTTATTTGTTGGTTGAGAAAATGTGGTTGTTATTGTAAATATCGCAATGAGTTGTGTTATAAAGCTCTAGTAAATGGTATGTTTGTCATATTTTCAGCAGATTTTTCATTGTAAATACTGCAACACGTTGTGTTATAAATCTCCATGGGAAGTATGTTTTGGTTTTTAGCAGTCTTGTTGGTTATAGGTGTCATTGAACACTGAGGATAGTGTTCCCCCAAGGGGGAGGATTCTGTAATAGCACTGATTAAAAATTCATGTAAAAAAATATAAGACAAAGTTCATGGGACACGTATTCCAAGATTAATGGTGGGTAAAAGATTCTAGTGGGTGTTCATTTCAGTTTATTATGGCTATGGAAGTTGGTAAAGGAAATGGCAAAGGATTTCGAAAGGCGTGAGGCATTAATTGGCATTTTATTTATGAAAATAATGGAAATCAAGAGGGGAAAGGTCACAGGTTGCATGTGAGGAGGAAAATGAAGGACAATAATGGAAAATGAAGAAAATAGAGGCCACATTGATAAAAAGGTTTACGAGGATTAGTTCATGGACTTTTTTTAGTTTTAGCTTGGAGATCTCATTCTATTCTCTCTCTCATACTCTTGGACACTTAGGTTTTTATTGGAGCACTCTTGGAGGAGTGCCGCATACTTGGGATTTGGAGCAAGAAGGAAAATGAGAAGCATGAAAGCATAAGAGGACATCAAGATCAACAACTACAATGGGTTTTTCTTGCAGGTATCGAGTTGCATGTATGATTTCCTTGCCAGTTTTGGCATGCATGGCACATGCATGTGGTTTCTTGGTTGTGAGTTGTCATTTTTATGGACAATTTCATGGATTGATAGTGGTTTTTCATAGCCTTGCCATTTCCTAGATAGTCATGGTGTTGTGGGTTTGTTTGTTTGTTTTTGTTTTTGTTTTTGTTTTTGTTTTTGTTTTTTTTTTTTTTCTGGTTGGTGCTCATGTTCCTTATGGTTTTGAGTTGAGTTATTAGTTCCTGGAGCCTTGGTTTGACAAACACTCTAGAAGCCCTGTAACGGCTTGGGTTGAGTTACTAGTCCTCGAAGCCTTGGTTGGACAAATGTTCCGGAAGCCCTATAATAGCTTGGGTTGAGTTACTAGACCTGAAAGCCTTGGTTGGACAAACGCTCTGGAGCCCTTGGGGGGTTGAGTTACTAGTCCTAGAGCCTTGGTTGGACAAATGCTCTGGAGCCCTTGGGGGGTTGAGTTACTAGTCCTAGAGCCTTGGTTGGACAAACGCTTTGGAGCCCAACAACAGTCGTGGGTTGAGTTACTAGTCCTAGAAGCCAAGTTGGAACAAACACTCTAGAGCCCTGGACAACTTGGGTAGAGACTGATCTAGTGATGGTTAGTGATGTCCAATAGTGAGGTGGAATCATTGGTTGAGGATTGAGGTGTTTTGGCCTCTAGAAGCCCTGGTTTGGTTCTGATTGATTTGTTTTATGAGATCCCACATTCATGCTTCATATATGGCACGAGGGTGATTGACAAAAAGAAATATTTGGTTCAGACCAATGTATGGTCAGGTGGTACGTGGAAGTCCCAGACCTGGTTGCATTTTGCATATGTCACTAAGAGCTCAAGTTTCCTCTTGTAATTGATGGGTAAATGTACTTCTTATTATGTGATCTTGATGGTTGTTTTATCATTGTTATTCTACTGGTTATGAGCATGGTTTAGGACAGACTTGAGTTATGACTCTCATCATGTTTTGTTTAGTATATGAAATTTTAATGAATGAATGACCTAATAGATACAATTGTAGTTATTGGAAGGAGATATTGGTCCTCCTTGATGATTCTCAGATAAGTATGAGATCCCTATGTTCAGATCTGTTGTTATGATCTGTAGATTACATGTTCATGATTTGTTCGATGAAGTGCCTATCATGGCCAGTAGGGGTCCAGTCAAGTCCTTGTTCAAGTATTTGCATTTGTATCATTATTTCAATGTTATTTTCCATTTCTGGAAGCTTCATGGAGTTTTGGGTAGTGGCCTGAGTCCTAGCCCTAAAAAAGTGGCACAAAATTTGGAGTCACTGGCACAAAACTACCTAGAAAAGTCCTCAGTCGCAGGCATGCCTTGATGTGGGAGTGGCTGGAGGGTCCCAGTCGCATGCATGCCCATGTCAAGGGAGCGAGTGAGGCTTTAATGCAACAAAATGTCATTTTGTCGTAGGGGTTGGTCACCTAGATGGGTTGGATGGCTCTTGGGGGTTCTGTTACAAGTGTAGAAGATTAGGTTGTCTATGTTCTGTCGGTTCCACTTCCTTAACTAATACATAGGGAGTTGAACCATATCATATTAACTCTTCATCACATGTTTACCCCTATTGGTCGGTTACTTGGGTAGATGTGGGAGGAGGGTGTTACAGTGGCAACCAATTTCCTTCTTTCCATTATGGTAGAAAAACTTGGTCCCTAGGTAACGAAACTCAATTAGGGTATTGGGTGGGTACCTTTGTTGTTTCAATTTGTTTTTGAGGTTAAAGGGTATGGGTTCTCAAGTTTCCCAGAGCTATTTCCCGCACTGTTCACTCCTCTTCATACTTGGTGGAATTTCTAATTGTGCTTGGGTTTGCATCCTATAAGGTTTTCAATTGTTATAAGTATTGTTTAGTATTGTACTTTGTGGGTGTTGGGGATGATATAGTCCTCGTTTGTAGCTCTGTTACGTATTGCTCTATTAGCCGGTTTCTAAAGCTTTGGGTATGTTTAAAGGTCGGTCAACAAAGAGAAAATCTTGTACATTTCCGCCTCATTATTCCACCTTGTTAGATAATGGCAAGTTGACGTCGAGATGCTAGTGGTTGTTCTAATTCCTAGTCTAGACGTCTTTTTGGCTGGAACTTGGTAGCAACCTTGTTTGATTCGGTTCCTCGAGAGATCAGACAAGTGATACGACACCTTGAATCGCGGGAATTTAGTGATAAAACCTATTTTTTATATTCATAATTGGGTAATCACCATTTCAAATGGATTCTCGACCCTGGGAAATTTTGACGACGAAGATTGCACTTTCTACACTCTGTTGTAGGTCATCAGCAGTTGGACACCTTATTTTGCCTGGTGCTCCATGACAAACAAGTGGACAATTATAAACTTTTTGCAAGTCAGGAAGACATTAAACGACTCCTTCTAAGTGTTCATTATTGCTTGGATGATATACTCATATGGCTACAATGGGTGGAAAAGCATGTAGTGTCTGATTCAGACTTTGATTCTGATGACCTCGCTGATACTCCTATAGTAATTGATGTTCAACCCGTCAACATAGCTCCACCTCCCAACATTGACCCACCAGCTAACGGGGCTCCTCTTTCTCTGTTGGTCATTTCATATGAGGGAGATGTTTGTCCTTGTAGCATTCAGCTTTGGTTTGTCTCAACGTCGACAATGTACTGGTGGCTCCAATGGACTTGGTGTCAACTTAGCGACCGAAAGGCTGACTATCTTGGTATTTTGTGTGTGTGTATCTAATAGCACCCCTAGTTCAATCTTTGACATTTTCAAACCAAACTTAGTGAAGGGAACATATCTATTATGATTTAGATGATGCTTTTTGTAAAACAATGATGATGCCTTAGTTTAGTGAATTATCTCGTTTTTGGCGATTCTGATGTGAGATATTTAGTTAGAGTTTGACACTCCCTGATTTATTATAATCATGCTCTCAATATAAACTTTTATTATTAATGGATTTTTTTTGTACCAACTTAAAAAAGACAAAAATTTCAAAAAAATATTAAAATAATAAATATTAATATTTAAAATTTTTTCAAATATTAAATTTATTTATATATTTAAAATTATAATTTATTAATAATTATATAATTAATAATAATAATTAAAATATTAATTAAAAATATAATATTTGGAATTACAATTTAAATAATACAAAATTATACTTTCATTTATAATTCAATAAATAAAAATAATTGTTGAAAATAATAAAATTAAATTATTTAAACTTTTTTTTTTCCGAAGGTGGCAAAACCTATCAAACTCAGGTGGCTGCTATCCGCAAATGTTGATTTGACTCATCACTGTTATCAAGGAAAACCACCCCACGTGTAATAACCCGCTGGTGGTCCGTAAGGGCCTGCCAGATGCCTCTGGGTCTTGGGCCGTTAACCTGTTTCCTTACGTCAGAGGAAGACGAGCTCTTAACCGTTAAATTATTAAAACTTATCTATTAAACGGTTTTTATTAAAATTTAATAAATTGTTTTCTAAAATTAATAATTTAATTTTAAATGGTTTTTTAAAATCAGAAAAACCCTTTAAGTTCATGTTTACTTAAATTGATTTGAAGTTAACTGCAGGTTAGAAGGCGCAAGAAGCCAGAAAAACATTATCGTGATTCAAAACTAACAAAAATATATTTTTTATAAAAACGTGAAGATGGGTGTGGCCCTGTGGTATAATAACGGGGCACTTAAAGACTACCCTGCCTCTTCAGTCAGGTTTTTCTCGTAGACCTTTTTTTTGGTCCCGTAAAATAGTCCGGTGGATGCTAGAATTTCTTTCATTCATTCGGTAGAGTCAGGTAGGCAGGACCCCGGAGGCCCCTTCGGGCGGGCCCGCTTAAAGTCACCGTATAAAAAAATTGTGTCGGTGATGAGAAAGAGAAATACTTTTTATTAAGGTAAATTTTGGGTGATTTTTTAAGAATGGCAATTTTTTTAACCTGAAAAATTAGGGCACATACTATTAATAAGCCCTAAAATTTTCCTTGCGTCAATCTGCCTGCAGCTGCTTTTGCAGTTTCTTCCATCATTTCTCTGGTTTCCTTGCCCAATGGCTCATCTACCAAGCACTTCCGCCTCCGCCTCCGCCCCCGCCGCTGCATCTCCCAACACCAATTACAATTCCCATTTTGATGTTTTCATCAACTGTTCTGCTTCAGACGTTACGAATAACTTCGCCAGTCATCTCTTCCGTCGGCTTCTTGACCGTGGATTCAGAGCCTTTTTGGACCGGCCAGAAGTGCAGCCGGGAGACCGCTTAGATTCTCGAATAGAAGGAGCCATTGCCACAGCCTCTGTTCATATACCCATATTCTCTCCAAAATATGCCCAATCAGAACGGTGCCTCGATGAACTCCTGTTGATATTGAAGTCGAAGGCTCCTATTGTTCCAGTTTTTTATGATGTCAAGCCTCCCGAACTACGGATCAGGACAGGCGAGGGCCAAGAGGAACTGTTGGGTCAAATCCTGAGATGTCTTGGGTGCCTTGTGGACAACAATGGAGTCTATGATGAAGCCCTGAGAGGTCATGAAAAGGAAAGGAGTTGCAGCCAACAAACAATTGCAGATTGGAAAAAAGCGCTGTCTGATGTTTCACAGTTAAATGGTTTGGAGCTGGAGGCATGTGAAGGGTAAGAACTCTCTCTGTTATTGTTCGTATAATTAGATTTAATGTATTGTCATAAACAAAGCTTTGAATACTCGTATTTGGATTAATTTTCCTTGAATAACCAGCGATGAAGGCGAGCTCGTGGATAGGATATTGCAACGGGCGGAGGAAGAGGTTGCAAAACCACAATTTCAGGTGGGCAAATATGTAATTGGGTTGGATAAAAAGCTTGAAGATTTTGAAAAGGCAGTATTATTACAGCGGCAGCAACACAAAGGAAAGGCCAAGTTTGTGGGGATTGTGGGTGTTGGCGGAGTAGGGAAGACGACGTTGGCAACAGAATTCTTTAACCGGAAGAGGTCAGCCTACCATCGATCATGTTTTTTATCTGACGTGAGAGAAGCTGCAGGTAGGAGCTCTTTGCCTTCCTTGCAGAGTAAACTCATAAAGGACTTGACTACACTGGATCATGAAATAGTCAGCGTGGCCAAGGGTAAAAAGAAGCTTTCAAATTCTCTCCGGGAATTTAAATTTCCTGTCCTTGTAATTTTAGACGATGTGGATAATGTTGACCAGATGGATGCATTATGTTCACCTCTGAAGTATGCCGTCTGTTCAAGTAGCTTAATTTTAGTTATATCCCGTCATAAAAATGTTCTTGAAAAGTCAGGAATGAGAGAGTCAGACATTTACAATCTGACAGGCCTCGATGGAGAACATTCTCAAGAGCTTTTCTGTTTGCATGCCTTTCACAAGCGTCTTCCCTCCTTCAGATTCAAAGAAGTTGTTCCAAAATTTCTGGATGTGTGCGGCGGATTGCCATTATGTCTCAAAGTTCTTGGGGCGCTCGTTTATCAAAAGGATTTGAAGTATTGGAAAACCCCATTGCGCAAAATATCGCTAGTACTTCCCGCCGATGTACAAAGCATTCTTAAAATTAGCTATGACAGTCTTGACTACCAGGAAAAAGATATATTTTTAGACATTGCGTGTTTTCTCAATGGAGAAGACAGGGATACGGTTATAAGTATTTGGGACGCATCCGGCTGGGTAGGATGGCTGAATCTTCAGAACCTGGTGAACAAGTGTTTGGTAGATATCGACAATAAAAGCCGTATAAGAATGCACCATCATCTCATAGACTTGGGCAGGGATTTGGCGGAGAAAAACCCTTCGAGATTTCGCCGTCGTCTTTGGCGGCCCAATGAAAACCATTTTGATAATGCGTGGAAAAACTCAACTGTAGGTGCTTGGAGATCTAGACATGATAATATGTATCTCTTGTTGTGATTTCTGAACTTTGTAAATAAGTATAGTTTCTAACAGTTTTCAAATGGCAATTTAGGTGCGCGGAATCAACATGGTTGAAGTAAGATCTGGCTCATCAGTAAACGATGCCGTGGAGGTCGATATGAGCACTTTGCAGCTGCTTAAGGCTGAAGGTGATTGTTTGGAGAGCATATCAACCCTGCTGGCACATTCAGATCTTCTTTGGCTTTGCTGGAATCGTTGTCCGTACACCTCCCTTCCTTCTTGGATTCCAAGAAAGAATTTGAGAGTTTTACGAGTGGCCGGGAGCAAATTGGAAACATTATGGCTTCATGAAAGTGAGGTATGTGATGGTTTTTGTGAACTTTTACATTGTATTGGGCCGTCGTGTTTAGCTTAGTTTAAACTTCTTAGATTTTTTATCATTTAGATTATTATATCTAAAATTTGGTTAGTAATTAAAAAAATCGTAGCTATCATTTTTCAGATTGAGAACTTGGCATCTGTTAATAACATTTTACCAATAAAATTTTAATAATGAAAATTACAATTTAGGAAGAAGTCCAGATCAACTTTAATTTCCGAAATTTATATTCTAGATTGCATTGAATTGCAGGCACCTTTGAACTTGAGCGAGTTGATTATTGATGCAGCAACAACGAATTTCCAGCTACCAAAGTCTATTGGGCAATTGAAGTACCTTGAAAAGATTGAACTGAGATGCACTATGGAATCATTGCCGGAAGAGTTCTTTCATCTCACCTACCTTAAACATTTGAGAATTTACGCAAGCGGGAAGTCGCTAACGCTGCCTGAGTCGTTCGGGAATCTTACAAACCTTCGTGATCTTCACTTGACTGGCTGCTCCGCGTTGAAATGGCTGCCAGAGTCGTTCGGTAATCTTATGAACCTCCGGGATCTTCACTTCTCTGGGTGCTCGCAGTTGCAAGAACTGCCAAACTCGCTTGGGAGTCTCACAGCCCTCCAGCAGTTTGACTTGTCGGGGTGCTCCCAGTTGCAAAAGCTGCCGGACTCCGTCGGGAATCTAACAGGCCTCCAGTGGCTTGACTTGTCGAAGTGCTCCCATTTGCAATCTCTGCCAGACTCCGTCGGCAATGTAACAGGCCTCCAGCAGCTCGACTTGTCTTGGTGCTCCAAGTTGCAAGCACTGCCAGAGTCCGTCGGGAATCTAACAGGCCTCCAGCAGCTCAACTTGTCTGGTTGCTACAAATTGCAAGCGCTGCCAGACTCCGTCGGGAATCTAACAGCCCTCCAACAGTTTGACTTGTCGGGGTGCTCCCAGTTGCAAAAGCTGCCAGACTCCGTCGGGAATCTAACAGGCCTCCAGTGGCTTGACTTGTCGAAGTGCTCCCATTTGCAACCTCTGCCAGACTCGGTCGGCAATCTAACAGGCCTCCAGCAGCTTGACTTGACGGGGTGCTCCCAGTTGCAAAAGCTGTCAGACTCCGTCGGGAATCTAACAGGCCTCCAGCAGCTCAACTTGTCTTGGTGCTCCCAGTTGCAAGCACTGCCAGACTCCGTTGGGAATCTAACAGGCCTCCAACAGCTTAACTTGTCTGAGTGCTCCCAGTTGCAAAAGCTGCCAGACTCCGTCGGGAATCTAACAGGCATCCAGCAGCTTGACTTGTCGGGGTGCTCCAAGTTGCAACCGCTGCCAGACTCGTTCTGGAATTTAACAGGCCTCCAGCAGCTCAACTTGTCTAGGTGCTTCGAGTTGCAAGCACTGCCAGACTCCGTCGGGAATCTAACAGGCCTCCAGCAGCTTGACTTGACGGGGTGCTCCCAGTTGCAAAAGCTGCCAGACTCCGTCGGTAATCTAACAGGCCTCCAGCAGCTCAACTTGTCTCGGTGCTCCCAGTTGCGAGCACTGCCAGACTCCGTTGGGAATCTAACAGGCCTCCAGCAGCTCAACTTGTCTAGTTGCTCCCAGTTGCAACGGCTGCCAGACTCGTTCTGTAATCTAACAGGCCTCCAGCAGCTCAACTTGTCTTGGTGCTTCGAGTTGCAAGCACTGCCAGACTCCGTCGGGAATCTAACAGGCCTCCAGCAGCTCGACTTGTCTAGGTGCTCCCAGTTGCAAAAGCTGCCAGACTCCGTCGGGAATCTAACAGGCCTCCTGCAGCTTGACTTGACGGGGTGCTCCCAGTTGCAAAAGATGCCAGACTCCGTCGGGAATCTAACAGGCCTCCTGCAGCTTGACTTGACGGGGTGCTCCCGGTTGCAAGCACTGCCAGACTCTGTCGGGAATCTAACAGGCCTCCGGCAGCTCAACTTGTCTCGGTGCTCCCAGTTGCAAGCACTGCCAGACTCCGTTGGGAATCTAACAGGCCTCCAACAGCTTAACTTGTCTCAGAGCTGCCAGTTGCAAAAGCTGCTGCCAGACTCCGTCGGGAATCTAACAGGCCTCCAGCAGCTTAACTTGTCGGAGTGCTCTCACTTGCAAAAGCTGCCAGACTTCGTCGGGAATCTAACAGGCCTCCAGCAGCTCAACTTGTCAAAGTGCTCCCAGTTGAAAGCACTGCCAGACTCTGTTGGGAATCTAACAGGCCTCCAAAAGCTTAACTTGTCTGAGTGCTGCCAGTTGCAAAAGCTGCCAGACTCCGTCGGGAATCTGACAGGCCTCCAGCAGCTTGACTTGAGGCGGTGCGACCGGTTGCAACGGCTGCCAGACTCGTTCTGTAATCTAACAGGCCTCCGGCAGCTCAACTTGTCTCGGTGCTACGAGTTGCAAGCACTGCCAGACTCCGTCGGAAATCTAACAGGCCTCCAGCAGGTTAACTTGTCGGAGTGCTTCCAGTTGCAAAAGCTGCCAGACTCCGTCGGGAATCTAACAGGCCTTCAGCAGCTCAACTTGTCTCGCTGCTTCATGTTGCAAGGGCTGCCAGACTTCGTCGGGAATCTAAGAGGCCTCCAGCAGTTCAACTTCTCTGGGTGCCACGAGATGTAAGCAGTACCAGACTCCGTCGGAAATCTAACAGGCCTCCAGCAGCTCAACTTGTCTCGGTGCTACGAGTTGCAAGCACTGCCAGACTCCGTCGGAAATCTAACGGGCCTCCAACAGGTTAACTTGTCGCACTGCCACCAGTTGCAAAAGCTGCCAGACTCCGTCGGGAATCTAACAGGCCTCCAGCAGCTTGACTTGTAGGGGTGCTACCAATTACAACGGCTGCCAGACTCGTTCTGGAATCTAGCAGGACTCCAGCAGCTCAACTTGTCTAGGTGCTCCAACTTGCAAGCGCTGCTAGACTAGGTCGTAAATCTAACAGGCCTCCAGCAGCTCGACTTGTCTTGGTGCTTCAAGTTGCAAGCACTGCCAGACTCCGTCAGGAATCTAACAGGCCTCCAGCAGCTCAACTTCGCTACAAATTGCAAGCGCTGCCAGACTCCGTCGGGAATCTAACAGCTCTCCAGCACTTTGACTTGTCGGGGTGCTCCCAGTTGCAAAAGCTGCCAGACTCCGTCGGGAATCTAACAGGCCTCCAGTGGCTTGACTTGTCGAAGTGCTCCCATTTGCAACCTCTTCCAGACTCATTCTGTAATCTAACAGGCCTCCGGCAGCTCAACTTGTCTCGTTGCTACGAGTTGCAAGCACTGCCGGACTCAGTCGGAAATCTAACAGGCCTCCAGCAGGTTAACTTGTCGGACTGCTCCCAGTTGCAAAAGCTGCCAGACTCCGTCGGGAATCTAACAGGCCTCCAGCAGCTTAACTTGTCGGAGTGCTCCCAGTTGCAAAAGCCGCCAGACTCCGTCGGCAATCTAACAGGCCTCCAGCAGCTTGACTTGTCGGGGTCCTCCCAGTTGCAACCGCTGCCAGACTCGTTCTGGAATCTAACAGGCCTCCAGCAGCTCAACTTGTCTAGGTGCTCCAACTTGCAAGCGCTGCTAGAGTCGGTCGCAATTCTCACAGGCCTTCAGAAGCTTTACTTGTCTAACTGTTCCGAATTGCAAGCGCTGCCAGACTCGGTCGGGAATCTAACAGACCTCCAGGTCCTTGACTTGTCTTGGTGTTCCAAGTTGCGAGCGCTGCCAGACTCTCTAGGAAATCTAACAGGCCTTCGGTACCTGACCTTGACTGGGTGCTCCCTGTTGGGAGCGCTGCCAAAGTCGCTCGACAATCTAACAAACCTACGGGTGTATCTACCTTGACAAGGGGCATTCAAAAGTGCCATAAATCCTACTTAGCTCAAAGTTTCAACATGAGCAGAGAAGCTGAATGGAACTACAAGGGAGGTCACTGGATTCTAGAAGCCATTTTTTGCCGAAAAAGGAATGATTTCGAGTACCTGTTATCCTACACTGTCGGCTCAGCTCTTCTATTTCGTTACATTACCTGATGTCCATATCCAAGTACCACTACTGTCAGCTCTTTTGTTTCGTTACACTGGCTGATGTCCATATCCAGTATTGTCGAAGTTTCGCAAGACCAGGAAGCCCTTTTATTTTCTCCAATGCAGAATTTTCCTGTACGTCCAACAATGTGCTCCTCTCGGATCGGGTAATGCCTCTTTTTCTATTCCAACCTTTTCTACATTAGCGATTTCCACTTCATGTTGGGAACAATTAACTGTTCTGGCAAATACTCTTTTCTTGTATAACACATCATCGCCATTCTCAACTGTTTCAACTCTGCAACTGAGTCGGGCAAACATTTGAAATTGGAGCAGCAATTATGTATACATAACGTCAGGTTACTACCAATCGAAGATTGCGGCATTTCGTAAGAAGGGGATTGTAATCTCAGAATTTTCAAATTGCTTTTGTTTCCAATAGCATTACGATTCAGTGTTTATGCAAACAATCTACTTCTTCCCTGAAGCAGACAATGGCAGGTGCCCGCGAAGACGCTGGATGATTGGCCATCAAAACAAACCCTTTTCTGTGCTAGTAAAATATTTGCAAGAAATTGTGCATAGAATCTGCCTCCCCATAATTTTCGTATGCTTCAAGGTTCTCTCCATAGTGTAGCGTTATAGTTACAGTTATTAATAACTTCTAAATCTACTAGGATGACAGCTTTGACACAATTGTTTTACCATTTTAATTACCAATTATCAATGCCCCTTATAAAAAAATTCAAATGAAACTACAGTTAACCATAGCCATTTTTAAGCGTTTATTCAAATATAGCCCGCAGGCATATTGCATGGAGTGCGACAATATCCGTGAATTTCTTATATACCAGTGGCAGAGTTTCATTGATAAAGGAAATTAACCAAAATCTTCTTCGGGATACACAGTTTGGTGTCTTTTCTTCTTATTCTTATCATTTTATTTATTTTATTGCGGTTAAGAAGTTTATAAAGTATCATTTTAAAAATATGTTTTTGTCTATTTTAGTTTTTAATCATGTTTAAAAGTTCAAGAATAGTAAGGAAGTTTCAAGATTCTAAATTAAATTTTAGGTTAGATTAGGCCAAAAGTTTTTATTTTCAAAATTAGATAATTTCATTAACTCTAGGATATATAAAAGTTCAAGAATAGTAAGGAAGTTTCAAGATTCTAAATTAAATTTTAGATTAGATTAAGTCAAGTTTTTATTTTGAAAATTAATTAATTTCATTACCTAAAGGATATGTTAGGCATTAGTCGATCTTCCTATTTCAACCAAAATTATATTTTCGAGTTATTTTTATTTGATTTATTTTATTATGAATTGTTTTAAAAACTATTTTTTTTATTATAAATGGTTTTAATTTGTATTTTAGTAATTAATAAGTTATTGTTTGCGATTTATATTCTATGTAGTGTTATCTTCCAGAGTCATCGTATTCATGTTTGTTGGAATCGACGTTTCGAACCAATCTTTGTGGTTCATCATCATGGATCTAATCCTGATGATGAACCAGAGAGGTTGGTTCAAAACGACGATTCCAACAAACATAATTAACGCGTGTTAGCTAAAATTATGTGTATACTGTTAGAGTTGGTTTTTCCAACACTTCATTTCCCTATGAGTTAAGTATCGTGATTTGTAAGCTTACAAATGGACTTGCATCTGTCTAGTTCCTTAACCTCTATTGGACCTCCTCCATTGCTATATAATGGAGGCCTTATATGTACTTTTACATAACATTGTGAGTAATAGAATACTCTTACATGGTATCAAAGTAAGTGATGCATGCCCTGCCAAATTTTTAGTTTTACTTTTGATTGGGGAAACATGTTTGAAGAGATCAATGCCTCCTAACTATGGTTTGAAGAAGTTCTTTTGACTAGGGATATTAATTTTCATTAAAGTCCCAAGGATTATTTCTTTTGAAAATCATGACCATATGTCTATGCAATGTATTTGGTGCTTTGATTGTGGGCGGTTATGAAACACTTGTTGGCTAGTTATGCAAAACTAGGTGAATTGGTCTTATTTTTGTGGTGATTGGAAGCATAAAGCTATTGTTGTTGTCATCATTAGTCTTCTTTTGTAGCAAGTGTTTTGCTTCTGCAGCTGGATTGGTTTGACTTGTGTCATTCTTGGAAGTGTAAAGCATCTTTTGTTGTCATCATCAACTTTGTTTTGTTGCAATTTTGCTTTTATGGCTAGTTGAAACATATTTTCCGACTTTGGTGTTATCAAGATGGGTAAAAGATTGCAAGAGCTTCATGAGAAGAAGGTAGCTGATGAACTTCGTAAAGAGATCATTCAATCACAATTAGTTGTAGCTTTATTGTAGGAATAGAATGCAACTCTTAAGAACAAGTTGAAAACTTCAATAGTTGAGAAAATTAAGAAGGTTGACCATTTGGATTCAATCATGAGAAAATATTTCAAGAGGCTTGCAGATGACTTTCAAGAGACGATTGACCTGCTTGATGACGTGGAGGAGGAAGTTGGTTCTTTTTTTGACTCAAGAACAAAAAATTTGAAGAGAAAAAAAATAAGGATTTTATGGAGATTAACAGTTTAAAATAAACAATGTTGGAAAAATATCAACTTTTGAAACAAGATTATGATGCATTATCTCAACAGTTTGAGAAGGATGAATTTATTCAAAAGCTGCAATAACTTAATCAACAACTTAAATGGGAGGTTAGTCATCTTAAGAAATCAGAGATGGAGACGGTTGATGTTGAGCTTCTAGACTCATTTCCTTCCACACTTAATGATGTTGAATTTATATTGATGATCATGACTCATCACATGATCCAAATTTAAACATGAACACAACAAATTACAGATATGACCATAAATACAAAGATGTAGGAGAAACACCACTTCATTTTATTAATATCAAATACTGAAATATGTTTACAAACAGAATGTGGTCTATGTGGATGACCGTTCCTTCTCCAAAATGTAATGCTTCTGTTGTCGGAAGGCCTGCATAATGGAATACATCTCTTTGTCATAAGTGGGATACTTCCAAACTGTGTCAGAAAGTGTCTCACTGTGATATGCCACTGGATGCCCCTATTGAGTAAGGACTACCCCAATAGCATAGTCAGAGGCATCTGTCTCAATCTCAAATGGTCGTTGCAAGTCTAGTAATGTGAGCACGGGTGTAGAGCAGAGGTGATGTTTCAACTCTATGAATGCCTTTTGTTGAGATTCAAACCAAAATAATTTTTCTTTTGCTCCTCCCTTGGTGACTTGACTCAAAGGCCAAGTGATATGAGAGAATCCCAACATGAACTTGCGGTAGAAATTGGCAAGACCCAAAAAACTGCAGAGATCTATCAGAGTGGTTGGTGCTGGCCAATCCCGAATGACTTGGATCTTGGTTGGATCCACATGCACCCCCCGTTCATTAATAATGTATCCCAGATACTAAACTTGGGTCATGCCAAAAGTGCATTTCTCCAAATTGACACACAACTTGTGTTGCTGCAGTGTTTGGAGAACCTGTCGAATGTGGTAGAGGTGCTCTTCCCAACTTTAGTTGAAGACCAGAATGTCATCCAAGTATACCACTACAAATGAGTTGGTGAATGGCTGCAAGATGTCATCCATCAACCTCATGAAGGTTGCAAGAGCATTCGTCAACCTAGAAGGCATAACCAACCATTCGAAAAGGCCCTCCTTGGCTTTGAAGGCAGTGTTCTACACATCGGAGGGTTCGATTGGTACCTAGTGATATCTAGACTTCAAGTCGATCTTGCTGAAATATTTTCCCCCTTGAGTTGGTCCAGAAGGTCATCAATCCGTGGGATTGGGTACCTATTCCAGATAGTGATCTTGTTCAGTACCCGATAGTCAATACAAAGTGTCCAAGTCCCATTCTTCTTCTGTACCAACGTGATCGGGCTCCCACAGGGTGATGAACTCGGCCGAATGTGACATTTCTAGAGTAGTTCTTAAATCTGCCTCTTGATTTCATCGTTCTCCAGAATGGAGCGCTGATAGATTAGTCCATTAGGAGACAATGCAACTGGGGTCAGATCGATGGAGTGCTTGACTTGACAGTGCAGAGGCACCCCCGCAGGGGAGGCGAATATGTCCTTGTACTCCTCCAAGAGCTTGTCCATCTGTTGTTGTCATGCAGAGGGGCCATATCTGGAGGTCATGGCCACCGTCTTCTTCTTTCCCTGAGGGCGTATCATCAATAAAACAAATTTCCTAGTTTTGGAAATGAGCTCACTGCATTGTTTTGCAGTAACCAAAGAGATAGCGTTAGGTGGTGTTACCTTTGGTATCCTATACAACTTATTTTCCAAATTAACAATAACAACGTGAGGCCTTGACTCATACAGAGCATGTCGCTTCCACAAGTATGGTTGGATTAATAATACATCACAAACATCAAGGGGAGAAACATCACATAATACCTCATACATGAGGGGCTTGATGCTGTATGGATGGCGACACTACTGGCTCACGTGAAGATCCTGTCCTTGGTGAAGCCACCAGATGGTGTACGGTTGTGGGTTTGTTGTGGTTGGTAAGCCCAGCTGTTTCACGACCTCTGCCAAAATGAGGTTCTTTTGGCTCTTGTTGTTGACAATGAACTATAGCGGGGAACCATTTATCCACATTTGGGAGTGGGAGAGGCGCTCCTCTGGATCTTCGGGTTCCTCCTTCTAGATCTTCGTGGTGGCAATGGTGGCATTGGGCTTTGCATCAATAATCTGCTTCCATTTTTCATTTCCCTTCTCAGGTTTTGATTCAGAGTTAGAACATGCATCTGACTCCGCAGCCTTCAGCTTGACCACCAATGACTGCTTGGCCTGACACTCAATTGTGTTGTGAGTGGAGCTCTTATGGAACTCACACTGATTTCTCGTGTCCTTCGGCTTTGCGGTGTCATTATTTGCTTGTGGCTTTGGCGAGTTGTCTAGGGCTGCCCCGCCTTAGCTTTGTCCTTTGTTTTACGGTTTGGGGGCACCTTTCCCTTGCTTTGGATTCACAAACCTAAATTCTCGCTTTTTCTATTTAAACCTCTGCTTGATCTTGACGGCATATCGGTACGTCGTGCTGAGCGAGGAGATGTCCAGGAACTCCATCTCGTCCTGGATGTACCTGTGTAGGCAACCATGGTACTTGAGTACCAAATGTTTCTCAAAATCCTTGATACCCAACTTTGTGTGAAGGGTATGAAAAACATTGGTAAAATTCGACACATCTTGGTCCCTTCCCTGCCGCAATGTTGTCCACTTTATGTATTTATCCTCATCGCTCTCGACAGGGTAGTACTACTCCTTGATGGCATCCAAGAATGAATTCCAAGTGCGTGCAGCTGAAAATAGTGAGGTCATATTTTCATCCTTCAG
The DNA here is from genome assembly GCA_031772625.1 of Pinus tabuliformis. Lineage (NCBI taxonomy): Eukaryota > Viridiplantae > Streptophyta > Pinopsida > Pinales > Pinaceae > Pinus > Pinus tabuliformis. Next base: position 237,181,766 of record CM062806.1, on the reverse strand, counting down.
ATCATAGTAGGTTTCCCACCAGTCCTTGATGTGGGGGGCGGCTTTGAGAAGAGCAAAAGTAATCTTTTCTTGGCTAGAAAAATCATGAATAGAAAAATATCCTTCTAGAAGATTTAATCATTTATCTACAACGTTTGCATCTATTTGGCCCTTAAATATAGGAATGTCAAAGTTTACTTGTACCTTAAAAGGAGTGGCACCTCCAAAGTGGCTGCTGGATGTGGATGCGGCATCGGTGGGCAACCGTCGAAGGATTTGGGCAAAGTTATCCATCATCACGTTCCTTTGTTTCTCGAGGGCCTCCTCGAGCAATATTTTGATAGGATCTCCTACCCCGTCGTCTTTATTTTTCCCCCATGGGCGATTGTCGAGGTTTGTGAGGTTGATCTTGCAAATGTTCAACTAGATCGAGCCCTAACTTCTTATATCCTGACCTCATTGGGGACATGCAAAGAAAAACAGAGAAAGAGCAGACCGCTCTGATACCACTGATCTGAATTTAAACAGGAACACAACAAATTATAGATATGACTATAAATACAATGATGCAGTAGAAATAAAACTTCATTTCATTAATATGAAATACTGAGATATGCTTACAAACAGAATGGAAATAAGACTAGCTCGTGCGATGGTAGCTTATCTCTGAGAAGAGATGTGGTGGCTACATGCTTCTGAATTGTGTTACAATGAGGGTCAAAGGTCTATTTATTATTAAGAAATAATGGAAAACCCTAAACATCGAAAAATCTAACCCTAGGAGATGAAGCGCCAAACTATGGGCGCCATTTGGATAAATTGGTACATCAACTTCTCAGGGTTGTAACTTTGGCATACGATCTCTGTTCTCTGCGCACAATACCTTGTTAGAAATATCTATCCAAGGATTACAAATTTTTAATGACCAACATCAGTCTAGTGCTTATGTTAGTCTTGTTTTTCCCCAAACACGCCGTTTAGGGCCTCAAAACGGCTTTAGAAGTTTAGGACCCAAAACACTGCCAAAAATAGTAAATTGTGCTACAAATAAGGAAACTAAAAAACTAAAAGAAACAATGGTGAGAATCCAAGTGGAATAGGCGGGTGGCCACCAATATCCACTTGGATCATCACATGCCTTTATCATGCCCAATTTTGAGAAACGTACTACAAGTATTGAGTCTTGATTGCTGAGCAAAATGAGATATAATGGAGGACTTGGGAAGAATGGACATGGAACTGTTACTCCTACTAACCTTATATTACAGACATCAAAAGGAGGTCTTGGATACGATCATGTTGCTGCCCCACCTATATCCAACTCTGTTGAGGCTAGAGAGGTGTTGTTTCTAGTCGAAGGAATTCATAATGATGTACTGGAAGAAAATGCTCCTACTCATTTTGATAAATAGATTGATGACATGGCTGCAAATGTCATTCCGAATGAAAGTGTTGTTGCACTCAACTTTGAGTCTGTAGAGGAAAAAACTAAGCCATCTGCACATCCTTATCAAAAGAAATTACCCAAACATCAACATTCTTGGTCACATAGTAGTCCTGCATTCAGATCGTTACAGAAGAGACATGAGAGAATGAATCGTGGATTAGTGTCGACCATCAAGATTGTTTGTGGATGGATCGATGGATGGTCATGGCATCATTTGAATCAATGCTTGCAGAATTCATATCGTCGTGTTGCATCAATTGTTCATTGTTGGTTGTAATTGTTCCCTTAGTTGTGTTTCAGGGGGGAATTTGTTGACAATGAAGACTATTGATTCTCGCTCCTTCCACAATTGTGTTTTAGGGGGGACAATTAGATAGTGACAAATATAGTTGTCGTTTCTTTGTTGATTGTTGTCATTTCTTGTGTTTGATCAGTGTGATGGTGAAAGTGTTCAGACAACTTCAAGAGTGTTGTTGTACAACATTTGAGCATTGAAATATTTCTCTCTTTTTTTTTCGGTGGGGGGGGGGCGGGGGGGGGGGGGGCGTGGGGGAGAGTTTTTTCCTACATGTTTTTCTCCCTTATGAGAGTTTGTACATGGGTACCTAATCATGCCTCGTTGTCGGGACCCATTCTTTGTTTTCTTTGTTCTTTAGTTACTCCCTATGTTTCGATTAAGGGGGGTTTAGATTTGGTTTCTCCCATGCTTAATTTCCATATGAGTTAAGTATGGTGAGTTGTAAGCTCACATAGGGACTTGCATCTGCCCAGTGGTCATAGTTATCCTTAACTGACACTAGGTCTCCTCCATTGCTATATAATGGAGGAATATAATATTCTTACATATGCCTTATGTAATAATATGATGATAATGTTAAAACCAAAATACATAAAAAAAAAGACATGAAAATAAGGGTGTGAGGGTTATCGAAGCAAGCAATGTAATTTCATAGCCTTAAGTCAGAATTTGATGGGTTGTGGATGTGTAGAATTTTTAATCTTCCAAAATGCTTAGGGAAGTTGTCCATAGTGAGGATATCAGTAATGATGTCTCCATAGTATGCCCGAAAGAACATGCATCACAAACATGTGACACAATCTTCATGGTCCACATTAATGTTTGATACATATATCATAGCTTCTTAATTTGTGAGCGTTCATGTATAATAATAAATTAAAGAAAGTGCACACATGTAAGCCAAGTTTGAATTTCAATGTAACCACATTTATGATTTTATTGTATGGAAGTTTAAATTTCAATGTAACTACATTTATGATTTTGGTATATGGAAGTTTAAATTTCAATGTAACCACATTTGTGATGTTGATCACCACAAAAGTCATTTTCACTGTCAAATTATAATTTCACTTTTAAAAGGTGAAGAAGCATCCTTGGCTTTGTTTTTTATTAAGAAGTGAAAAAGGAAAAACATGAAAGAACAAGAATCGAGTATAACAGTCATAATGCTATGAAATTTTTTATAGAGCTTTCTAAAACCCACACAATTAATGTATAGACATTAATCATCTGATTAAGTCACTAGTGATTTCGAGGGAACCATCGAATTAAGAAGGTTTCGCCTCCATTTTCGACATCTTGATGTTTAAAATGTAGATATCAAAGACAATGAAATGTCTCACACAAATAAAAGTGTATTATTTATTTTTTAGGTATTTTAAGTGAATGTGAACTGCATAGAGTAGAATGTTGTTGCAGTTCGGTACACACATCCAAATATTTGTGTTTCAAATTGAAGGTCACACCACTTAGTATTATACTAGAAATCCACGATGTTTATTGTTGTCTCACAGGTAGCATGTGTTAGGTCTAAGGACATTGAATTAACTTAGACTTCATATCTTGAACCAAACATCTGCTAGAAAACATTCGGATGCTCTTTGTTCTACGTTTAGTTGTTCCACACTGCAAATCTCATTTTGTTGAATGTTCAACACTCTTGGATCTGCCTTGGTTGTTCCAAACTGTCACTCTTGTTTTGTTTTTGTTTTTATGAAGTGTTTGCAAGATTATTCAAAATATCAGTTGTGTTTAGTTTTATTGTGTTTTCTGTCTTAATTGTACTGTAGATTTCATTATAGTCTCACTTCAGAAGATGAGAAATGTGTGATTTTATTCCTTGAAAAAATACAGTGGATTGATATTATTTGACATCAACTTTTGTATTTTTTTTGTTTTTATTTTTTGGTTGTTTGTGTGATGAGATCCTTGTACTTCTGGGTTAGTTAAGTGAGGAAATGAGTAATAATAAGTGCAAAATGATAGTGAATCGGGTTGAAGATAAATAAATTAAATGATTATTAAAAAATAATAAATTTCAATCTGGAATATTAAGTTATAAAAAGTTTGCAATTTTTTTTTGTCAAAACCAAACTAATATGGGTTTGACCAAAAACCCACTGCATTATCTTCTGCCTACCACAAGAATAATACTTTCTTTGTTACTTGTTCAAAATTTTCTCAATTTTTAGTAATTAATGTATTTTAAAAATTCAATTAGTTAATGTTAAATTACATTGAATCACCCTCTAATTAATATATTGGAAATTTTATTCAAATTTCTATATTGAGTTGAGTGCATTTTTATCTTAACCTCAGATACTTGATCATAGACCCCCACTTATTTTCTGGTTAGAAGCTTATATTTTAATTTTTTTATTCTTGTTTTATGAAATTTTAATATCATTATTTCAATTAAAAAAGTATTTTTAGAATTGTGTTTCAAGTAAGAAACCTATTTTTGCATCTTAAGTTAAACAAAATCAAAATTATAATATTTTGGAAATTGCTTATAATTTTTTATGATTAATTAATTGCTATTTTCAACCATTAATTTATAGTAGAAAATTGAATGTTTTGAATGTAAAAAAATATTTTTTAGAATTGTGTTTCACATGAGAAACTTATTTTTGCATCTTAAGTTAAACAAAATCATATTTATAATATTTTTGAAATTGCTTATAATTTGTTATTATTAATTAATTGTTATTTTCAACCATTAATTTACAGTAGAAAATTGAATGTTTTGAATGTAAAAATGAGATTTGTATATCACCATTTAGAATCATTTCACAAATATTGCATTTTATGATTTCATTTAAGGTTTATTATTTTGTATATAAATCTAAATGTAGAGGTTTATTTTAGATATAGCATATTCAAGCATTACATTTTATTTTATTTTCAATTATTTCCATTTAATGGTAAATTTGAATCATTACTTCAAAATAAGATCATTATACTCTCATATCTTGACTAAAGTCTAGAAATCTACACACACTTTCCTACATCATACTTTGAAATTGGTTAGAATCTATACATACATGCATTCACTAGAAACACCTTAAACAAAAATGAGTGGTCCAAAAACACTTCATAAAGACTTAAACAAATTAGAGTGACTTTCTTTAAGGACACCCCCTTAGAATTAGAGAAAAACAAATTGGATTGACTTTCTTTAGGGATACACTCCTCAAATGGGAGAAGAACCAACCTAAGGAGAGAAGAGTTAATGTGGTGAATGTGGGTAGCCTTTCTAAGTTATACAACTTACACATTGTGCTTGGAATTTAATACTTTAGTGGTGTTAGATTTTATTATTACATTTTGATGCTATTGCTAGGGGAAAAGGTCATTTCTCAGAGCTTAGAATATTTTAATTCATAAAACTTCGATGATTATTAAACCATCACTAAAATATTCATATTCATTTGCTTGATTCAATTGAGTCAAGTTGTGTATAAGATATCCTACTCCCAAATCAAGAGATTTAGAGATATCTTAGAAGAAAGATAAACAAAATCAAACTTTCAAATAATTGAAACCTCCACCACATAGTTGAAGATCTTACGTTCTTGTTTGAAAACATAGATTTACAAATCATGGCTACTCCTCCTACTTTGGTGAAGAACGTGTATAAAGCTCTTGGCATTTGAGAATCCATGGATCCCCTTATGACATGCTTGAGAAATATAGGAATTAGCTTCCAAATTTTGTTGGTAATAATGTAATTACTATTGAGGATCATTTGAAAATATTTTATGATGTAGTTGGTGAAGTTAGTGTTGCCCAAGACCACGAAGATGTGGTATTGAAACGTTTTTTTTCTTTGAAAGAAGATGGTTAAATTTGGTTTTGGAAATATTTTAATGTACCTCTCAAGTACCTGAGTACATGTTTCACTACCACCCCAATGTATCACCCTAGTCTCCACCATAAACTAGCTCAGAGTGTTCATAGAAAAACAAATATCTAGACTAGTTTTCACCATATACATCAAGGGCCCTCACAGTTGCTTATTCAATGTGTTCTCCACCAACTTATACTCAAAAGAATAAAGCTTCCTCAAGTTGGTAATTATGGGTGTCAACATAGGTTTGCAATCCTCCATCTCAAATCTCTTTAGGATATCAACCACATACTTTCCTTTCCAAAGGAGTGTTTCTTGTGATTGATGTGACACCCCCAATCCCAAAAAATTGTGTATCATACCAATGTTCTTAATCTCAAACTCCAAAGCAAGGTCCTCCTTGCACACCTATATGAGCCTCTCAGATCTTGTTAGAAAGAGATCATCCATAGAGCACCAAGATAAGTGAATCATTTTCAACAAGTACATAGTACAAGTTAGAATCCGCCTCACTCTTAATGAAGCCCAAGCCAACAGATGCCCATCAATTCTTGAGTACCATGCTTAAGGTGCCTACTGAAGTCCATATCATGTATTTTTACATGGGACTCCCTCCCATGCACCTCAAATCCTTAAGGTTACCTAATATTCACCTCCTCCATAATCAGCTCATTGAGGAAGGAAATATTTACATCCATTTGATGTATCCTTCACTCCATCTCTAATGAAATGGAAATAAGTACCTTGATAGATGCATTGGCAACATAAGAAAATGTCTCCTCATAGTCTACTCCTTCCTTTTGGGAGAACCCTCTCGTCACAAACCTTGCCTTATACTTCTTAACACTACCATCAATTACATGTTTGATTTTATTAATCCATTGAGACTTGACCATTGATTTCCCCTCAGGCCTCGATACAATTTCCCATACACCATTCTTAATGATGAAGTTGTATTTCTTCACCAGAACATCCCTCCAAACTTATTGTTCTACTGTCCCCCCAAAAGTAGAAGGTTGGGGCTCGGTGACATTAGTCATCAAGGTCTTGTAGCTAGAAAATATCCTTGGTGGTCTACTCTTCCTTAAGGTGTTTCTAGGAGACTCTACATGCTCCTCAATGTCCCTTAATGTCAGCTTGACCCATCTCAACCTCTTCCTTACAGAGCTTGAAATAACCTCTCACTCTACCTCTTGATTAAAAGACTATGTCATTTCTATTGGTGCTTTTGGTTCCTCTTCATCTTTTGGAGCCTATCACTCCCAATCCTCTACCACTACTGGATTTGACCCATGTGACCTGCTAAAGGTCCTACCCTACAAGAGTATCCAAACTTCCAAGTCAAAATATCTTTTGAATAGAGGAGAGTTCTTTTTATTTACCAAGGGAATTGATTCCCTAACCGATTGTATTAAATGTTTTAAATGTAGTTCCCTATGATTTTATGAAAACACATATGAGCTGGAAAATATCTAAGATTTACAAAAGCTATAGAAAGGTGTGGTTGTTAGGATAAGATTAAGTTTAGAAAAGTTATGAATAACTAAGATTTTTCCCATAAGGAAAAAACTAATTTACCTTGAAAAGCATGAAAAATTTAGTGAATACAACATGAAAGCATGAATAAATCATGAGAGCTTTATGGAATAAATCAGGGAGTGATTTTAGGATTTAGAAAAAGCTGATTTATGGAGTGATTTATGGGTGATTTATGGAGTGCTTTTAGGATTTAGAAAATATATTGTATTTATTAATTCTATATATTTGTAAGCCTATGGGCAATAAGAACTAATGGCCAAATGTATGTGGAATCAGGCCAAGAGAGAAATGTATGATTATGAGGTTATGCATGTACAATTTTATTTGTTAATGGAAATGCAGATTTTCCAAAGGCTTTGTGTATGACTCTTTGTATTATTTTGTGTGTTATTTTAATGCTTTGAGATGTGGTAAATAATTGTTAAGTAACTAAATAATAGATCTATGCATGTAATCCAGATAAAGAAGTTGAACTTTGCAGGAAATTCAAATTTTCCTGCATCAAGTGGTATCAAAGCTGGTACACTCTTTGGAATTGAGGATTGCAACCAGAAGAAGGATGACTTCCAACAAGTAGCAGTTGGGTAGAAGTTGTCAGAGGGAAGTTCCATAGTGAGTGTGGGTAGAATTTCCAAGAGAAGGTTCTAGAGAAGGAATCAGAAATACCAAAAGGCTAAGCTTAGGAGAAATCTTGGTGAGGTATTGGTAGCAGGTACATAATTTGCTATGAGGTAAAGGCTTGGTTGTAGTTTACAAGTGAACAAGGAGAGTTTATAGGAGAAGAAGAAGAAGGAAAAGATGGCTATTGGTAGTCATTTTATGAGTTCAAAGAAAATTTACAGTTAAAGAAGGAAGGAGGCCGAGACAATTGGAAAAAGGAAGTGAGTGATGAAGAAAGGGAGAAGGAGATAACTGAGATAAAGGAAGAGCTCAATAAAAAAATAAGCATCTACAAGAGAAAAAAAAAGTGGTTGAAAAAAGTGATGAAAGAATTGAGGAATGAACTTTATGTTGGAAAAAGAGTCCAATGGCTGGTTAAGAAGTTGCATGCATGAAATCAAAGAAGATGGATGAGGCATCTGATTAGAGATTGGTTAAGGATGCTTGGAGAAAGTGAGGAAAGAGAGTTGGAACTACCAAAAGAGAATTAAAAGTCTCATGTTTTTAAAACTAATGAATGTTTTCTGTCAGCGGGGAATGAAGAAACGACAGCTCAAGATTCTGTCATTTCAATGGAGACAAGATTGTCATATCTAACAATAAGGAGGGAAGATGTGAAAATACAATGTGTGAAAGTCATGGAAATATACAAAAGGATGAGGATGTGCAAAGAGAAAATATTTGGCTTAGAGACACTTCAAACGATGAAGTACAAAACCCATTGGAAGATACCGTGCAAAGTTGGAAAGGAGTGGACATGCAATTATTGTTGCAGAATTGAAGTTTTTAGAATAGTTTAACAATCTGAGGACATAGAGTATATTGAGTTCCAAATCCAAGAAATGATAAGAATGAGTTTCCCATGGAAAAAAATGCAAAAACAAGGGTACAATAATGATGATGATTTTTAGCACAAAATGCAAAGAATGATGGAAGAAACTCTAGACAATTCGTATCTTAGTAATTTAGTGGAAGAAAACAACAAATTCCAACAAGGAATGGGTGACTTGTGCCAGCTAGAGGACAATTTGGACATAGAGATTGAGGAGATAAGGAGACTGATGATTAAAGTGTCCCAGAAGAGGCATGCTATAGGAAAGAAAGAAAATAGCAGAGGTTTGGCGATGACAGAACGAGTATAAATAAGCAAGGAAGGAGAAGAATTGCAACATAAGGTCTAGAAGCTTGGAAGAATGAAGAAGATGACAATAAAGAAACGTCATCATGGCAAAGAAAAGGAACAACTGCAAAATAAAATTTGGGATCCATGAAGAATTTCTTCATCAATACGTGGTCAGGAGACCATGCTTATTTTTCAACTTGGGAGTCTGATGTAGGAGCATCCAAACTTCCAAGTCAAAATATATTTTGACTAGAATATAGCTCTTTTTATTTACCAAGGGGATTGGTTCCCTAAAAGATTGTATTAATTATTTATATGTATTTCCCTATGATTTTATGAAAGCTCATATGAGCTGGCAAATATCTAAGATTTCCAAAAGTTATAGAAAAGTGTGGTTATTAGGATAGGATTAGTTTTAGAAAAGTTATGGATAGATAAGATTTTTTCCATAAGGAAAAAACTAATTTACCTTGAAAATCATGAGAGGTTTATGGAATAAATCATGAAATGTTTAGGGAATAAAACATGAGAACTTTTTGGAATAAATCAGGGAGTGATTTTAGGATTTAGGAAAAATTAATTTATGGAGTAATTTTAGGATTTATAAAATATATTGTATTTCTTAATTCTATTTATTTGTAATCCTATGGGCAATGATAACTAATGGCCAAATGAATGTGGAATCAAGCCAAGAGAGAAATGTATGATTGTGAGGTTATGCATGTATAATTTTTCTTGGTTAATGGAAATGCATATTTTCCAAAGGATTTGTGTATGACTCTTTGTATTATTGTGTGTGTTATTTTAAACGCCTTGAGATGTGGTAAATAATAGTAAATTAACTAAATAATAGAATATGTGCATGTAATCCACATTAATAAGTTGAACATTGTAGGAAAATTTAAATTTTCTTGCATCATTCTAGGAGAACCCTCTCGTCACAAACCTTACCTTATACTTATTAATAATACCATCAATGACATGTTTGATTTTATTAATCCATTGAGAATTGACCATTGATTTCCCCTTAGGCCTCAGTACGATTTCCCATACGCCATTCTTCATTATGGAGTTGTATTCCTTCACCATAACATCCCTTAAAACCTATTGGTCTGCTTCCCCCTCAAAAATAGAAGGTTGGGGCTCAGTGACATTGGTCATCAAGGCCATGTAGCTAGAAAATATCTTGGTGGTCTACTCTTCCATTAGGTGTCGCTAGAAGAATCTACATGCTCCTCAATGTCCCTTAATGTCAGCTTGACCCATCTCAACCTCTTCCTTACAGAGATTGAAATAACTTCTCACTCAAACCTCTTGATTAAAAGACTATGTCATTTCTATTGGTGTTTTTTGTTCCTCCTCATCCTTTGCATCCTATCACTCCCAATCCTCTACTTCTACTGGATTTGACCCATGTGACCTGCTAAAGGTCCTATCCTCCTCGAATCTAACATCCTTGCTGAAAATAATATTTATTTTTCTTGGAATGTGGACATTGTAGGCCTTTGAAATCCCATTGTATCTAACAAATATGCCTTTCTCCATTGAGGTCTCTAGCTTATTCCTTTTATGTGATGTTATGTGGACATAAATTAGATTGTCGAATATGTGAAGGTGGCCCACCTTTGGTTTCACTCCTATGAAAGCATCCTCAGGAATCTTGTCCTCCAAAATCTTGTGAGGACACCTAATATGAAAATAAAAAACCGTGTTGCATGCCTTTTCCCACAAAACATAGTCTAATCCTAATCGTAGGTCATAACGCTGGCTTCCTTGATGATGGCCTTATTTTTCCTCTCTATCACCCCATTTTGTGATAAATTATATGGGACTATTAAATCCTTAATCCTTGACTACTTTTAGAATTTCTTAAAGTTGTTGGAGGTATACTTGCTCCCATTCTTCGACCTTAGGATCTTTATCTTCCTTCCTACATGATTTTCCATAAGAACCTTAAATTCCTAAAATCAATTCAATACCTCACTCTTGGTCTTGAAGAAGTATATACAAGTCCTCCTAGATAAATCATTTATAAATATCACATAATATCAATACCCCATCTTAGACTCCATTGAAATATGGCCACACACATCTGAATATATTAAATTCAATGCACCCTTGGACCTACTCTCACGTCTTGGAAAAGCACCATTGGCATATTTTCCAAGTGCACATCGCTTGCACACTCCATCCTGCTCTATAGTGAAATTTAGAAGATCGGTGATCATATATCATAACAATTATCAAGCTATATGTGGGCATTATGGCTAATACATTGTCTTTGATGGCAATCTGCTTGATAAAATGTACTTGATGTCAACAATGTGATAATATGATGACTGTGGAACACATGCATATTGGTATAGATTCTACAGATATGGATAGAGAACTAGAAATTCAGTGACAAATGGATGAAAAAGTGAATTTTGAGAAAGTATATGTAAATCCTATGAAGAAGGATCGCGTACATACACAGGTATTGTAAGTAAAAGTTGCATACACAATTTGAAAATTGGTAATATGGTACTAGGGGTCTTTACCATGGTGTTGGCCCATAATAATTGGAACGGACAACGATAATTTGATCCCGTCAAAGAATAATAACAAAACTACCAAGGGATTTACCTAAGGTATTGGCTAAAGCTAAATATATAAAGGAGATGGAGATCAAAGTGCTATGTGTGCAAGTTAATGAATTATTCATGTTTGATTTGATTTGAAACAGGTGTTCACCAAGGAGAAAGGACATGATTTGGATTCAATAAATATGAAAGTGTAGAAAATACTTGTATATACACTTGCCTGATTTATTTGTGCCTATAAATAACAATGATAGATCTATGGGCGTAATGTTGCTCTGATTTAAAGATATGATAGTGAATGTTGCAACATGTAAGTTGCGATTACAATGAAGGTATGTCTAAGTGATTTAAGATCTATACGTTGTTTTACTTTTGAATAGTCGTGTACATACTCGAACCTATTTCTGGTGAGTTAGATATATATTATGTGAAATGTTTTCAGTATGTTGAGATCCATACACGGGTTTTATGCATGGTAGTCAAGTACATACATTGATTTTCTCTATGGAAGTCACGCATATAAACTAGGGTTTGCAGTGCTGCTTGATGATGACAATTAATGAATTCTTCTCTATTTGATGGTGTTTGTCAATGATGTCTTGATCTGTAACTGGTAGTGTTGATTGGGAGAAATTGAATTGTGGCTTGGTATATTGATTAGTGATGATGTTGCACTACGATTAGGATTTTCAGTGAGACAATATTGATGTATCTGTTGTGATTCAGTTTTTCAATAGTTCAGTGACTGACTCGGTGATTAAGTTTGACAATATTTTCAGTAGTCAGTGATTTGAGATATGTATGCATGTTTTATGCAGAAGAAGTGTGTATATGCGTTGGTTCTATTAAGAACAATCATGTACATATTTTTATGTTTATTTGTTCTGGTTGGGTTCTACATTTAGTGGTTTGATACTTCATAGATTCAGTTGTTTTGTAGAGATTCAGTGATTGAGATTTGTGTTTCAGTATTTTAGTTTGAATATTAGTTTGGGTCTATTGTTGGTGTGGGTCCAATGTGAAAATTTCATGAAAGGTGGCCTACAAGTTGTTTGATGATTTTTTGACAGGTGGATTCAATCTTAAACATTATAAAAAGTGGTCCACAAGAAGCTGAGGATTTCAACCTTCAGTAAGGGGGTAGGAGCCTCCTTCTAGTAGAATCTGGTAAATGAGTTCAGGGGGTTGTAGCTCCCTTCCAATGGGTCTTGGAGAACAAATGGAGGTTGTAACCTCTTATAGGTGGGTGCCTGCATACTAGTAAGAGTCCGTGCTAGTACAATATTTTAAGAATATTTTTCTTTATATAATAAGATAGAAGACAGAGACAAAAACAACAGTGGTTTTCTCCCTCATTGGGTCTCCACCTAAAAAATCTGGGTGTTTTATGTGTGTTACTTACATGTTGTGATTTTTTTGTTCTTTACTGCATATTGGAAAGTTATTTATTTATTGTTGCAATGGCTAAAGATAATCATCTGATGGAACACATAAAAAATTAGTAAACTCGATATAAGGTGTTTTCCTTATCTGAAGTCATGTACATACACAGGTTTCTTTAAGAACAATAGCATTCATAATTATGTATATGAAAATTGAAAGTTAAAATATTGATTCACCCCCCACCCCACCCCCCAAGAATGTTTCCCAACAATTGGTATTATAGAAGGTCTCTTTGAAGAAGCTTGATCGCTTAAAGGGAGATCCATCAAGATGGATAGTCAAGTGGGAGTATCTTTTATCAGGCCACCCTTGTTTAATGGAACTAACTTTGTATTTTGGAAAATCAAAATGAGAGAATATTTGTATGCACTGGAGCTGATGTATGGGCAATTGTTGAAAGTGGATATCAATACCCAACCTCCATTCCCACAAATGATGCAGGGAAGAAATAGTATGAGATCAATGTGAAGGAAGTCAATGTTATCTTGGGAAGCTTGGCTGAATATAAATTTGTGAAAGTCATGCAGTTGAATACTGCAAAGGCTATATGGAACAAGCTTGTCCAAAGCTATGGAGGTGACACTAAGGTAAAAGGTGTTAAAATTCAAACATATAGAATTTTGTATGAAACTCTTAAAATGCATGATGGCGAAAGAATTGCAATCTTTTTCCTTAGATTAGACAAGATTGTTAACTCAATGAAAAATATTGGTGATAAAATGAAGGATTCTACTATTGTTGAAAATATTATGAGATCACTAACCTAAAAGTTCGATTCCAAAGTCTCTGCCATTAAATAATTGCAGGATTTGAAGAATCTCACTATTGAACAACTCCATTGGATCTTAACATATTATGAGATGATAAAAGGAGGTCCATCCATTATTAAAGAAGCAACATTCAAAGCCACAAAAAAATGGAAATAAAAATAAGATCCTAAGGAAACATGTTATATTTCAGACGAAGAAAAAGCAATTTTTGTGAAGAAACTCCAAGTAGGAACTAACAGATTCAAAGGTAATCTTCCTTTTAAATGGTTTTCCTATGGAAGAGTAGGTCACTATGACACCAAATGTCCTTATAAAGAAAATCATGAGAAAGGGAATAATGTTCCTAATATGTATGTTAAAATAATTTTTGATAGCAATAATTTTTTGTATAGTCATGAAGATAGTGAATATTCTTCCAATAATGAGGATAATGAATCAAATCAGGATTATCCATTACTTATGGCATTTGAAGAACAACGTGTAGATGAATATGATGATGTCTTTATGGATGCTCTAGAAGGCATTGATAGATTCATAGTTATAAACAAGAATCAAGGAGAGTAAATTAATATGTATAATGAAAACACTCTTATTGAAGAAATAAATCAACTAAAAATACTAGAGGAAGCTAAATTAGATGAAGAAGCTTTGCTAATTTTAGGTATGTTCTATGCTAGAGAAATTTATTTAATCTCTTTTCCATATTAGCAATCACATCAGCATAAAATAAACTACAGATAGAACATAAATATAAATCATAGAAGACAAGCCAAGACAAGAGGACACAAGATGTGGTGCAAGCCAGGGACAAACCCCACAAGGTGTGGGGAAACCCTTGATCAATTATTCTTTTATGTTCTTCAAATTTCAACAGAGAAAGAGAGAGAGAGAGATAGTACATTTACAACAGAAGTCAACACTTTGACTTATCTAGATTTAGCATAGATCATTTCTTATAACGATGAGATCAATTGAAGACATTCTACTTCAACTGATTCTCCAAGGTGACTCCTTCACCTATCATCGTTCTGCATCTCGTCCATTTGTTGCACCTAACCGTGTAGTAACATCATGCTGTATCATCATGCTACTCATGATCATAGTGCTACCCACACATCATGTTGTCCATGACCTCATACATCATGCTGCCCATGTGTTGTGCTGCTTCATGATTCTATCATGCTGCCCATTCATTATGTAGTGCTGCATCCAAAAATCATTGAGCTGTTCTCAAGATCATGGATCTGCACCTATATGATGTGCACTCAATGACTGTTATGTTGCTCTCATTATACAACATCACATTGCTACCCCAAATCAACAAGTATGCTGAGAATGACAAATCCGGCCTTTTCATTGTAATATACTCCTTTAGTATGGCTATGGGGATTCATAGATCTTCTTTGCTGTCTGTGCATCATCATGCTGCAACACTATAATATTGTCATCAGAATTAGCTACTTGCTATGGCTTGCAACCTAGCAAAGTAGCTTGGCTATAGATCTAAAATCCTCCATGCAGTCTCAAATTATACAATCAAGTTGTCATCTACAGTAATCTATTTTCAATATATATATATTGCCTGAGTGTGAAAGTTGTGCAAGTATACATTGACTGTGTGTATATATATATTACCTGAGTGACTGCGAGTATATATATATTCATTGAGCCGCGTATCCACCTGGGTTATGCGTATATATATTTATTGAGTTGTTGTTGCTGCATATCCACATACATCCATGAAGTTGCTGCTCACATCACTCCGTGGACAACATATATATATTGCATATATTACAGCGTTCCACTCCAGTCAGCAACGATGATCACAGATAGGCTATTCTAGCCTTTTACTATCCTCACACTTCATGAAGAATCATCCCATACATAACAGTCTCTCGATTTGTAATTTCGTGATGCCTAATGGATGACTATTATAGGTCAGTGAAGACAGAACCCTTTTCTTCAGTATGCGGAAGCATGTGATGGGAGAGATAGGGCTCCTCTAGCCCTTAGATGGTTTCGGTCTCTGTGGTACTAATCTATCCATCCAATCTGCGGCTAGATTGGATATACAACCCAACAGAGTTCCCATGAAACCCTAGATCAGAGCAGAATGTCTCTTAAGAGAATAAACTTCGCATGAGGGAACAAACCTCCTTAAATGAGTGCTGCTGCCTTCTCTCATTTATCCTTTCACTTCACTTTCCTTCAAGAACGAATTATGATTGAATGTGTGTACGCATATTGCTAGGGCATCATCCACGTATAACCTAGGGCATTAATTCCCATATGCGTATTATGCGTGGTATTATATTTCCTTATGTATTGTGTTCTCCTCATGATTAACATATAATGGCTATGACTCTTCCAGATGACAACAGAGCAGATTTATCACAAGACTATCTTGCATGAAAGGAACAATATATTCCCTGATCTGCATATCAATGTATAACATAAGCGTATTCCCTGATCTGTGTATTAATGGTCTCCATTAACAATGTATAAGGTCCAATGTATAAGGTTTATGCGTGCATCCTCATAAGCCTGTGGCTTATTGCAGCTAGGGTATTACAGTAGTTAGGGAATCATAGTGGTTAGGGCATCATCTTTAGTCCATCGTATCTTCTTGTGTGTCTCTCCTTCACCAAAAACCCAGGACGTGGTGAGGAGGAGATCACATGAAGTGTGTGTAGCTAATGACTCCAAATCCTCTCTTATTTATACTAAAAGCGTGGATGATTGAATAGACATGACGTTTGGCTTCTTGAGCCTACATAAGTTGCTAGTCGGCCAGATAATAAATCCATAATCAAAATAAATTCATATCTCCATAAATACTTATCGGAATTGGATGACATTTAGATCAATCCTACACCTCTCGACGAGAGGGATCCAATAAAAATATCAACTGCCATAAATGGAGTTTGGCCCTAATTGCCAATTTAACACTCCCTCTCAACTAGGGAGAACTCCATCTGCTGATCCATAAATCCGACTGTACTGCCTTTGCCATCAGTGCCCTGCACTGCTCTGCCCAACTTTGCTCAGCTCTGCTGGCTCTGCTCAGCTCTGTTGGCTTTGTTCTGCTCTACTCAGCTCTGCTAAGCTTTGTTGGCTCTGCTAAGCTTTGCTGAACTATGAAGAAGAAGAATTTATCGAGAATGTCTCGTACCATTCTCCACTGACCTGAAGTCAGTCTCAAAGTGCGTACCACTGGTCCCAGACCAATCTCAATCGACCCAAAGTCAGCGTCATAGTGGGTACCACTCCTACCACTGGTCCCAGACCAGTATCATTGATCCCAGATCAATGGAGGTCATCCTAGCGTAGGGAGTATGGTAGATAAAACGATGCGTCCATCGGTACTACTATGGTCCCTAACTTCATTTCCCTGCTCATTGATCATATGATAGGTACATCCCATAAGTCCCAGACTGCATGGGTAGGATGTCTTGATAGGAGAACTTAATCAATCTCATCCTCACAGGAGAACACATCAATCCTACTACAATTGCCATGGAGAACACCTTAATCCAGGCGTCACAGGAGAACACATCAATCCTGCTACAATCGCCATGGAGAGAACATCAATCCAGGCCTCACAGGAGAACACATCAATCCTGCTACAATCGCCATGGAGAACACATCAATCCAGGCCTCACAGGAGAACACATCAATCTTGCTACAATCGCCATGGAGAACACATCAATCCAGGCCTCATAGGAGAACACATCAATCATGTCCCACGAGAGAGCGAATCATCTTGTCCCAGTGCACACCACTAGGGGAGGATGAGTCACCCTGTGGTCGTACGTTGCTCCAGTAAGAACCGCAAGCCCACAGAGCTCCCAGAGCTCAATGTATGCAACATGAAGGACCCTTGTACAAGGGTTTCTTGACGACTCCAAGTCGTTCGGGAAAATCAAAATTTAATCTTTCCCGGGGCTTTGAAAAAGTGTATCGACCTGTACATCATCTTAATGTGATGGAACCTCCTTGCTCATTGACTTTCCATATCCCAGATAAGGCAGTATCTGATGTTTATCTACTGGAGCAATTGTCAAATATGGGATTCCTCAATAATCGAATCCCACCTCTGGTTGCTATAGAGAATCATAGTGGTGTTCATCATGTGTACAAACATCTCACTGAAGAGCTTCCCCAACCAAGAAGCTTCATACGAGATCATACTCGTAGATATGTATCCGGTCTCGGTGTTGCTTACAAAAGCCGACTTTTGCTTACTGCTCATCCATGATATTGAAGCAGAATCCAAAGAGAAACATCACTAAGAAGTGCTCCGGTGATCCTCCACACTATCTGCCTAATCAACATTCGAATAATCATGCAGTTTCATATTTTCGGCAGTGTATCTCAATCCATGAGAGATTGTGCCCTGAAGACATCTCAGAAGATTCTTGGCACCAATCCAGTGAGGCTCAACCAAATATGAGTTCCCTGCAAAACATATGTCCGGAATCCAACTCCCTCTTACTTCTGCAAATGAGAGGGTCTGCAACTGTCAGAAATAGTTCATCCGCATAAGATGTCGATATGAGAGGTCTATCATCCATAGCCTTCGGATAATGATTTGGATCGGTTTCACTCCTTAGTGAATCTCAGCTTCATCAAACAACTATCAGTCCTCTCATACTATGCCCGGGGTGTTTTAATTATAGCCATAGAGGGCTTTCTTCTACCTGCATACGAGAGATTCCTGTTCATGAATCTAAAACTCCATGGGTTGTTTCAAACCTGTGGAACTGCTACATGAGGGGGATGGTCCCCTTGTAAGATTTTCCTTCGGTACATCTTGGACATGTACTTTCATGCTCTTTTTGAATTCAAGCTTCCCTGTCACCATCTGATTCACAGACCTCCGGTGCTGTGTGTCAATGGACATGGTCCCCAATGAACTTCCTGTAACTTAATACATCCTTTAACTCAAAAGCATCTTCGAAAATTCTATTTTCAAACACGTACCTTTCCATCGACAAATGTCACCTTTGACCTTTGACTTCCATTACTGGGGTTCCTTGCTTCCTTGAAGAGTCGGCCATGTCTTTGATGACCTGCATCTCTGTCATTCGGACACTCCTTCGCATAAGGGCTGAACTCATAACCAAGACATATACCTTTCCTTCCACCCTTAGATCCAAACTTCCCAATGAAGTGATCTTTAGGTATGCCATCAGAAGTTCTGCTATGCCATTATGATAATATGCTCTACTTCGACTTCACCCTAAGTGAATTGTGAAGAACCCATTGATCCTTTTATCTTGTCCCAACTATCTTTGGTGATTTCTCTTTCACTCTTGCTTGGGCATGTCTTCACCTCGCTCTGATACCATGTTAATTTTAGGTATGTTCTATGCTAGAGCAACTTATTTAATTTCTTTTCCATATTAGCAATCACATCAGCACAAAGTAAACTGCAGATAGAACATAAATATAAATCGCAGAAGACAAGCCAAGACAAGAGGACACAAGATGTAGCGCAAGCCAGGGACAAACCCCACAAGGTGTGGGGAAACACTTGATCAATTCTTTTTTTATGTTCTTCAAAGTTCAACAGAGAAAGAGAGAGAGATAGTACATTTACAATAGAAGTCAACACTTTGACTTATCTAGATTTAGCATAGATCATTTCTTATAATGATGAGATCAATTGAAGACATTCTGCTTCAACTGATTCTCCAAGGTGACTCCTTCACCTATCATTGTTCTGCATCTCGTCCATTTGCTGCACCTAACTGTGTAGCACCATCATGCTGTATCATCATGTTGCTCATGATCACAGTTCTGCCCACACATCATGTTGTCCATGACCTTATACATCATGCTGCCCATGTGTTGTGTTGCTTCATGATTCTATAATGTTGTCCATTCATTATGTAGTGTTGCATCCAAAAATCATTGAGTTGTTCTCAACATCATGGATCTACACCTATCTAATGTGTACTCAATGACTGTTATGCTGCTCTCATTATACAACATCACATTGCTACCCCAAATCAACAAGTATGATGAGAATGACAGATACGGTCTTTTCATTGTAATATACTCCTTTAGTATGGCTATGGGGATTCATAGATCTTATTTTTTGTCTGTGCATCATCGTGCTGCAACACTATAACACTGTCATCAGCGTTAGTTGCTTGCTATGGCTTGCAGCCTAGAAAAGCAGCTAGGCTATAGATTTGAAATCATCCATGTAGTCTCAAACTATACAATCAAGCTATCATCTATAGTAATCCATTTTCAATATATATATATATATATATATATATATATATATATATATATATATATATATATATATATATATATATATATATATATTGCATGAGTGTGAAAGCTGTGCGAGTATATATTGACTGCGTGTATATATATATATATATATATATATTACCTGAGTGACTGCGTGTTGCCTCGGTGACTGTGAGTATATATATATTCATTGAGCTGCGTATCCACCTGGGTTGTGCGTATGTATATTTATTGAGTTGTTGTTGCTGCGTATCCACATACATCCATGAAGTTGCTGCTTACATCACTTCATGGACAACATATATATATATATATATATATATATATATATATATATATATAGAGAGAGAGAGAGAGATATATATATATATAGATTGCATATATTACAGCGTTCCACTCCAGTCAGCAACGATCATCACGGATAGGCTATTCTAGCCTTTTACTATCCTCACACTTCATGAAGAATCATCCCATACATAACAGTCTCTCGATTTGTAATTTTGTGATGCCTAATGGATTACTGTTATAGGTCAGTGAAGACAAAACCCTTTGCTTCAGTATGCAGAAGCACATGATGGGAGAGATAGGGCTCTCTAGCCCTTAGATGGTTTCGGTCTCTGTGGTATTGATCTATCCATCCAATCTGCAGCTAGATTGGATCTACAACCCAACAGTGTTGCCATGAAACCCTAGATCAGAGCAGAAAGCCGCTTAAGAGAACAGACTTCTAATGAGGGAACAAACCTCCTTAAATGACTGTTGCTACCTTCTCTTATTTATCCTTTCACTTCGCTTTCCTTCAAGAACGAATTATGATTGAATGTGTGTACGCATATTGCTAGGGCATCATCCACGTATAAGCTAGGGAATTCATTCCCATATGTGTATTATGCATGGTATTATATTTCCTTATGTATTGTGTTCTCCTCATGATCAGCATATAATGGTTGGGGCTCTTCCATATGACAACGGAGCAGATTTATCACAAGACTGTCTTGCGTGAAAGGAACATTGTATTCCCTGATCTGCGTATTAATGGTCTCCATTAACAGTGTATCAGGTCTAACGTATAAGGTTTTTGTGTGCATCCTCATAAGCCTGCGACTTATTGCGGCTAGGGTATTACAACATTTAGGGCATCATAGTGGTTAGGGCATCATCTTTAGTCCGACATATCTTCTTGTGTGTCTCTCCTTCACCAAAAACCCAAGACATGGTGAGGAGGAGATCACATCAAGTGTTTGTAGCTAATGACTCCAAATCCTCTCTTATTTATACTAAAAGTGTGGATGATTGAATAGACATGACGATTGGGCTTCTTGAGCCTACATAAGTTGCTGGTCGGCTAGATAATAAATCCATATCTCCATAAATACTTATCAGAATCGGATGATATTTAGATCAATCCTACACCTCTCGACGAGAGGGATCCAATACAATATCAGCTTCCATAAATGGAGTTTGGCTATAGTTGCTAATTTAACAAGCTTTGAAGAAACAAGTTCTAGAAAAAGAAAGGCATTATCAAAACTTAAAACTTCAAATTGTAGGTCTAATAAAGGAACTTGAGAAAACAAAGGCTCTAAATCTTATATTTGCTAAAGGATATGAGACTTTAGAAGAAATCATTAAAGTGCAACGATCTCCTCTAATCAAGACAAGTCTTGGATACAATCCAAATGGTGAAACATCAAAACCTATGAAATCTTCTTAAACAGGTACAGGAAGTTATGTCAATGCGGTAAAAGGAAGCAATCATCAGAATTATAGAACTCAATAAAAGAATGAAGGATCAAATCTTTCCCATGAAAAACAACCTTACCATGAACAAAAGGCAAGTTACTCAAGAAGGTATTATACTCCCAAGTATTCTTACTTCAATGGTCAATGCTTCACTTGTCACAATTTTGGTCACAAAGAAGTTCATTGTGTTGCTTATAAAACAATTATGAGTAGAGAAGCAAGAAAACAACATAATGCAATCAGGACAAAGAAATATTCTTATAATGTTTTCTCACCTATTCAAAATGAAATTGAATGTTATATTTGCAATAAATTTTATCATGAGGAAATTGGATGTGAAAGCTGGATGGAGTCATCTTATCGACATGAACAGAAGATAAACCACCCAAGGTATGGAAAAGGAAAATGATTGCCTATGAAAATTGTGGTCTAGCATTGCATGTAGGAGATCAAGAGAATCTATGGTATATTGATAGGAGATGTTCAAAGAATATGATAGGTGAAAAATATAATTTTGTTTCTTTTAGTGAAATTAAGAAAGAAAATAATGGGACTTTTGGTAATAACTCACTAATTTTTATAAAAGGGAAAGGATCTATAATTTTAAAGAAAAATGTCAAGGCTAAGAATGTATTATTTGTTGATGGGTTAAGACAACTTGTTAAGTGTGTTGATAAATGGAAACAAGAAATTCCAATTTAATTTGTCCTTGAATTAAACTGAGAATTAAAATTGAATTCTATTCTCATAACAACTTGTAAATAGTTAATTAATTTTAATTAACTTAATTAGCTTAGGAATTTCGAGTTGGAAGTCTTTATGTAGTCATGTATATGTTCTCCCTAAGTTTTATTGGTCCAAGATGAGATTTTTTGAGTTGTAATTAGATAACTCAATTCGACTCAGTTATAGACAATTAAACTAGTTCTAACTATTTGTGGAACTAGTAGAGGATTTTTAGTCAGTTGGTGCATTGGTGCATCCATAGGTTCTACCCTAGCTAACTAAATATTCCCTCATGAGAAACTCATGCATGTTAGTTTAGAGAAAGACCCAACTGAGACTAGAGTTTAGGTACAATGTACTATCAATTGTATTATGATCCAAGTTGTACAGATCATGCATGCAATTAGGAAAATGACCTAGTTTGTAATGCGTTGTTTTGAGAATTGATTTCCCACATTAAATATGGGTTTAACCTCATAGGAATTACACAGGGAAATATGGGCTTGGCAGGCAAAATAATTGGCTAAGTATTTTCTTGAGTGGGCTTGTGAGGCAGAGAGTTGATCATACTTGTGTAGGAATTGTTCTTGTGAGAACAAGATTTGTATTATCACTCAGATTTCTGATGAAGTAATAGATAGTTGGGGTTTTTAGCAGTGGATTTCCCCAGAGAAAATATTGTGTTATGTGCCATTGATTATATTCCTCTTGTTCATTATTGTTTTCATTGTTCTATTGGTTTCCGCAGTTTAGAGAGTAGAGTAGATTCTTGTCTTGTGTTTTAGTACATTGCATGAGCTGTGAATCTATAGGAAAATCTACATGGTATTAGAGCTGAAGATAGTATACTAGAGGATATTTCAAATTTTTTGAATTCATGGTTATAGGTGAAATTTGAATTTTCATTACATACTTTAGGATCAACAAATGGTGTTCTACGTTTTGTGGCTCGAATATGCCTTGGAAGGCAACTTAAATTATATAGCCTGGAAGGACAGGATGGAGGCCGTGTTGGAGGATAATGGCTTGAAGGAATTCATTGATCAAGACATTCCTAAGCCACCAATGTTGGATGCGAATATTTGACCGAATGGAGGAATTATGTGGCGAAGGTGAGGTGGATATTCCTTGAGGTAGTTCAAGACCACATTGTCTCGAGTCTCCATGGGAAGGAGACTTCGTATGCTATGTGGAAAGCATTGACATACATTTTCCAGAAAAAAGTGACAATAGGAAGTTGGAACTAAAATATAAACTTCGAAAAATCAAGATGGAGAAAGGCAAGACCATTCCAAAATACTTGACCAAGTTCACAACCTGCAGAGATGAACTTGGAAGTGTTGGAATAACCGTTACCGAGGATGATATGGTGAGCCTAGATCTCATAGGCCTTCCTAAGAGTTGGAATAACTATTAGGACTCTGCGAATGGAAGGGAAAGGCTACCATATTAGGAATGACTGTGGTCGGATTTGATGTAGTAGGAGATCAGAAGGAACACCGGAGATGATTCCTCATCAAAGACCGGTGATGAGGAAAATTGTGCCTTAGCAGGTAAGGCAAGGAAGGGGAAAGGGAAGGCTTCCCATTCTAAATCGAATTCTTTCCATGGAGGTAAGAAGAAATACATGTCGAAATTTAAGTGCTTTCATAGTCATGAGCTAGGACATTTTGCTACAAATTGTCCATTCAAGAAGTCCAAGAAGAAGTCCTCAAGAGGAGTGGCGGGTGAGGCTTTGGCCTCTCAATTCGAATTGGAATTTATTCTCATTACATGTATGGTGTCATAAATGATGGGTATTGTATGGTACCTTAACAGTGGAACTTCATTCCACATGACTGGTGACAAGGATTTGTTGAACAACTTGGAGGAGAAGGATCTCCAAATTCATATCGGGATGGGTGACGATGGGAGGTATAGTGCTACAGGATTGGGCACGGTTGCTTTTCAGAGGGAGCATAGTTCTCCTCTCACTTTGAGGGATGTTATGTAAGTTCTCAAGTTGAGGACGAACTTAGTATCAGTCGGCATGTTGGAGGATAAAGGCTATGATATGGTCTTTAGCAAAGGAAAGGCGTTCCTTAAACACATAGCCATGGGTCAGGTAAAGAAGATTGGGATTCAGGTGAAGAATCTCTATAAGTTGGAGGTAGAGGATTGTGATGACTTGAGAAAAAAAGAAGATATGGTGCATAGCTAAGACGTTGGTGAGTTGTGGCATAGGTGATTGGGCCACTTGCATCATGGGGCTTTGAAAATCATGCAACAAATTTCTACTGGGTTTCCCAAAGGTACACTAGAGTAATTTGATACATGCAAAGGGTGTACTTTGGGAAAATACACCACGGCTTCCTTTCACGATAGAGATAGTTGAGCAGAGGATATTCTAGAGTGATTCCATTCAGATGTGTGTGGACCATTCTCAACAGCATCCATGACCAAACACATGTATTATGTTATATTTTTTATGACTTTTCTCGTAAATTCTGGATCTCTTTCATGTAGAAGAAGGATCAAACTTTCACAAAGTTTTTTTAATTTAAAGCATTGGCTGAGAAAGAGTTGGGTAAGAAGGTTAAAGCTTTGAGGAGTGATAATGGTGGTGAGTATGTCTCAAATGAGTTTAAGAACTTCTGTGCAACAGAAGGGATTAAACAGGAGTTGATGGCACCCCATAACCCAAAACAAAATGGGGTGGCCAAGAGGAAGAACATAAGCATTGTAGGGGAAACACGATGATGTTGCATGATCAGGGCCTACCACTACACTTGTGGGTTGAGGCATGTAACAAAAGAGTCTATTTGGAGAATATAAGTCTACATCGAATACTTGGGATGAAGACACTAGAGGAGGCTTTGTCTGGTAAGAGGCCAGATGTTGGTTAATTCATGATTTTTGGATCATTGGTATATTTCCATGTGACCACAGATGCAATGAAGAAGCTTGAGTCAACAACAGAGTTGGGGATATTTGTGGGGTACATTGAACAACTATCAGGTGTAATTGCTGACCAACAGGATGATAGTGGTTCACAGGGATGTCAAGTTTGATGAGAAAAAGACCGTGCGAGTTTCCCTTGAGAAGGAGATAGAACTACATGCGGTTGAGGAAATTTTGGTTCCTAAGATTAAGGAACCTTAGATTTATGTGGAGTAGCCACATGAAGAGGGTCTTTGAGTGGAGACGTCCACTCAGGCAGAGTCTTCCAGAGATGGGAGAAAGTGCACCAGAGAGGTTGACATATTGCTACATGATGCATGGGAGAATGTGGGAGCACCCACATCTTAGCACAAGAAGAGGAGGTCACCTGAGAGGTACACTGGTACATGGATCTCATGAGCAGATGTGTTGTTATGAAGCCATCTTCATTCGAGGAAGTAGTGCAGCAGCCGGTTTGGGTTGATGCCATGGTGGAGCAGTATGACTCCATAGTTCATAACAATGTTTGGGATGTGGTCCCGAGATTGGAGGACAAGTCAGTGGTGAGATCTCGATGGCTTTACAAGGTAAATCAAGCTGTATATGGTAGTTTGGAGAAGCATAATGCCATATTTTTGGCCCGTGGCTTTTCATTGGTAGAGGGGATTGACTATGATGAGACCTTTGCTTCTGTTGCAAGGTACTCATCGATCAGATCTATATTGGCACTATCAGTGCAAATGGGTTGGAAGATACATCAAATGGATGTAAAGATAACCTTCCTTAATGGCATGATTAAGGAAGAGGTGTACATAGAGCAACCTGAAGGTTTTGAGACCTTTGGTCGTGAGTCGCATGTGTATCAGCTCGAGAGAGCATTGTATCAACTGAAGAAAGAACCCCATGCTTGGTACATCAGGATCGATAGTTATTTCACTAGTTTGGGCTTCACTAAGAGTGAAGCGGATGTGAACCTATACCACATAGTGGTGGAAGGTAAACTATTGATCATAGTTTTGTATGTTGACGATTTGATTCTTACAGGTGATGATCAACTGATCAAGTCTTGCAAGGAGGATCTTGTAAGAGAGTTTGAGATGAAGGAAATGGGGCTCATGCATTAATTTCTAGGCATGGAATTATGGCAAGGTGATGGGGAGTTGTTTGTTTCTCAGGGCAGGTATGCCAACAAAATACTTAGGAGATTCTGCATGGAGAGCAACAAACTCATGGAGACTCCTTTAGCAGGTAACTAGCGGAAGGAGGATGCTACTTCAGGGGAAGTAGTGGAAGCTACTATTTACATGCTGCTTGTGGTTTCACACATAAACTTGGTGAACACATGAACGAACATGTGTTGTGCAGTTAACCAGCTTATTTAAGCCATGGTTAGGCATATCAAGTTGTATTAGAAGGTGGCAAAGCATGTGCTGAGATACCTCAACGACACTTCTCAGTATGGATTGTGGTACAAACGGAAAGAGGGAGTGAAGCTTCAAGGCTTCACCGACGTAGATTGGGTAGGGATTCCATCCGATAGGAAGAGCACATCAGGAGGGATCTTCAGTATTGGGTCAACGATAGTTTCTGGTACAATAGGAAACAAGGATTAGTTGCAGTCAATTCGGCAGAGGCCGAGTACATGGTAGCTAGTCAAGCTGCATGTGAGGCCATATGGATGATGAAGATCCTGGTTGGTTTGTTTGGTCAGAAGATGGATCCAACTGTGATTTACTGTGATAATTAGAATTGTATCAAACTCTCTAAAATTCCATTTTTTCATGATCGGTCCAAACATATTGGTATCTGATATCGTCATCTCACATATTGTGTATTGAGGTGGATTATGTTGTTAGAAAACATTCCCACGGAGGAGAAAGATGCTGACATTTTGACAAAGGCATTGTCAAGATGTAAATTCGAGTTTCACAGATATAAGATCGAGGTAGATGATAATCCATTTCTTGTTCAAAGGGGTGTTTAGAAATGGCAACAAGAAATTCTAGTTTAATTTCTCCTTGAATTAAACTAAGAATTAAAATCGAATTCTATTATCATAGAAACTTGTAAATAATTAATTAATTTTAATTAACTTAATTATCTTAGGAATTTCAAGTTCGAAGTCCATAACTAAAAATCCTCAACAAAATGGAATGGCAAAAAGAATGAACAAGATAGTTCAACAAATGGCATGCACCATGATGGATGAGTTAGTAACACCTCACACCTTCTGGGGAGAAGTAGTACATACAATCGTGCATATACTTAACAAGGCTCATGTTTGAGTAAACAATGATAAAACTCCATATGAACTTTGGTATGCTAATCTTGCAACTGTCAAACACTTTAGAATCTTTAGAAGCAAATGTTTCATAAAGAAAAATGATGATAAGCTTGGAAAATTTGAATTCAGAGCAGATGAAGGAATCCTCCTTGGATACTCTTCCAGAAGCAAAGGATATAAATGTTATAATAAAAGGCTTCAAACGATTGTTGAAAGTATAGATGTTGTGATTGATGAATCATCCACAGGTACAAAAAGGGAAGCACAAGCAGATGACAAATCTCTCCCTACTAAAATTCAAGAAGTTGTAGGAGAATAAGAAAGAGAAGCATCAGAAGAAGGAAATGAAAATACAGGTATGGAAAAAAATACCCCATCAAGGTATTTTCAGAAAAATCATCCTGAATCTCAAATTCTAGGTCATAAGGAAACGATAATACAAAATAGAAGAAATTTTGTTGGAGCATCTAGTCACTTAGCCTTTTTGTCCACAGTTGAACCTCAAAATGTGAATCAAGCAAGAAAAGATGAATGTTGGGTTAAGGAATTGCATGAAGAAATTAATCAAATATAAAAGAGCCATACATGGGAACTAGTACCAAGGCCTCATAATAAACATATAATTGGGACAAAGTGGGTGTTTAAGAATAAATTGAATGAAAATGGAGAAGTGATTTGAAACAAGGAAAGACTTGTATGCAAAGGCTATGCTCAATAGGAAGGGATAAAATTTGAAGATACATTTGCACCTATAGAGAGACTTGAAGCCATAAGAATGTTTCTTACATTTTCAAGATTTTGTAACTTGAAAGTATATCAAATGGATGTTAAATATGATTTTTTAAATGGGGATCTAGAAGAAGAAGTTTATGTTGAACAACTTGGAGGATTAATACTTGGAAATGATAAAAATATTGTTTGCAAACTTAAGAAGGAGTTATATGGGTTAAAATATTCTCCTTGTGCATGGTATTATCACCTTGACAAGTATCTTCTGCAACAAGGGTTCAAGAAAGGATCCACAGACAACAATTTATGTATCAAATATGAAAAAGACAAACTTTTGGTGGTAGTGGTCTATGTTGATGACATCATATTTGGGAGCAACATTGAATCTATGAGTCAAGGATTTGCTTCAACTATGCAACAAGAATTTGAAATGTCCTTATTAGGTGATACTTTCTTGGTCTTCAATTTCATCAAACTAAAGATGGTATTTTCTTTCTCAAACCAAGTATCTCAAGAAAATTATGAAGAGGTATGGAATGAAAGACTGTAGACCTATGTTCACACCAATGGTAACAAGATGAAATCTTATTCAAAATGATGACTCCCCTTTAGTTAATCAACCTGAATACATATCTATGATTGACAACCTGCTTTATCTTATTGGTGCAAGACCATACGTTATGCATTTTTTGGGATTGTTGTATGATTCCAAGAAAATCACAAAGAAAATCATCTTAAAACAGTCAAGAGAATATTCAATTATCTTCAAGGAACTCAAGATTTTGGTTTATGGCATCCTAAAAACATATATTTTACACTTCATGCTTACACAAATGTAGTTTGGGAAGGTAATGTTGATGTCCGGAAAAGTACTAGTGGTGGAACATTCTATTTGGGACCTCACTTAGTTTCTTGGTTCAACAAGAAACAAAGTTCTATTGCCTTATTGAATGCTGAAGAAATTATGATGTTGTTTCCCCTTGTTGTACTCAACTTCTATGGATTATCTAAACACTGCAAGACATTCAAGTCACTTTCCTCAACCTGTACATATTCTTTGTGACAACACTAGTGCCATAAGTATCTCTAAAAATCTTGTCATGCACTCAAAAAAAAGAACATTCCAATCAAATACCATTTTCTTAGAGAGCAAGTGCTTGAACAAAAATTCAAGTTGGGATATGTTCCTTCAATGGAACATGTTGCAGATCTATTTACTAAGCCTCTTCCATGTGATTCATTTGAATATCTCAGACATAAATCAGGAATGGTTTATGCATCCTCTCTTTGATAATTATTCTTATAGGCATGTCATGTTCAAGGGGAGTTGTGATTGTAAACTCCTGTAGTTTACTTTCTGTACATGGATGGTATGAAATAAAGTTGAGAATATACGCCGCTTTCGAGTGAGACAATCATGTATACCTCTCAATAAATGAAAAGCAGTGGCACAGATTCAAAGGGAGCTTCCTATATGATTTCATCATATCATTTTTGGTATTATGACTCTGACATTAGTTTTTTGTAGTCTGTTTGTGATGCTCATATGTTTCTTAGTATGATGTTGGTTCATGATAAGTTTATGAATAATTATTGTTGTTAGAATAGTTCCTTGGTACACTTGTTGATTGATGAGATAGACATCATATGATAAAAATTGATGGTGAAAAGTTAGCACAGGTTCAGGGGGAGAATTTACTATGCTTCTCATGGTTCATTTTTGGCATTATGCTTTCTTGAGAAATCCTTGTTGCATGATGGTTTTTTTTAGGTGTTCATGGTTATTGCTGCTATTATCAATCTTGTTTCCTTTTCTACTGGAAAACACACATGTTTTTATCATTATGTCATATGTTATATCAAAGTTGCATGGATTGCATGTGGTAAAGTCTTGAATGATGCTTATATGTTGCTTGAGTTGCACTTGGTAAAGTTGTTAATGGTGTCCTATCTTTTCCAAAACTTGAAGATATGTTATCGTCTCTAAAGATGTTGGTTGATGATGCCTTCGATCGGTTCTATGATTTGTGGCGTTGAAGGTTATCTTTGTTTGCACATGTGTTATTGATGCATGTACATGCTTCCTATGGTGTTTGATATTGCTAATTGATGATTATGTCTCTTCTTATATGTGGATATAGCATGCTAACATTGATGACTTGAGGTCAAGGAGATGATCGGACTAACATAACTTTATTGAACAATCTTATGCCTTTTCTACAGTTGGTTGGTGATGCTTAAAAACATTGCATATTTGATTATATGATGAATTTATATTATTGATTGATAATACTCATTGATGCACTTGATGAGAAGAGATTGATGTTATCTTACATGTTGATTATGAGGATGTTGTTGCTACTATCAAATGGTTATGCTATAGATTCTTATATGTTGCATGGTGATTGTTAATGACTATCACAATCTTGCTACCTCATTTTTTAGGTTCCTGTTTTTGGTTACAAATGTCATATTTGTCTCTTGATGTAAAGGACATGAAAAGAATCATGTTGTAAATCATTGTAAAATTCAGACATGTTAGTGCTATTGGGATAAAGTCATGCCATGTATGTAAACCCATTATTTCAAGACATTGGTCTAAATATGGGTCCAATATGTAAACCCAATATGATTGGGTGATTTATGTAATCATGGTAGCATAGAGTCATTGGTCATAGGAAAGGTCGCATTTGGTTGATTCATAAAGTCTTGAACTCTATTGAATATCTTTAAAAAATTCAAAATATGCTAAGGGGGAGCCTGGTTAGTATGCATATCTTAGATTTAGCAGATCATACCTACAACAATCAACACTACAACAGAAATCCTTCATTCAACTTGGTTCATCCCTTTTCCCTTGATATCAAAGGGGGAGAGAAGCTTGGTATTTAGAGATAAGTCTTGATGTTTGCAGGTATTTACAGGTGGTGAGCAAACACCAAAAGTGGTTTCCATCAAGTCCAAAGGGGGAGATTGTTGGAATTATGGCTAATATGTTGTCCTTGATGGAAACTTACTTGATAAATATGTACTGGATGTCAACAATGTGATAATATGATGATTGTGGAATACATGAATATCGATACAGACGCTACAGAGAATATGGATAGAGAACTGAAAATTCAGTGATAGATGGATGACAAAGTGAAGTTTGAGAAATTATAAGTGGATCCTATGAAGAAGGGTTGCATACATACACAAGTCTTGTAAGTAAAAGTTGTGTACAAAATCCAAACCATGGTAATCTAGATACTAGGGGTCTTTACCATGTTATTCGCCCATAGTAATTGGAGAAAACAACAATTATTTGATCTCGTCAAAGAATACTAATGGCATTACCAATGGATTTACCTAAGGTATTGGATAAGGCTAAATATATATAAGGAGATGGAGACCAAAGTGTTATTTGTGCAAGTCAATAAGGTATTCATGGGTGATTTGATCTGAAATAGGTGTGCATGAGGGAGAAAGGAGATGTTTCAGATTTGATAGATCTAAAAGTGCAGGAAATACTTATGAATACACTTGCCTGATTTATCTGTGCCTATAACTAACAATGATAGATCTATGGGTGCAATGATGTAATGATCTGAATATATGATAGTGAATTTTTCGGAATGTAAGTTATGGTTACAACAAAGGTATGTCTCAGTGATTTAAGATCTATACATTGTTTTACTTTTGAATAGTCACGTACACATGCAAACCTCTTTCTAGTGAGTTGCGTATATATTCTATGAAATTTTTTCAGTTTGTTGATATCTATACATGAGTGTTATGCATGGTAGTTGCATACATGTGTTGATTCTCTCTATGGAAGTCACGTATATAAACTAGGGTTTGTAGTGTTGCTTGATGATGATAGTTAATGAATTCTGATCTATTTTTTGTTGTTTGTCAATGATGTCTTGATTTGTAACTGGAAGTGTTAATTGGGTGAATTGAATTGTGGATTGGTATATTGATCAATGATTATATTGCATTATGATTGGGTTTTTCAGTGAGACATTATTGATATATCTGTTGTGATTCAAATTTTCAGTAGTTCAGTGACTAACCCAGTGATTCAATTTGACAATATTTTCAGTAGTGAGTGATTTGAGATGTACACATGTTTTATGCAGAGGAGTCGTGTATATACATTGGTTCTATTAAGAACAATCACATGCATATTATGATGTTTATTTGTTCTGGATGGGTTCCACATTTAATGGTTTGATACTTCAGAGATTTAGTTGATTTATAGATATTCAGTGATTCAAATTTGTGTTTTAGTATTTCAGTTTGAATATTGGTATGGCTTTATTATTGGTGTGGGTCTAGTGTGAAATTTTGATGAAAGGTGGCCTACAAGTTGTAAGGGGGTAGGAGCTCCTTTCGGGTAGCTTTTCAGTGATACATTATTGATGTATTTGTTGTGATTCTATTTTTCAGTAGTTCAGTGACTAACGCAATGATTCATTTTGACAATATTTTCAGTAGTGAGTGATTTGAGACGTACACATGTTTTATGTAGAGGAATCGTGTATATACATTGGCTCTATTAAGAACAGTCACATGCATATTATGATGTTTATTTGTTCTAGATGGGTTCCTTATTCAATGGTTTGATACTTCAGAGATTCAGTTGATTTATAGATATTCAGTGATTCATATTTGTGTTTTAGTATTTCAATTTGAATATTGGTATGAGTTTATTATTGGAGTGGGTCTAGTGTGAAATTTTGATGAAAGGTGGCCTACAAGTTGTAAGGGGGTAGGAGCTCCCTTCGGGTAGGATGCAATAAACGAGTTCAAGGGATTGTAGCTCCCTTCTAGTGGGTGCTAGAGAACAAGTGGGGGTTGTAACCTCTTGGAGGTGGGTGCTTGTGTACTGGTAAGATTTTGCACCAGTACAAGATTGTAAGAAGATTTTTCTTTATATAATAAGAAATAAGACAGTGAAAACGATAATGATTGTTCTCTTCCACATTTGGTTTCGTTTGGGTGTTCTACGTATGTTACTTATGTGCTGTGATTTTTCTATTCTTTACTGCATACTGGAAAGTTATTTATTTATTGATGTTATGGTTAAAGATAATCATTTGATAAAACACATGAAAAATTAGTAAATTGGATATACATTTTTTTCCTTCTTTGAAGTTGTGTACATACCCAGGTTTCTTTAAGAGAAATAGTGTACAAAAATTTGTATATGAAAAGTGAAAGTTAAAATACTGATTCATTCCCCTCCCAACGCCCCCCCCCCCTCCCCCCCCCCCTCTTAGTATTTTTCCCAACACTCTATAGTGCAAGTGACCCATCCTCTTGTACCACAACTCACTGTTGACAAGGTTAATCTTCTCTTCAGACAAAGACGATCCCTCTATCCCAATGAGTGGGTCTAGCAACTAAAGTGACAATCAACTAGACATCTTCCTAGGTTATAATTGAATAGTAGAACGAAAGAGATGACCTAACTCGTTCTAATGCTAATTCGATTTCCTTTGTTGAGAGCCTCGAACCGCTTGAGTCACAAACTTGCTCCTGCTTCTCTCAATG
Organism: Pinus tabuliformis; assembly: GCA_031772625.1. Classification (NCBI taxonomy): domain Eukaryota; kingdom Viridiplantae; phylum Streptophyta; class Pinopsida; order Pinales; family Pinaceae; genus Pinus; species Pinus tabuliformis. Next base: position 237,147,863 of record CM062806.1, on the reverse strand, counting down.
CTTATGTACCTGCACAAGTGATCAAGAGACAACAAATCATGCCAAAACCAATACAAAATCCAATAACAACCTACTTAACTGATCAAGGAATTCTAGGGTAATACGTACATGAATATATATATATTTTGGGAAGATGAACCAGTAGTTTTATATTATTTAAAGAATAAGGGGAAGATTACTACCATATCCTTGATGTTGAAAGGCTCTTCTTGAGTGGTAATCCAAGTCCAAGCCAAGAAACTCTCCAAACACTCCTTCTCTAAGTCTAATGAATAACCTCTAAGCACAAGCTCAGCATCGGGGTGCAAATGGAAATAGACCAACCAATTTGGGAATGGAAGAGGAGAAATTTTGAGCTTCATAAGAGCGATCACCCTCATTTTAGGGTTTTAAGAGCTATTTCTTTAGGGAAAGCTCAAGACATTTCCAAGCAAAGTTAAAGGAGGAATCTGAGTTGTATACATGAATGAGTATAATGTATAATGGTCATGTTTTAGGCACTTCAGGGTATTTCACAGGGAAGTTCAAGAGGCGTGACAAAATATTGTGTAACAAATTCCCCTTAAACCATGAAGGTAGAATGACGAGTGATCGCTGAGATGCTTTATGAGATTTTGACAAGGACAAGGACACACACTATCAATAGACTTTCAAATCAAGGATGCATATACATATACATATCTGAGATCAAAACGTGAATCCATGGCATGGATGAAACCATCTAGATGATGAAGATTATATGAAAATATCCATGGTATGGGTGCAACCATCTAGATAACAAGGATCATCATAAATATAAAGTCTCACAATATGGTCACAGCCATCCATATAATAGAAACATGTGTACAATCATGAATGAAATATAACTCCTTGCAACCTGAGTCATAATAGACAAGAATCGGGATCTTCCGCTCCATCTTGACCTAATCAATGTACGAAACCTAACGTGCGAATAAACATGTTGAAGTTGAACATGTTAGAAAACCACCTGATTACCGTCCAATGATGTGGACCATTAATAGGTACGAGAGAAACCACAAATAATGATAATGGCTCTCAAGGTATAAAAATACAATCTGTGAATGTGATAATGAAGTTAAGGTTGAAAACTTGTGGAATTACCCGATAGAGAACCAATAACAAAGACCTGTCGTCGGATGAAAAGAACTGACCATCAGGGCATGCCAGCTCTAAGGTACTGAAAGGGAGTCTCTAGGTCATCTTCCTGGATAAGGAGCTGAAGTCGATAGGAAGCGACTTGTCGAAGGAGGGCAATGATGAATCTCCCATCATCGACATGAAACAAGGAACAAAGTGGAATAATATTCAGGACTGTAGCAATGACTCAAACAATGTATAGGTAAATAACTGCAGATTGGACTTCTCTTGAACATTGGTGACACGACTCTGGGGTGTGGTAACATTTGACTTGACATAGGACAAATGGTCATGATGACAGAATGGAATAGTCAAATGAGAGGAAAAATGGATCACCCAAACTCGGGAGGACACGTGATTAAGTGAGGATATCCCAAACCTGACACGAGAGAAAAAGAGTGTCATGTTCAAGAGTGACATGCTGCCTATATAAAGGATGTATCATCTTCATTTCCCCCCATTATTTCTAGCGAGTACCTCAATTATTTTCATCACAAGATTGAAAGGGATAGAATATGCTTGGCATGTAAGTTCATTCTTCGAATGAATCCATCCTAGTAAGTTTTATGAGCCCTAGGAAGGAGAATATTGGTCTCATCATGGTGATGAGTCTTTCATCGTAAAGTTTTAACGAGCTCGACGTAAGAATAACTCGGTATCTTTTTCATATTTAGAGAGTTTGAAAAAGAAACGAAAAAGAAAACTCCATCATGTCCCTTTTCGTAATTTGTCCCTCGAACTCGAAAAGGTAGAAAACAATATCCGAGGGAACCTCTTGACCATGTCGACCAAGGTGTACCTTTTTCGTAAATAGTCAATCTCAGCCCGAAAAAGGGGTAAATGTATATTGAGGTGACGTCGATTCATTTACTTTAACAAGTTCAAAACGACAAGTACTCGGCAATCTTTTCAATTTTCGAGAGTCAGAAAAAAGATAAAAGATGACTCCAATGGGGTTCCTTTTTCGTTTATTTAATGAGTCCGAAAAAGAGATAAGATAAAACTCACGAGAATCGGTAAAAAGTGATCACTATTCATATCGAAGGCACCTGTAACTGCATAAGAAACACACCCATCATCGATATCGAGAGAAAATATTAAAATATTACGAAAATATCGATAAAAAAGACTTTCAAAACTTATAAATAGGCAAAACTAATTTTATTTTTTACCATTTTACCAAAGTGAGCTCTAAAAGTGCATTTTGTGCCCTAATGCTCTTGATTTTCTAGTGGCTGCTGCGGGAGATCCAGGGTACCGTTTCACGAACCGTCTGCAACAGGTAAGAGCCTCATCCTTGTTCTTGCATTTTATCACTTTTTTATGCATTTTAAATAGGGATTTTGATGCTTTAAAGGAGAATTTCAAAAATTTAAGGCACTAACGACCATCCTGGGTATGGTCATTGGACCTGCAATGGTTGCGCTTGAGCCTAAAGGCTAGCGTGATGCCATCACACTATTTGTAAAAATAGGCACGATGGTGCCAAGGGCGGATTTTTAAGAAATAAAACTCTCTTTTAAGCAAAAATTGATGATTTTGATCCATGAAAAAGGAATTAATAAGTGTTAAATGTTGTTTTGCAAGAGAATATGGTCTTGGAGTGGAAAGAAAGAGGCCATGAGGCTGAAGACCATCAAGCAACTCAAGATCTTGAATGCATAAATGCTCTGAGGAATTGCGGGCTGCTAAAATTCTTCAGGACCACAGGGTTAAGGGCTCAGATGGAATTGTTGCCCTATCTGATCAGTCTCTGGGATGTAGATCGAGATATATTCATCATAAAAGGCTAGGAACTAGAACTAGAAGAGATGGATATCTACTTCATCATGGGATTGTCCCGATGAGGGGAAGTAGTCCAACTCTTTGGATCTCTCCCAGGAGGTGAGAGTATAAGGAGTCTAGTCCAAAGGTATTGTCCTGGTGCCGAAATAACCAATGGATGTAAGGTGAAGATAGAGAAAATCACCAACAATCTTGTTTTGAGAACGATTTTGTTTACTATGGCACGTGTAGCTGGTATGCAAGCCTTGCATGAGGCTTCAAAATCCCATTTCCAATATGCTATCACATTTTTGACCCCCACTGTCTTCATTTGGTTTGGAGGCCTTTTGGAAAACATGAAACAACAACTGACTAAGGGGAAGCATGGACACCTGAAGCAATTGGGTTCAATTCTATACTGGTGACCTTCTTTTTAGATCGAGTGCCCCTATTCTGGTATTAGTGGGCAGAGGTACCAGATCCTATCCCCCGAGATCCGAGACTTGTGAGATGGAGTCAGCTCATGCCTTGAGGAGGCACAGGTTAACATATGCATTATCCACCACAGTTCTTCGTTTGGCTAAAACACCAACTACTCGTGGTGGACGACTATGCTTATGCTGGCACGGATTTTAGGTGGGATCTAGATTTGCCTCTGCCACCAAGAGAACAGTGGAATGATGCAGGTAAAAACTTGTTTTTTATATTTTTCAAGTTTTATGATTTTTTATGAAAGTGTAAACTGAGACTCAACTTGTGATAAATGTGTAGATGTGGGACCAGAGAGACCACCAGGAATGTCGCCAATAGCACGACAAGTTTCACATCAAATAGTGGGTGCAGACTACGAGGAAGGGGTAGACCCCTTAGCTAAGATGGAGCGTAATTTGGAGGTGATAACTCAAGGAGTCCTAGAGTATGCCACTATTGATGATGTTCCACTGCATTGGCAGAGACACATAGTGGGAGCCTCTACGAGACTGCATCCAGTGTTAGGCTGAGTGATCAGAGTGGTCTCGTGCTATGATGAGCACCATGTAGTCTGATAGTTTATCTAGGTCTTTTACACATTTTGTAGGCTTTGAAAGCCAAGTGTCTTAGAACACTCTATTTTTTGATATTTTGATGTAAACATCCTGACAAACGTGATATATATATATATATATATATATATATATATATATATATGCATGTTTTATTTCCTACTTATGTGTCCATAACATGATCAATTTTATAAATGATGCAAATGCCTATCAAGAACAAAATTTTCTAATGCATCTATTAATGTATTTAAATTACGTGGAATATGTTGATATGTAATGAAATCAAAATCTCTTTCCAGCAATATAACTCATAGATACATACGCAATATTTGTGGATTTCTCACTGAGTAATGATTATTTAATTATAACACAATGAGTTGTGAATCCAACTTGACAACTAAATGACTAATGCCAAGAGCAACTGCTTCTGACAAGAGTTCAATAACTGCACTGTATTCAACAATATTACTGGTTGTTCGACCAAGGAAAATATCTTGTAAGTTAATCAACTCTCCATTAGGGTCATAGAGTACCCATGCTGCGGAAGATATATTCTGTGTGTTACGACAAGCACCATTAGCAAAACCAATGTAATGGCTTGACGACATTTGCAAACCGAGTGGAACAAAGGGTAATTAGAAAAACACATGTCTGCAAAGCAAACAAACACACCAAAAATAAAAAATGCACACTAATGTACAAAAGTTATTACATGAATTTCACGCATAATACTTCTTGAGATACAACCCATTACAGGGCTGTGACAATGCATTTCCCTCATAATCACATAGCTCATAGGCACCTTTTTGTAAGACACGCTTAACGATATAGGGCCCATGCCACATGGGTTCAAACTTTCCTGCTCCCAATTTATCGTTGGCTTGATCGCAAAGAAGCACCAAGTCACCTTGAGAAAAAGTGCGAGGAGAAACGATTTGGTCAAAATGAGCTTTGACACGTTTCTTTTGAGCTTCGATGACCATCGCAGAAAAGTGATGAGTCTCATCAAGCCTTTCAAGATACAATAGTCATTCTTCTTCAGGTGAGGTGTTCAGAAGAAGTTCAATGGCTAGCTTAAGCGAAGGGATTTCGCATTCGATTGGAATAGTTTCTTATAAAGCATACACCAACTGGAATGGAGTGAATCTAGTTGCTGTCTTAGTAGAAGTTTTGTAAGCCCAGAGAGATGAGAATAACATTAAATTTCAATCCTTTTTGTGCTTACCGATGGTACACTGAAGCATAGTAATCAAAACTTTATTAACTGCTTCAACTTGGCCATTGGCCTATGGATAATAAGGAGTTGAGCTATCACGTCGAAGGCCCAATTGAGTAGTCAACTCTGCCATCATGTGCTGATGAAAATGTGATCCATGGTTAGTCATGATAGCTTGAGGAACACCAAAACGTGTTATGGAATGGTTAAAAATGAAGTGTGCAACAATAATATCATCAACATTGTATGTAGGCATCACCTCAGCCCATTTAGTAAAATAATCGATTGCGATGATAATATAAGCATGCCCCCTAGCCGAGCGATGGTTACATGTCATGAAATGAATGCCCCATTTGGAAAAAGGGCCAACGATAATTACTGGGTGTAGGGGTGTGGGTGGGGCACGCTGCTTACGGTTGAAAATCCGGCATTCGTGGCATTTTTGGACAACTAGAATGCAATCTTTGAAAATAGAAGGCCATAAATAACCGACACGAAGGATTTTCTGAGTAGTGGCATATCCAGACATATGGCCACCACAAGCACCAGAGTGGCAATCATTTAAGACATGCTCAACCTCTTCTAGGGTGAGACACCTGTGAAGGACAGAGTCCACACCGGCCCAATACAACGTAAACCCAAGGATCCAATAGGGTTGGGACTGATGTCAAATGTGGCGTCGGTCAGATCGAGACAACTAAGATAAGAAAGTATGGGTCATATCTCCATACCATGGGTCAAGAGTGCTGATCATAAACAGATTTTCATCGAGTATCTACTTAGTAAAATCAGTTGAAGTGCTTGCAGATGGAAGAGCACAGATCAACTCAGCAAAGACGAGCGATTTCTTTGACTTGGCAGCAGTAAATTCCAAATCAAGCTCCTGCAAGATAACTATCCATTTGGAGTATTTCCCCCCCAATAACTGGCGAGTAGGTATATATGTCATGGGGTTAAAATCATAAATCACTTTGGTTTTCTGTAAAAGGATATAGTGTCAAAATATTTAGATGACATGAACTGCTTCTAAGGCAATCTTCTCAACATGAGCATATCGAGACTTAGTATCGAGAAGAGTCTAGCTCAAATAATAAACCATGTGTTCGTTTCCATTGTCGTTGTCCTGAACTAACACCATAGCAATAGTAGTATCAGTTTCAACCAAGTACAGGAATTAATCATGTCAATAATCGGGGGGATGCAATAAAGGAACACTGATCAGTGTGTCTTTTAAAGCATCGAAGGATTTTTGGGCAACTTCATCAAAAATAAATGGGATCCCATTCTTAAGTAAGTAAGTAAATCCCTTGGCAAGTTCAGTGTAATAAGGGAAAATTTGATTATTCCCTTAGGGGGTCTTGACCCAGGTTCAGAGTTAGTTGCACCAACCAACAAAAACCTACACTATTGGCCCTTTCAGTAACAACTCGCATAGCGTAGGATGCAGTCTCACCTGAAGTAGTATGGGGGGATGCTGGAACCAAGTTTTCTCATCCAGAGATCAGTGTGATGTCTTTTAGCGCCCCATATTTACCTTCATGCAGATTGACAAGCCCTTAGGGCTCGGTACTGCAACTCTACTGAAATGGCTTCCAGACCTTTGTGAAGGTCTATGATCGGCCTTTGCAGACCTCTAACAGTCAATCTATCTATTTTCGTGCTTCAGAAAGCAATCATAAATCAGAACTCGTGCAAATTGACTTAAGATAACTAATAACATAACATAATGCGTTAGAGGTTTTGGGAAATCAGATAAGCATTATTACATTCATCATTTGACAGTTATTCAACAGGGCGCAAAAATAGATCAATACTTCACAAACACATCATTCATCCACAACATATATTATAAACATAAGTAAGAATAATTAAATAGATATACATAGTATTTTTCGGTAATCTTCTTTATTGATCTTTAATTCGGACTTACAGACCCAACACTACCTTGCGCACTTAGTTGCAGGAGTCCACGTACACAAATGCGGGCTCTACCTAGGCATCTATGCACTCAACTGCAGAGCCTTTCTCTCCTATCTAACCCACTTCTCTGCGCTCTCGCTTTCAAGAATTCATTCGTTACCCTTCATGAATTATCTATTAACTCCCTTAGAATCTTTAAGGCACACCTATTTATAGCATTTTACATACAATCCCATGGTCCGCAGACCATGGGTGGGTCTCAAAGCCGACTCAAACTTTACAAAAACAAGGAGTTAAAACACATTTGGCTCCTAACCATCTATGCACTCCACATCCAAAATTCGCAGAGAATTTATATTTATTTACACAAAATGTATCCAAACTTGGGTTTTTAACTCCAAAACTGACCCAAGGGACCCCATCCTAACATTGACGAAGAAAATTAGCCTTTCCCTGCAGGCTCTGTAGTTGCTGTAATGATGTTGGGGGGGGGGGGTAAATTGAAAATGGTCTCAACTTTCAAAGGATCAATCTAGATTTCTTCGCGAGACCCAAAAAATCCAAGAGCCAGCCAGACTCAAACCAAAATTCACACTTGTGTGGATTGAGACAGATATTTTAATGCCGACATCATAAAAAGATGGATCTTAAGTGATTCAGATGGTCATGACAATTAGTAGAATCAGTTGGTAAGTCATCAAGGTATGGATGAACAATGTGTCGAACGTCGTGAAACGCATAAGACGTTGGTCGTTGGAAGGTAGCACCAGCGTTCTTCAAGCCGAAAGGAATCTTCTTGTAAGCGAAAGTACCTCAGGGACAGATAAAGGCCATTTTATGTTGATCGACGGGTGAAATGTTATTTTGGTTATAGCTCGAAAAACCATCCATGAATGAAAAAATCTCTCTCCCAGTGAATTCATCAATGATTTGGTCAATAAATGGAGTGGGATAATTTTCCTTAGGACATGCGCGATTGATATCATGGTAATCAACACAAACATGGATTGTGCCCTACTTTTTGGAAACAAGGACAATATTGGACACCCAATCCGTCAATGGAATAGGATAAATGAAACCCACTTTTAAAAGCTTCTCCACTTCTGCTTTGATAGTAGTAACCTTTTGAGGGTGCACAGGGCGAAGCCATTTTCGAACAAGATTAGCACCAGGATAAGTCAGAATCTCATGCACCACTGTTGTTAGATCGACACCAGGCATTTCCTCGTATGACCAAGTGAAAACATATCAGAATTTTTTAAAAAGTTGAGTATATATCTCGATCTCATCTGGAGAACAAGAAACCCCAATATGAATGTTCTCGATGATTCCAGGTTTAATGGAAATGTCAAGAGGCATAGTATTTGTGATGTTCCCCATATTACCCATGACAAGACTTCATGCACCAAGACAGGTGTCTGAAGTGGAGGTGTAGGATAATGAGAAATAGATGCTTCAAGATAGGAAGGCATATCATCGAGGCTAGGAAGAAAAGAAGAATGGATATGTAGACCATTCCATGGAGTTTCATCGAAAGACATGACCTTAACGATAATCTCATCAGTGGGGAAAGTCTCGTTCAAAGGATCAAGAGAATCCCAAGAACCAGCCAGGGAGATGGCACGTAAGTGTCCAAATTCATACTGAAAACAGAATGAATGTCTGAAGCGTCCATCGAAGCCAAGAAAATTTCTTGATCATTCAGATCCAATGGAATGAAAGGCATAGCGTCGCCAAATGAATCAATTTGATCTATGGTAGGGATAATCCAAGGATCCGTAGAGACCAATATCATATTCACTGAATGAACATTCGGAGGTGGGAGAGAAAAAGTACCCATTAAAGTAGAGTCTTTGAAGAGACCTTCCCCCACGATCTCATAAGGAATCTTAGTATTTCCCATGTAAGGAACGTTACCATTAGAAGAACCAAAAGAAAATAAGGACAGTTGATCAACAGTGACTATTTTTCCTTCATGACAAAAACAAAGTACGCGGAACAAAGAAGACACCACACAAAACATGGCGTGAGTCCAGCTTCGACCGAGACGAAGGTTGTAGTTGAGAGTTGCATTTGCAACTTCTACTTCTAATTCAATAGTCTTTCCTTCTAATGTAATTGACAAGTTCATGAGAATAGTGTATGGAAGTGAACCTCTACCATCAAAGGCTTCTAGGGTGTTCGGAGATTGGTTAAGAGAAGAAGAGCCAATGTATTTCCAACATGAAACTAACATGATGTAGGTAGAGGCACCTTAATTAATAACCATTTGATGAATCATCTTTCCTTTGATAAGAATATGTATTAGAAATGCAAGCTGATGAGGAAGATGAGGCATGTGGTTTGCTAGATTGAAAGTGATCAGACTCGAATCAGAAGGATCGATAACACCTATAACAGACAACAGTGACTTCCGCTGCGTTGGATAGGATTGGAGAACCTCCAAGGCAGACATCGCCAAAGGTTCTTGAGTTAAATCCTCAACAATATTGTAATGTTGTGAAACTCTAACATTCATATTAAAAGATGACTTCCGAAGAAAACCTTCGGTAGGTGGTTGGATGACAGACTCACTATTAGGGTGCTCGATATGGAGCAGACCAGAATTGGACGAAGTAGAAGTAGAAGGAACATCGGTATCTTCTTTCTCCATTGTCTTCTTAGATGTAGTTTTATAGTCCTTAGTTCGAGTAGTGATCGAGATAGGTGATGAACCTTGCATCATGAACACTTGAGAACCTAAGGAAGTAGAGGACAACGGTTGGTCTACTAACTGCGTCTACTGTGATGGAAAGGGTTCTTTTAAGACAACTGGAGTCCCTTTCAGCAAGTGGCTAACTTCATATCGTCAAGGACAACCCTTAGTTTAATGATCCTCCTCATAGATGAGGTATATATATATAACTGTACATTTATTGGAGTGATAATATTGTGGAGTAATAAGTGCCTTTGGAAGTAGTGATTGGTAATATGGAATGATGAGTGATTTTTTTAAAAAGGGAAGCTTATTGTAGAAATCCAAAAATAGTATTTTACTTTGAGGTAGCTTAAATTCATTTCAAAGTCGAAGTCAAAGTTAAACTGTAATTGAGAAGTCACAAATGGCAAGTGAGAAAAGTGAGGGTTGATGTGAAAGAGAGGTAAAACATATATTAAAGTTAACTTTGACACTAGAGCTTGGAATTATCATTGTTTTAGAGTCAGTTTTTAAAGTCAATTTGACGCCGAGTTCTCAGTTTGTGCTTGAGATGCCTCACTGAAGACATTGTCATGATGATGTATCTTGAAGGTTAATAAAAACATATATTTTTGTGGTGATCATGTCCTAGATCCTCCCGAAATTGAATAAGGGGATCATAGGTACACTCTGTGTCATGAATGTGCTTGCATGATTTAAGTCGAATTTGTAAAACACTCTCTTAAACAAAACAACTACATGAACATAAGAAAGTTTACATATACAAGTCATCGATCAAGCCCCTGAAATCAAAGCTCCCATAATCAATTAAGTTCATAAGCATAAAGCGTCACATCATTGACTTGATAAAAGTAATATTCTGCAACAACATTTCACATCATGTAATCAAAGAAATCAAGTTAAGGATGCTACAAAATCAAGCATTTCAAGCCAAGATGACATCAACATCATCAACACTTTTTGTATCACTTGGAGATAAACATGTTTTAACTGAATTGTACGGGTGAATTCTCGGTTGTAACCGACACCCTAATGGCATGTTGGGGATGAAGACACCTATAAAGGCTTTTCCGGGGAAGCGACCAGATGTGAGTCACTTCTGCATTTTTGGATCACCAGTCTTCTGTCATGTGGCCAAAGATGCTTGGAAGAAGCTAGACCCAACAGCCGAGTTGGGAATACTTGTGGGGTACACAGATACACCTCATAACTATCATGTGTTTCTTCCTGCCAGTCAGAAGACCGTAGTGCGCAGGGATTTGAAGTTCGATGAGAAGTGAACCATGCGAGTGTCACTTGAGAGGGAGCTCAAGTTGCATGGCGATGATGAGGAACTATTAGTTCCTAAGGAGGAGGAGCCTCCTGATGATGTGGATCAGCCACATGTAGAGATTCCAGTAGTGGAGATCACCACTATTGGAGAGTCTTCCAGATATGAGTAGAAATGCTCACGAGAAGCTGACAGATTGATGTAGGCTATGAGAGAAAATGTGGGGCAGCCATCCTCTCAACACAGACAGAGGAGATCTCCCGATAGATAAACTGGCTACATGGCCTTGGTTGGGGAGCCTTCTTCTTTTGAGGAGGTAGTGCAGCAGCCAGTTTGGGTGGATGCAATGGTAGAGGAGTATGATTCTATCATGCAGAACAGTGTGTGAGATGTTGTCCCTAGACCGGGGGACAAGTCAGTGGTTACTTCCCAATGGATTTACAAGGTAAAGCATGCAGCTAATGGCAGTATTGAGAAACATAAGGCAGGTTTGTTGCCCGTGGTTTCTCACAGGTGGAGGGGATTGAATATGATGAGACCTTTGCTCCTGTTGCAAGGTACTCATTGATCAGATCGATTCTAGCACTATCAGCATAGATGGGTTAGAAGATCCATCAGATGAATGTGAAGACAACTTTCCTCAATGGGGAGATTGAGGAAGAGGTATACATAGAGTAGCCTGAGGGATTTGAGACCTTCAATCGTGAGTCGCTGTGTGTCGGCTCAAGTGAGCATTGTATGGGCTAAAGCAAGCACCTCGTGCTTGGTATACTAGGATCAACAACTATTTCACCAGGTTGGGCTTCACCAAGAGTGAAGCGGATGCGAACCTCTACCACATCATAGTAGAAGGTAAGTTATTGATTATTGTAATTTATGTCGATGATCTGATTTTGATAGGTGATGATTAGTTGATCAAGTCTTGCAAGGAGGACCTTGAAAGAGAGTTTGAGGTGAAGGACATGGGCCTCATGCACTACTTTCTAGGCATGGAGGTGTGGCAAAGAGATGGGGAAGTATTTGTGTCTCAAGGCAAGTATGCCAATGAGATACTCAGGTGTTTCCACATGGAGATGTGCAAGCCCATGGAGACTCCACTAGAAGGTAACTGGAGGAAGGAGGATGCTACTTCAGGTGAGGTAGTAGCTACTACTATTTATCGGCAACTTGTGGGTTCACTTATGTATCTAGTGAACACACGATGAGGTTTGTGCTTTGTAGTGAACCAGCTAAGTCAAGCTATGGTGCAACCGACCAAGTTATTTTGGAAGGAGACAAAGCATGTGCTGAGATATCTCAGAGGCACTACATAGTATGGATTATGGTATAGGTGGACAGAGGGAGTGAAGCTCCAAGGCTTCACGAATGCAGATTGGGTAGGTAGTCCATCAGATAGGAAGAGCACTTCTGGAGGAATCTTCGACCTTGGGCCAGCTGTAGTTTCTTGATATAGCAGGAAATAGAGATCAATTGCACTTAGCTCAGCGGAGGCTGAATACGTGGCTGCTAGTCAGGCTACATGTGAGGCCATTTGGATGCGGAAGATTCTAGTGGGATTGTTTGGTCAGATGATGGAACCTACCGTGATACATTGTGATAATAAAAGTTGCATTAAACTCTCTAGGAATCTAGTGTTTCATGACAGGTCCAAGAATATAGATATCCATTATCATCGTTTATGGGGTTGTGTGGTCAAGAGGATCATGATGTTGCTATACATTTCGACTGAGGAACAAGATGCAGATATTTTGACAAAGGCATTATCAAAAGGCAAGTTTGAGTTCCATAGAGATAAGATCGGGGTTGTTGATAATCCCTTTCTTGTTGAGAGGGAGTGTTGAAAAGTGTGCAACAAGAAATGCTAAATTTAGAATGTGCTAAAAATAGAACTCCTAAAAATAACACTTCTAAAAATAGCAGTTTGGCCAATGAGCATTTTGGCCACCTTGGGTGAGAGGTGAAACTGCTAAAAATAGAACCTTCTAAAAATAGCATTTTTTGGTCCCTTCCTATTTTAGCAATCCCTGATCTGACTATAGGAAGTAAAAATGAATTTGGTCTTAACAACAGTTTAAAATATTAATTAATTAATCTCCATGAGTTAATTAACTATGGAAAATTAAACTTGAAGTCTTTGTGAGAACATGCAATTAGTTGTCCCACTAATTGAGGAATTTATCCTTGATTTTCTCCACTGGTTGAGGAATCGAGTATGAGTTCTATAATGGGAGGATCAGTTGACTTAGTTTTACTTAGTCAAGTTCAGTTAGATTAATTTAGCAAGTTGTTAAATTAATGAGATATAGTTTGTTAATGCTTGCATGCATGTGAAAACTATTATTTCAGATAACTGAGCATTCCCTCATGGATAACTGATGCATGCTAGTTCAGACAGAGACCTAGTTGAGTTCAGATAGTGGGACAATGTACTATCAGTTGTTAGGATATTTCTAGTAAGTATTCCTTGCATGGAGAAGGATCTATTTCCAAGAGAAATACGTAATATAGGAGATTGGAGGACTTGTGGCCTATATATTGAGGCCTAGGTAGTCTATGATCTTCATATTTTGATTGCAGAGAGTACAAGATAGCTCTTGAGCTAATTCTTTTTGTAAACAAAAGAGGATTTCCACTTGATTGATAATACAGATAGGGGTTTTATGCTAGTGCTTTCCCTAGTGATATATCTTGTGTTATGGTTGATTATTTCTCTTGATCAGTTATATGTGTTTATGCTTGATGTTGCTCATGAAATCGATTATGCTTCCACTTAATGTTTTGTAGAACTAGATCAAGTATTATGCTTTAGTACATTGCATATATCAGTTTGATCTATAGGTGTGAAATTTCTACAGTGTCAACCTTGTAGGTTGTGGATGGCTAGGGGCAGCAACACTTCCATCTTTATGATTGTGAGTGGTAGGCTTCCTTGTTGCCATAATTTTTCTTTCCATTTTGCTTGCCAACCTAAATGCCTTCTTCAATGAATCTGGTTCCCAATGGTGAACCTCATGTTGGATGTTATCTTTTAAAGTCCCTATGAACACATCAATCCTATGCTCCTCTGGAATATATTTTACCCTTATATTCAATTTTTGGAAGTCCTCAACGTGCTCCATCATTGAACCCTTTTGTTTGAGATTTATCAATTGGCTAAAAAAAGTGTTGGTTTTTGTATCCTCATAATGTGCTATCATTTCATCCATAAAAATAGCCCAAGTGACAATTTGTTTATGAGAAAAAATCCATCGATACCATACAAGCTGATTTGGTTCCAAATATAAAGTTACAATGCGTACCTTTTGTGTGTTTTGCACATTATGGAGATCGAAAAATTGCTCCATCTGTAGTATCCATGTTCCAGGATCCTTGCCATTAGAATTCCTCATATCAATCTTTGGAACATGGTGGTTCTTCGATCCAACGTTAGAGTTTATGAAATCATTATTAACATTTAGTTTGTTCTCATCATGAGTTTCCTTTACTACCCTTTCGCCGTTAGTAAGCATTTCTTGTAGAAACTTTGTCAAATCTGTCTTCAAATCTTCCATGCCTTTCTTTAAATCATCCATCTTAGCTTCCACGACGTCCATCTTAGCTTCCACGTCATCCATCTTAGCTTCCACATCATCCATCTTAGCTTCTACACCTTTCTTTAAACCATCCATATTAACTTCCACGCCTTTCTTTAAACCATCCATATTAGCTTCTACGTCTTTCTTTAAACCATCCATCTTATTTTCTGTTACTTTTTGTGCGAGTGAAATTTGTCGCACTTGGTCTTATAAATTTGATATATCATGTTGCATTTCTTCCTCTTCTTCATGAGTCATGCTAGAGATTTCAGGTTTCTTACTAGGTGTTTCCATTTTCTTTCTTCAAGGCGTCAATTACCGATAATAATGCTTCACTATGCCCTTTGAATTCCTTCAAACTAATTTTTCAAACCAAACTTATGCAAAAAATTTAAAAAACTACACACCTTTTTTCACTTTGTAGGAGGTCAATATTGAATTTGATGTATCTCTATAATTTTGGATCTCCCAGGTCTGAAATTTCTTCCTGTGGTAACCCTCTGAGTAATATTTCTAACCCCACAATTCTAATCAAGATTGGATTCTCCAATGAAGAGTTATGCCAAATGTCCCATGATGACCTGAGTATATACTGGTTCAGTAGAGCTAACTTGTCCGACGTGCCGCAGGTCACTGTTTCAACCTTAGGTTCTGAAAACGATACCCAAAAAAACTACAGTCTGTCGTTTGTCTATAACTTCTTACGAAAATTCAATTTGATGCTTAGAACGAATGTTATGACGATTTTCCCAAGGTGACTTGTTTGGAATGTAATTTAGGGTCTGCAAAAACCCTAACTTACTCAGATTATATCTCTGAAAATATAGCAAGACAAAATCTGACATTCAGAGTCATGGTTTATAATGATTTATTCTCAAATGGGTTTTTTTTGTAGCTTCTGAAACTTTGTAGAAAAACAGTTATAGAAAAAATACCACAATGACATGTTTTATATGAAATTATGGAGCTTGCAAAAACCCTAACTTCCTCAGATCATATCTCCACAAATATAGCGAGACAAAATCTGAATTTCAGAGCCATTGTTCAGCGCGATTTAGTCTCAAATGGGTTGTATTTTTAGCTTCTGAAACGTCCTAGAAAAACGTTATAGTAAAAATTCCACGATGGCATGTTTGGAGCAATGAAACCCTAGAATCCAAAGTTTTGATACCAAATGTTATCAACTAGCTCACAAAAAGATAGAAAAGATAGATCAACACCTTAGAATTCAGCCTCTTTGAGGCAGAAACCTCCAATACATTACACAAATGAACAATTCTTGGATGATTCAAATGACAAAACTTCCTTTTTATATATAGGAGTCTAAGGGGTCACAATATAACCAAGTCGACCTAACAATAATAATATAAAGGCATAAAAATAACAATAGAGGGATTCTATGGGGCACAATAATAAAAATATGGGGACAATAGGGGCACAACAACAATAATAAGGGATACAATGACAAAAATAATGGGGGAATCACTAGTATTATAGGGACCTAATAGACAAAGATGATCCCTCTAGCCCAATGGGTGGGTCTAGCAACTGAAGTGACAATCAACTAGACATTTTCCTAGGTTATAATTGAGTAGTAGAACGAAAGAGATGACCTACCTCGTTATGATGCTAATTTGATTTCCTTTGTTGAGAGCCTCGAACCGCTTGTGTCACTGACTTGTTCCTACTTCTCTCAGCACTTATGTACCTGCACAAGTGATCAAGAGACAACAAAGCATGCCAACACCAATAGAAAAGCCAATAATAACCTACTTAACTGATCAAGGAATGGCAAGTTAATACATATATGAACATATATTTTGGAAAGATGAACCAGAAATTGTATATTATTTAAGAATAAAGGGAAGCTTACAACCATAGCCTTGACGTTGAACGACTCTCCTTTAGTGATAATCCAATTCCAAGCCAAGAAACTCTCCAAACACTCCTTCTCTAAGTTTAATGAATAGCCTCTAATCACAAGTTCAACATAGGGGTGCAAATGGACATAGACCAACCATTTGGGAATGGGAGAGGAGAAATTTATAGGTAGGGAGAGGGAGTTAGGCCTTCTCCCAAAGATAGGATTAGGCCCACATCTCAAGGAGGTAGCTCATAGGGATAAGCCAAAGAGGTCAAGTTAGGAGGATTCAACCTCATCTACGCGAAACCACCTCCAGCTCGTCGCTCTGGAAGCTTCTAGATCACGAAGATTCTCATCCTCTTTTAGAAAATTCCCTTTTTGGGATCATCAGGGGTATTACAAGAAACAGAGCAATGCCATCATGGTTCAAACACAGTGCAACATGCGACCATCATAGTTTTGAACTTTATAAGAGCGATGACCCTCATTTTAGGGTTTTAAGAGTTATTTCTTCAGGGAAAGCTCAAGACATTTTCCAAGCAAAGTTAAAGGAGGGATCTGAGTTGTATACATGGATGAGTATACTATATAATGGTCATGTTTTGGGCACTTCGGGGTATGTCACAGGGAAGTGCAGGAGGCGTGACAAAATACATTGTAACACTCACATAAGTTGTCATTTTCATGCACTGGTTTCCCTCTCAATAAGTATAGGGTACCCTCTCTACCTCCAATCACACTCCTCGAGCTAGTGCATTTTTGTCCTTGAGGTGTGTTTTTAGCATTTAATTTGTCTTATATATTTATTTTTCTAGCTAGCATATTGAACTAGGATCTTTGAATTTTGATCATAGACTAGCTTGTAACCACTTATTTCCTTGCTAGGAATTAACAATCTAAAATTTTTATTGTTGTTTCTTGAAATTTTACATCAATGTAGTTTAGAAATTTATTTTTTAGAATTTCATTTGGCATGGGAAACTTATTCTTGCATCTTAAGTAAACAAGAACATAACTATAACATTTTGGAAATTGCTTATTCTTTTCTATGATCAACTAGTTGCTATTTTCAATGATTACTTTTTGTACAAAATTAAATTTCCAAAATTGTTTTGAGTCTAACATTTGTATTTTTAGATCACCATTTAAATCATTTCATAAATATTCCATTTTATATTTTAATTGAAATATTTTACTATTTTGTGTCTAAGTGTATATACAAAAATTCATTTCCAAATTGCATATTTAATCATTATAGTTTCACTTTTTTCTTAAACTATATTTGCTCAATTATTTCCATTTAATCATAAAATCCATAACATCACTTCAACATAATATCATTAAACTTCCATATATTAAAAACATTTATAGATCTATATAAACTATCCTACATCAAACTTTGAACTTTGTTAAAACCTATATATAGACACATTCATAGGAAACACTTTAAACCAAATTCTTAAACAAACTCACTGGTCCACAAATGCTTTATTGACAGATTTAAACAAATTCAATAGACTTTATTTAGGGACACCAACCTAAATAGAGAATAATAGTTCTTGTGATGACAATGGGTAGTCTTCCTAAGTTATACAAACTAACACCTTGTGCTTGGGATTTTACACTTTAGAAATGTAGGTTTTATTGTAATGTTTTTATGCCATTTTTGGGGAGAAAAATAATTTCTTTTTTAGTTTAGAATTATTTTACTCATAAATATTTTATGAATATTAAACCAAAACTTTAAAATTTTCATGCTTATCTACACGACTGCATTAAGTGAGATTGTCTCTGCAAGATATTCTATTAGAACTTTATCACAACGCCTTGGTCTAACTTTCTTTAGGACACCCACCTCCCCCCTTGAGTTATAGGAACACCAACATAATGAAATAAGAAGAGTTACTATGGTGAGTATTGTTAGCCTTCCTAACTTATACAACGTAACACCTTATGCTTGGGAATTTTACATTTTATTGGTGTTATATTTTTTGTTATAATATTTTGTTGTCATTGTTGGGGAGAAAATCCATTTATTTATGAGTTGATAATTCTTTGACTCATAAATATTTGATTAATACAAAACCAACACTTTATACGATTCATTTTTATTTGTACAACTCCATTCAGAGAGGTTGTGTCCAAAAAATATCCTAATAGGACTTCATCACAAAGACTTGTTCACCAAAGTCTAGAAATTGAGGGATGTATTGGAAGAAGAGTAAACAAAAACATACTTTTAAAAAATATAAACCTTGATTACATGGTTGAATATCTTAGATTCCTATTTAAAAACATAGATTCACAAATCATGGTTTCTCCACCTTTTTGAGTGAAGAAAATGTATAGAGCTCTTGACATGTTAAGAATTCAAGGATCCCCTCATGAAATGCTTGAGAAATATAAGAATTAGCTTCCAAATTTTGTTGGAAATAATGTAACTATTATTGAGGAGAATTTGAAAATGCTTTATGGTGAAGTGGGTGAAGTCAATGTTGCCTAATACCCTAAAGATGTGTCATTGATACATTTTTCTCTATCTTTGAAAGAAGATGCTAACATTTTTTTGGGGGTTCTAACCATTTGGAGTATTAGAAGTTGGAAATATTTCCATGGTGTCTTCATGAAACAAGGGTCCATTAGAATAGTAGGACGTTATTGAATCTACATGTAGTGAAGAAGAAATATACCTACATAAAAAATTATTTCACTATGATGTTGATCTTCCTGTTATTTCATTCATTTATGTGCCATAGTGAGGTTATCCTTTAAGAGTTGGAGAACTTTTTGTTGATGCTCGATGTGATCTTCCACTGCTTGAACCTTACACTTTTGTCTTAAATATGATCGATGGATGGTGGATGATATCCATAAAGTGCCATAAATGGGGTCATTTTTTCTGCAGTATGGAAGGAAGCGTTATACCACCATTCAGCTAGAGGTAACCACTTGACCCATTGTGTTTTTTTGTCAGATACAAAGCAACGAAGATATACTTTCAAACATTTGTTCACTCTCAGTTTTCCCATCAGATTGAGGATGATAAGATGAGTTATGAGCTAATTAAGTGCCAAGAAAAGAACATTATTCCATCCAAAAATTTCCACTGAAAATGGGATCTTTTTCACTTACTATAATCTTTAGATTTCCATGAAGCTTTTGAATTGTTTCCATAAGTGCAGTAGCAACTATGTTGTCTTTAAAATGATGGGATAATGCACAAAAGTTTGCATACTTGGTAAGTCTATCAACTACCGCCATGCTGACACTCTTTCCTTTAGACTTGGGTAAACATGTGATAAAATCCATTGATACCTCCTCCCAATGCTGACTTGGAATGGATAAAGGTTGTAGTAGACCCGAGGTCTTAACTGTCTCAATTTTTTTTTTTTTGGCAAGCTAAACATTTTGCAACAAATTTTTGGATATCATATTTAAGGCCATCCCAAAGAAAAAACCTTTTTGACCCTATGGTAAGTTTTTAAAAACCATGAGTGCCCAATTAAGGGAGAGGTGTGAATTTCAAAAAGAATCTTTTGTTTGAGTTGGGAATTATTACAAAGATATAAGTGATCTTTGTACCATAATGAATATTTTTTCCAACTAAATGTATCATATGTACTCAATTATTGCTACAACTTTTGAATGAGTGATCACACCTCTTCATCATTCTTCCATCCATCCCTTTCTTTGGTTACACACTTAGGTTGGATAATAGAAATGGCACAAAGAAATGCTTCCACATCCTCATCCTTTGAGAGTGCATCTGTAACAACATTTTTCTTCCCTTTTTTGTAGATGATTTCAAAGTCATAACCCAACATATTTGTCGTCCATTTTTGCTTCTCTTCTAAAGATAATATTTCTTCCAAAAAGTATTTAAGACTATCATGATATGTTTTTACATTGAAGCGTCTTCCCATTAGGTAAGGTCACCATCATGGAAATGTTTAGGGGCTAATATTCGCAAGTGGGCTAATTTTCCATGCTTTTTCCAAAAAAAAGGTCCACCAATTTCCATTTTTTATAAAAATGATTCGCCCAAATTTTGTAGTATAAAATTATTTTACCTTAAATATCGCTTAAATTTTATAGACACTATATATAAAATAAATATAAATTTCAATATTTTTATAAAGATCTCCAAATATTTTATTGTTTTCATATTAGGGACTAGTAAGATTCGCCTAGGTTTCTAACCTTCAAGATAAATTTCCATTCTTAAAATTTTCCCTGGTCGCCATTTCTTTGGTGCATGTAGTATTGCCAACATTTCCTTCTCATAAATAGGCTTGTGTAAATACTTTCCTTTGATTGGAGGACTTTTAAAAGTAGTGGGTCTTCCTTCTTACATTAAAACAACACCAATTCCATTTCTTGAAGCATCAGATTCCACAATAAATATTTTTGTGAAGTGTGGCATAGCTAAGACTAGTGCTTGGCACATTGCCTCTTTAAGATGTTCAAAGGACTTCGTTGCTTTTGGAGTCCAATAAAATTCACATTTCTTCAGTAATGATGTTAGAGGTGTCTCTATTCTTCCATAATTCTTAACAAACTTGCGATAATACCCTGTCAACTTGAGAAATTCTTGAAGATGCTTTATGTTTGTGGGAATTTTCCATTTCTTAATGGATTTAATTTTGTTAGGGTCTACCTTAACACCCTCATGAGATACAATATGACCCAAATATTCCACCTGTTGTACTCTAAAGAGACATTTGGAGGTTTTTCATATAATTGTTTCTCTGCCAATAGTTTGAGTATCCTGTCAACATGTTGAACATGATCCTTCCAAGACTTGTTGTAGATTAGTATATCACCAAAAAATACTAACACAAATTTTCTAAGGAAGGGCTTGAAAATGGAATTCATCAAACCTTGAAACGTGGAAGGTGCATTAGTAAGGCCAAAAGGCATGACCAAAAATTCATAATGACCTTCCTGAGTTTTGAATGTTGTTTCAAGCATGTTTTCAGTGTTCATTCTAATTTGATGATATCCTGAATGAAGATCCAACTTGGTGAAGTAAATTGCTACATGTAATTCATCCAAAAATTCATCAATGACAGGAATGGGAAATTTATCTTTAATAGTGAGCTTGTTGATCTCCCTAAAATCTAGACACATACACCATGATCCATCCCTCTTGTGCACCAATGCTACTGGAGCAGATAAAGAACTTTGACTAGGTTGAATTATACCAGCCTCTAGCATTTCTGCAACCATACGTTCAATTTCACTCTTTTGGGAATAAGTTTATCTATAAGGCCTGATGTTTGGAGGAACAATTCCTGGAATCAAGTGAATTGCATGATCACAATCATGAATAGGTGGGAGGCATTTGGGAGTCTCAAACACCTTGGAATGATTTTCCAAGACATTTTGGAGATCAGGAGAAATAGATGATATCGATGTTTGAACCCCTAGTGAACATAATTGTGAAATTACGCCTAGTTGTTCTTTCTTTTGAAGCTTTGTCATGCCATTGGAATCCATGAAGACTAGGAGCAACAACCCTTCCATTGTTATAGTTGTGAGTGGTAGACTTCCTTGTTTCCATAATTTTGTTTTCAACTTTTCTTGCCACCTTGCATGCCTTCTCCAATGGATCAGGTTCTCAAAGGCGAACCTCATGTTGGATGTATTCTTTTAAAGTACCTATCAAGAAATAAATCCTATGCTCATCTAAAATATTGGTTACCCTAATATTCAATATTTGGAAGTCTTCAATGTGTTCTACCATTGAACCCTTTTGTTTGAGATTTATCAATTAGCTAAAGAAGGTGTTTCTTTTTGTATCTTCATAATTTGCTATCATTTCCTCTGTAAAAATTGACTAGGTGACAAGCAGTTTATGATAACAAAGCCATATATACAATACAAATTGTTTGGGTTCTAAATATAAATATGCAATACTCACCTTTTGTAAGGGTTGCACATCTTGTAGATCAAAATATTGCTCCATCCATAGTATCCAAGTTACCGAATTCTTGCAATCAAACTTCCTCATATCTATATTTGAAATGTGGTGGTTCTTAAACCCCACATTGGAGTCTCTAAAATTGTAATTTATATTCCTTTTGTCTTTATCATGATTTTCATGGATTACCTTGTCACCATTGGGAAGCCTTTCTTCTAGCAACTTTGCCAAACCTTCGTTCAACCCCTCTATCTTAAGATTCATCATTGCTTCCATGTTTGCTTTTAAACCACCATTCAAAATTACCACATCCCTTTTTATAACATCTATCTTAACTCCCATGTCCCTATACGATCTATATTAACATTCATCATGGATTCCAATTCGTTTTTTGTTACCTTTTGCAAGAGAAAAATTTGTTGCACTTGGTCTCGTAAATTTGATATATCATGTTGCATATCTTCCTCTTCTTCATGCGTCATAGAAGATCTTTCTGGTTCCTTACTATATGTGTCCATTTTTTGTTTCGAGGAATTTTGTAATTAAACAATGACATATATGCCTCAATATTCCCCTTTAACCACTTGAAACTGATTTTTCAAACAAAAGTTATGCAAAATATTTTAAAAAATACACACATTTCTCTTGCTTTTTAGGAGCTTGATATTGAAACTATTTTATCTTTGTAATTTTGGATCTCTAAGATCTCAAATTAGAACCTATGGTAGCCCTTTGAGTCTCTTTTCCATTTCCATAAGTCAGATCAAATTTGGATTCTTCAAGGTAAAGTTATACCCAATCTCCCACAATCACCTAATTATGGATTGGTTCAAAAGAGAGAACTTGTACGGAGTGCCACGTTTCACTGTTTTTACCTTCAACCATGAAATTGATACACGAAAAACAAAAGTCCATGCAATTTCAGCCACATCTTACAAAATTCAAATCGGATGTATGAAACGAAAGTTATGAAGATTTTCCCTAGGTCACATGTTTGAGACATAATTATGGAGCCTTCAAAATCCATAACTTCCTCAGATCGTATCTCCAAAAATATAGTGAAGCAATCTCTAAAATATGCACACTAACTTCACCAATATTTAGGCTCCACGTGATAAAAATTTCAACTTTCGAAGCCTCATATAAAAAAAGTTATAGATAAAATTCCAAGATGCCTGTTTGAAGTAGCAAACCCTAGAATCCAAAGCTTTGATACCAAATGTTATGCAACCAACTCACAAATGCATAGATCAATGACTTAAAAATTATCATCTTCGAGGGGGAAACCTAATTTGCATTACATAAATGAACAATTCTTGGACAACGCAAATGAAAAGACCTCCTTTGTATATATAAGAGTCTAAGGGGTCACAATATAATTAGAGCCTACATAACAATAATAATGTAAGAGCACAACATTAACAATAGTGGGCGTCTATGGGGCACAACAAAAAAAAAGGGGGCTACATGGACATAACAATAACAATAAGGGGGATTCACTAGTATTGTAGGGACCTAAAAAATTCCTACCATCTTATAATTCACATCAGATTAAGCTTAGTATGTCTTGTCACTCATTGCCTCATCAGTATTTAGTTGCTTAAAAAGTCAAATAGCAGTGATGTTGGATTCTAATTTTTGAGCCACAAAAGCTATTAGAGCTTAATCAGTCCCTCTCCATTTCCAAGTTCTCGTAAAGATATTTCCAACAGTATATGGAAGTCCAAAAATGGATTCCTGGAGTAGAAGTTAAAGCATTTTTAAGATTATCTTGGAAAGCTCAAAAAATCAAAAAATCATTAAGTATGAGGGAAAAATCGCAATCGGAACCAGTAAACTCATCGCATATTGCATATCAATGTTCAGGCGGGTAAGGAGCACTGATGGAGTGAGGAACATCGATCCATTGATCGTTGATATCGCATATCGACAATCGGTGGGTCCGAGTGGAGTATATATCGCAATCGGCCATCGGTGGAGTTTTAGGGCTCACACTTAAGGATTATTGGGGGTTATCGGTGCTGAAGGTCGATATCACCGTCCCATAGTCCCGCGATATTAGTGATCGATGTATCAACGAGATTTAAACTTAAATATTTGTAAGACTGTCGACCATGTGATAAATTATTGCATCGTTGGGGGCGAGGAAACCAAATACAAAGGAAAGCGGAGAAAAATAGGAGCGGACCACCCCCCTTCTCTCTCCTCCATGTGGAAGTACGACAGTATCGACATTCGGCGATCAATAGATTTGTGGTGTTCTGAACTCCAAAGACTGTGTAGGGGCCAATTTGCGATAAAATGTTGTATCACTGAGGAAGGCAAAAATTATTAACAAAGGAATGGTTTGCAAAATAGGGCCAGGAAAGCCCTTTTCTCTCTCCTCAAGGGGGCCATGTGGCAGCCTCTGATTGGTCCTCTGAGATTAGAGGGCAGCTAACGTCATCAGTGATGTGGCAGATGTTACCGGGAAAAGTGTCTATTTAGAACTGCTCTATCCCACTAAGGTGTGACAACTACCTTAGAAACAAACAGAGAAAACTACTTTTGTATTTCCTTTATGAACTATAAACAAAGAGGAATAGGAAGAACCAACCTGTGTCTTGCGCTAGTCCTTTGATCCGATCTCTCTCCTCTTTGACAGCTTCCAGCTACCTGCTCCCTTACTTGCCCAGCTTCACCAGGTACCTGTAAGAACACAGAAGAAGAAAACTATACAAAGACATGGATTTATATTCATAAATAACTTAGGATCAGATTTAAGTTAACCATACAAATGTAACAAGCATCAATGATACAAAAGCATGGAGGAGAAACTAAAATAGTTTTTATTGATATACAAGAAGATCCAGGAGGAGTTACAACCGATGATTCCTGACCCAGCATCAACCTCCCAGCAAAGAAGCCCCTCTTCACCTCCAACAAAGCATAGATCACCCAATTCTCTGATATGTGTCTCAAAACCAACAACAATTCCTTACGATGTGCAAAATTCTAGCCTCTGGATCTCTGGGATGAGGGATCCATATATAGATGTATGCAAGGAGGATGAGTCAGCTTGTGATTTGATTAGTGGCTTCTCTCTGTCAGTTCTTGCTTCCACTTGGAGACTGAAGGCCTCTTACTCATCCTTGGTCGAATTCAGTGAGGCAAGTGTCATAGGAGAAGATTCTGGAAGCTTCCATTGTCTCTCCACCTCGCGGAATGACACTGCCATTTGTCATTTCCCGCTCAACGCACCCTGGTAGTGCATTTAGGTGCGTTGCAATGCACCTAGCCAGTGGATTTAGGTGCTATGCAACGCACTTAGCTAGTGGAGCGGCTGAAATGATCCTGTTTTGACTTATTCAGAGCAGTTTCTGGTGGAGAACTTCTGAGAGAAGCTGTAATTTGTTGACCTTGTTCCTTTAGG
Source organism: Pinus tabuliformis (assembly GCA_031772625.1). Lineage (NCBI taxonomy): Eukaryota > Viridiplantae > Streptophyta > Pinopsida > Pinales > Pinaceae > Pinus > Pinus tabuliformis. The sequence goes on along the minus strand of CM062806.1, from coordinate 237,122,020 downwards.
GGTTAGAAAAAAACTTTTAGGGACTTAGGAGCCCTTGGTTTATGGACATTTCATGCTTGGAGCTGCAAGGCACAAAAATGTCTATAACAGTTGCCCCCTAAAGTATGAGGCCGTTTATCGGGTGAAATGCTTTATTATGAGGATCCGAAGTTATTTCAATGCTGGGAGGAGACCTGTAATAAGATACAATACAATACATTATCTTCATACTATTTTCATGATCTAGCTGAGGCGGGCATTCCCATGCTCAGCTTTATAAATTCATTTTCATGTACATAGGACAGACAATCGTCTGATGGTAGACTGATGATTCTGATAGAGCCATCATCCTTTTGGTAGGATGATTATCTGTGCTGCAATGCTGTACATTTGAATGTCTTTATTTTTCTGAATATATATCGCAGCCCGGATGGATGAAACTAGATCCGGGGTCTTCAATCTCATCCGATCTTCACTCGAAGTACAAGTCGATCCATGTGAGAAATGTTTTGAAGTCGAACATGGAAAGACATCGCTTGATTACCAGTCAATGATGTAAACTGTTAACAAGCGCGAGAGGAATCACTTATAATGATAATGATCCTCAAGGTACTGCAGTACAATTCACGTGGTGTGAATAAAGGACTTGGCGTCGAATACCGCGCAAAATCTTTCGGTCAAAGGTCATTGATGTGAACCTGTCGCCGGAAGTGAGAAACTTGCCATTGAGGCATGCAAGCTTCAAAGTACTGAATGGGGTGTTCCTAGACCAACTTCTTGGATAATGAGCTGATGTCGACAAGAAGTGATCCATCATAGGAGGGCCTTAATGAATCCCACATCAATGACACAGAATGGAGCAAATGATTTTGATGGAGGTGAAAACGATCTGATGATATACGGTTCAGGGTGGCGGTCATGAAAGAATGGAGTATAATGTATGGTAGTGGGCGGGACACAGGTGGCCTTTCTGGATGACTTCTCTTGAACATGTCGGCGACACTGATGTGATGGATTGGTAGCATTAATCCCAAATGTGGATGGTATGGTGTGACCATGGCGATGTGACCGGTGAATGAAACAACCCAACCCGACTCGGGCACGGAGTGGAAGTGTCATGTTCAAGAGCGGCTTGCTACCAATAAAGATTCTTTGAGTTTTCTTCCCAATTTTTCCCCAGTCATTGCTGACCAGTACCTCTTTATTTTTTTCAAGCTTGAGGAGGATAACATATGCTTGTTCTATAATTTTCCCTTCGGGCAAACCCATCGCTATGTTTTAACGAGCCTAGCGATAGTGAAACTCGTTCTCGTATAAAGACAAGTTTGTCGCTATTAACCTTTTTAACGAGTTTAACGACAAAGATAACTCGGTCCTTTTCATTTTTAGAGAGTCTGAAAAGGTACGTAAAGGTAACTCCAAAAATACCTTTTTCGTCATCTAATCCCTTAAGTCCGAAAAAGTATAAAACAATACAGAAGGGATGAATTTTTGATAGCTTTAACGAGCCGAACAAAACAAGCGCTCGATCTTTTTGTGCAATAATCCCTCATGTCCAAAAAGATTAAAATCTAGATGAGGGATAGCACTTCCTGTCCCTTTAACGAGCTGGAAGGCCAAGGACTCGGCAATATTTTCATATTTTACGAGTCAGTTGAAAAGAGCTTAAAGAAGATTCGTCTTTTGAGGAACGAGTGATAAAATGGGTAGCAGTTGATTCCAGGTAAGGTTTGGAATTTTCCAATCACGGCAGTGTCACAAGGATGGCTAGTGAAATCACTCTTCGCAGCTGTTCCTCAAAATGGGTAAACAATCAAATGGAGGTGAATGATCGGCCAATGAAAAAGTGGAGGTGACGGTGCAAACACGACCAAGGCTTTAATGGCTGAAGTACTACATTCACGGTGGTTATTTACCAGGGAATAGTTCATTTTTTAATGAGCTTAAACGCGGGTGGAAACATTTTCTCAGTCCAGGTTTATTTTTTAACGAGCTTGAACCTCGCGGTAGCACTGCTCGATTAATCCAGTCATATGATAAGAATGTCTCATATAAAAACGACAACTTTTAGATTTTCGCCCCACATCCTTTCTTTATGCAAGTTAGGTGACGACTAATCCTACGAGTTTAAAGGGTTAGAGGTCCTAAAAATTTAAAAAATAAATAGTCGCCCATCGCTTGCACTCAAAAAGGTTTGCATGCCCCCAGGTATAAAACAGAGTTTCAAGGTCACCCTCTATTCGAGCTGACAAAACATTTGTTTTATCAGGAAGGGTATACCCCTTACAGGTTACCCAAAGATTGTTCTATTCACAGCGCAAACAAAACACTTCTTCGGCGATGTCTACCGAGATAAACAAAGGTGAGCGGCGATGCCTGCCAACTCACATAACTTTGACAAGAGAATCTTGTTCTAGAATAACCCCTCTTCGAATCACGGACGGGGTACAGACTAGTCATATTCTCCCGCAGAAACCTACCCTATACTTGAAGTTTTCCTGCCGAAGCAGACCAGGACACATGCCCCTGGGTTTCAGTCAGATCCCTCCGAATTACTCACACTCATCAGGAGGATGGACTGGAGATTGAGACATTTCTTGCGTGAAAATACCATTTAGGGATGGTATATGACTATTTGCTATGCGTGATCCGGGAAATGAAAGTTGGTCCACGAGATTGACCACTCTTCCTTCATGCGGAAAACACATTACTCTAAAGAGTGAGGACACAATTGCTTCCATGCAATAAATATAGTCTCGTCCAAGGAGTAGGCTATAATCCAAGGGTCCTTGAACTACCATTACGTTCATGCGAACTGTTTTCCTTCTCAATGTTATGGGCACATCGGGAAGGATCCCTAAAGGTCGACTGGTTCCTTTATCAAAGACTGTCAGATTTCTCATCTCATGCAAAAGCGATGGCGAACCAAGCGCTTTCCAAGAAGTTGAGGAAAGGATACTCACAGAAGCCCCCTCATCTATGATGGTACCAGCCATAACCATTCTGTATATTTGAACAATGATTCAGAATGGTACACTTTCTGGTAAATAGGGTCTGCCCAGTTGATTCCAGTCGAAGGAGACAACTAGGTTGCTTGGAGGTGGGACCGAATAGACGGCCAGGTATGGCTCTGACGAACTTCCTTCCTACGTTAAAGGAACGGGTAAATTGCCCCCATGTTCGTCGGAGTCTGTGTTTATGAAGAGAATTTGGACGGTGTCATCCTTGTTCTCCTCAGTGACTGTATCATCTGAAGATAAAATCTCTGAAGGCAAGACCGGGTCAACTGCTGCCTCGACCTTTTGACTTTCATCTGGTATGGATCCAGATGGTTTATCTTCAATGATAGGTGCCTCAGCCGACCACCTGAGCTGGCCAGCTGGATTTTCAACTAATGACGGACTCGACAAGAGTTTTTTATATCCAGGAGGAAGTCGTAACGGTGAAACCAGACGATCATCCAAAACTCTTTTAGCTTCGTCTAAGAAGGGACAACGGTGGACGGCATGATTGCCTTCGCACAGTTTACAAGGAAATCTACATTTCCCTTTTTGTCTCGGGGCTTCACTTTCACTAGTTGACAGTGTGCTTTCAACATGATCATCAGAGGTTGACGACACCGGGTTGTGCAAACGAGGAGACTAGTCCCTTAGTATCCGGGGGATGCAATGACAATCTCTGTGAAAGTGGTCTCCTTTGCAAATGACACATGGCGATTTAGGCTTGGTCGGTGCAGTGTGTGGATTTTCATCAGACGACACTCGTTTTCCCCCATTCACCTTTGGCTCCTTCTTCTTTTTCTCTTTCTTCTTCTTTTCTTTCTTCTCCTTAGGAACTTGAATTTTGGCTTTACCAGCCCCATCAAGCGAAGAGGAAGGAGGAGAGGAAGAATTAGAGGAAGTAGAAGGCTGGTGGGCAACTCTGGACTCGTCTAATTGCTGATTCGATTGTTCAGGAATAGTGGTGTTCTGAACGACAGAGGTTGAGAAGAGCCATACAGGCAAACCAATTGTCAGTCCTGGAAGCGACAATGTGGCCATATGGGGCACACCAACATTTCCCCAAGAGGAGAAGGGACAAGGATTTCCACCAAGGGGAATTCCTTGGTTGGTAGGCTCCATTTTCTTGACCCAAGATCAACGTAGGAAAGGGGTGTGAATATTCCGTTTAAAATAAATTTTTATACGCTTTGACACAACTTGTTTTTTTAGTTTTTAAGAGTTGAGAAAAAACAAAAGATGACTCTAGTCTCCTTCGATTTTTAATGAGCCTGAAGTGACAAGTGCTCAGATGGACCTTTTCCATTAAAGAGTCTGAAAAGGAACAAAAGGGACTGCTCTGGAGGTCTATGTAGAGGGAGTACCAAACCAATCACAAAACTGCAGAATACTTTTTACGGCACGACAGTCAATCTTCCCGAATGATGTGTTCAATGCATTGCGATCAGTAGGGCGGCCGACACAGCTTCCTATGGATAAAGGATTTAAGCCTATAGGGGTCTCCCAAAATATACTCGACGGTACGTGGGAGCACAAGTTGGTACTAGCACTTATCGTCTCAAAGTGGAGGAATCACCCAACCATCAGTGAGGACAATAGTTACCAGGCTTTACGATGCCGGAATACATCTCTAGCCTAGACCTCTAAATGTTGTGCGTTAAGTTCCAAAGCGTTGTTAGATTCATTGAATTTATTTTAAGTTGATCTTTCTTATGAAGTTTGCCTTTTGGGTTCACCATGAGATGTAGATGTAATTCCTAAAATGCAATCTAAAGATGATAAACAAACTTTTATCTCTTTTCGGCAATGAAAATCCTAGCTACTAGGGGAAAAGAAAGACAATCTTTTCACAAAGAGCAAAGAGCACACTGTAAATGCACTTTCCTAAATCAAGCCAAACAGACTGTCTATATGCAAATGCACATGCATGTATTTGTTTTTCACTTTCTTATTATTGATGCTAAAAAGAAAGTTGATGTACAAATTTGAATTTGCTTTCAAGTGACAAACACAAACAAGCTTCTTTTCGAAATCAAAAGGTAGAGATGATTACGACACTTTATGATTTTGAAATAAATACTCGTTTTGACACTAGAAAGTCACAAATTCAAACCAAAGGCAATAGTAAAAGCATAATCGACCATCAAAAACAAATAAACTTTCTCCTATGATCGAAATCGACACTTGCGACAGATCTAAATCAAAGGACGACAGTACGATTATTCTACTTTTGCAATGGAAAACTGTAAACGACTCAAAAAACACACAAAAACATCTACAGTTCTTTTGTACAAATGAGGCGGAATATCGGTAAGGAAAAGGGGTTTGAAACAGTCATATACTGATCACAGGCTGCAAAATTCAGAGAGAAAACTAGAAAGAATGAAGCACAAGAACCTCAGTTGCACAAGGCTAGGCTGATCAGCACACCTGTAACACAGAGAAACTGCATTGCAGCGCAGGTTGCCCTTTCGGGAAGTGCGTTGAAATGCAGAACCTCTTCACAGTGCCTGTGCTGGGGCAGAAACGAGAATTCTATCCGGGTTCTGGGTCACAGTTTGCAGTTTAGTCTTTGGTTTTTGGCCGAGTAAAAGCAATTAGTAATGCACAATCAGGGGTAGATCTAAGGAGGGTCTAAGAGCTATCACAAGGGCAATCAGATAGTCTATGAATCAGCTGTTCAAATCATAAACATATCCAGTGAATGGATTGAAGCAGCAGATGTCTACTTTGCATTTGCTATGGCAAATGCAGTTCGAATGCTACTTATAAGTTTATGAAACAAACAACAAGAGATACACAAAAAAACTAATTAGACAATCCTCCCCAGTGGAGTCGCCATTTTGTTACCGGGAAAAGTGTCTATTTAGAACTGCTCTATCCCATTAAGGTGTGACAGCTGCCTTAGAAACAAACAGAGAAAACTACTTTTGTATTTCCTTTATGAACTATAAACAAAGAGGAATAGGAAGAACCAACCTGTGTCTTGCGCTAGTCCTTTGATCTGATCTCTCTCCTCTTTGACAGCTTCCAGCTACCTACTCCCTTACTTGCCCAGCTTCACCAAGTACCTGTAAGATCACAAAAGAAGAAAACTATACAAAGACATGGATTTATATTCATAAATAACTTAGGATCAGATTTAAGTTAACCATACAAATGTAACAAGCATCAATGATACAAAAGCATGGAGGAGAAACTCAAATAGTTTTTATTGGTATACAAGAAGATCCAGGAGGAGTTACAACCGATGATTCCTGAACCAGCATCAACCTCCCAGCAAAGAAGCCCCTCTTCACCTCCAACAAAGCATAGATCACCCAATTCTCTGATATGTGTCTCAAAACCAACAACAATTCCTTACAATGTGCAAAATTCCAGCCTCTGGATCTCTGGGATGAGGGATCCATATATAGATGTATGCAAGGAGGATGAGTCAGCTTGTGATTTGATTAGTGGCTTCTCTCTGTCAGTTCTTGCTTCCACTTGGAGACTGAAGGCCTCTTACTCATCCTTGGTCGAATTCAGTGAGGCAAGTGTCATAGGAGAAGATTATGGAAGCTTCCATTGTCTCTCCACCTCATGGAATGACACTGCCATTTGACATTTCCCGCTCAACGCACCCTGGTAGTGCATTTAGGTGCGTTGCAATGCACCTAGCCAGTGGATTTAGGTTCTATGCAACGCACTTAGCTAGTGGAGCGACTGAAATGATCCTGTTTTGACTTATTCTGAGCAGTTTCTGGTGGAGAACTTCTGGGAGAAGCTGTAATTTGTTGACCTTGTTCCTTTAGGGGTTAGAACAACACTTTTAGGGACTTAGGAGCCCTTGGTTTATGGACATTTCATGCTTGGAGCTGCAAGGCACAAAAATGTCTATAACAGCAGAGGACACGTCTCACCTGGTTTTAGTGTTTTCAGTGGTGACATGGAGCCATTTTCGGGTGCCACGTGTCACCACTCATAAGGTGACACGTGGCAATGATGACGTCACTTCGCAGACTGGTGATCACAGTAGCTAAGGGGAAAATCTTAATACATTGGTGCTGAGTGATTGCAATATGTGGGCACTCCCTCCCGAATGCGATAGAGTATTACATCACGGTCTATATGAACCTCACGTCTGAATTGTCGAACCACCCCAAGGAAAAGGGTAAAGAAAGGTTTAAAGTGTCGATATGCAGGATTTATGATAACAAAGGAAAATACCCCGGATGTGATATTTCATAAGCCACATTTCATAAATTTTTCGTGTTCGGAAGATCAACCGATGCGGTGTAAGAGGAAAATAGAGGAAAATTTGAATTATAAAGGAAAAGCCCCCCCGCACGGTTTCTCAAAGCCTTTGTGCTCTAAAGAATAAACCCCTGGTCCCAACCCCTGGTTATATTGAGGAATGTCACACAAGGGGCTATGATAAAGGGGGCCAAAGGGGAAATTAAAATCTCCTGCATTTTCTTCTATTCTTAATGGTAAAGGCCCGCGACCATGTTGCGTAGAGAGCATTGTCACAGAGATTTAAATGGGCGGATGGGCTGGTAGCTAATGGGCCGGCAACTGCAGAGTAGTATGGAGGGAACTCAGGAAGACTTAATGTTACAACATGGTTCTCCATTACCTCTACACAAAAAAGGACCGCTTGGACACATGCCTTTTCCACTCTACTCCCTATTCCCTCGAACAAGTCACTCCGGTAGTTAATGTAGAATTGACAAAAACCGGTCGAGTAGTAGTGAACCACCTCAAGCACCCGAAAATAATCCTGATAACAGTAGGGATGTGGCTCTATCCAATGCCTCCACTGAAGCAGCAAGGGGACACCTCCTATTTCCTCTCTCAATTTTCTTTCTCTCTGCATTTATTTCTACATTTTTTCCAAGAAATGGATTTGATCCCTGTTGTAATCTTTTGGTAGCTAGTAGCAGAGCCTTACAGAGATGAGACAACTAGTCTAGCATGAAAAGTGGGGCTCAAGCTCAGATATTTTGATTGTATCTCAAATATCTCCTCCTCTTCTTATAAATAGGGGGATGAAATCTATAACTGACGTTCCAGAATTTCTTACCTGAGGGTTCTGAACTCTGTGATACCAATTTGGCTCATAACGCTGTAAGTGAATGGCTATTATTTGAGATAGTATTTCTTTACCCATGTAGATCTGTTAGACTATCACAAAAATGGTGGTGATTCCTCCTTCTTAGCATTACAATATGTTTTTCCTTTTGTTAATTCCACCATGTTCATATTCTTCTCTGCATGTGTGCTACAAGAGTTGCTAGAAACTATTTCATGCTTCCTTACAGATCAATGTGTGTTGATTTATTAATGTATAATTAATGTATGAAGGAGTTAAGTATATCTTTAAACTGCTCTATAAGAATCATAACACCCATCCTCTCTTCAGTCCATTATTTCTACTTGTAACTCAAACAAGTGTAGAATTTCCCATTGCTTGGATCTCTATATTTTCAACATAGAATTTTGGATGTTTTGGGCTCTATATGATGAATTATGCCTTCTCCTAATCCTCTTTCATTTACTCAACAAAACCTACTTTTTTTTAATCTCCTTTGAATTAATCGGCCTCTGCTGTTCTATGTGATACTTCTGGGAACTGTGTGTGTGAGGGAATGTTGAAATTTGGTACCGGAGGACAGGTGGTTCCCTAAGGCTTTGATCTTTGGCCTAGGGAAAAGTGTCCAAAAGAATTTAATTTTTCTCCTAAAGTAACTTTATAATTTTTATAAAGTTAAATTTAATTTGAAAGTGACTTTAAGTGATAAAGTTACTAAGTCTAATTTTAAAGTGACTTTATAAAGTCAATGAAAAATTAGAAAGGAAAAGTGACTTTGGAAATAAATGACTAAGTGGGTCTTTATTAAAGTGGGGTGAATTAAAAAAATAGAAAGTGAGATTTAAATGAGCATTTAATCTCAGCCATTGATCTAAATCTATTTCAGCCATTGTATTTAGGGATCACCCAAAAGTCATTTAGGGTTGGGTTAAGGGAGGAAAAGGAGGAAAAGATCATTCATTCTTTCATGAGCAGATTGGGAGAAGGAGAGCAAGAGAGCAAGGGAGATTTCTGGACAAGGAGGAGAAAGAGGCAGCAGTTTGGCACACACACCAAGACAGCACTTCAGCAAATCCGAACAGCATAAAGAACAAGCAGAAAAAGGCAGTTTTTGTGAGCAAAATAGTGGAAAAATTATTTTTCAGCACGAATATCGAGGAGGCGATTTTCTGCACTTTTTCCGAGGGCTGTCCGTACAAGTCCGTACGGCCGTCCGTACAGTCCGTACGGTCCGTACATCCGTATGTCCGTACAGTCAGTACGGTCCGTACAGCTCTTCCAGCATTTTTCAGATTGTCGTTTGGGCTGAAAACAGATAAGTTTTGCTTGCTGGAAAAATTTCTGTTTTGCTGATTTTTTGCTGAAAAAAAAAATTTCTCTGTAAAAGGCATTTTCCAGAAATAAAGAAGAGCTCTCAAACTGGTTTTCCCCAAGAGTTGCGGGGATTTTTCCAGGGTCAAGTTGACCAAAAATCACTGAGTTTAAATGTGTTTTAATGGCTGTTTTAATTGCTGATTTTTTTATTTCTGCAATTTCCAGCACTCTGAAAAATTTCCAGAATTTGTGTTTTCAGCAATATTTATTTTTTTCAGTCTGTTAAATGTATGGCTATGGGAATGGGCATTTAACTATATGGGAGAAATAAGGTGAAACTGAAAACCGGGGTGGGAAACAGAAAATTTTACATGGTATCAGAGCTTGAGTGCTGAAGGGCAGTTTGGGACAGCAAAAGAGAAAAAATACAGCTGCTGATTTTTTCACTCAGAAAATTCCAGCAAGCTGATTTTTCATAAACAGCAGGTTTATCTTTACCACAGCAGTGTTATTTTTCAGTTTTAGGACAGCAAGATGTCATTGGGATTGAGGGTGGAGGATAGGTTGGATGGGCATACAAATTACAGTGTTTGGAAGGAGAGAATGCAGAGTATCTTTGAGGAGGCAGAAGTCTGGGATATCATGGTGCATACCGCACAAAACCCTGTTGTTGTGCCCACTGATGCTACTCAGTTGGCAGCTTATAATAAAAAGAACAACAAGGGTAAGAGGCTGATTCTAGACGGAATCAAAGACCATTGCATTCCTCATGTGAGAGGAAAGAGCAATGCCCATGAGATGTGGAAAACATTGTCCAATCTCTACCAGAGTACCAATGAGAACAGGAAGATGGTCCTGAAGGAGAAGCTGAAGAACATTAAGATGGGGAATGATAGTGCAGCTGGATATCTCACAAAGATTACCAATGTGAGAGATGAGTTGGCAGCGATTGGAGAGGCCATTCCATCCACTGAGTTGGTGCGTATTGCAGTGAATGGCCTCCCCCGTTCATGGTTGAACTTTGCTGATGGGGTTTGTGCACGTGAGACCCTTCCCACATGGGAGAGGTTTTGGGATGATTGTATTCAGACAGAGATCAGGAAAGGACAGCTTGGGGCAGCCAAGCCAGTTGAGCAGGATGAGGACGTAGCACTGATGGCAGGAGGCAAGAAAGGCAAAGGGAAGAAGCAGGCTTCCACAAGCGGTGGTGGAGGCAAAGGCAAAGGTAAAGGTAAACAGGGTAACTCACAAAAGGACTATTCCAAAGTGAAGTGTTGGAATTGTCAGAAGATGGGACACTATGTAGTTGTGTGTCCGGAGAAGAAGAAGAAGAAGGGGAAGACCCAGGATGTGGCAGCGTCAGCTGAGATTGAGGACTTTGCAGGTCGTTTTGACCGGGAGTTTGCGTTCACTACATGTGAGTCCTCTAGTGCAGGATCACCTGCCACACAAGTTCAGAGGGAGCATGCTTTTCCCTCGATTAGCGGAGCATCTACAGGTATCTGGTATGTGGACAGTGGGGCTTCACGTCACATGACAGGAGTCCGGGAGTACTTCTCAGAGCTTTCAGAGAGTGGCACTGATATTGAGGTAGTACTCGGTGATGACAGAGTTGTTAGAGCAGTCGGGGTGGGGACAGTGACATTTCAGAGGGAGTCCAAACCTCCCTTGAAAGTGTCAGAGGTTCTTTATGTGCCAGGGATGAGGAAGAACCTCATATCCGTCTCAGCTTTGGAGGACAGAGGATATGAGGTACTGTTCAGGGAAGGACAGGTGTTGATGTATCCCAGGGGCTCTCCAGTTGATTCAGCTAGAGTGATAGGTGTACGCCATGCAAAGGTGTACAAGTTTGCATTCCAGCCCCCTTTGGCATTGAGCTGTAGTATCGACAGCAGAGCTAGCAGTTCTGAGCTGTGTGAGATTTGGCACCACAGGATGGGACACATGTATCATGGAGCCTTGAGGACATTGCGGGAGATCACCACAGGTGTGCCAGATTTCAGTACTGATCACTTCGATACTTGCAGAGGTTGTGCGATGGGCAAGTTTGCCAAATCCCCTTTTCCCAGCAGTGACAACAGAGCGACGGGGATACTTGATTTGATTCATTCCGATGTGAGCGGTCGGATGTCTCATGTTTCCTTGAGTGGATATGAGTACTATGTCTTATTCATTGATGATCACTCCAGGAGGACCTGGATTTATTTCTTGAAGACCAAGAGTGAGGTCTTCAAGTGGTTTCAGGAGTTTAGAGCTCTTGTGGAGACTCAGACAGGTCGAAAGATCAAGTCCCTGAGGTCGGACAATGGAGGAGAGTACACCCTTGGAGAGTTTGTTGACTATTGTGCGGAGGCAGGCATTAGGAGGGAGTTCACTATTCCTTACAACCCCCAGCAGAACGGGGTTACGGAGAGGAAGAACAGATCCATCATAGGGGCTGCCAAAGCCATGTTATATGATCAGGGGTTGCCATTGTTCTTGTGGGCAGAGGCCTGCAACACAGCTGTTTACTTGCAGAACAGGAGTCCGCATTGTGCCTTGGGGCACATGACTCCGGAGGAGGCTTTCTCTGGGAAGAAGCCTGATCTTGGTCATCTTCATATCTTTGGATGCATTACATACTTCTATATACCCAAGGAGGAGAGGACCAAACTAGAGCCCACCGCAGAGAAGGGTATCTTTGTGGGCTATAGTGAGACCTCAAAGGCCTTTCGGATTTACATTCCTGCACAGAGGAAAGTTGTTGTCAGACGGGATGTGAAGTTCGAGGAGGACAGGGCCTTTAGGAGGTCACGGGAGTTAGAGTATCTGGATTAGCCAGACCCTCAGCAGCAGTTGAGTCAGTCGCAGGGATCCAGTGGGCAGGGATCAGGAGGATCCGGAGGTACATCTATGAGGATGTCAGGTCCATCAGTGAGCAGTGGCTCGCCGAGCCAGAGGGGTGGTGCTCCGGGTAGCATGCAGAGCAGTTCACAGAGCAGTTCACTAGGGAGTCCACTGATGGACAGTTCACACGGTACCTCAGCTTCTACAGGTTCAGGTGCAGGCAGGAGGACAGCAGACAGACAGTCAGGAGTTCAGGCTACTGATGGGGATGAAGAGGAGGAGTTTCATTCTCCTATGGAAGAAGCATGCTCAGGGAAGAGGAAGCCCAAGTGGCTTCAGGACACCTTGAGAGATGCCACATCTGTTGCTGAGCCGAAGAGGCCGGTCAGAGAGAGTAGACCACCTGAGAGATTTTGTAGCTATATGGCGATGGTTACCAGCATCCTTGACTCTGAGCCTTCTAGCTATGAGGAGGCAGCTAGCCAGCAGGTCTGGAGAGAGGCCATGCAGGAGGAGTATTCTTCTATCATAAAGAATGATGTTTGGGAGGTGGTGCCGAGGCCTGAGGGCAAATCCGTGGTTACTTCCAGATGGCTTTACAAGGTAAAGCATGCTGCAGATGGCAGCATTGAGAAATTCAAAGCGAGGTTTGTGGCTAGAGGGTTCTCCCAGGTAGAGGGAGTTGATTATGAGGAGACCTTCGCTCCCGTGGCTCGATATACTTCGATCCGCTCCATTATATCGATAGCAGCAGAGATGGGTTGGAAGATCCACTAGATGGATGTGAAGACCGCATTTCTCAATGGCTTCATACAGGAGGAGGTGTACATTGAGCAACCACAGGGCTTTGAGGTGCATGGGAAGGAGTCCCATGTGTGCAGATTGAAGAAGGCCCTTTATGGCCTGAAGCAAGCTCCCAGAGCTTGGTACTCCAGGATAGATGCATACTTGCAGGGGATGAGTTTCACAAAGAGTGAGGCAGATCCGAACCTTTACTTTATTGTGATTGGTGAGGAGCCTCTCATTCTGGTGCTGTATGTGGATGACTTGATCATTACAGGTGCAGAGAGACTCATAGAGCACTGCAAGAGAGATCTTGCGGCGGAGTTTGAGATGAAGGACATCGGCTTGATGCATTACTTTTTGGGTTTGGAGGTGTGGCAGGAGGAGGGGCATTTCTTCCTGGGGCAGGGGAAGTATATTGTGGACATCCTTAGCAGATTCCACATGGAGGATTGTAGACCCATGTCGACACCGATGATCACCAACTGGAAGAAGCTTCATGCTTCGGATTCCGAGTTGGTGGATCCCACATTGTAGAGGCAGCTGATTGGTTCCTTGATGTATTTGGTCAACACCAGACCAGATATCTGTTTTGCAGTCAACACGATGAGTCAGTTTATGTGTGAGCCTAGGAAGGTTCACTGGGTGGCTGCAAAACACATTTTGCGGTACTTGCAGGGGACAGTGGATTATGGTCTGGATTACAGGCAGGGAGATGGAGTGAGATTGGCAGGATACACTGATTCTGATTGGGCAGGTTGTGCTTCTGATAGGAAGAGCACTTCAGGGTGTTGTTTTGGGTTGGGTTCAGCAGTCGTGTCATGGTTCAGCCGGAAGCAGCAGTCAGTAGCACTGAGTTCAGCGGAAGCAGAGTATATGGCAGCCAGTCTAGCTAGTTGTGAGGCCATCTGGCTTCGCAAGATGTTGTTTGGCTTATTTGGTCAGCCGTTGAGACCTTCAGTGATTTACTGTGATAATCAGAGTTGCATTAAACTCACGGAGAATCCAGTATTTCATGAAAGGTCAAAGCATATCGGGATCAGATATCATTTCATCAGAGACTATGTTCAGAAGGGAGTTGTGAAGCTTGAGTATATTTCCAATGATGAGCAGGTTGCAGATATTCTTACCAAAGCCTTACCACGGGGCAAGCATGTCTACTTCAGAGACAAGATGGGTGTGGTGAGGAACACCTTCCTCGGTAAGAGGGAGTGTTGAAATTTGGTACCGGAGGACAGGTGGTTCCCTAAGGCTTTGATCTTTGGCCTAGGGAAAAGTGTCCAAAAGAATTTAATTTTTCTCCTAAAGTAACTTTATAATTTTATAAAGTTAAATCTAATTTGAAAGTGACTTTAAGTGATAAAGTTACTAAGTCTAATTTTAAAGTGACTTTATAAAGTCAATGAAAAATTAGAAAGGAAAAGTGACTTTGGAAATAAATGACTAAGTGGGTCTTTATTAAAGTGGGGTGAATTAAAAAAATAGAAAGTGAGATTTAAATGAGCATTTAATCTCAGCCATTGATCTAAATCTATTTCAGCCATTGGATTTAGGGATCACCCAAAAGTCATTTAGGGTTGGGTTAAGGGAGGAAAAGGAGGAAAAGATCATTCATTCTTTCATGAGCAGATTGGGAGAAGGAGAGCAAGAGAGCAAGGGAGATTTCTGGACAAGGAGGAGAAAGAGGCAGCAGTTTGGCACACACACCAAGGCAGCACTTCAGCAAATCCGAACAGCATAAAGAACAAGCAGAAAAAGGCAGTTTTTGTGAGCAAAATAGTGGAAAAATTATTTTTCAGCACGAATATCGAGGAGGCGATTTTCTGCACTTTTTCCGAGGGCTGTCCGTACAAGTCCGTACGGCCGTCCGTACAGTCCGTACGGTCCGTACAGCTCTTCCAGCATTTTTCAGATTGTCGTTTGGGCTGAAAACAGATAAGTTTTGCTTGCTGGAAAAATTTCTGTTTTGCTGATTTTTTGCTGAAAAAAAAAATTTCTCTGTAAAAGGCATTTTCCAGAAATAAAGAAGAGCTCTCAAACTGGTTTTCCCCAAGAGTTGTAGGGGGTTTTTCCAGGGTCAAGTTGACCAAAAATCACTGAGTTTAAATGTGTTTTAATGGCTGTTTTAATTGCTGATTTTTTTATTTCTGCAATTTCCAGCACTCTGAAAAATTTCCAGAATTTGTGTTTTCAGCAATATTTATTTTTTTCAGTCTGTTAAATGTATGGCTATGGGAATGGGCATTTAACTATATGGGAGAAATAAGGTGAAACTGAAAACCGGGGTGGGAAACAGAAAATTTTACAGGGAATACCTAAAATACATAGCTTATACCTTTGTAGGAATGAATCAAGACCCATGATTATCTTTTCTTTACGTGACAATTGGAGTGTTGCAACCCCTCACATATAACCTTACACGAACTCCTCTATTTAAGGTGTCCTAGGAACTGATCTACAATCAACCTAGAAGTTGTCTCTAGGAGGCTTTCTATCTCCCCTGCAACACTTGTGCCATAGGGTGCTAGATTTAGCCACACCATCTTTCTAGTGCCGTTTCTGGGGAATGGATTAGAATATTTTTCCTTGGGTACGACAAAGTTTTACATTTCCCTTATTAGGTGAGGTAGGGAAGTGTGGGTTGAATATCTCTCACCTTTGCGACTCCACTGTCAAATTTTATGGTAAACATCCTAATGACTCCATCGTCCTAATGTCGCTTGTAAACAGTCTGGAAGCTACCTTTGTCAAAAAATGGAAGAGATGATGGAAGACAAGTTTAGCATAATAAAGAAATCATTATATAGACTGATGGAACTGGAGTTAGAGAATAGATTCCTTCAACGAAAATATTCCTCTTCCTCTGATAAAGAACAAGAAGCTAGGATGCATGAAGAAGAGGAAGATGAGCTTGATGTAACACTAAATGATGATGAGATGGATGATTGTTGCAAGAAGTTCTCCAATTTCATGATGGCTCGGTTGCACAAGAGAATTTCTCTTCGATTATCTAGAAATACATCAATGGGACATGACCAAAATGAAGGCACTTCCTCCGAGGAGCCTCCCAGGCCAGCTGACAAGGGAAAGGGACTTCTAGATACAAATGGCATTAAACCTGAAGTCCTGAAAGAAGAGAAGTCACCCTTCGCTTTCTGGCTCATCTGTGAAGAAGACAAAGAGCTAAGTGGTGTTTGTGGCTACCACGACCAAAAAGACATTAGTCAGTGGACTGTATGTGAAGAAGAGGTTACTGCAAACATTCCTTTTCTATTCTAGGACCCTGTGGCTGAGTACATAAGCATATTCTTCAGTCAGCACCAGAGGTCATTTCATGAACGTGTACCGGCTTCCATATTTGCAAAATTTTCATGTTCCATGCCTGTTCTAATTTTTCTTTTTTTTCAGAAGCATGAAGGCATGTGGTCTAGTACTCTCATGCTAGCCTGGTTCTATTGGAAAATTGAACATACTTATCTGAATTAAGTACTGTGCATAAGTAGGATTGTACAAAAATAAGCTCACCAACTGAGCATTTACTTTTCAGTTGTTAGAATTTTTATTTCTACATTCTAGATTGAGGAGGAAAGTCCCATGGAGATTTTTCTGATTACAAAGATGCATTTATTACTAAATCCATGCCCAATGGTGAAGGATACTGGTTTGCACGTTCTCAGCACCTTGCCAACAAGGAACTATCCCCATTAGGAGCCAATGTTGTCAGTCACTACTTCGTCAGTCTTCAGTTGCTTAAAAAGTCAAATAGCAGTGATATTTGATGCTAATTTTTGGGCCACATAAAATATCATAGATGAACTGGTCCCTCTCCATTGCCTAGTGCTTAGAAAGAGATTTCCAACAGTATATGGAAGTCCAAAAATGGACTCCTAGAGCAGAAGTTAAAGCATTTTTAAGATTACCTTGGAAAGCTCAGAAAATCAAAAAATGGCTAAGTATGAGGGAAAAATTGCAATCGGGACCCGGGAGGCTCATCGCATATCACATATCTGTGTTCAAACAGGTAAGGAGCACTGATGGAGCGAGGAAAAGTGATCTTTTGATCGCTGATATCTTATATTGGTAGTCGGTGGGTTTGGGCAGAGTATATATCACAATCGGCCATCGGCAGAGTCCCAAGGCTCACACTTAAGGATTATCGAGAGTTCTTCGCACCGAAGTCTGATATCGCAGTCCCTTGATATTGGCAATCGGCATATCGGTGGGATTTTGACTTAAAGATCTGTGAGACCGTCGACCATGGGATAAAGTAGTGCATCGTCGGGGGGCTGAGGAAACCAAATATAAAGGAAAGCTGAGCAAAACAGGAGTGGGATGCCCCCTTCTCTCTCCTCCATGTGGCAGTACGATGGTATCAACGTTCGACGATCAGAGGATTGGCAATATTTTGAAATCCAAATACTATGCATGGACCAATTTTTGATAAAATGTTGTACTGCCGGGGAAGGCCAAAATTCATTAACAAAGGAATGGCTTGCAAAATAGGGTCGGGCAGGGCCTTTTCTCTCTCCTCCAGGTGGCCATGTGGTGGCCTATGATTAGCCCTCTGAGCTGACAGGGCAGCTAACATCATTAGTGACGTGGTAGTATAGTTGATGCTGTGGCAGAGGACACGTGTCACCTAGTTTTAGTGTTTTCATGGGTGACATGGGGTCATTTTCGGGTGCCATGTGTCACCACTCACAGGATGACATATGGCAGTGATGATGTCACCCCGCGGATAGGCGATTGTAGTAGCTAAGGGGAAAAATCTTAATACATTGGTGCTAAGTGATTGTGATATGCGGGCACTCCCCCTGGATGCAATAGAGTATTACATTGTGGTCTATATGAACCTCGCATCCGGAACATCGGCCCGCGCCAAGGAAAAGGAAAAAGCAAGGTTTAAAGCGTTGATATGCGAATTTGTGATAAAAAAGGAAAAGGCCCCAGATGTGATATTTCATAAGCCACATTTCATAATTTTTTCACGTTTGGGAGATCGAGCGATGCGATGTAATAGGAAAACAAAGGCAAATTCAGATTATAAAGGAAAAGGACCCCCGTACGGCTGCTCAAAGCCTTGGCACTCAAAAGACTAAACTCCTGGTCCTAGCCCCCGATTATATTGAGGAACGTCACACAAGGGGCTAGGATAAAGGGCACCAAAGGTGGAATTAAAAATTCTCACCTGTTCATCTGTTTTTAATGTTAAAGGTCCACAACCGTGTTGCACAGAGAGTGTTGTCACAAAGAAATAAATGGGTGTGTGGGCTGGCAACTAAGGACTTTACTGGAGCATGCCGTAGCTGCAGAGCGGTATGGGGTGAACTCAGGAAGACTTAATGGCATGGCATGGTACTCCATTCCCTCTACACAAAAAAGGACCGCTTGGATACACACCTTTCCCACTCCACTCCCTATTCCACTGAATAGGTCACTCAGGTAGTTAAGACAGAATTGAAATAAACAAGCCGAGTAGCAGTGAACCACCTCAAGCAGTCGAAAAGAAGCCTGATGAAAGCAGGGAAGTGGCTCTATCCAATGCCTCCACTGAAGCAGCAAGGGGACACCTCCTCTTTCCTTTCTCGATTTTCTTTCTTTGTGCATTTATTTTTGCATTTTTTCCAAGAAAGGGATTCGATCCCTGTTGTAATCTTTAGGTAGGTGGTAGCAGAGCCTTATAGAGTCGAGACAACTAGTCTAGCATGACAGCTAGGGCTTGAGCTTAGATATTTTGATTGTAACTCAAATTTCTCCTCCTATTCTTATAAATAGGGGGATGAAATCTATAACTGAGGTTCCAGAATTTCTCACTAGAGGGGCCTGAACTCTGTGATACCAATTTGGCTCATAACTATGTAAGTGAATGATCGTTATTTGAGATATTATTTCTTTACCCATGTAGATTTGTTAGACTATCACAAAAATGGTGGTGATTCCTCCTTCTTAGCATTACAATATGTTTTTCCTTCTGTTAATTCCATTATGTTCATATTCTTCTCTGCATGTGTGCTACAATAACTGCTAGAAATTATTTCATGCTTCCTTACAGATCCATGTGTATTGATTTATTAATGCATAATGCTTGTATGAATGGATGACGTATATCTTTAAACTAATCTATAAGAATCATAACACCTGTCCTCTCTTTAGTCCATTATTTCTTCTTGTAACTCAAACAAGTGTAGAATTTCCCATTGCTTGTGGCTCTATGTTTTCAACATAGAATTCTGGATGTTTTGGGATCTATATGATGAGTTATGATTTCTCCTAATCGTCTTTCATTTACTCAACAACGCCTATTAAGCTGTAATCCCTCTTGAAGTAATCGACCTTCATTGTTCTATGTGATACTTATGGGAATTGTGTATATGAGGGAATACCTGAAATACATAGCTTATACCTTTGGAGGAATGAACCAAACCCCCTTATTATCTTTTCATTACGTGACAATTAGATTATTGAAACCCCTCAAATATAACCTTACAAGCACTCCTCTATTTAAGATGTCCTAGGAACTGGTCTACAATCAACCCAGAGGCTGTCTCTGGGAGGCTTTCTATCTGCCCTCCAACATTTGTGCCATAGGGTGCTAGATTTAGCCTTAACAATATGATTGAATAAAATATGTTTTTCCTAAGGAAGATCCCTTGGGCTCTTCAAAAAATCCATTAAAGTATAAACCAAACTTAGAACCATCACCACAAATGAGTCCACCCTTGATCCCATAGCTACATTATTTGATGTGATCAAATGAGTGGGAACTAGTTTTACCCATCAAGACATGGCCATGCAAAATGGATTGGTACAATTAGAAAGGGATCAACAAAATTGATATCCACCTAGGGGGAATGATGTATGCGAAATAAGTAGGTGCCCTCCAAATCACAATAAACTTCAAATTCAGAATCAAAGGCTTCTTGTGTCTTTGAATCCTAATAATGTGGTTGATTATGAGACATTGCCTTGGAATAAGACTTGTCAATATTTTCGTGATGAGAATGCATGTCCATTAAATGTATAGACTATAAAAACAAGTGGTTGCAACCTTGAATTTAAAAATATGAATGTTGTTAATAACTCTTATTTTATACATAACACATATGATTGGAATAATTAATATGATCATGTTTACGACATTCAAAAGAATTTTTTTAATGGTAAAGAAAATAAAATGAGACAAATCAAAGGTCACAACATTGATGTGGATTTAATAACTAGAATGTATGAAGACGTGTCACCGTGTGAAGAAATAAGGAGGAAGTTAAGGGAAAAGGAATGGAACACATATAAAAAAAGAGCAACCTATTTCTTCTAAAATCCATGTAAATTAAATTGCACAAAGGACTCCTGAAAATATTAATGAAAGACAAAACATATAACCCATCAAAGAGTCAAATGTACAAAATTAATTAATGATCAAAACTTCATGAATGATCATTGAATTAATGAATGTGCTATCAAACTTGAAAGTGTTAGGTCCTTTCATGGAATTGGCCAAACTTTCTTAACAAAGAGAAATTGGAAAAGCTATTCGTGGATGTAATTAATGAAGGTTTCCCAATAGGCTTACAACCCATGAACCATGGGAAACAAAATGGTATTCATAACCCTTTTTTCATGGTAACCTTGACAGTTAATGACTTCTTGTTGCATAACTACATGATTGATTCTAGGGCATCAACAAATGTCATGCCGCTCAAGGTCTTGAATCAGTTGTGACTGATGAGCCCCAGAAATGGGTAATTATATGGGCTCACTTTGCCTCCTAACTTAGCTTAATCCACCATTCTCATTAGTTTCTTGCATGTTTTTCATTATATTTATGCTAATAGAGTGAGTTGGGTTAGTCATTATGCCATGAAGTCTAATGTGTGCTTTATGAAGATTTTTGGTCAATTTTGAGACAAATTCAAAGGTTTAATGAGCATTTGGCAGCCAATATTCGAGGAAAAAAAGGGAAAGGATTTATAGGAGGGTGTCCCCCTCATTTATGACTCCCTACTTCGAATCCTCCTTCAGAAATCTTGGAGCACAAGCAGCCACATCAATGCATCAAAGAGGTAGCCGAGCAAGTGAAGAGAAATTGTTGTCTATCTCAAGTCTTGGGAGCCAAGCCTCCTCAATTTTAGGAGAAATGTTGAGAGTTCCAGTTATATTATAGAGAGGCCTAGGGCCTCATTAGGTTGTTGGATTTTAGTGACATTTTCGCACTTTTGTGCAGCATTTGTTCAGCTCATTTTCGAGCTTAATTTTATGGACAATTTTATGTAATGTGACTATTATTTTGATAATGAAGATAAGGTCTTTTCTGAACCAGCATTGAGTTCTCTCAGAGCACTGAAGCTCCTGGGTTAGGGCCCAACCCAAGCTTCGCAACACCTCTTGTTTTGTATTTAGATGTTTTGTTGCAGTTAGATAGATTTCTTCCTTGGTTAGAATAGGTTGCTTTTGGTGATTTACATAGCTATTTCCATTTCAGTTTGCTGAAGTAGGTTAAATAGTGTTAGGAGAAAAATACAAAAAGTCCATCAACAGAGCCTTGACCTCCTTTCCTCCCTTTGGGACCATGAGTTGAGGTCAAGACCCTCTCTGCTGCCACAAAGCACAATTTTTCCTTCCCCATGCAATTTCTAGTGTTGTAGTTTGATTTAGGGGTTAATGATTTGCTTTAGATATAATTTTTCATGCTCATTTCTATTTCTGCAATAAATCTCTTTCCATGCTTTCCTTTCCATATAGCATTGTTTAGCATTTCATTTTCCTAGATCAAAATTTAGGTTAATATGAAGTACAGTTTTGTTTTTTTGGTGCAACCAGTTCCTTTTCTTGCTCAGTTTCAGAGTTTGATTTGCAACTCTCTTGCATTACATCTCTGCTCATAATAAGTCAATAAAACGACCATCACCATCTCTCTATGTTACATGTTCCACACGTCATTCACAGCCCCTCATAAATCCGCCCTAATTTTTTGCAATTTTTTCCATAAACTTTCCTCTCGTCTCTTGAATAAGTCCAACCATCATTTTCTTCCCTAATCCTCCTTGATGAACCTCAAAAACCTTAACACATCCTTCTAGCCTTTAGCTACCCTTTCCACCCATTTTCCCACCTTCAAAACCTCTAAAACAGCTCTCGGCATCCTCTTGTAGATCCCCTGCAACCTCCTGTAGAAATTCTTGTAGGTGACTTTTTGAAGTCTGATTGCAAGGAAAGCCTCCAAAAGGTTACCAGAGACCTCCTAGGACACCTCCACACCTTCCTACACCTCTACAAACTCCAAAGCCTCCCTCCATCACCACCTAATAGCTGCCACATCCACAAACAAATAAATTACATGCATGACAATTTCACATAAAATACATAAAAACCCAAAAAGATGTTTTTTCTCATTTCCTTCTAGAAATAGCTTGAATAGATGTTGTTTCCTTCCTAAGTAGGTAATGGCATTCATTTTATGGTTTTTCATCTCTCTTTCTGCAAAAGTAGGGTTAGTTGGTTAATTAGGGTTTGCTAGGGTTACTTCACATTTCAGTCTTCCTTTTCTTTTTGCAAGTAGAGTAGCCTCTGTGGAGTAAGATTTTCTTTCTTTCATCATATATAAAGCTTCTTTTGGAATTCATAGAAGTTGGCTTGAGCTCCTAGTGATCTTGCGCCAGCTGACCATGTGACGGCCTGCAGTAAGAACTAGTACTTGTGCATACAACACCGTCGCTTCCAAGTTTGTTACGAACTACCAGGTTGATAAAAGTAAAGTAGGAAGCCCCAGGAGTTGCAGTGTTATTACTGCAATACTGGTGCTCACCACTTTTTGGTGCCGTTGCCAAGGAAGCATCAGAGTAATTTTTGATTACTGCTTTCTTCTATTTCTTCTTGCAACATTCTGCTAAGTAGTTTATTTCAGAAAAAGTAGATTAGTCATTTCCCTGCTTTCATTTCAATTCTGCAAATTCCATTTCAGCAAAAGTAGATTAGTCATTTCCTTGCTTTCACTTCAATTCTGCAATTTCCATTTTAGCAAAGTAGATTGATCATTTCCTTGCTTTCATTTCAATTCTGAAATTTCAATTTCAACAAGTTCCTTTCAATAGTCGCAATTTGTTTGTGTTAGCTACCTATACCAATAGGTTTCATATTTCATGATTGGCAAAGAAAGTTCCAAATATGCTTGTCTTTGGTGATACAAAGATCCCATATTTCCAAAAGGAGACAATGTGTGTATATAGCTTCATGTTGATTAAGTTTTGATGGATGGTCCAAAAGCCTAATCTGGATCATGCCATGTTTCAATTTTTCTGTTGTAGAATAGAGAAAGAAGTCTGTCCAAACTGTTTAATCTTGGCAGACCAGTAGCTTAGGTAGAGAATTGAGGTTCCCAACTGCTTAATCTGGGACCTTGGAAGCAATAAAGGTAGCCTTGGATAGGAAATCAAAAGGAAAAAGCCAAAGAAAAGAAAAGGCACATAAGGGTCTGCAAGTCTAAGACTACCCTCCATGAAGAAACAAAAAATGTTAGGCAAATAGATGGGTAGGCAGATGGGGTTGCAGAAATGGAATTTCTTTCAAATGAATCTTGCTGGTCTAATACACAGCAGAGCAAAGGAGCATGTCTAACTTCGCATTTTCCCCTTTCACATTCATTACTAACATCCCTTCATCAGTTGAGATTCATGGAAGAAATTGAGGTCTTATGGTGGTTCTTATTCCTTTAAAAGCCACATTTCTTGTCTAAAATTCTTTTCATTTTGATCTACTCCCTAAGCTGAGTGGTTTTCAAATAAACGTAGTGATATCACTCCTCATTCACCTTTTCCATCCATATTAATCCCTAACTTCTACTATCTAAATCCCCTATGTTACCCTTTCCCTACTATCATAACACTATGGTGTATAAACCCCAAGCATTGTATAAATATCCCTCCCCTTGGCATTATAGCCATATGTTAACTATCAGGGATTAAATTGACATTTGGTTAGTTTAAGAGCCCTAAGCCTTACCCCTCTTTCCCCTTCAGAAGTCATTTAACCGATTAAACCCTTCATCTGCTAAGAAACCTTGCGATAAACCCCTTTTTACCCCTAACCTGCTTCATTTGAAAAATACATATAAAAACCCACTTTTTCCATTTACCCAAAGTCTTAGCGCTATCCGCATTTTTATAAAAAAAAACATTGAAAAAACCATGTAAACCGCCAAATTCCCAAGGTTCCCGCCGGGCGCAAATCTCAAAAGATATATTATTTTAATCCCGCTCCCCATCCGTATCGTCCGGGCACATCAACGATCCGTCGACCGTCGGATTGGGCCCTTTTCATCCGACGGCCCTCGTGCATTTCGGACCGGCCCCGACGTCCGAAAGATACCGTCCGAAATTTGTCAGAGGGTGACGTCAGGCCTCTGCCACGCGTCACCCCCACATCGTATCAGAGGCCCCTCTGACAATTCCACTTCCGTATGGAAGGCGGTGCGATATGAAACCGCTAACCACTTCCGGTTTCGGTGAACCCGCCTGCCAGCGTCACCGCCGCGTTGGCGCCCCCGTCCGCCTTTGCTCCACCTGTCTGCCACCTCACCATCCCCGTGAATCTCTCTTATGCCGCCATGTCACCCGATGATGTCATGCTGATGTCATCCGACCTTGACCCCACCTGATGACGTCATGCTGACCTCACCAAAAAAGGCACCAATGTTCCAAAAAATCCATATTTTGGCCAAAATTTCGCGTTTTTTGCACTTTTTGCAAAAACGGCTGTCGTTTTCTCTGCATGTTTTTCACGTCCAAACTCATGCCAAGCTGTTGAATTCGACCTGGAGACCGCTGGCGCGCCATTTCCACCTGCATTCGTGACCATTGTTAACAGTTTCCAGGTATTTATCCCTGTAAATCCCTCCTGTGCCTCGTTTTGTCTGTGAATCGCCAAAAATAGCTTAAAACAGTGAAAAAACACATAATTCACCGACGAATCCCCTGTGCCTAGTCCCCATTTGCACTGTAAGGTCGAAATTCACCAGCTGAGCTTTATATTACAAGAGTTTTCATAAAACTTACATTATATTCGCGCAATCGTGGACTAGTAGCCTAAACTGCACCAATTTGCTGTGAAAAAGAGTTTAAAGTCAGGCATTTGTCTTATCCATACTTTGAGCAGTATTTCAATTGCTGTAATTAACCATTTATTCTCTGTTTGTCAGTAATGCACCTTTCTTTTTAAAGAAAAACTCTTTGGTGTTGCTCTGCACAGTAACACTAGTTTATAAACAACATAAATCCTAAAAGTAACCATGGATCCACCAGTAGCTCCTGTAACATTGAACATTGCTCCTTTAAATGCCCCTTAGAGAGAATTGGAATGGCAACCTCTAGCAGACCTGGATTATCAAATATTAGAGGAAATGCTGATGAATACCAAGTTCCACATCCACCTGCTAAATGAATTGAAGGCTAAACATGAGAGTGGAACAGATGTATTGGGTATATGGGACTCTTTTCTCCCTATCTTCAAGCTCCCTCAGGTCAACCAGTTTCCTGATTTAATCCACCTATGTGCCGAATGCTATGGCCCTACTCAGAGGGTTGTGCTTGACCCTTCAGGCTCAGTTGTTTTCTATATCACCCTTGAAGCTATCAAAGAGATCCTGCACTTCAAGACTGAGAAGAAATTAGTTCCTTTATCACTAATAGATTTGATAAATCAAGGAGCTAGATTGACAGATGCTCAGGTCACCAAACGCAATCAGCTGTACATTGGCTCTGACTCTGTGAAGTATCCTCCTATTAACCAAGTATACCTCAACCAATTGGGCAGAGATCTTGCAGACATGATTAGTCCCATTTTGGGCTATAATTCAATTGAATTTGTTGATGAAGCTGTGCTGGTGATCATGCTCATGTTCTCTCCTGGCAAGTCTCCAATCTGCTATGACTATGCCACCTACATCTCTGATAAGATACATGAGCAGTTGATGAACTTGGCAAGAGAAAAGGTGTTCAGATACACCTCTTACATCTACCACTTAATCCTATATTATCAACATGAAAAGTTTTCTTTTGCTGTGAAAAGAGTGGATGCCCAAGGCAATCCAAGGTCAGTGGTCTATTGGTCCTCTACCTTCCACTGCAGATCTGACTCTCCATATACTTACTGTGAGTTCATAGATCTCTTCATCCACCCAGCCATGTCTCTGATGATGAGCTCACCTCCTCCAAGACTAACTGATGAGATGCAAAGGGTACTTCAGTTGTCTAAATCATACAGCATTGGGGACTGGTACTTCTACTAGAACCACACAGTTATAAGGATATATGGGTGTGAGTTGCCCCCATACAGATTGCCCAAATATGTGCCCATGAGATTGTTTGCCCTGGAATACTTCAGGCAATTTGGGAATGCTAATGTGCTACACTTTTCAGGCAGAGGCAAGAAAGCACAGCTCAAGGTCAGGAACCAATTAGGCCACTTTATCTACAACAAAAGGGAGGAAGGTTGGCAAGAGGCGGATAGAATGTTAGAATCCCTTGGCTTGCAAACCAGTTTCCTTTGGAAACCATATGACCCCACTCACTTCATAAGCCTAATAAGGGTCAAATATAGGCTGGCCAGTTATGACCACGTAAGACTTCCTCATATAGAAAAGTATGCAAATCAAACAAAGTGGAGGAGAGGAACCTTAGAGGAGCCTCTCACACAAGAAGAGTTAAATCAAAGAGCACTAAGAAATCTAAAAAAGGTGGCTGACTTAGAGCTTTGTTCACAGGTGTTTACTCTTCCAAGCACTCAAGTGGGAGCAGCTGCATCTTCCTCCACAGCAAATCAGCAAGCAACCAAAGCTACTGAGAAAACCTCTACCAAAGGCAAGGAAAAGGAAATGGACCCAGAACAGCCACCTCATGAGGAGGTACAGCAGCAACAACAACAGGTACAACAGCCACAAGAGGGGCATCAAGAGAAAGAGCAGCCACTACAGTAAGAAAAGGCAGCTGAGGCCCCAATTTTTACTGAGCAGCAGCCACCACAAATTGTGCCTCCTAGGCAGGAAACAACAGCTGAATCCTCAATCCTCCAAACCCCACAAAAGGAGGATATAAGTAGAAAGAGGGACAGAGAGACTCCCCTCACAACAACAACAACTCAAGGGGAGAAAAGACACAGAATGAATGCCCTTTCAGAAGAGGAAATGCCTATGGGGAAATCTTTGGGCATGGGCCCACCAAGTACGGAGGCCTCAGCAAGTTCCTTCCAGCAGGAACAAGAGAGGATAGTGGGAGGAGAAGTCAGCTCCTCAAGCCAGCAGAGAGAAGGTGAACTGAGCATCAAACAGCAGTTCATTGACATAAAGAGGAGGAATGAGCCAATAAAAATACAGCTATATAATCATTTGTTGAAAATGGCTCCCACTAACCAGCAAAGACTAATGTCTGCATATGATGTTAATGAAGGCAAAATGATCATGAGTCACTTCATGCCAACTGCATTGCAACCACAGTCCCCTGCAGATTACATAAGGACCAACCTTGAGGTCCTTGCCAAGGACATCCACCCAATGGACAAAATCGAATTGCATAAGCAAACGGGTGAGATGGTGTATGCCTCCTTGGCAGACAAGACATTGGATAGCTACAGGCTAGAAAATAGCCTAAATAATACAGCTGCCCAACTGGAGTTGGAAAGAGCATCCTCTCAATCCAAGGACAACAGGATCAGGGCCTTAGAAGATATAATCATAGAGATTGGGCATGATCCCAAGGACATCAAGGGCATACAAGCATTATTGAAATTGAGGGATGTAGACATGGCAGCATTGAGGAAAAGGATCAAAGTCCCAGCAACTATTCACCCTCAAACGGAAGAAGTTGCCCAGCTAAGACATGGTCAAGATGCAGCAGCTTTGCTGGTGTCTTTATATAAACAGCTGATCCAGACACAAGAGAAGTTGGGAGAATCAGAGGCTGCACAGGCAGCATTGCAAGCAGCATTACAACAAAAGGAAGGAGGTCAAACATCTCAGCCTCCTCCAGAAATAATTAACCTTGAGGAAGCTCCTCCAAATACTGCTCCCCTCACTCAACAAACAGAACAGGCAGCGCCTTCTACCTCAGCACCAGCACCAACAACAGAGCAGGCCCCAAGCCTGGACATGCAAAAGCTGAGAAATGAGATTCAGGACCTGGAAGCCCAAATGACAGAACTAAATGAGGCCAGGGAGAATTTAGCCAACGTAAATGAAAAATATGATAAATCAAAACAAAATGTGGCTGAGAAAGGAAGAGAGATAAAGGCTCTCAAAGAAAGGATAAAGGAGCTGGAGAAGGAGCTCACACTGGATAAAGTAGTGGCTGAGCTCAAGACAGTGCTATGGGCCAATATTGGCCAATCCATCACTGATCAATGGCAATATATTGAGACAATTCATGAGCAGTTCGAGCTCATTGCAAAAGCACACAGGGAAATCCAAAGAGCTAGGGCATCTCTAGGCAATATGCCTGAGGTTGCCAATAGAATGATCAATGTGCTTAACAACAGAACAAGTGCTCAGTTAGCAACTATGGGAATCTCCAACAGGACTGAGACTATTTTCTTAATAAAGAGGGTCCTAACACTAAGAAGCCTGGTGCAGACACTAGAAAGAAGGACCCATGACATGCAGACAGAGGTCAATAGATTCATGGACAAATTTGTGGCATTGCAAAACAGAGGTCTCCCTGGCTTACTGAACAACGCAGGAAGGCTACTTACACATGAGCAGTATGCCAAGAGGGTCAACACATTCGCCACAAATCAGATCACTGAAAGGCCCAGCACCTCAGAGGAAACAGGGCCAGCAACAGGACAAAGTCTCTACAACAGGGTAGAAAACTTATTTTTTATCATGGATGAGATCAAACATCTGTTTGAAGTGCCTCCCAACTTCTACAAATACACAGAGGCAGATGAGACATTAGAGGCAATTTTGAGACATCAATTGCCCACACAGGAATACTGGACCAAAATGATACAGTTGATATTATAAACCAGAGCCTGTAAATCAAATTTTCATTTAAATTCATAGGTGATCATGCACAGGAAAATTTGGTAACACCAGCATGCATGAAAAGGAAAAGGCTGGGCCAACTCAGCACAACTAATCGGCTAATAAAGCAAGATTGACAGCTACAGGTGACAGGGCCAAAACTACAGCACGACAGCCATAAAGGCACATTTTTCCAGAATTAAAGCAGAACGTTCAGACCGACTCAGTGGCCTCCAAAGGTCAAAATATCTTCTGACATACATAAAGAGCACTTATTCTGTATTCAATGATGTAATAACTTTCTTATCTACTATCTTGAAAAGTTGGTGAATGTATTCATTTCTAAAAATGACTCAATGCTCCAGATATTTTGTATGACCGATTGTATATATTACCCCCTCGCATAATCTTGTAGGGGTTGTTGTTGATTTCTCTTCAAGAGTTTCTTATGTTGTAAATTTCCACACTATTAATACAAAAGCTGATGGAATTTCCAAAGCTCTGCGTTATCTGAGTCGTTGTGGTGTTTTGCTGAATGTTACAGGATTCCTGCGTGTCTCATGGCACAATAAGTCCTCTTCAAACTCTCGTTATGTGTTTTTTAATCTTTTCATAGCTCATTCATATTCTGTGTTTTACAGTTAATGGCAAGGAAAAAGAATAGTTCTAGGATTTAATCACAGATTACCCTAGACTCAATCTATGCTATTATAAATGTTTTCTTCAGTTACAGTTATAAAGGTGTAATTCTTAATTGATGCACCTCTACACTATATCTTTCACAGTGATTATTGTTTCAGGAAATTCAAGTCTACTTCCTGTGCAGTATATCTCTTTCTCACACTCCCAGCTTAGTGGAAAATTATTAATTGCCTTTCACTGGCTGAACACACCTCATAATCACAATTTCATATTTGTTCGATGAGATATTTAAATGGCCCTGTAGTTTCAGCAACTCAACTCAATATTTCAGACAACCTGTAGCCACAGACTCCATTGCCCAATGGACTAATACTGCCTGAAAACTTACACCTTATATGCAGAAGACATCCCTCAACCAAAACATAAAACAAAACCCTGAACATTATAGCGAGCCTAAAATACTATCAAAACAGAGACAAATCATAAAGAGAGAGCCCTCTCTGATTACAATTTGGCTAGAAACTGTAATCCAAAGATTGGTTAGTGGTTACCCCGGCCGTATTCCCTTGGGAGTCAAAGGGAACAACCTGGGAGTTAACAGTTTGTTCAATCAATTTCCATTTTGCAGGTACAAGCAAGAAAAAACAAAAATCACCCAAAAAGAGATTTCATTTCATGCCTCGTAGGAACAGAGATAATTAAGGAAAATTCCTACCCAACACCCCCACCACATCACAAAACCACCCTTCTCTCTTCTTCGGTGGCAGTGATCTAGAAGAACCTTTAGGGGAACAACTAGAGATATTTGAAGAGCCTATAGGAGAAGAAGAGGAAGAAAACATCCCTCCTGAGACAATGGCTGAGAACAGAAATGTTAAGGGGAATGGAGAAAGAGTAGAGGGTACCTGTTTGGTCAATTTAGTGTTGTCTAAATTGCTACTTTTAATTTTCAACCCGGGGCTCGTAAGCTGATGAAGTGAGGTGTACTATATGTACTTAGATAACCTTTTCTAAGTCTTTTGTCGTTTTTATCTTTTTAGTTTGTTTTTTATTGTATCTTTCCTAATGTGATGTGATGAAGATGAAATAAAGCGAGTGAATGTGTGTGATTGTGATAATTTCTAAGTGATTTCTTGAAACTTAAAGAGTATTCTAAAAGAAAGCTTGAACAATAACTGGAATAAAATCAAAGCTTAAAATCAAATAAAGGACTAATGGCATCGGCCCAGTATCTCTGATGTTGATGAAAATGAAAATGAAATCTATATTAACTCAATTAAAAGCAAGAATAACTACTTTACACTACTTTACAAAATCTAATCAGTGTGAAATCTAAGTGATACAAATCACACTATTTCAACCTTTTCTTAATGATGTGAGAACAGTTATGAATAGGTCAGTAATGTGAGTCTTAAAGCAAAATAAATCAAGCTGCACGAAATGATATTTTGGTTCCAATAAAGTTAGTTAATTATAGAAAAAGAACCATCAATAGATGAACAACTTGATAACTACTGAGCAGAAAGTAAAGTGAAAGTTAAAGAAATAAAACTAATGAAAATAAAACTGCAGAAAAGTAAAGGTCAGCAGCCTAGACAAGATGATCACACATGCCACTAGTTGTAAAAAGAAAAGCAAGAAAACTGTCCTGGGCTTGCCTAAGAAACCTGCATAACACACTGATCAGTCATGAACAAAAGTGCAGAAATGTAAATCAGCAGAATTCAAAGTTTATGTACAGCTATTATACATGTTGAAAAGAAATAAAAATGCAGCAAATAAAAGGACATATGTACAACTATTATACATGAAATCAGAAAACGAAATACAAGAAATTAAACTACTGTACAGTGGCTGCAGCAAACAGGGGCCCTCTGCCTACTTCAGCCAATCCAAAGAGCAGTTACACACTTAGAAATAGAACAATCTTCTCATGTATTGATAACAAGTTTAAAAGTACAGTGGGGAGCTCAAAACGATTACAAAACACGAATACAAAACGACTAAATATCCAGCGTTCAAAGACGCTTTATTTATACAGAGGAAAGCAAACTAATTTAACGAAACTTCAGCTATTCAAGCAGCTGTGTAAAAACACGTAATCTGGCTATGTCCTCAGATTTAGGCAATGGTTGTTGTGGGCATTCAATCCGCTGTTGGATTCATGTCTCCCACTGTCTTCGTGGCTGAGGAAGGTGCCACCTATTCTTCACGTGCTCCAAAACAGAACACACAGAGCCGTGCCACCGCCAATGACATCTGTTGACCGGATTTGCCTCCACGTTGACTACGGGTTTTTATGACCCGTTTGGGTGAGCTGGAGGGACACACACCATGTCCTTGGTTCCACGAACTTGCCCATGTGGCTCTTCTTCCCAGAGGACACCTGGAACATACCATTTAATAAAACAGCTGCGGAATCCGGGGTTGGCTGCGGAAACCCTGTGTGAGCTGCGAAAACGCAGCACTTTGAACCAAAATTCTAAACCAACAACAGTCATTAGCATAATTAGAAAACCATGTAAAAAGTCCTAAAATACAATGATTTGAGCAATTTGATGGAGGGAATGAGTGACAAAAGAAGGAAATGAATAGGAAAAGGAGGCTGAGAGGATGTGTAAAGAAGTGCAAGTTTGAGGCTCAACAGTACCTTTCCCATCCGAGAGACCAATGGAGACACTAAAATGAAGAACATAAGCCCTTCAGCCCTACCTCACTTCCATGGATTGACTACAGAAGATCCTGGCACCTTCTTGTTTGAGTTTGTTGTTATCTGTCGAACCTATGACTATGCAAAAGTTGAAACTATTTCCTTCTACTCTCAAGGATGCGACATTGCGCTGGTTCATGGGGTTACCTGGCAATAGCATCACAACTTGGGCTCAAATGCAGCAAGCCTTTAATAACAAATATCGAGACAATTGTAGGTCAAAAGATACCAAGGAATAAATCTTCCAAATGACCATGGGAAGTGATGAATCTTTGGAAGATTATGAAGAGAGGTTCCAGCTCAGTTACAAAAGGGCCAGGTGCACACTTGACCCCGAATCTATGAAGTTGGTCCTGCTCAGGGGAATTCCGGAAGACCTTCTAGACACCCTCCATTTACTGGCTAGGGGAGACATCTACCAACTACCTTATGAAGACATAACAACTGTTTTTAGAAACCATTCTAGGGCAGCCATAAAGAGAGGTAGGGGGAGTCAACCCATAGCCAGTACCTCCTCCTCCAGTTCATCCCTCAAAGTTTAACTTGGAAACATGCTGGAAGACTTTAAGAGTGAGATGCTATAAACTCTTGCCATGCAAATGGATACCTTACATATCAAAAGGAAACATGAGGAAGCAAAGAGGGCTTTGGCCATTTTTTGTCCTAGATGCACCAGAAGGAATCCTAGGAACGAATGTCCATTGAACTCTATAGAGGTTTGTTCAGTCTGTGAAGAAGATCATTCTACAGATAAGTGCCCTTCCTTGCTCGGACTTAAAGCTGTATACCAAGGGGTCAAAGGAGCCACTAAACCACTAGACCATACCAGAAGGGAATGCAAGGGACTTCTCAGGCATACTACAACCCCAATCAAGCCACTTCCATACCTTCTTGGGGTCCCCCTGCTCATCCTTCCTGGTCCACACCTCCTCCTTGGTCATATCCATCTCAATATCATGCCCAACTAGCTGCTCATTCGTTTCACTCCTATGCTCAGCCACAACCTCAGTGGAATGCATCTCACAGGGGTGGAGACCCCAGTACAACTCTCCTCCCACTCTTTTTCCTACACCACCTGCTCAACTGCAACCATTGCCTCCTGCTCCAACAAGGAAACTCCAAATGCCTGCTCAACCGCACCTGAACCCGAACCCGAATAATAGATAGGCTCAATAAGTATATAGTGGGGAACCATCATGCCCAATCTATGCTGTGGAGATTCAGGAGATTAACCTACGATCTTGGAAGGTTCTCCCAGATAGCCAACCTCCCCCTCAGGAGGTTGAGGAAGATAAAGAGGAAAGTGAACCGAAAGAAATTCCACCCTTTCCTGAGAGATTATCCAGAACAACACAGCCCACCCCAGAAGAAACTGAACTTCTGGGAGAATTGAAACAATTATGTGTAAAGATACCACTTCTCCAAGCTATAAAGGATGTGCCTATATACAATAAGATGATCAAAGAGAAGTGCTTCAAGCATCCAGGCAGGCGCAAGAGAGATGCCCCAACCATCAATGTCATAGGACAACTGTCTGACCTAATGTTGGGGCAGGTAATCTATCCGAAATATCTAGACCCTGGAAGCCTAGTAGTTGATGTCCACATCAATGGCACCATGATCCCACATACCTTGATTGATCTAGGAGCTGCCATTAATGTGATGACAAAGGACACCATGCTCAAACTCAACCTCCAAGGCTCCTTGAGAAAGACCACGACAGTACTGCAGCTCGCAGACCACTCCACCATGACCCCTGAGGGGATTGTGGAGGATCTGATGGTCTCTATTGATTCTTGGGAGTGCCCTTCCGATTTCCTTGTTCTCCAGCCAAAGGCAAAGCTCACTAGGTATCCTCTCATCCTGGGAAGACCCTGGTTGGCTACTGCAGATGCCTACATCAGCTGTCGAGCTGGGAACATGACAATCAAGAATGGGCATATGTCCAAACAACTAGTCCTATACCCTCCTACCCAACCCCTGCTAGAACATGATCTACCTCTCTGGTTGGAGAAGGAGGATGAGGATGAAGTCTATTCTGCACCACTATGTACAATAGAAACTGTCATGGGGGGGAACCTGCAAAATGAGGATGATATCATTGAAAATTTAATTTAGAATCCACCCCCCAGTATTTTTCCATTAGAATATCTAGTGAAAGAAACCCAAGACAATCCCTTAGTTGATCTCTGTGTGGCTGACCCAACCTCTCTCTGTGTTAAAAATATAGAGTTTGGCCCAGAAAGGACATTGAAAATCAACTCATCCCTATGCACTTCCCAGGAGAATGAACTATGTAGCTTATTGAGAAAACATTTAGATGCCTTCGCCTGGAGCTATAAGGAGATGAAGGGAGTGCACCCTTCAATTTGTACTCATCACATTTACATTAAAGAAGATTGAAAACCAGTCAGGCAGCCTTAAAGGAGGATGAATCCAGCCCTTAAAGACATTGTCAAGGAAGAATTGCAAAAGTTACTAGATGCAGGATTCATCTACCCCATCTCTGACAGTGAATGGGTCTCTCCTTTGGTTCTAGTGCCAAAGAAAAATGGTAAGTGGAGAATCTGTGTCGATTATCGGGAACTGAACAAGGCCACTAAAATGGACCATTTTCCTCTGCCTTTCATAGATCAAGTGTTAGATGGTCTGACGGGGAAAAACATTTCTCCTTCCTAGATGGGTTCAGCAGGTACAATCAGATCCAAATCAGCCCAGAAGACCAATATAAGACCACTTTAACTTGTCCTTGGGGTGCCTTTGCATATCGGGTCCTTCCTTTTGGTTTGTGCAATGCTCCCGCCACTTTCCAGAGAGCAGTATTGAGTATATTTTTTGAACTGGTTCATGATGCAGTGGAAATATATATGGATGATTTTACTCCTTATGGTTATAACTTCCAGGAAGCTTTATCTAACCTAGGAAAAGTTTTGGACAAGTGTATTGAATTATTGATCACTGAAGGGACCATTCTAGGTCATGCAATATCTCAACAAGGATTGCAGGTGGACCCCAACAAAATTGCCATCATCCAAAGGGTCCCACCTCCTCAAAAGGTGAGAGATGTCTGAAGTTTCCTAGGCTTAGCAGGATATTACAGAAGATTCATTAAAGATTTCAGTAAGTTAGCTTCTCCATTGTTTTGTCTTTTGGGAAAAAATATCGAGTTCATATGGACTGAAAACTTTCAAGAAGCCCTAGATACCTTGAAAAGAAAACTGGTGACTGCCCCAATTTTGAGAGGCCCAAAATGGGCCCTACCTTTCCACATTCACATAGATGCCTCGAACAAAGCAATAGGGGCAGCCTTACGGCAAGTTGATGAAAATTTACCTTATGCCATATACTTTATAAGTAAAAATTTGTCAAAGGCAGAGTTAAACTACACAATAACTGAGAAGGAACTCCTAGCTGTAGTGCACTCCTTAAATAAATTCAGACATTACATCACAGGCTATCAAACCTTTGTACACACCGATCATGCTGCAATTAGGTATTTAATGAACAAACCAGATGTAAATGCTCGCATTATTAGGTGGTTTCTTTTATTGCAGCAGTTTGATTTAACCATTGTTGATAAGCCTGGTAAAGAGAATGTTGTTGCTAACTTTTTGTCTAGAGTAAATTTGCCTGCAGGTGAGGAAGGAATGGTGGATGATCAAATGCCCGATGAACACCTATTTTCTATCTCAGTACTCTCTCCGTGGTTTGCTGATATAGCAAATTACTTGGTTTCAACACAATTCCCACCACACCTGTCCTCAAAAGAGAAGAGCAAGATCGTGAGAAAAAGCACCCCTTTCACCTGGATTGGGGGCAATCTCTTCAAACTTGGCCCAGATCAGATCTTGAGAAGATGTGTCAGGGAGGAGGAAGTTTTTGACATTCTCCTGACCTGTCATGACAGGCCTTGTGGAGGCCATTTTGTAGCAAAGAGGACTGCCTTCAAATTTTGCAAGCAGGTTACTATTGGCCCACTCTTCATCAAGATGTGAAGAGATATACCGGCCAATGTGGTTGGTGCCAAAGGATGGGGAAACCTACTCCAAAGGATGAGATGCCCATGTTGCCTCAAGTGACTTTTGAGCCATTTGAGAAGTGTGGCATGGACTTTGTGGGTCCTATCAACCCTCCTTCGAAACAAAAATAATACATCATTGTGTGCATCGATTATCTGAAAAAATGGGTAGAGACAAAGGCAATCAAGGCAACAACAGAAGAAAAAGTGGCTAAGTTTTTAAGAGAGAACATATTCTATAAGTTTGGGTATCCAAGAGAACTAATTACAGAACAAGGCAGTCAGTTCACTTCCAATTTTATTGAAGACCTACTCACACATTACAAGATCAAGCACAGGAATTCCACGCCTTACCATCCACAGGCCAATGGGCAGGTGGAAGTCACTAACAGAGCGTTGGAAGGAATTCTGACCAAGATAGTGAGCAACAACAGAAAATATTGGGCAGATAGATTGGTTAAGGCCACCTGGGACTACAACACCACATGGAAGACCACCACTGGGTTCACACCCTATGAATTGGTCTATGGGAAGAAGACTTTCCTATCAATAGAATTTGAATACAATACACTAAGGATGGCAGCTCAGTTAGACCTAGACCTCAGCCATGCACAAAGGGAAAGGTTACTCCAACTCAATGGATTGGATGAACAAATATTGCAGGCCCTTCTCCACATAGAGCTAGTCCAGCTTCAAAGGAATATATGGCATGACAAAAACATCAAGGAGAAGCAATTCCAAGAAGGATATTGGGTGCTGCTCTATGACTCAAGATATAAAGACTTCAAAGGCAAGCTGAGGACAAGATGGTTGGGACCCTACACTATAGAAAAATGCAATGAAAATGGTTCATTTTTTATCAGAACCATTGATGAAGAAACCATCCTGTAGAAATTTCTCATTTCCCACCCCGGTTTTCAGTTTCTCCTTATTTCTCCCATATAGTTAAATGCCCTTTCCCATAACCATACATTTAACAAGCTGGAAAAAATAAATTTGCTGAAAACACAAATTCTGGAAATTTTACAGAATGCTAGAAATTGCAGAAATAAAAATCAGCAGTAATAAACAACCATTAAAACACATTTAAACACTGAGATTTTTGGTCAATGTGACCCTGGAAAAACCCCCTACAACTCTTGGGGAAAACCAGTTTGAGAGCTCTTCTTTATTTCTAGAAAATTCCTTTTTACAGTGAGAGAAATGTTCAACAAAAATCAACAAACAGACTTTTACAACTTATCTCAGCCTTGCTGAAACTTAGCCTTGCTGATACTCCGCAGCTGTTGCTGATACACCGCTGTTGTTGCTGATACACCGCTGCTGTTACACCGCTTTCAACTGCTAAAACTCCACTTTGCTGAAACACCGCTTTCAACTGCTGAAACTCCGCTTTGCTATTACACCGCTTTCAGCTGCTGAAACTCCGCTTTGCTGAAACACCGCTTTCAGCTGCTGAAACTCCGCTTTGCTGTTACATCGCTTTCAGCTGCTGAAACTCCGCTTTGCTGAAACACCGCTTTCAGCTGCTGAAACTCCGCTTTCAGCTGTCTAGAAATCTCCCTTGCTCTCTTGCTCTCCTTCTCTCAATCTGCTCATGAAAGAATGAATGATCTTTTCCTCCTTTTCCTCCCTTAACCCAACCCTAAGTGACTTTTGGGTGATCCCTAAATCCAATGGCTTAAATAGATTTAGATCAATGGCTGAGATTAAATGCTCATTTAAATCTCACTTTCTATTTTTTAATCCACCCCACTTTAATAAAGACCCACTTAGTCATTTATTTCCAAAGTCACTTTTCCTTTCTAATTTTTCATTGACTTTATAAATGTCACTTTAAAATTAGACTTAGTAACTTTATCACTTAAATTCACTTTTAAATTAGATTTAACTTTATAAAAATTATAAAGTTACTTTAGGAGAAAAATTAGATTCTTTTGGACACTTTTCCCTAGGCCAAAGATCAAAGCCTAAGGGAACCACCTGTCCTCCGGTACCAAATTTCAACACTCCCTCTTATCGAGGAAGGTGTTCCTCACCACACCCATCTTCTCTCTGAAGTAGACATGCTTGCCCTGTGGTAAGGCTTTGGGAAGAATATCTACAACCTGCTCATCAGTGGAAATATACTCAAGCTTCACAACTCCCTTCTAAACATAGTCTCTGATGAAATGATATATGATCCCGATATGCTTTGACCTGTCATGAAATACTGGATTCTCCGTGAGTTTAATGCAACTCTGATTATCACAGTAAATCACTGAAGGTCTCAACGGCTGACCAAATAAGCCAAAAAACATCTTGCGAAGCCAGATGGCCTCACAACTAGCTAGATTGGCTGCCATATACTCTGCTTCCGCTGAACTCAGTGCTACTGACTGCTGCTTCCGGCTGAACCATGACACTACTGCTGAACCCAACCCAAAACAACACCCTGAAGTGCTCTTCCTATCAGAAGCACAACCTGCCCAATCAGAATCAGTGTATCCTGCCAATCTCACTCCATCTCCCTGCCTGTAGTCCAGACCATAATCCACTGTCCCCTGCAAGTACCGCAAAATGTGTTTTGCAGCCACCCAGTGAACCTTCCTAGGCTCACACATAAACTGACTCATCGTGTTGACTGCAAAACAGATATCTGGTCTAGTGTTGACCAAATACATCAAGGAACCAATCAGCTGCCTCTACAATGTGGGATCCACCAACTCGGAATCCGAAGCATGAAGCTTCTTCCAGTTGGTGATCATCGGTGTCGACATGGGTCTACAATCCTCCATGTGGAATCTGCTAAGGATTTCCACAATATACTTCCCCTGCCCCAGGAAGAAATGCCCCTCCTCCTGCCACACCTCCAAACCCAAAAAGTAATGCATCAAGCCGATATCCTTCATCTCAAACTCCGCCGCAAGATCTCTCTTGCAGTGCTCTATGAGTCTCTCTGCACCTGTAATGACCAAGTCATCCACATACATCACCAGAATGAGAGGCTTCTCACCAATCACAATAAAGTAAAGGTTCGGATCTGCCTCACTCTTTGTGAAACCCATCCCCTACAAATATTTATCTATCCTGGAGTACCAAGCTCTGGGAGCTTGCTTTAGGCCATAAAGGGCCTTCTTCAGTCTGCACACATGGGACTCCTTCCCATGCACCTCAAAGCCCTGTGGCTGCTCAATGTACACCTCCTCCTGTATGAAGCCATTGAGAAATGCGGTCTTCACATCCATCTGGTGGATCTTCCAACCCATCTCTACTACTATTGATATAATGGAGCGGATCGAAGTATATAGAGCCATGGGAGCGAAGGTCTCCTCATAATCAACTCCCTCTACCTGGGAGAACCCTCTAGCCACAAACCTCGCTTTGAATTTCTCAATGCTGCCATCAACAGCATGCTTTACCTTGTAAAGCCATCTAGAAGAAACCACGGATTTGCCCTCAGGCCTCGGCACCACCTCCCAAACATCATTCTTCATGATAGAAGAATACTCCTCCTGCATGGCCTCTCTCCAGACCTGCTGGCTAGCTGCCTCCTCATAGCTAGAAGGCTCAGAGTCAAGGATGCTGGTAACCATCGCCATATAACTACAAAACCTCTCAGGTGGTCTACTCTCTCTGACCGGCCTCTTCAGCTCAGCAACAGATGTGGCATCTCTCAAGGTGTTCTGAAGCCACTTGGGCTTCCTCTTCCCTGAGCATGCTTCTCCCATAGGAGAATGAAACTCCTCCTCCTCATCACCATCAGTAGCCTGAACTCCTGACTGTCTGTCTATTGTCCTCCTGCCTGCACCTGAACCTGTAGAAGCTGAGGTACCGTGTGAACTGTCCATCAGTGGACTCCCTAGTGAACTACTCTGCATGCTGCCCGGAGCACCACCCCTCTGGTTCAGCGAGCCACTGCACATTGATGGACCTGACATCCTCATAGATGTACCTCCGGATCCTCCTGATCCCTGCCCACTGGATCCCTGCGACTGACTCAACTGCTGCTGAGGGTCTGGCTGATCTAGATAATCTAACTCCCGTGACCTCCTAAAGGCCCTGTCCTCCTCGAACTTCACATCCCGTCTGACAACAACTCTCCTCTGTGCAGGAATGTAAATCCGAAAGGCCTTTGAGGTCTCACTGTAGCCCACAAAGATACCATTCTCTGCGGTGGGCTCTAGTTGGGTCCTCTTCTCCTTCGGTATAGAGGAGTATGTAATGCATCCAAAGATATGAAGATGACCAAGATCAGGCTT
Source organism: Pinus tabuliformis (assembly GCA_031772625.1). NCBI lineage: Eukaryota > Viridiplantae > Streptophyta > Pinopsida > Pinales > Pinaceae > Pinus > Pinus tabuliformis. Next base: position 237,081,425 of record CM062806.1, on the reverse strand, counting down.
CTTCCCAGAGAAAGCCTCCTCCGGAGTCATGTGCCCCAAGGCACGATGCAGACTCTTGTTCTGCAAGTAAACAGCTGTGTTGCAGGCCTCTGCCCACAAGAACAATGGCAATCCCTGATCATGTAACATAGCTTTGGCAGCCCCTATGATGGATCTGTTCTTCCTCTCCGCAACCTCGTTCTGCTGGGGGTTGTAGGGAACAATGAACTCCCTCCTAATGCCTGCCTCCGCACAATAGTCAACAAACTCTCCAAGGGTGTACTCTCCTCCATTGTCTGACCTCAGGGACTTGATCTTCCGAACTGTCTATGTCTCCACAAGAGCTCTGAACTCCTGAAACCGCTTGAAGACCTCACTCTTGGTCTTCAAGAAATAAATCCAGGTCCTCCTAGAGTGATCATCAATGAATAAAACATAGTACTCATATCCACTCAAGGAAACATGAGACATCCGACTGCTCACATCGGAATGAATCAAATCAAGTATCCCAGTCGCTTTGCTGTCACTGCTGGGAAAAGGGGATTTGGCAAACTTTCCCATCGCACAACCTCTGCAAGTATCAAAGTGATCAGTACTGAAATCTGGCACACCTGTAGTGATCTCCCGCAATGTCCTCAAGGCTCCAAGATACATATGTCCCATCCTGCGGTGCCAAATCTCACACAGCTCAGAACTGCTAGCTTTGTTGTCGGTACTACTGCTCAATGCCAAAAGGGGTTGGAATGCAAACTTGTACACCTTTGCATGGCGTACACCTATCACTCTAGCTGAATCAGCTGGAGTGCCCCTGGGATACATCAACACCTATCCTCCCCTGAACAATACCTCATATCCTCTATCCTCCAAAGCTGAGACGGATATGAGGTTCTTCCTCATCCCTGGCACATAAAGAACCTCTGACACCTTCAAGGGAGGTTTGGACTCCCTCTGAAATGTCACTGTCCCCACCGCGACTTCTCTAACAACTCTGTCATCACCGAGTACTACCTCAATATCAATGCCACTCTCTCAAAGCTCTGAGAAGTACTCACGGACTCCTGTCATGTGACGTGAAGCCCCACTGTCCACATACCAGATACTTATAGATGCTCCGCTAATCGAGGGAAAATCATGCTCCCTCTGAACCTGTGTGGCAGGTGATCCTGCACTAGAGGACTCACATGCAGTGAATGCAAACTCCCGGTCAAAATGACCTGCAAAGTCCTCAATCTCAGCTGAAGCTGCCACATCCTGGTTCTTCCCCTTCTTCTTCTTCTTCTCCAGACACAGAACTGCATAGTGTCCCATCTTCTGACAATTCCAACACTTCACCTTGGAATAGTCCTTCTGTGTGTTCCCCTGTTTACCTTTACCTTTGCCTTTGCCCCCACCACTGCTTGTGGAAGCCTGCTTCTTCCCTTTGCCTTTCTTGCCTCCTGCCACCAGTGCTACATCCTCATCCTGCTCAACTGGCTTGGCTACCCCAAGCTGACCTTTCCTGATCTTTGTCTGAATGAAATCATCCCAAAACCTCTCCCATGTGGGAAGGGTCTCACGTGCACAAACCCCATCAGCAAAGTTCAACCATGAACGGGGGAGGCCATTCACTGCAATCCGCACCAACTCAGTGGGTGGAATGGCCTCTCCAATCGCTGCCAACTCATCTCTCACATTAGTAATCTTTGTGAGATATCCAGCTGCACTATCATTACCCATCTTAATGTTCTTCAGTTTCTCCTTCAGGACCATCTTCCGGTTCTCATTGGTACTCTGGTAGAGATTGGACAATGCTATCGACATCTCATGGGCATTGCTCTTTCCTCTCACATGAGGAATGCAATGGTCTTTGATTCCGTCTAGAATCAGCCTTTTACCCTTATTGTTCTTCTTTTTATACTCAGCCAACTGAGTAACATCAGTGGGCACAACAACAGGGTTCTGTGCGGTATGGACCATGATATCCCAGACTTCTGCCTCCTCAAAGATACTCTGCATTCTCTCCTTCCAAACGCTGTAATTTGTATGCCCATCCAACCTATCCTCCACCCTCAATCCCAGTGACATCCTGCTGTCCTAAAACTGAAAAATAGCACTGTTGTGGTAAAGATAAAACTGCTGTTTATAAAAAAATCAGCTTGTTGGAATTTTCTGAGGGAAAAATCAACAGCTGTAATTTTTTCTTTTGCTGTCCCAAACTGCCCTTCAGCACTCAAGCTCTGATACTATGTAGAAATTTCTCATTTCCCACCCTGGTTTTTAGTTTTTCCTTATTTCTCCCATATAGTTAAATGCCCTTTCCCATAACCATACATTTAACAAGCTGGAAAAAATAAATTTGCTGAAAACAAAAATTCTGGAAATTTTACAGAATGCGGGAAATTGCAGAAATAAAAATCAGCAGTAACAAACAGCCATTAAAACACATTTAAACACTAAGATTTTTGGTCAATGTGACCCTGGAAAACCCCCTACAACTCTTGGGGAAAACCAGTTTGAGAGCTCTTCTATATTTCTGGAAAATGCCTTTTTACAGTGAGAGAAATGTTCTGCAAAAATCAACAAACAGAGTTTTACAACTTATCTCAGCCTTGCTGAAACTCAGCCTTGCTGATACTCCGCAGCTGTTGCTGATACACCGCTGCTATTACACCGCTTTCAGCTGCTGAAACTCCGTTTTGCTGAAACACCGCTTTCAGCTGCTGAAACTCCACTTTGCTGTTACACCACTTTCAGCTGCTGAAACTCCGCTTTGCTGAAACACCGCTTTCAACTACTGAAACTCCGCTTTGTTGTTACACCGCTTTCAGCTGCTGAAACTCCGTTTTGTTGAAACACCGCTTTCAGCTGCTGAAACTCCGCTTTCAGCTGTCTAGAAATCTCCCTTGCTCTCTTGCTCTCCTTCTCTCAATCTGCTCATGAAAGAATGAATGATCTTTTCCTCCTTTTCCTCCCTTAACCAAAACCTAAGTGACTTTTGGGTGATCCCTAAATCCAATGGCTGAAGTAGATTTAGATCAATGGCTGAGATTAAATGCTCATTTAAATCTCACTTTCTATTTTTTAATTCACCCCACTTTAATAAAGATCCACTTAGTCATTTATTTCCAAAGTCACTTTTCCTTTCTAATTTTTCATTGACTTTATAAAAGTCACTTTAAAATTAGACTTAGTAACTTTATCACTTAAAGTCACTTTTAAAATAGATTTAACTTTATAAAAATTATAAAGTTACTTTAGGAGAAAAATTAAATTCTTTTGGACACTTTTCCCTAGGCCAAAGATCAAAGCCTAAGGGAACCACCTGTCCTCCGGTACCAAATTTCAACACATCCCCATGCTTGGCAATGAGCATAGGTTGAAAATATACAAGAAGCCACTCTTCAAGTGAGAATTCATTGAAGATCTGAGTAAAACATTGTTGGTAGTGGAGCAAGTCTCAGCCTCCACTCCACCCACTCACTGAAAAAAAGAAAAAATAAAAAGGACTCAAGTGAAAACCTCTATGAGGCGCTTGAGTCCCATCATTTGGTTGAAAACCTCTTTTGAGGCAGCCCAATGATGACAAAAAAAAAAAGAGGGAGAATAAGATCCCTGGGTGAAAACCTCCCTTGGAGGCACCCAAGGCAGGCAAATAGGGTGAAAACCTCATGGAGGCACCCTAGTTGTCTTTTCAAAAAAAAAAAAACAGAGAAAAAAGGAAAAGGCATTTGACTTTTAAAATGCATTGCAGGTTACAGATGGACCACAGGAAGCAAGGGGACATGCCACAAATCCTATTCATATCCTCTATATTCTTCTCCATCATTTCTAACCTCTTTTTCACCTCTCTGTATTTTTTCTAGAAGATTGTGTATCCTACAAGAGGCTCTGTGTGTTCTACAGGAGGCTCCTGTAGAAATCACAGAGAGCCCGAAACAACTTTTAAAAACAGTTTGAGGAGCTGGGGACTTTCATAGAGAGCATGTAGGCCATCCTACAACTATCTACCATCCTAACCCTCCATCCCACACCTGCACCACCTCATTTCCATTGATTTTTTTACTTCCTACAGAAAAAACATAGAAATCAGTTTTTAAAAAAATAAGGAAATAAAAAGAATAACACCTCCACAACTCACCTGCAGCTTACCAAATCCCTCTCCATTGCCATCAGAATCTATAGTAGCATTGTCATAGCTCCCAGCATAAGCATCAGCTAAACATTTTAGAGGGAGAAGCAGCTACAAGAGCTCCTGTAGGATTTCCTGTAGCAGCTATTCCCCTTAAAATCAAGCTCTAGCAGCAAAATAGGTGCAACCACAGGAATGCAGGGGATGTCTGAAGCAAGATTTAGCTAAAGGGAACCTATACAAGACAAACGATCCACATATCAAGAAGAAAAAAAGCATAGCAGAAGGGATACAAGAATGAAGCACCAAAATCTGAGCACACGGCAGCAAAAGAGCCAAGCAACACCGCAACACGAGCATTCGACCTGCAGGTAAGTGTCTAACCCTCTCCTCTATTGCATCTGTATAATTCAAAAACTACATGAACGAATGAAATGGTTGGGATTAAACCAAAAAGGTGGCCAGTTAACTGGCCACCCTCATCCAGTTCAACTGCGCTCATCTGAAGATCCCACACACGTGTGCCTAGTCAACTCACAGAGAATCCAAAAAGACAGGTAGTGGCGGGTGTATAAACTCCGATGCAAATGATGGGAAGTGATTGCGGGCATAAATCATGAGGAGTCATGGTGACACAATAGTGGGGACCAACGGTCGAATAATGGCAACGTACCTTTTTTTTCCACCTCACATCATCGCCAGAAATATCTCGAGTAAACATAAGTACTCCTCCTCGAACTCATTCACCAGCTTTGTTTCCATTTTATCATTGTGCCCGTGGCTATAGCAAGCTCTATAACACCTTGTTATAGACATTTTTGTGCCTAACAGCATGAAGCATGAAATGTCAATAATCTAAGGGATCCAAAGTCCCTAAACATGTTGTTCCTACCCCTAGAGGAACAAGGTCAGCAAACCACAGCACTAAGTATCAGTTCTCCACCTAAAAACACTCAAAAACAAGCTAATTCCGGATCATGTCAACTGCTCCACTGAGCATCTGCGCTGAATGTCAACTGCTCCACTCTGTACCTGCGCTGAATGTCAAAAGCAATGAAGGTTACCTGCGCTGGGCGAGATTGGCCAAGTGGCACAATCATTCCTCAATGTGTCAAATGCCCAGGAAGCTTCCAAAATGACACTTGGATCAGGGAATTCACCTTGTGATGAGTAAGAGGATCTAGATCTCCAAGTGGAAGCAAGAACCTCCAAGTGGACTCAAGAACTGAGGAATAACTGAAGTGGGAGAGGACACTAGTTAGCTTCATGCCAGCCTCAAGCTGACTCATCCTTTCTCCAAATCTCCTATATATAGAGCTCTCTCATGAGGTCTAGGGAGGCTAGAATCTTGTGAATGTAAGGAAGTGTTGTTGGTTTGAGTATAGAACTATTGGGTGATTGCTTTGAAGGAGGTGAAGAGGAGATTTCTTTCTGCTGGGAGGTGTTGCTGGATTGGGCCTCTTATGGTTGTAACACTCTCAGAACTTTACTTCTTCCATTAATAAAGTATTTGAGGTTCTTCTATATGCATGTGTCTCAATGGCGTATTGATACTTGTATATTTGATTTATTCTAATCCTTGAATCAATTATGAATGTATGCTTCTTGTAGTTTCCCTCTCTTGTCATTTTGCAGGTTCTTGGTGTAGCTGGGCCAGTGAAAGAGCAAGGAGCTGGGAGTAAGCAGCAAAGAGGGAAGATTGGATCAATCATTAGCGGAAGATAGCGGTTAGTGGATCTCTTTCTCCTCTCTCTTATATCTCATAAAGAAGTAATATCGAATAACTTTGCATTCGGTTGTTACTGAGGTACTATCACCCTTAGAGTGGGATAGGGTCATTCCGTATTGGATACTTTTCCCAACAACAAATTGGCGACTCCGCTGGGGATCGTATCTTGTTGGTTGTTTGTGTTTTTTGCTATTCATTTCATAAACAAAGGGAGTACCGAATCGAACTGCATTTGGATCTTTCAAATGCAAAGTAGAGGGCAGCTACTCTAGCTTAGTTTCTGGGCATGTTTATTATTTGAAGAGCTGATCCACAAGGACTCTAATAAGCTCTTAGTGATAGATTTTCATCCTCCTTTTCATCCCTTAGTGTGTACTTGACTGATAGCTTCTGATTTGGCCAAAAATTGTGAATTTTTAAGCAATCTGTGACCCGGAAACCAAGAGAAACAAAATTTTCGTTCTTCAGTGCAGGCTGTGTGAAGGTTGTCTGCATTACAGCGCAGTTCCCGAAGGGGCTACCTGCATTGAATGTCAAACTGACAGTGTACTACCTGCGCTGAACCAGTCTTGCCTTGTGCTTCTGGGGTTTCCTACTGTTTCTTGCCCTGTTTTCACCCTTGTTTTTGCAGCCTGTTACCAGTCAATGTACCTATCTGAAACCAACTTTCCTTGCCACTATTCCGCCTCGGTTGTATAAAGAAACTGTGTTTGTTCTTTGTGTATTTCTTATATCATTTGCAGTTTCCCATAACAAAATTAAACTAGTCTTGCTATGGCCTCTTAGATCTAGACCTGTGATAAAGTGTCGTTTTGATCTTAAGAGTTAGTTTATTTGCTGTTCATAGCTGATTGAGCTTTTGCTTTCGTCATATGGTTTGAATTTATATATTTCTAGTGTCGAAACAAGTAAATCTTAAGGTGTCTTTTGATTTTGGACAAGCTTGTTTGCTTTCACTTGAAATTGAATTCAAAGTTATACAACAGCTTTCTTTTTGTGTCGCACAAACATTAAGAAAGAGAAAAGAAATACTTGCATTGTGCATGTGCATTATGACAGTTTGTATGATGATTTAGGAAAAAGTGCATTAGTGTGTGCTCTATGATCTGTGTGAAAAGATGTTGTCTTTCTTTTCCCTCAGTAGTTAAGATTTTCAAAGTTGAAAGATTGAAAAGCTTGCTTATCATCTTAGACTGCATTTAGGATTGTTATCATACATCTCATGGTGATCCATAAAGGCAAACTGCTAAACAAGATCAACCTTAAAATAAATTGAATTTACATAACAACGCATTGAAACATAATGCAAACACATAGAGGTCTAAGCTAGAGACGTGTTCCGGCGTCGTTAAACGTGATATCTTAGCGTTGAGTGGTTGGGTGATTCCTCCACGGTGAAGCGATAAGTATCAATACGGACTTGTGCTCCCACGTATCGTCGCGTATATATTGGGAGACCCCTATAGGAACAAAGCCTTTATCCATAGGAAACCGTGTCAGCCGCCCTACTGATCGCAATGCAGTGAACACAACATTCACGAAGATCGACCACTCGTACCGTAAAACGTATTCTGTGGTTTTGCGAAAAGTTTGGCACACCCTCTGCCTAGAACTCCAGAGCAGTTTCTTTTGGCCTTTTTCAAACTCTATAACTGAAAAAGTCCATCCGAGCATTTGTCACTTCGGGCTTGTTAAAACATCGAAGGAGACTAGAGTCATCTTTAGCTTTTTCTTGACTCTTAAAAAGTGAAAAAGCAAGTTGTGTCTAAGCGTTGTTATAAAATTTATTTTAAACGGAACATAATCACCTCCTATTCCCGCGTTGATCTTTAGGTTGAGAACATGGAACGCCCCAACCAAGGAATTCCACATGATGGAAATCCTAGTCCTTTCTCCTCTTGGGGAGAAGTTGGTGCGCCCCACATGGCCTCATTGTCGCTTCCAGGACTGACAATTGGCCTGCCAATTTGGCTATTCTCAACCAATGTAGTTCAGAACACCATGGTTCCTGAACAGTCGAGTCAATAGTTAGATGAGTCTAGAGCTGCCCACCAGCCTTCAACTTCCTATAAATCTTCCTCCAATCCTTCATCTTCGCAAGGTAGAGCCGGCAAAAGCCAAGCTCCCATGGAGAAGAAGGAGAAGAAGAAGAAAGAGAATAAGAAGAAGGAGCCTAAGGCGCCTGGGGGCAAGCAAAAGACATCTAACAAAAATCCACACACAGCACAGACCGGGCCTAAATCGCCATGTGTCATATGTAGAGGAGACCACTTCCATAGAGATTGTCCCTGTATTCCCCGGATACTAAGGGACTAGTCCCCTCGGTTGCACAATTCGGGAGCATCAACCTCTGATAGCCATGTTGATTGCTTACCGTCAACCAGCGAAAGTGAAGGTTCAAGACAAAGAGGGGGAGCAAGATCCCCCTGCAGACTGTGTAAAGGCGATCACGCCATCCACCGTTGTCCCTTCTTAGACGAAGCGAAGAGAGTTTTGGAAGATCTTCCGGTTTCACCATTGAGATTTCCTCCTGGATACAAAAAACTCGTGCCAAGTCCTTCGTTGGTTGAAAATACAGCTGGCCCGCTCAAGTGGTCGGCTGAAGCGTCAATCATTGAAAATGAACCTACTGAATCCAGACTAGACGAAAGTCTAAAGTTCGATACGGCAGTTGACCTGGTTCTGCCTTCAGAGGTTTCATCTTCAAATGACACCGTCATTGAAGATTCATCTTCAAATGACACCCTCACTGAAGAGAATAAGGATGACACCATCCAGATTCTTTTCATCAACACCGACTCTGATGAGCATCAGGGAAATGCGCCCATTCCTTTATCGCAGGAAGGAACATTGTCAGGGTCATATCCGACCGTGTATTCGGTCCCACCACCAAGCAACCTGGTTGTGTCCTTTGATTGGAACCAACTAGGCAGACCCCGGTTACCAGCCAGTATACCATTCAGAATCATAGTCCAAATTTATAGAATGGTAATGGCTGGAACTATCATTGATGAAGGGGCATCTGTGAGTATCCTTTCCTCTATTGCTTGGAAAGCACTGGGTTCCCCGGCGCTTTTGCCTGAGATAAGAAATCTCTCGGGTTTTGATAAAGGAACCAGTCGACCATTAGGGATCCTCCCCAATGTGCCTGTTACATTGAAAGGGAAGACCGTTCAAATGAACGTGATGGTCGTTCAAGGACCCTTGGATTATAACCTACTCCTTGGACGAGACTATATATATTGCATGGGAGCTATAGTCTCCTCACTCTTTAGAGTAATGTGTTTTCCACACGAAGGAAGAATGGTCAAGCTCGTAGACCAACTTTCATTTCCGGGATCACGCATCGCAAATAGTCAAATACCAACCCTCAATGGTCTATTCACTCAATAAATGTCTCCACCCCCAGTCCTCCTTCTCGATGAGTGCGAGTGATTCGGAAAGATGGGACTGGAACCCAGGGGGCATGCATCCTGGTCTGCTTCGAGCAGAGGAAACCTTGGGTATAGGGTAGAATTTCCGCGAAAGAATATGACTAGTCCGTACCCCGTCCGTGGAAGGAAGAGGGGTTGTTCTGGAACATGATTCTTTTGTCAAGGTTACTTGTTTGACAAAGGTCATTCACCATTGTCCACTTCGGTAGACAGTGCCAAGGAGATGTTTTCCTTTGATGGTGTTAACAAAACAATCTTTGGGTAACCAGAAAGAGGCAAGCCTCACCCTTTAAAACAAATGTTTTATCGGATAAGTAGGGGCAGCCTTGAAATTGTATTTTATACCTGGGGGCATGCAAACCTTTTGGAGTGCAAGCTAAGAGCGGTTATTTATCTGTTTTAGGGATTAGCCGTTTCCGAACTTGCATAAAGAAAGGATGTGAGGCAAAGGTCAAAATTTGCCAAATTAGGAGCATAGCTTCGTGAGATAAAGCTCCATAAAAAATAGCTATCTCACAGGAGACATTCTTATCTTATGACTGGTATTATCGAGCAGTTTTACCACGGAATTTATGCTTGTTAAAAAATAGAAAAGTGAGATCCGAGCAGTTTTAGTACATAGTTCATGCTCGTTAAAAAATAAACATAAGAATGAGCAGTGTTTTGGTGCATTCAAGCTCTTTAAAAAATGAACCCAGTACCGGTAAATAACCATTGTGATCGTAAATTGATTAGCCATAAAAAGCCTTGGTCGTTTTTGCACCTGCCACCTCCATTCCATTTGGCCAATCGTTCATCTCCATATGATTGTTTACCCATTTTGAGGAACAACTACGAAGAGTGATTTCACCTAGCCATCCTTGTGACACTGCCGTGATTGGAAAATTCCAACCTGTACCTGGAATCTGCCGCTATCCCTGTTTATCACTCGTTCCTCAAAAGACGAGTCTTCTTTGAGCTCTTTTCTCCTGACTCGTAAAATATGAAAAGTTTTCCGAGTTTTGGCCTTCCAGCTTGTTAAAGTGACCAGAAGAGCTATCCCTCCTCTAGATTTTAATCTTTTTGGACCTGAGGGATTATTACATAAAAAGGTCGAGCGCTTGTTTTATTCGGCTCGTTAAAATTATCGAAAACTCATCCCCTCTGTATTGTTTTATACTTTTTCGGACTTAAGGGATTAGATGACGAAAAAGGAATTTTGGAGTTAACTTTCTGTACCTTTTCAGACTCTCTAAAAATGAAAAGGACCGAGTTTTCCTTGTCGTTAGACTCGTTAAAATGATTAAATAGCGACAAACTTGTCTTTAGACGAGAACGAGTTTCCCTATCGCTAGGCTCGTTAAAACATAGCGATGGGCTTGCCCGAAGGGCAGGTTATAGAACAAGCATATGTTATCCTCCTCTAGCTTGACAAAAATAAAGAGGTACTGGTCAGAAATGACTGGGGAAAAATTGGGAGAACCTCAAAGCTTTAATGGTAGCAAGTCACTCTTGAACATGACACTTTGTCCTCCGTATCACATCGGGTTGGGTTGTTTCATTCACCGGTCTCATCACCATGGTCTTCGCCAAACCATCCACATTTGGGGTAATGCTACTGATCCATCACATCAGTGTCGTTATATGTTCAATAGATGTTGTTCAGAAAGAGTCAACCGTGTCCCATCCACTGCCATACATTATCCTTCATCCATCCATGATCGCCACCCTGAATCATATTTCACAGATTGTTTTCACCTCCACTAAAATCATTAGCTCCGTTCCGTGTCACTGATGTGGGATTCATTAAGGCCCTCCTTTGACGGATCGCTTCTTGTCGACTTCAGCTCATTATCCAAGAAGTTGATCTAGGAACAACCCCCTCAGTACTTTGAAGCTTGCATGCCTCAATGACAAGTTTCTCACTTCCGGCGACAGGTATACATCAATGACCTTCGACCAGAAGATTTTGCATGGTGTTCGACGCCAAGTCCTATATTCACACCACGTGAATTGTACTGCAATACCTTGAGGGTCATTATCATTATTGGTGATTCCTCTCGTGCTTGTTAACGGTTTACATTATTGACCGGTAATCAAGCAATGTCTTTCCATGTTCGACTTCAGCGCAATTCTCACATGGATCGACTTGTACTTAGAGTGAAGATCGAACGAGTTTGAAGACCCCAGATCTAGTTTCATCCATCCGGGCTGCGATATATATTCAGGAAATATAAAGACATTTGACATGTACATCATTGCAGCAGATGATCATCCTACTCAAAGGATGATAATTTCAGCAGAGAATTATCAGTCTACCATCAGACGATCATCTGTTCTATGTACCAAAATGAATTTATAAAGCTGAGCATGGGAATGCTCGCCTCAGCTAGATCATGAAAGCAAAATGAAAAATAATGTATTTTATTACAGGTCACCTCTTAGCGATTGAATGAACTTCGGATCCTCCTGATAAAGCATTTCACCCGATAAACGACCTCATACTTTAGGAGGCAACTGTTATAGACATTTTTGTGCCTAACAGCATGAAGCATGAAATGTCAATAATCTAAGGGATCCAAAGTCCCTAAACATGTTGTTCCTACCCCTAGAGGAACAAGGTCAGCAAACCACAACACTAAATATCAGTTCTCCACCTGAAAACACTCAAAAACAAGCTAATTCTGGATCATGTCAACTGCTCCACTGAGCATCTGCGCTGAATGTCAACTGCTCCACTCTGTACCTGCGCTAAATGTCAAAAGCAATGAAGGCTACTTGCGCTGGGCGAGATTGGCCAAGTGGCACAGTCATTCCTCAATGTGTCAAATGCCCAGGAAGCTTCCAAAATGACACTTGGATCAGGGAATTCACCTTGTGATGAGTAAGAGGATCTAGATCTCCAAGTGGAAGCAAGAACCTCCAAGTGGACTCAAGAACTGAAGAATAACTGAAGTGGGAGAGGACACTAGTCAGCTTCATGCCAGCCTCAAGCTGACTCATCCTTTCTCCAAATCTCCTATATATAGAGCTCTCTCATGAGGTCTAGGGAGGCTGGAATCTTGTGAATGTAAGGAAGTGCTGTTGGTTTGAGTATAGAACTATTGGGTGATTGCTTTGAAGGAGGTGAAGAGGAGATTTCTTTCTGTTGGGAGGTGTTGCTGGATTGGGCCTCTTATGGTTGTAACACTCTCAGAACTTTACTTCTTCCATTAATAAATTATTTGAGGTTCTTCTATATGCATGTGTCTCAATGGCGTATTGATACTTGTATATTTGATTTATTCTAATCCTTGAATCAATTATGAATGTATGCTTCTTGTAGTTTCCCTCTCTTGTCATTTTGCAGGACCTTGGTGTAGCTGGGCCAGTGAAAGAGCAAGGAGCTGGGAGTAAGCAGCAAAGAGGGAAGATTGGATCAATCATTAGCGGAAGATAGCGGTTAGTGGATCTCTTTCTCCTCTCTCTTACATCTCATAAAGAAGTAATCTCGAATAGCTTTGCATTCGGTTGTTGCTGAGGTACTATCACCCTTAGAGTGGGATAGGGTCATTCCGTATTGGATACTTTTCCCAACAACACACCTCCATAGCCTCGAAACCTCTGTTCTTTATGATTTTCAGCCCTCCTCCTCTTATAAGCATTCTGCAGAAATATTATTGGGTTCTACAGGAGCAGTAACAAGTTCTACAGGAGAACCTACAACCATTTCTACAGGAGGGCCAGTAAGCAGTTTTACAGAAGAGAACACGGGGTTTTCACTCAAATTCGGACTTGAAGAGGTAGGCTCAGTACAAACCCACCTTGGATATTCATATATACAAGGAGTGATGCAATTTTAGGGAAGAATTAAGCTTGAAAAAGAAGAGGAATTGCATTAAAAAAATTATGCCTGTTCTTAAAAAAAACACAGTTTTTTATCTGTTTCCTGTTTCTGCAAAAATTGTTGTCTCCTTCTCCACCTGGGGTATTCCAAAAGATTATAAACATAATGACAGGGGGATTCATGAGGAAGGAACCCCTAAATTCAGTCAGGCTCCATGAACATCCCGAGGTAGTAGCCATTTTTACCAGAGCCAATTGGATGCCATTTTTCGAAAAATTTCGAGGGTATGATGAAGAAGTGACTCAGGAGTTTGCCCTTTCCTTGGTACCCCACTCAAAGACCCATGCCACTGTTACTTTCAGAGGTCTCACCATGGAAATCACCCCAGAGTTTATCAGTAGGGTTACCAGTCTTCCACTTGGACTACCCTCGAGTAAAGATGAATTTCCACTGGGTCAAGTTGCCAAGAAAACCTTCTTCCAACCATATGAGCACCCTGTAGAGGACAAAAATGGAATCAAAAGAACAAGCATACCTTACCCTTGGGATGAGGTCAGTGACAAAATTATCAAGTACATTTCATATGAAGGGAGGTATAACATAGTTTATGGTTACCATTTCAGACTTCTGCATGAGCTAAGATATGGCATGGATACTCCCACACCCCAAAAACTCAGTATTCCCTATTTTGTCCTATAGTCCCTTATAGATTCCAACATTAAATTGAAGGCAGGAGATCCATATCAATTGGCTCACCATGGACTAATTAAACTGCTGGTGGAAGAATCCCTCCACACCTTCACAATCCCCATAGCATGGGAGATCTTCATAAATATGACATGAGAAGATGATATAAAAGCTCTCACATATGACCTCAATCCTTTTGAAAGTGAGGGGGAAGAGAAAAAAGGGGAAGATGAGGAGGAAACCAAAACTGAGGAAGAAGACACCAAAACAGAGAAGGAAGAACCTAAAACAGATAAGAAAAAGGCTAAACCAGAGAAGAAAAAGACTCCAGCACAAAAAAAGAAACTAAACAAGATGAGAAGGAAACCAAAACAGAGCTAGAGGAAACAAAGCTAGCAGAGGCAGAAAAGACAAAAGAAGAGGAAAAAGGGGCAAAGAAGACAGAAGTGTCTCCTAAGACACTAGAAAAGGAGACAACAGTTGTTCTTGCTACCCTCAGTACCCTAGTTAAACCCAAATAGAAGAGGAAAAGACAACCATCAATGTATTTCAGGGCTCGAAAAAGCATAAGAATAAAAATAGGGAAGCCATAGCCATCCTCAAAAGAGCCTATCATCATTGAAGATTCCCCTGCTGTTAAAAGGGAAGAATCTCCCTTCAAAACCCCCATCACTTATGAAAGAGGCAGCCCTAGATCTTCCACTTGGAAGGAAAGAATAAAACTACAGGACTCAAAAGAAATCCTACAGGAGGCACAGACTGCTCTACAGGAGACCCTAACAAAGCTACAGGAGACCGAAAAACTTGAGAAAAGGGCAGAAGAGCAGACCAAGGGGAAGGATGAAACAGCAGAGACATAAGAACTTGACCCCCAACCTAGTTTGGGCTCTTATTACAACCTTCTTGAAGGAGGAAAAATTATTCCACAGAAATTTGCAGTCCCACTTTTCTTTGAACTGGAAAAAGAAAGGATAAGGAGCCATCGATGGATGCAGATCGCCAAGTCAAAAGGGGTGGAAGATATTGGCCACATGGAGAGCAAGGTTAGAGAAATGGGTAAGGACTTAAGCACTGTAAGACATATAGAAGCAATAAGAAGATCTCACTTGGAAGCGGAAAATGAAATGTTAAGAAAACAACTGAAAGAAAGGGACACACAATTGGCATGCATGGCTAGCTGGTCTATGGAGGCACTACAGTGCAGGTCACCAGCAAAATCATATGGAGTGTACCTCAAAGACCAGTGGCTACACTTTCAAATTAAGACCCTGGCACAGAGAGGCACCATGTCTTTTCAAGATTATGGATAGTTCATGGACATATGTGACAACATTTCAGCAGAAGACAAGGCGAAGATAGCAGAGTTCTATTTGCATAACATGGTCCTAACTGATATGAACCTATGGTACCCCAATGCTAGGTTAGGGGACTTGCAGCTGATGGCCATGGAATCATGGATAAGTCATGAGAAGAAAAGGGCAACATAAATCAGGAAGTTGATGGCAAAAGAACAAAATGAACCTCTGATGATTAGAGTAGAGCCATCAGACCCTATGGCTCTCATTAGCACCCACCAGCTACTTGCAAATAATCCTCAAATCGCCTTTAAATATGTTAATGATCAAGCTCAGGCAATTGCACACTTTGAGGACATGGAGAGATTACTTGGAGATGACTGCATTCATGCCTGTATGAGAAGGTGGAATACACTGCCACATAACTTGCAGATCAGGGAGTATCACTCCCCAATCAGGATGAAAGAAGCATTTAGGAGAGTGCCACTGTACAACCACTCTATGCAAAGTTTGAGGGTCAATTGGATTGGCCTCAAATTGAGCCCCCCGCTGCTGCTAGGACTGCTAGAGGGCACAAAAGAAGAAAAAGAAAGAGAGTAGTGGGAAGAAGTGGACAAAAAGGCAGGATTCCATGATAAAGAAGAGGATCTCACATTATAAGTATGGGATGTTAGGGAGGCCATCAGGGCCATCAAAGATGAAGAGATGGACTAGTTGCTCAGAGGATGAGCAACACATTCAGTAGGGGGGTGATGATGAGCCCCAGAAATGGGTAATTATATGGGCTCACTTTTCCACCTAACTTAGCTTAATCCACCATTCTCATTATTTTATTGCATGTTTTTGATTATATTTATGCTAATAGAGTGAGTTGGGTTAGTCATTATGCCATGAAGTCTAATGTGTGATTTATGCAGATTTTTGGTCAATTTTGAGACAAAGTCAAAGGTTTAATGAGCATTTGGCAGCCAATATTCGAGGAAGACAAGGGAGAGTATTTATAGGAGGGTGTCCCCCTCATTGATGACTCCCTACTTCGAATCCTCCTTCAGAAATCTTAGAGCACAAGCAGCCACATCAATGCATCAAAGAGGTAGCCGAGCAAGTGAAGAGAAACTGTTGTCTATCTCAAGTCTTGGGAGCCAAGCCTCCTCAATATTAGGAGAATCGTTAGGAGTTCCAGTTGTATAAATAGAGAGGCCTAGAGCCTCATTAGGAAGTTGGATGTTGGTCAAATTTTTTCACTTTTGTGCAGCTTTTGTTCATCTCATTTTCGAGCTTGCTTTTGTGGACAATTTTATGTAATGTGACTATTATTTTAATAATGAAGATGAGATCTTTATTGAGCCAACACTGAGTTCTCTCAAAGGACTGAAGCTCTTGGGTTAGGGCCCAACCCAAGCTGCCCAGCATCCCTTGTTTTTTATTTATATGTTTTTTTGTATTTTATGAATTAGTTGCAGTTAGATATATTTCTTCCTTAGTTAGAATAGGTTGCTTTTGGTGATTTACATAGCTGTTTCTATTTCAGTTTGTTAAAGTAGGTTAAATAGTGTTAGGAGAAAAATACAAAAAGGCCATCAACAGAGCCTTGACCTCCTTTCCTCCCTTTGGGACCATGAGTTGAGGTCAAGACCCTCTCGCTGCCACAAAAACACAGTTTTGCCTTCCCCATGCAATTTCTAGTGTTTTAGTTTGATTTAGAGGTTAATGCTTTGCTTCAGATCTAGTTTGTCATGCTCATTTCTATTTCTGCAATAAATCTCTTTCCATTATTTCCTTTCCATATAACATTGTTCAACGTTTCATTCTCCTAGATCAAAATTTAGGTTAATATGAAGTACAGTTCTATTTTTTTGGTGCAACCAGTTCCTTTTCTTGCTCAGTTTCAGATTTTGGTTTGTAGCTCTCTTGCAGTACATCTCTACTCATAATAAGTCAAAAAAACAACCATCACCATCTCTAATCATAATAATTCAATACAACAGCCATCACCATCTCTCTTTGCTACATGTTCCACACGTCATTCACAGCCCCTCATAAATCTGCCCTAATTTTCTGCATTTTTTTCCATGAACTTTCCTCTCGTCTCTTGAACAAGTCCAACCATCATTTTCTTCCCTAATCCTCCTTGATGAACCACAGAAACCTTAACACATCCTTCTAGCCTTCAACTACCCTTTCCACCCATTTTCCCACCTTCAAAACCTCTAAAACAACTCTCAGCATCCTCCTGTAGATCCTCCTATAGATCCCCTACAACCTCCTGTAGAAATTCCTGTAGGTGACTTTTTGAAGTCCGATTGCTAGGAAAGCCTCCAAAAGGTTACCAAAGGCCTCCTAAGACCCCACCACACCTTCCTACACCTCTGAAAACTCCAAAGTCGCCATCCATCACCACCTAATCGCTGCCACATCCACAAAAAAATAAATTACATGCATGACAATTTCACATAAAATACATAAAAACCCAAAAATATGTTTTTTTTCTCATTTCCTTCTAGAAATAGCTTGAATAGATGTTGTTTCCTTCGTAACTAGGTAATGGCATTCATTTTATGGTTTTTCATCTCTCTTTCCACAAAAGTAGGGTTAGTTGGTTAATTAGGGTTTTCTAGAGTTACTTCACATTTCAGTCTTCCTTTTCTTTCTGCAAGTAGAGTAGCCTCTGTAGAGTGAGCTTTTCTTTCTTTCATCGTATATAAAGCTTTTTATGAAATTCATAGAAGTTGGCTTGAGCTCCTAGTGATCTTGCACCAGCTGAACAAGTGACAACCTGCACTAAGAACTAGTACTTGTGCATATAGCACCATCGCTTCCAAGTTTGTTACGAACCACCGGGTTGATAAAAGTAAAGGAGGAAGCCCCAGGAGTTGTAGCATTATTGCTGCAATATTGGTGCTCACCAGTGACGTAGGATCACATGACCTTGGAGGTCATATGTGTTATGGAATCAAGGGAAATGAAGATGTGTGCTATATTAAAGGAATTGCATGTGAATTTAGTTATATACCTCAATGTAACATTCTTGATGGTCACCTTGACTATAGATGGTCTTGATGTTTGGGGTGTGTTCTTATTAAGAAAATGGACTAGTAGTTAGATGGGTAGCATCCAATTAGACTTATATTATGTTATCATTCTAACATGTGAGGTTTTATTTGTTAAATTATATAAAGGTCTTCCTAGAAAATATAACATAGTATATATCAAAGAACCAATGAACCAATTAATGTTTCTACAGGAGGGTGAATTTTGCAATGATTTTGTTCTTGGACACTCATTGCCCCTTGAGTGAGAGAGAAGATAGAATTCTTTTGCGAATGCACTTTGATGGAGAATAATTTAGATTAGATGTTGGTGTTTGCATTGTTTTCACCTCTCCATGATGGGTTATCATAAGCTATTTTTGGCCTGATATGAAGCTCTCTTGATTGGTATTGAGTTAGAAAGAGATGTGGGAATTAAAGTGTTGGTGGTGGTTACTCTAAACTTGTGGATAATCAAGCAAAGAATGATTTTTTCTGTTAGAAAAGAAATATGTTGAAATGATACGTACATGCTATTTTGGACATTATTTGATTTATTTTATGCCTTTTTCATTAGCATTTTCCCAAGAGAAAAATATGTACATGTTGATTCCTTGTCTATTGCCACTTCTACCTTTCAACCAAGTGTTATCACCATATTAGGGGAATTTAAGATGGAAGTTGTTTTTATACCTTTAGTTCCTAACAACATAGAATGTTAGAAAGGGCTCCATGATGATGCTCAAATCATCAGATTCATGAATAACTTACAATAATTTGCTAAATATATAGTTGATTAGAGGGATGTGGGTGATGGAAACTTTGAGATGTAGAAAATTGAAAAGTTTCAAGGTAATAACTTTTTGAAAGGACTTCTTCCATTAGAAAGAGTATTTGATAAACAATATACATATATAAAAAACATGGATTTGAGAAATCCTAATGATTGTATTGAAATAAACATTGAATCAAACAAGAGTTCAAAACTCATCAGAGTAGGAAAGGACATTTCAAGAAGGAAGAGTTGAATAACAAAGGACTTGGTGAGAGAGAATACATACAGTTGTATGTAACTACAATAGTTTGAAAGCTTATAAGGGGTATATTATCCGACATGCCATTCTTCTTGAGGAAGGTGCTAAACCATTTAGATAAAGGCTATGAAAAATAAATTGTAAGTTAGTCCCCCTTATCCAAAATGAGCTCAAAAGATGTTTGATGCAAAATTCATTGCATCAACTAGACATTCATCTTGGTAGGTAAACCTAGAGGTAATGAGAAATAAATACATAGAGCAAAGATTGTGTATTGAATTCAGTAACTTAAATCTTCTATAGCTTAAGGATAAACATTTGTTTCCTAATGTGAAAGATGTATTGCAAAGGGTTATGGTTTGGGTATGTTGTCCATACTAGATGTTTTTCAAGGTATAACCAGATTTTGGTTAAGGATGAAGATGATCACAAGACACTTTTTACTACTCCATGGGGAAATTTTGAGTATTTAAGAAGGTCTTTGGGTTTTTGAATGTCAAATCAACATTCCAAAGGGTCGTGTTTTTTCATTGAGAGACTTCATTGGAAAAATAATCAAGATTTCTGAAACATGGTTTGATCATTTTCTTGAAGGAGAGAAATGAACACATTTGTCATCTTAGGAAAGTGGTTGAGAGATGTAAGAAGCACGAGATTTCATTAAATTTTAAGGAATAAGGTTTTGGGGAAAATGAAGGAAAGTTTCTTAGCCATATTATATCAAAGGGTAGGGTAAAAGTTGACCCATCATGAGTAGAAGCCATTAAGAGTGTCCCTTTGCATGGATATAACAAATTTGTCTATTATTTCTATGGGAAGGCAAATTGCATTAGAAGGTTCATATCTAATTTTTTGGAATCACCAAGCCCATTTCAAAATTGTTGAGGAAAGAATCAATTTTTAAATGGAATAAAGAGAGTATGGAGGCATTCAATAAACTTAAGGAATCTATTAGTTTAGTCAAAGCATTAGTTATAATATATTATAACTAAGATTTTAAGATATTTTCATTTGCATCCAAGGATATTATTGCAAGAGCATTGCTTCAAAGGGCAAGGAAAATATGGAGCAACCCATAACATTCATGATTACATCACTTAGAGATTTAAAGCTAAAGTATTCTTCGTGGAAAAAAATATTATACTTTATTCCAATCCTTAAGACAATTTAGGGGCTATGTGGGGTATTTTAGGATTATCACTTATGTTCCACACAGATCAATGCAAGACATATTGATGTAGTATGATTGTTTGGGAATCCTAGGCAAACAAGTTTCCAAAATTTAGGAATATGATTGGAAATTAGGCCAACTAAATTGGCGAAGGGTAGGAGTTAGCTAAGATGCACATTAAAGGAAATGAAATATTCTTGGCTGTGGAAGGAGAAGGAAATAATGACATTGTTTATGCCATTTTGGATGTTTTGGAGCATTATTATTGGTATTTATACATTGTGTATTAATTGAAGAACCTTACATGTCCAAATGGTTATTTGATTATCAAATAAGGGCTTTGAAACTCAAGGCTTCAAATAATTGTATGAATCACATTTTTTCATGTATTTTTCATTTTTCGTATAGTAGGGTCCATAGAAGGTATGGAACATGGGTACTCCTTGGATGAGCGTAATAGCCCTGGTGAAAATTCCATGAAATAAAAGTAATGAAGGAAAAATAATAACCGCGGTTGATGGGACACTTATTCCAAGTTGAATGTTAGGCAAGACATCCTAGTTTGGGTGTTCACCAGTTTATTAATGGTCAAGGAAATTGCAAAAGGCAATGGTTAAGGCTTTGGAAAGGTAAAATGGAATTTTTGGCACATTTATTTATGAAAATAATGGAAATTAGGAAAAAGGGAGGTGAAAGGTCCCAGGTTGCATGTGATGAGGAAAATGAAGGAAAATAATGGAAAATGAAGAAAATAGAGGCCTCATTCATAAAAAAGATTATGAGGATTGATACACAAACTTTTGTTAGTTCAATTTTGGAGCTCTCTCATTATTCTATCTCTCTCTCTCTCATTATTATATATATATATCATTCTTGGATACTTAGAGTTTCTTGGAGAGTGTGGCATACTTGAATTTATGGAGAAAGAATGCAAAGGAAGAGCAAGAAAGCACAAAAGGACATCGGGATTAGTAAGTACAATGGGATTTGCTTGTAAGTACCAAGTTGCATGTATGTTTTCCTCACTATTTTTTGGCATGCATGAAATATGCATGTGGTTTTTGGTCATGATCTGTCATTAGCATGGGGGATGGCTGGGATTGATAGTGGATTTTCCTAGCCTTGCCATTTCCTAGATAGTCATGGTGATTGTGGATTTATTTGCTTGTTTTGTTTTGGGTTGTTTCTCATGTTTCTTTAGCTTGGGTTGAGTTACTAGTTCCTGGAGCCTTGGTTAGACAAATGCTCTAGATCCCTCTATCAACTTGGTTTGAGTTACTAGTCCTCGAGCCTTGTTTGGAAAAACACTCTCGAGCCCTTGGTGGGTTGAGTTACTAGTCCTAGAGCCTTAGTTGGACACATTCTCTAGAGCCCAGTATAAGCTGTGGTTTGAGTTACTAGTCCTGGAGCCTTGGTTGGAACAAACACTCTAGAGACCTTGAAGGCCTGGATAGAGACCAATTTGATGATGGTTTTGTGATGTCTGACCGTGAGGCGGAATCACTATTTGATGGGTTAAGTTGGATGGCCTTTGGAAGCCTTGGATGGTTTTGGATTGTTGTGTTCTATGAGATCCCACATTCATTATTGGAATGTGGCATGGGCATGAATCACTAAAGAGATATTTGTCTCAACCATTCTATGGTCGGGTGGAACATGGAAGTCCCATCCCAGGTTTGGATTTTGCATCATCAATATGAGGTTATTTATCCTTGTATTTCTATGAGTATTATACTAGTTTATATGTAGGTTATATGGGTATGATTTCCTTGGTATTTTTGTTTCTATTATGTTGGTTATGTATATGGTTTATGACAATAGCTATGTATTGCTCTCATCATATTTTTACTTGTAAATGAATGAAAAATGTATCTATGACTTAATGGATGAAATGGAAGCTAATGTGTTGAGGCATCAATGCCTCTTAGTGATTCTCAGCTATGTATGAGACCCTTATGCTCTGATCTGTTATTTACACCTATATATTACATATTTGTGATATGTTTCATGAAATTTCTGTCATGGCTAGTAGGGTTCCGGTCAAGGTCTTATTCAAGTAATTGCATTTGTACTGTCATTTTCCTATTATCTTACTGTTATGAAGGTGTCATTCAATTATTGGCAATGACCTCAACTTTGGGCCTGAAAAAGTGGCTCAAATCCTAGGGACGCTGGCACAACACTGGGAAAAATAGTCCTGGACACTCACATGTCTTGTCATGTGAGCATCCAAAGCCTCTTGGATGTTGGTAGGCATATAGTATGGGAACATACATGGGTAAAGTGGTCCAAAATCTCAATGGGACCTAGGGGATGGTTGGCAGAAAGGTTGGGATGGTTCTTGAGGGTCCTAATGCTAATGTTGAATGTCTGTATGGTGTGTTTCCATCAGTTCCACTTCCTTAATGTGACTTAGAAGGTTAAATCATATCATAGTAGCCTCTCGTCACATGTTTACCGTGGTTAGCCAGTTAACTGGGTAGATGTGGGAGGAGGGTGTTACAAGTGGTATCAGAGCATTGTTCACCCCTCGAATTGGATGGAATGGGTTTGTTTTTCAAGCATTCATGTCAGTTGCATGTGTGTCTCTTATGCTTGTATTCCATGTGCTTGTTGCATTTTCATGGTGTCAATCATGGTTGTAGTGATGTCTGTTAGAAAATTTAACTATGTTCGGTAGTCAATAATGTACTTGAGTCATCATGTAATGTACTTGTCAAAAGAATAAAGAAAATATTTATTATTATTATTATTATTTTGACTTATTAAAGCATGGGTTTCATGCTTGGGTCACCATGTTTTAGGTCAAATCCCCCAATGAGGACTTCTAGGATTTATTCTGAGTCTGTATATTTATTGTACTTGACCCTTCTTGAGCTTTTGAATCATGTAAAAAGGTTAATTATTGAGTCAAATATGAATTATGTAATCTTCACACCATGTCGGCCTAGAAGAAGATCAATTCGACCTAAGGACCCTATTCGACTCCACAAGAAGCCTATAAAAGGAATCACATCAAATTCATTTGGAGCATCATTCCCTCATCAAGTTCAAATTATCTTGTAGCTGGGAAGAAGTGCGAAAATATCTTGTTGCTAGGAAAAAGTGTGAAAATATCTTGTTGCTAGGAAAAAGTGCGAATTTACCTTGTAGTTGGGAAAAGGTGTGAAGTTTGTTGCCGGGAAGCCGAAGTGAATGTGAGTTTGGATAATTCTAAGGAGATAAGAAAAATTGAAATTTTGGTGTCTCTCTCTCTCTTTCTTTTGTGTCTCGGATTAGGAGATCGAAGTCTTCCAAGTTTCACTATTGGCAGAAGTTGTCGATTGCCGTAAGTTGCTCTGTAGTTGAAGTTGTTGGGAAGAGATCAAAATTTTGGGAGGCTAACTTTCTATGGAGGGAAATTATCTTGACTGGGTTTTCCCCTAAAAGGGGGTTTTTCCCTGGTATGTACCTACATTTGGTTTCTATTATTTTATGTGTTGCTGCTTTTGGTAATTGCTTGATGAAATAAAGAAAGAAGATATCAAGAACAGTAATAATAAGAAACATCACAAGTAACTATCAAGAATAAGAAAATCTTTACTCCATTTCTGATTTTCCAACATGGTATCAAAGCTTTGGTGAAAAAGGAAGCAAAAGGCAGTCCCAAGCACTTGATCCATTCATAGGTACTATTCGAGGAAGATGTCTAACTAAATCAAGGGTGAGAACAAACTATAAGGAGTATCTAACTTCATGTCCTAGAAGAAGAGGATTGACCTAATCCTCGAGAAGAACAAGGTGTTGGACTTGATAAAAGGAAATGTAAAGAAGCCTACATAAGAAGTCAGTGATACCGACAAAGAAAAATTAAAGGATTTAGAATTGGTGGCTATGAATCTAATGGTAGAAGGGATAAAATACAATATTGTCCCATTCATAGCTAACATCAATCATTCTCAACAGATGTATGAAGTCTTGTTTAAGTTGTTCACTGTTAAGAACATTTGTCAAGTAGAAAGTTTGAAGAATGAGCTAAGGACTACAAATATGACTAAAGAAGATATTGTGGCAACATTCTTTGTGAAGATAAGTATTTCATGTCTTTTCAGTTCTGGATTCATGTAATCATTCAATTTTCATTATATTGAATAGTAATCACCTTTCTCCCTCTATTTGCTTTATTAGGGAAAGTGTCTGCAAGAAATAGGATCTCTCAAAACAAGGTTAGTCAAGAAATAGAGGTATGATTTAAATACATTGATTGAAAGGATTATTCATTTGATGATTTATTATTAACTTTGTTATGACTAGTTGTTTCAAATATTAGTGATTCTTTTTTGGGTGATTCATCTCTTGATAAATCTACCACCCCACTCATATTCTTGATTGACTATGTAGAATCCTAGACATGTTCTGGAAAACCCTAACCAAAGGGTATGCTAATATGAATGTCTGAAACCCTAAATTTCTTGGGTATATTTTGAAATTATAGTTGAAGTTTTATTGATAATGTCATGTTTGGGAATTTGGTATGATCGGAAAATCCAACTTGTTAGGATTGAATGATAACGTCTAAATTCCCGAAACGATTCAAGTTTTGGTAATGTCGGGTTTGCTATGTTTCTGCATTATAAACCTAGCTCATTAGGGTTTGGTGGAATGTGTGAGCAAGACCCTTATATTGTCTTAGAAATAATCTCCTTGGTATGTGTGTGTTTATCCGATCAAACCCTAGTGCAATCTAGATGATTGTGTGTCTAGCTCTTATTGATATTTGTGAATTTGGATTTGACTAACACATGATATGAAATATATCTGAATGATGATGCATTCTAGGCATGTATAAATGTGTCCTCTTGGTTGAATCCCTAGCTTGGGCTAGGTCAGATGTATTATTATTGTTGGACATACGATATTCTTATGTATGGTTAGGAATCCCTAGATATGTGTTGACCTAGTTATTAATGATCATGAGTTTTAGGATTTAATGGAAGTCCTTGTATTATATTCTAGGATGATGATATCTGGAAATCTAGGGTGTCATAGCTAAACCATAGTAAAGTTAAAATTGTCTAGTATGTGTGATATAGAAATATGAAATCTATTAGATGATTATTGAAGATAAAAATCTAGGGTTTTGAAGTTAAATCCTAGTAGTGACATTGTCTAGTGTGGAATGTAACAATCAGAGATTGTTAAGTTATGGTATGTTCTATGCTTATAATAGTTTACTTCTTTTCCTTATTATATTCCAAAGATTAGCAATCACATGTACATAAAGTAAAGTGCAGATAGAACATTAAACGATCAACAGAAAACAAGCCAAGACAAGAGACACAAGATGTGGCGGCTAGCCAGGGACAAACCCCACAATGTGTGGGGAAATCCTTTGATCAAATCTTCTTTTATCTTCAATAATTCAGCAGAGAGAAATAGTACAATAAATCTGATTCATATCAACAGTAGCAAACCCTAGATCAGCAGCATCAGCATTAGCAACTTCATTATCAAACTAGGGCAGACGATATCTCACAAACCGACCATCGGATTGAATTCATTCCACCACCAAAAGTTTCGGCTTCCAGAGGAGGTTCAGATGAACCTAAAGTGCAGTTCAGATGAGGAGATCTTCTCGTCCACGCAGGTCAATCTTTACTTCTGCAGTTGCAGCTTCAGTTTCAGCAGTTTCTGGCTTCAAACTAGGGCAGTCGATATCTTGCAAACCGCTCATCGCATTGACTTCATTCCACCACCAAAAGTTGCGGCTTTCATAGGAGGTTCAGATGAACCTACAACACAATTCCAAATAGGAGATATTCTAGGCCACGCAAGTCAATCTTTACTTCTGCAGTTGCAGCTTCAATTTCAACAGTTTTCGGCTTCAAACTAGGGCAGTCGATATCTTGCAAACCGTTCATCGGATTGACTTCATTCCACCACCAAAAGTTGCAGCTTTCATAGGAGGTTCAGATGAAACTACAATGTAGTTCCAAAGAGGACATCTTCTAGGCCACACAAGTCAATCTTTACTTCTGCAGTTGCAGCTTCAGTTTCAGTAGTTCCGACTTCAAATGTGAGAGAGAGAGACCCATTTCAGGGCAGTAGAGAAGAGACTCATTTCTGGGCTGTAGAGAGAGAGAGATGTGATGAGATGAGTGAGTCCAAATGAGGAAAAGTCATTTTATATTTATACACAGCGTTGGTGGGTGAATAGATGCGACTGTTGGGCTTCTGAGCCTACATGAGTTGTAGGTCGTCTTGATAATAATTCCATAATCAAAATAAATTCATATCTCCATGAATACTTATCGGAATCGGATGATCTTTATATCAATCCTACACCTCTCGATGAGAGTAATCTAATAAAAATATTATCAGCCATGAATAAGATGACCCACATGAATTTTTTCCCTGATTTCCAATTTTAACACTCCCTGTCAATTAGGGAGAACTTCATCTGTAATCTGTCTATTGGTCGTTACTATTCATCCATCAAATGCACTACCCTGTACAGTCTGACCCTTGCCCTGCTCTACTCAATTCTGCCTGTTCTACTTTGTCTTGTTCTGCCCTACACTGATCTATAATGTTTTGCTTTGTTCTGGTTTGCTCTTTCATTGTTCTGTTCTGCTTTGCTTTTGTCCGAATTATGAAGAAGAAGAAATGATCGAGGATGTATCATACTAACTCAAAAGTCAGTCTCAGAGTATGTACCACTGGTTCCAGACCAGTCTCAACCAACCCAAAGTCAGCGTCATAGTGAGTACAACTCCATTGGTCCCAGACCCATATCATCCTCCACTGAATCAAAGTTAGTCTCAGAGTGCGTACTACTGGTCCCAGACCAGTCTCAACCGACTCGAAGTCAGCGTCATAGTATGTACCACTCCTACCACTAGTCCCAAACCAGTATGACAGTCTCAGAGATTGTACCACTGGTCCCAAACCAGTATCGCAGTCTCAGAGAGTGTACCACTAGTCCCAGACTAGTCTCAACAGACCCGAAGTCAGTGTCATAGTATGTACCACTCTCACTGGTCCCAGACCAGTACTGCACTGACACGAAGTCAGTCTCGGAGTATGTACCACTGGTCCCAGACCAGTCTCAACCGACCCAAAGTCAGTGTCATAGTATGGTACAACTCCTACCACTAGTCCCAGACCAGTATCATTGATCCCAGATCAATGGAGGTCATCCTAGTGTAGGGAGTATGGTAGATACAACGATGCGTCCATCGGTACTACTATGGTCCCTAACTTCATTTCCCTGCTCATTGATCAGATGAGAGGTACTTCCCATGAGTCCCAGACTGCATGGGTAGGATGCCTCGACAGGAGAACTAATCAATCCTGTCCTCACAGTTGAACACATCAATCCTGCTACAATCGCCATGGAGAACACATCAATCTAGGTCGCCATGGAGAACGCATCAATCCTGCTACAATCGCCATGGAGAACACATCAATCCAGGCCTCACAGGAGAACTAATCATCCTGCTACATAGGAGAAAGAATCATCCTGTTCCACAAGAGAGCGAATCATCTTGTTCCAGTGCGCACCACCAGGGGAGGGTGAGTCACCCTATGGTCGTATGTTACTCCAGTAATAACCACAAGCCCTTAGAGCTCCTAGAGCTCAATGTATGCAACATGCAGGACCCTTGTACAAGGGTTTCTTTCCGACTCCAAGTCATTTGGGGAAATCATAGATTTGATCTTTCCTCGGGGCTTTGACAAGTTGTATCAACCTGTACATCATCTTAATGCAATGGAGCCTCCTTGCTCATCAACTTACCATATCCCAGATGATGTCTATCTGCTGGAGCAAAAGATGAATACGGGATTCCTCAATAATCGAATCCCACCTTTGGTTGTTATAGAGAATCACAGTGGTATCCAATGTAAATCCAAATAGCTCACTGAAGAGCTTTCGCAACCAAACTGCCTCACACGAGGTTATGCTAGCAACAATATATCCTGCTTCGGTGGTGCTCAAAGCCACCGACTTCTGCTTCCTGCTCATCCAGGATATCGAAGCAGATCCCAAGGTGAAACAGCACTCGGAAGTGCTCTTACGGTCCCACATCTCTAGTAGTGTATCTTAATCCATGAGAGATTATGTCCTGAAGACATCTTAGAAGATTCCTGGCATCAATCCAGTGAGGCTCAACCAAATATGAGCTAACAATGCTAACTGCAAAACATATGTTCGGACGGAGGTTCATCAAGAACATCAATGCGAATGAGTTTTTGAAACTCAGAGGCATTTCCCAAGTCTGGTCCGACATCACTACCATATAACTTATAAAAGTTAAGATCCTCGAGGTAGTCAAGGCTTGCAGTCCATCATACCAAATCTTTCCAATATCTTTACCACATATTTTCCTTGAGATAGGAAAATTTCCCTTGGCTTCTGCCACACTTCAAGTCCTTGGTCCTTCATTTCAAATTCAGAAGCCAGCTCCCTGTTACATTTGTGAATGAGAGGGTCTGCACCTATTAGAAAGAGGTCATACACATACAATACCAGTATGAGAGGCTTGTCATCTTCAACCTTAAAGTAAAGGTTAGGATCAACTTCACTCCTAGTGAATCCCAGCTTCATCAAGTAGCTATCGATCCTCTCATACCGTGCTCGGGGTGCTTGCTTAAGCCCATAGAGAGCCTTCTTCAACCTACATACATGAGATTTTCAATCATAAATCTCAAATCCTTCAAGTTGCTCCACATAGACCTCTTCTTTGATAGAACCATGCAAGAACGCGGTCTTGACATCCATCTGATGTAGGTTCCATCCTTGTGAAGCCAAAAGGGCTATGATCAAGCGGATGGTCGTATATCTGCCAACAGGTGCAAATATCATAGTCTATAACTTTCTTCTGGGATAAACCACAACCAACAAAATGAACCTTATACTTCTCCATACTTCCATTTGCTGCATGCTTTATCTTGTAAAGCCATTTTGAAGTAACAATTGTCTTGTCCAGGGTCTAGGAACTACTTCCCAGACATCATTATCCATAATAGACTCATATTCTATGGTCATAGCATCCTTCCATTGTTAATGCTTGACGACATCTGAGAATGATGAAGGCTCATTTTGTATGATCGTGCTCATGATGGTCAGGTATCCCTGAAACCTGTTAAGTTTCTTACTTTGATGGAAGGTTCCTTAGGGTGCAGCATGTCCCTCAGCATCATTGAGTATCCCCCTAAGCCATGAAGGCCTCTTCCTAGAAGAGGAAGGCTCATGTGGATGAGGATCAATCAGATCCATGGGTTCTTCTACATCAGGCATTGATTCATCATCCTTTTGTTTTAGTTCCCTGGTGACGGCTTCTTGAGAGCTCCTCAAAGTCGGAAGATTGTTCACCTTGCGGTGAACTTTTCTTCAGGAGTCTTGGAACCCAATGCTTGATGAGGTCATCGATTTTGTACATATACAACGGTGATTGTAGTTTCAACCCATAGAAACTTCAGAAGTCTTTGATCATGTAGCATGGCTTGGACAACTTCCATAATCGTGTGGTTCTTCCTTCCCACCACACCATTCTGCTCAGAAGAATGTGGTGTAGTAGTCTCCCTCTTAATTCCAACCTCAGGTATGCCTGAGTGAACCAATTGTAATATATTAGAGGTCTTGCTTTGGCTTGAGGGGAATGGTCCCCTTTTGAGCTTTCCTTCGACACATCCTGGACATACACCTTCTTTCTCTACCTAGAATTCGGGCATCCCTGTCACCATTTGTCTTACACCGAGTATAGCTTTATAATGAAGGGGGGAAAACCTCTAATGCCAAAGTTTGGACTGAAGAGATGTGTCATAAGACATGACACCTAACAGACTTCCATCGACCTGATATAATGAATCAACACTAAACCCAAGAGTAAAGGCATCTTTAACATTATTTTTCCATATACGTACCTTGCCATCGTTGAAGGTTACCTTGTAGACTTTGTCTTCCATTGCCAAGATGGACACTAGGTTCTTTTTGAGGTCAGGTGCATTTAATACATCTTGGAATTTCTAGCCTTCTTAAATGCTTGTCCTTTTCCTTGATCCCCAGCTCTCCTCTTACCTTTGCTATTGAATTTGTCATTCCTTTGATTGCCATCAGAGGGATTTCTAGTTGCAACACTGCTTACTGTACCATGCTGCTCTAATCATGATTATCATCATGCTGCCCATGTCCATGATTTTATCCATCATAATGCTACTCAAACTAGTGTGCATCATCATCATGCTGTCCTATATGTCCATGATCTCATGTTTCCCTTTATGTCCATGATCTCATTCATCATGATGCTCATGAGTTCATACATAGTGACTTGCTTTATTGCAACTGTAACATCGTCATTTTCTTCTAGCCTTAGGTCCAGCCTTTCCTTTTGATTTAGTCCTGGAATTATTTCTTTTCTTTGCATGAGAAGAAAAGGCAGCAGCAGGATCATTAGGCATGGGCATTTCTTGCTCTTCTTCCCTTGTTTCTTCTTGAATGCATCTAGCCATTTATTCTTTGAAACCAGGAATAACATTATAGTTCAGAAGAGTAGTCTTGAACACATACCATTCAGATGGTGATCCTCCAAGAGTTGTGAGTACCATTTCTCTGTCAGTAATAGTTTCCCCAATAGATAGGAGATTGTTCTTGATCTCGGTGATTCTTAAGAAGTATGCTTGCATACTCTCATCTTTACCCTTCTTGATTTCCTTCAGCTTATTTCTAAGAAACAAAACTTGACTTGCATCATTAACTTTAAATACACTCACCAGTCTATCATAGATTTCCTTGGAGGTGTCCAGTTCAGAGATGTAGGCCACCAAGTGCTTGCGATAGAGTCCCGGATGATCTTCTATTGTTTGACTTCTTTGATTTTCCATTTGTTCCATGCAGCAGCAAATGCATTTGATGGAGGCTCAACAATATTGCCTCTTACATGGTCCAACACTCCTTGATCTTCTAGGGTTAGATCGATAGAAATCTTCCATGCGTCATCTTTCTCACGGAGCTTGTCTTCAGCAGGAAAGAGTGTTGAGGACCCCATAGTCCTTTTAGGATAGCCTTGTCAATCTTCTCTTCGGTGATTGCTCTAGCTCTTGCTCGGGCTTTGTCTTCACCTCAACTCTGATACCATGTTAAGTTATGGTATGTTCTATGCTTATAATAGTTTACTTCTTTTCCTTATTATATTCCAAAGATTAGCAATCACATGTACATAAAGTAAAGTGCAGATAGAACATTAAACGATTGACAGAAAACAAGCCAAGACAAGAGACACAAGATGTGGCTGCTAGCCAGGGACAAGCCCCACAAGGTGTGGGGAAACCCTTTGATAAAATCTTCTTTTATCTTCAATAATTTAGCAGAGAGAAATAGTACAATAAATCTGATTCATATCAGCAGTAGCAAACCCTAGATCAGCAGCATCAGCATTAGCGGCTTTATTATCAAACTAGGGCAGACGATATCTCACAAACCGACCGTCAGATTGACTTCATTCCACCACCAAAAGTTTCCGCTTCCAGAGTAGGTTCAGATGAACCTACAATGCAGTTCAGATGAGGAGATATTCTAGGCCACGCAGGTCAATCTTTACTTCTGCAGTTGCAGCTTCAGTTTCAGCAGTTTCCGGCTTCAAACTAGGGCAATCGATATCTTGCAAACCGTTCATCGAATTGACTTCATTCTACCACCAAACGTTGCAGCTTTCAGAGGAGGTTCTGATCCGGATTTAAACAGGAACACAATAAAATACAAAGATAACCATAAAGACAAATATGCAGCGGAAATAATACTTCATTTCATTACTGTAAAATACTGAAATATGCTTACAAATAGAAATGGGAATAACCCAGCTAGGGCGATGGTAGCTTATCTCTGAGAAGAGATGTGTCGGCTACATGCCTCTGAACTGTTCTCCAAAAAATGTGTTACAATGAGGCTCGAGGGCCTATTTATTGTTGAGAAACAATGGAAAACCCTTCACATTCCAAAACCTAACCCTAGAAGATGAAACGCCAAATTGTGGGCCCTGTTTTTGGGTAGGTTGGTACATCAACTTCCCGAGGTCGCGAATTGGTCGTACTATCTCCGTTTGATGCGCATGATAGCCAGTTGGAAAGATCTCTCCGAGAACTACAAAGGAAAAGACGATTTTTAGATAGAAAAATCGTTGGCGGTGGATTTCCCAAAAAACATCGTTTAGGGCCTCAAAACGGCTCCGGAAGTTTAGGACCCGAAAAACTGCTAAAAATAGTAAACTGTGCTATAATTAAGGAAACAGAAAAAATGAAAGAGACAGTTGTGGGGGTCCAAATGGGATAGGTGGGTGGCCACCAATATCCACCTGGATCATTCCTCCCCCCTTAGGAAGTAATGGTCCCCATTGCGTTGAGTTCCTCCTTGAGATGAGGAAGCTTCTGCTGAGCTGGGTCTCTGGTGAGCTGTTTTGCAATCTTTGATGTGTCCAGAAATGGTGAGAAGCATGGTTGGCGATGGTCCACATTGAGCAATCGGTGCAAGTGAAGGAATGGAGGAATGCTATGCTTCAAAGCATTGATGCCCACAGCCTTGTAACTAGTGTAAGGACCATGTCGAAGTGGTCTGAGTTTCTGATGGGTTCTGGTAAGGCGTTCTCTCTGCAGATGTAACCAAACTTTGTCGCCCACCTGTAACTTGTGTGGTACCCCTCTGGGTAAGGAGAAGTTGTTCCTGTGTTCTGTCATGACTGTATCCCTATGTTGATGCTGTTGCATGGAGGAACCCTTTGCAGGGGTCATGGATGTAGCAACGATCTTCCCCTTACTTTGGGAGCGAACCAGACAGAAAATAAATTTCTTAGTCTGTGAGATGAGCTTGCTGCCTTTCTTAGCAGTGATCAAAGAGGTGGCGGTAGGTGGAGCTACCTTTGGTATCTTGTATAATGAATTATCCAAAGAAATAATGACAGTGCGAGGCCTTGACTCATACACAACATGTCACCTCCACAAGTATGGTTGGCCTAATAGTACATCACAAACATCCAGAGGTGTAACATCACACAATAGCTCATCTATGAAGGGCTTGATGCTGTAGGGAAGGTGGCACTACTGGCGAACTTTGAGATCTCGTCCTTCGTGAAGCCAACCGATACTGTACGGCTGTGGGTGTGGTGTAGTTGGTAGGCCCAACTGCTTCATGACCTCTGCTGAAATGAGGTTCTTTTGGCTGCCACTGTCGACAATGAATTGCAGCGGCGAACCCTTCACCCACATCTGTGAGTGGAAAAGACGTTCCCCCTCCTCTGCATCTTCGGGCTCATTTTTCTGGATCTTGGCAGTAGCAACAGTGGCACTAGGATCCGCATCAATGATCTGCTTCCCTTTGTCATTCCCCTTGTCGGGTTCTGACTCAGAGTCGGAACATGCATCTGATTCGAAAGCCTTCAACTCGGCCACCATCAACTGCTTGGTCTGACACTCACTTTTGTTATGAGTGGGACTCTTGTGGAACTCACACCACTTTCCTATGTCCTTCTTCGGCTTTATGGTGTTGTTCTTTTCTTGCGGCTTCAATGGGTTGTCTTGGGTCACCCCGCCTTGGCTTTGTCCTTTGGGCTTTGGATTTGCAGATCCAAAGTCTCGCTTCTTCTGTTTGAACTTTTGCTCGATTTTGACAGCGTATCGATATGTTGTGTCGAGTGAGGAGATGTTCAAGAACTCCATCTCTTCCTGGATGTATCTGTGTAGGCAGCCGCGGTATTTGAGTACCAGATGCAGCTTAGAATCTTTGATACCCAATTGTGTGCGAAGGGTATGAAAAATGTTTGTGAACTCTGGCACATCTTGGTCTCGTTCCTACCGCAGTGTGGTCCATTTGATGTATTTGTCCTACTGTGAACAGAAGGATGAAAGTATAGGCTCCGGAAGTTTAGGACCCGAAAAAAATACTAAAAATAGTAAACTGTGCTATAATTAAGGAAATAGAAAAATTGAAAGAGACAGTTGTGGGGATCCAAATGGGATAGGTGGGTGGCCACCAACATCCACCTGGATCAGGTTCAGATGAACCTAAAACGAAATTCCAAAGATGAGATCTTCTAGGCCACGCAAGTCAATCTTTACTTCTGCAGTTGCAGCTTCAATTTTAGCAGTTTCCGACTTCAAACTAGGGCAGTCGATATCTTGCAAACCGTTCATCGGATTGACTTCATTCCACCACCAAAAGTTGCGGCTTTCAGAGGAGGTTCAGATGAACCTACAATGTAGTTCCAAAGAGGAGATCTTCTAGGCCACGCAAGTCAATATTTACCTCTGCAGTTGCAGCTTCAGTTTCAGTAGTTTCCAGCTTCAAATGTGTGAGAGAGAGACCCATTTCAGGGAAGTAGAGAAGAGACTCATTTCTGCGCAGTAGAGAGAGAGAGATATGTGATGAGATGAGTGAGTCCAAACGAGGAAAAGTCCTCTTATATTTATACACAAAATTGGTGGGTGAATAGATGCGACTGTTGGGCTTCTGAGCCTACATGAGTTGTAGGTCAGCTTGATAATAATTCCATAATCAAAATAAATTCATATCTCCATGAATACTTATCGGAATTGGATGATATTTATATCAATCCTACACCTCTCGATGAGAGGAATCTAATAAAAATATTATCAGCCATGAATAAGATGACCCACATGAAGTTTTTCCCTAGTTGCCAATTTTAACAAAGATCAATGTATTTAATGATTGATGAGATTGTGGAATTATAGGGTTTTGGAGTTAAAACTTAGTCAAAGTAAAATCTATGAAATATGATGATTTGAGACCTCTGTAACATTGTTGAATTTGTAAAAATTGGAATTCTAGGGTTTTTGGAGTTGTACCTTAGTCAAAGTAAAAATCTCTTATGGATGTTGGCTATATGATGATTTGAGATTTATGAAGAGATTGTTGAAATTTCAATTTTTGGTTGAGATCGATGATTGATTGGAAATCTAGGGTTTGCAACTAACCCTAGTAGTAGTTGGTCATGTTAGTGACTGATTGATGGTTGATTGAAAATATAGAGGTTTGGAACTAACCCTAGTGGAAGTTGGTCAGGTTAATGACTAAGTTGTGATTGACTGTGATAGATTCTTTTGTGTGAAATCTAAGATTTGTATGAATCGCTAGTAAGAAGTCTAATATATGTAATTTGATGGGTTGTTAGATGCTTTGTAGATATATATTTGAGTGAAATGTTTCTAGGGTTTTCTATATGTTGTAGTAAGGTATAGTATAGCTTTGGAAGACACATTGAAACCCTAGATGGAATGAATGTTGTTATGTAGTAGTCTAGGGTGTATAACAAAGTTCCTAGAAAGATGTTGAAGAGTATATGTCTCTTGTTCGTAATTGAGTTTGGGTATATTATATGTACAAATTTGAAATTATTTTGTATTTTTGAAATGGCTAACATCATGCTTCTATATATTTGGTTGTACTTGCTATTTAAGTTTTGTAGGTACACAATCTTCAACTCAGTGAAGATGTTCATTGATGTGATAAGCATGACGAGGATAAATTTGAGGAAATGGTTGGAAGCCACGAAATATTCTCTAATGAAAAATAGAAGAAGTAGAACACCCTAAGTTAAGAGGGAGTTTGGATGAAATCCCCCTAGGTTAAGAGGGAGCTTGAATGAAAGGAATCTCCCTAGGATAAGAGGATGGTTGAGAATATTCCTTATATAGGAATGATTAGATCCTCTCCTTTTAAGAGGGAGTGACAATTATGATTCTTTGCTTCATGTGTCATGAAGTAGACCAGGACTAACAGTTGTAAGTTTTAGTGAATGCCATGAGTAGGAGAAGGAAATTAGAGAATGCATTTTGAAGTGTTGCTGAAAGAAGGAAAGAAGGATCTGATTGAAGAATGAGTTTCAAAGGACATGTTGCTACATGAGAAGTAGGAAAGGAAAAAATACATGTTGGAGGAATCTTCTATTAAAGATTTGGTTGATAGTCCTACTATGAGAAGCAACATTTGTTGTCTGGAAGACCCCTGAGGTTTGTATTTGATTATGTACATGTGAAAGTATATTATTGATTGGGGTTGTGTTTGTATAGGTGAATCTATAGAAGGATTTGATAGCATGTTGGTTACCAATCAGTTTGATGCGGAGAGATTGGTCATTCTTGATCTACTGGATCAAGGGGTGTTGAGGCTTTGTGTTAATGTCGGAGTCTCTAAGTTGGAAAGGTGGTGTTGCCATATTGAGCTCTATTTTGGATACACACCTGGATTTTTGGGTTGATGGTTAGAAAGTAAGCCTGAGGGTACCTAAAGGGGCTGAAAGCTTGATTCCATCTTAGTCCCACCTGGATAGACTACCTTGGTCAGGAATCTAGTCCATTGCATTGTGGTGCCTACAATGTTGAGTGATTGTTTGGATAGATTTCCCTAGTCAAGAATCTAGTCCATGGCATTGTGGTGCCTAAAGTTCTTGATAGTTCATATAGTTTGAGATCTTCCATTGTATTTGTACATTATGAATACCTCCCTAGTTAAGAGGGAGTGCTATAAAATGTAACTATGTTCGGTCTTCAATAATGTACTTGATTCATCATGTAATGTACTTGTCAAAATAATAAAGATTTTATTATTATTATTATTATTATTATTATTATTATTGTGACTTATTAAAGCATGGATTTCATGCTTGGGTCACCATGTTTTAGGTCAAA
This sequence comes from Pinus tabuliformis, assembly GCA_031772625.1. NCBI lineage: Eukaryota > Viridiplantae > Streptophyta > Pinopsida > Pinales > Pinaceae > Pinus > Pinus tabuliformis. Next base: position 237,044,480 of record CM062806.1, on the reverse strand, counting down.
GTCCCCATTGATTACTTCTAGGATTTATTCAGAGTATATAGAGTTATTGTACATTTAAAGATACCCTTCTTGGGCTTTTGAATCATATAAAAAGGTTAACTATTGAGTTTGTTATGTTCCTATACCAATAGGTGTCATAATTTATGATTGACGTAGTTTATCTCTATAATATGTACATACCTTTGCTTTCTGCATATGTTTTCCATATTCAAAAAATCAAAAAATTAAAAAATGTAAAGAGGGTATGCCCTGAAGGAAAAATCAAAGGGAAAAAAGAATAAAAAAGGTCAAAAAGTATGAAAATATGAATCCCAAGAAAAGAGACCATGAAAGTGCGCAAGTCCAATGCCACTACTATTTTATTTTTTGTACAATAATGATTGTGTGCAACTTGTTATTTATGCCACAATCCATGGTAACCAAATAGTTTAATCTTGGTTATTCCATGTATTCAATTTCCTACTTAGAGATAGAGAATAAAATGTGACCAAACTATTTAATCTTGGCAGATGAGTAGATAGGTAGAGTAAATAAAAAAGGAGCTCAACAGTTTAATCTGAGCCCTTAGATTTAATAAGGATAGACTTAGATAGATTTCCATTGTAAAAGAAAAGAAAAGTTTGATAAGGATTTGCGAGTTCAAGTGCACCCTAATAAAGAGTAGAAAAAATGGTAGGATGTGTAGGTGGGTAAGTAGATGAAATAGTTGCAAAATTATGATTAGTCAAAGCTTATATCATTTACTTTCATCAGCAAGGTACTTTGAAAGTATGGATAACAAAAAGACATGTACAAAGTCAAATAAATAATTTCCTCATTCATTTTACCTCTAATTTCACTAATTTCCCATGAGCAAAGTCAAAAGTACCTAAAAACCTTAAGACAAAGGGGCTCAGAGCATTTCTCTAACTTTTGGAGGGGCCGGAACCTCGGCCCAATGACTTATAGGTTCCAAGTGCTTCAACCCCCTTCATCATTCACTCATTTTTCCTAAAAATCCCTTTTCCTAGAGTAAAATTATCATTTACCTAGGAAAAGTAATTAACCCTACATAAAACCCCCTTTTTCCCACAAAAAACCCACAAAATGCACTTAATCCTAACTTATAATGCTTAAGTGCGAAAATGTTAATATATTTCGATACATTTTACTTAGCGAATTCTTATCTCCGTTTCCATTTCACATTAACATTAATTTACTATAGTTAACTCCCTGAAAATATACCCCGTCCCCATATATATTATTAAAATCTCTTATATTAATATCCCGCCCCAGTTTGAAAAATAAACCATAATAATAAAGTAATAAAAGGGATTAATTAATCGATCTGCGATTAATTAAGAACCATAACCTTCCACTGCATTAAAAAGGGATTAATTAATCAAACAGTGATTAATTAATAGCCTTCCTCCAATCACATCGCCCTTGACATCATTAATCTCCCTAATTTATAATTATTATCCTGTCAGGCCCCTCCATTAACTCCCGATCAAAACCCTGCCCTGACCACCGTATGATCTAACCCCTTCAAATCCAATAGTTGATGCTCATATCGGGCAGCCTCCGATGTCGAACTTTACCTTCCCAATGTGAGCGGTTTTACTGTACACCCTCCCACTACGTGTCACCCGATGAGTGGAATCAGCCAGACTCCTCCAAATACTGCCATGCTCTCATAAGCAGTGCAATAAATTCTACTTACCACCTCCACTCACCACCTTCGCTAAACGACAAAACATCACATCCATTAATTAACGCCAACTATCCCTTTCCAGCGCCAACTGTCGCAATTCTATTATACGCGCCAAAAGCATTGACTTTGCAAATAAACCCAAAAATATTCATTATTTTTGTTTTACAAAGAAAAGAACCTCTTGTTCTCCATGCACACTTAGAGTACGTTCAAGCCATCACCTTGCTTCCAAACATCAACCTCCAGAAGCCGCTGAACTCTAGATTTCCGTTACAGACCCGTGCACTCCATACAAACAGCACACTAGAGCCATTTGTCTCTCCATGCAACCATAACGAAGTATTTACCCAGTTTCGACTGAGAAACCCTGTTTTCCAGACTAAACCTAAACTAAATTGCTATATGAATTAAGTAATTTGGGGAAATTAAGCCATTTGATAGCCTTGAAACTCCCTGAGACGACCCTTTTTCCATAATTTCTTAAAAATTCCCTGCCCTCGTCCTTGAATCCACAAGAACCAAGGATGGAAGCCCCAGTCGCCTTGAATATCACGCCAATTACCACTCCTCATAGGGATATAGACCATCTTCCCTTGGCTGACAAAAATTTTCAAATAAAAGACGTCATCTTTGATGAAACCCCTCTAAAATTATATTGCAGATACCAAGATAATTATCTGAACCATGCAGATAATATAGGCCATTGGGAATCAAACCTGCCCAAATATCAATTTCCCAGTGTTCATTTTTTCCCAGAAATTATTCACTACTGTCATGCAAACTATGACCCCACTATGAGAGCTGTGATGTCCCCAGACCAGAAAATCCTATTTACCATTACAGCTGAGTCCATAAATGAAATGTTACAATTACAACCGGGTCAAGATCTCACTCCCCTTACCATTGCTGATTTTCTTGAAAGATTTTCTAAGCTATCAAGTTCTAGAATTACCCAAATCCTCCAAACTTTCATTGTTAAAGAAAAGTACATGCCAAAAGACCCTCCACCTTATGTGTCAGTTTTCTTTTCTGAGTTGGGAAAAGATATTACAACAATGATATCTTGCATTTTAGGTTTTACCACCAATGAATATGTAGATGAGATTGTTTTGGCCTACATGTCCATTTTTACCCCTGGTCAACCTCCTGAGGTCAAATTTGATTATGCAAAATTCATAGTAGATAAAATGCATGATCAGTTTATGAGACTTGAAAATGAGAAGGTGTTCAAATATTCATCAGTCCTATATCATCTGTTTCTCTACTACCAGACTGATAAGTTTCCTTTCTCTGTTCAAAAGCTTGATACTAAAGGAAATCCTAGATCTGTCATTTTCTGGACCTCTCTATTCCATAGGTCAAGCTCTTCTCACTATCCATACACTGATTTTATTGATTTATTTGTATATCCAATAACTACAATGTTATTAGGAATCCCCCCTCCTAGAATCACTGCAGACATTAAAGAGTTATCCAGCTTTTAGAACAATAAGAAGTAGGGGATTGGTACTTGTACCAAAACCATACTAAAAATTGAATTTATGGGTGTGAGTTGCCTCCTTATAAGTTACCTAGATATCTCCCCATGTGATTATTTGCTCTGGAGTACTACAAAAAAATGATCAATTCTGATGAGATTCACTTTGTCAAGACCAAAAAGAAGGCCCAGCTGAGAATAAAAGATCATCTAGGCCCATTTATTTGCAATAACAGAGAAGCAGGAAAAGAGGCAGATGAAATCCTCCAGAGATTAAGATTAAAACAAAGTTTCATATGGGCCTATGATCCCCACAGCTTCATTTGTAATAGAAGGCAGAAACATAGGCTATCAGCTTATATCCACCATAGGATCCCAGAAATTGAACAATATGCTAATCAATCAAAATGGGTGGAAGGCACTCTCATAGATCAAGATGGCACACAAGTTTTTGTTGACAATGTAATGGTGGAATTGGAAACAAGTTTTGATGAAGGTTCGTTTGTACAGGTGTTTGGAGAAACTTCATCACGAAAGCAGTCACAGGAACACAGTGCACATTCCTCAGAACAAACAAAAGATTTAGAACAACAAGAAGAGTCAGAGCAACCTGAAATATCAGAGGAGCTTGCTCAATCTGAAAGAATCATGAGCAAACCTCCTGTTTTGCAGACTCCTCTAAATGAGGAGATAAATTTAAAAAGAAGCAGAGATGAAGCTACTCCTTCTAATTTTCCTATTGGTGAAACTTTTTTTAAAAGGCAAAGATTAAACCCATATGCAGAGGAGGAGTACAGTGAGGGAACAACAGGAAACTCAATAGCTGAAAGGAGTGACAACAGGCCAACCATTCCAACAGGAGGCACACCTTCTGTTTCACAAACACAAGCATTGGAAAGACAACAACGCACAGAGGTATCTTCTTTCAGAGCTTCTTCTAATCAGAGCTTGGATATTAAAGGGAAGTATAAAGAAATCAAAGCAAGGAATGAGCAATTGAAAGCTCAAACCTATGCTCATTACCTAAAAATGGCTCCAACGAATCAGACTAGGCTTATGTCCGCTTTTGACATAAAGGAAGGGAAAATGCAGATGAGCTTCCTCAAGCCAAAGGTGCAATAGCCAAAATCCATGGTTGATTATCTAAAAACTGATTTTGAAGTTTTGGAAAAGGATATTCATGCTATTGACCAAATAGAGCTGCACAAAAAAATTGGAGAGATGGTTTATTCCATATTAACTAATAAAGCCATCACATCACATCAATTACAAAACTCATTGCACAATACCGCAACACAACTGCAATTGGAGAAGGCCTAAGACTTGGTGAGAGAATTGGGGCATGATCCCAAAGATGTCAAAGCAGCTGAGAAACTTATTAAAAGGAAAAATGATGATATAGCTACACTAAAGAAGCAACTCAAGATCCCTCCTCTCCACCATCCTCAAACTGCATAAGTCATAGAGAAGAAAAAAGAGGAAGAAATTATGTACCTAGTCCTTAAGTTAAATGACCAACTGAAGGAAACTGAGAAAGAATTAGACAAAGTAATATAGTCTAAGCAGAGTGAGCTGGCCACCGCTCCTCACACTGTCATACCCATAGTTTCAGCAGTAGTACCCTCTACTTTGGCAACTACCTTGGCACCAACACTTCCACCAGTAACAACATTGCCAGTAGCAGAGACTACTTCAACTACAGGTACATCAACTAGTGCAGGGACAACATCAGAAAAAATAGATGAAGTAATCAAATCCATGGAACAAAAGAGTATCCAGGCTACAGAACTGAAAAATCTCAAGGAACAAATGTCAAGTTTGGAATCAAACTACGAGCTAGCACAAATCCAGAATAAAGAAGAAGAAAGGAAAAACAAAAGGATGGAAGAAAGAATCAGAGTCCTAGAGAAGGACTTAACCTAAGAGAAACCACTGGGAGAAATGAGAAAAATATTGTGGGCCAATACCATTGATTCCATCGATGATATTTGGCCTTCTATCTAGGTCATTTTTGAGCAAACAGAATTAATGAAAGTAGCTATGGAAGCTATACAAAATACTAGAGAAGAATTGGGAGATAAGCCCGAAGAAGCAAATAAATTAATTGATTTTTTGAACAGCAAGAACAAGTACTAGATGAGTTAGAAATTGCAGACAAAACAACTACTATTATTGACATAAAGAAAGTTCTTACAAAAAGGAACTTAATGCTTAACTTAGAGAAAAGATGTCAAAGTATTCAGGAAGATATAGATGACTTCACGTTGAAGTATGGCATTTTGAGGGAGAAAGGCCTTCCCAGTCCAATGGTTATTCATGACAAATTAATGACACAAATGGACTATATTGAGAAATTAGAAAAGCATGCCAAGAGCCAAGCAAGTTCTTCAGCAGTAAAGGCATTACCTACAGGAAAGGTGCTTTGTGATGGACTTGAGAATCTATTCTATATAGAGCATGAAATAAAAAATATATTCACCAGCCAACCCAATTTTGTTAAATACATAGAAGCTAATGAAATTTACATGAAAATGATCAGGGTAAAATTGCCAGCTAATGAATGGTGGACCAGTTTGACAGACTTACTATAGTAAAAAATTGTTTACCATAGTAAAGTCTGGGTAGATAGGTAAAGAGTATGAACACAGGTAAAGAGTATCAATAGGTGAAGATAAAAGTGAAATCCAACACATAACTACCAATGTAACTGCAAGAGGCAAATCCGAATTACAGTAGCCAGCACATTCACAAATAAAGGGACAACAAACAATTTGTTTTCCATTTGTCTCTATCTTCGTGTTGAAGATATTTCTTGTTTCTTAGATTAAATCTCATCTAGTTATGATATATTTTGTATAAATACTTCACAATTTGAAGTAATTAGGGTGGATGAAAAAACATTTCTGTAGACTTTTGTTTTGAGCCAAAGGAGCTGTTGTATTCAAAGTTGGACTAGTTTGCTGGATTAAATAAAGCTTAGGACATTTCACTCGATTCATGTGCACTGTGGGAAACAAATAAGTATCATTTCCTTGATTTTGAATATTGTTTTCCTTTATGTCATACAATATCATATGTGTTTTCTTATAATTCTTAGAAGCAAACAAGGAATAATATCATCAGAATTAGCTTAAGTGCTCTCTATTTTAACTGTTTGTTTCTTTAATGTTTTCTACTAAATTGCTTAAGTCTGAGAATTCTTAGTTGCTCCCTTACTTCTGTAATTCATTCCCTCTATTGGCCCCTAGTACAGGAATTTTAATTGCCCTTGCTATTTGCCAATCCTTCATTCTTCATCTTAGTCCCTGTCAAGGATTCTTCATTGCCCTTTGCCCTGATTAAGATTTCCATCCATTGAAACCTTCATATTTGTCCTTGCAGTGCTAGCTTACCTCATGAACTTTTACCTCGGTGATTAATCAAATCCTGTTAAACCTTTCTTACTTGATTCCATAGCCCAATGGCCTGAATACCTTCTCTACCCATCTGTTTCCTTGATTCCACCAAACAAATCAAAACAGATTCCTTAAGCATTAATAGCTAGCCTAATATCATATCAAAACAACGCTAAATCATAGAGAGACAGTCCTCTCTGAGTGTATATTGGCTAGGATCTATACTTAAAAGATTGGTTTGTAGTTACCTTGGATCCTTTCCTTCTTTCAAATAACTTCTAAGGAAAATCTGAGTGATAACATAGTGGCGACTTGGCTGGGAATAGACAAATCCTTAGGTGAAATAAACCTTTGGGAAGCATAAAGTTTAAATCTAATCTAAAGGATCTTGAAGGATTATTAGAAGTTATTGTGGACATTTATAAAAGAAAAGCATTTAAAAGACTTGAAATTTGTCTTCCAGAAGAATTCATTACACCAGGGCTAATCTTGATCCAAATCCTCCCCCTGTGTTTGAAAATCCCAACCTGATTCCAAGAATAGTGAGAAGACAAGAAAGTTCAGTCAACCCTAGACCTTTATTTAGATCACATTCATGCCCTGTTGAGTGGATCTTCTTAGAAGACCTTCCTTTTGACGAATACTTTGAGACTTCTCTGTTTAGAACCACATCTGATAGTGAACTATTGGACTTAGTCCAAGATCCAGAGTTCATCAGAGAACTTGAAATCCAACGAGCCAATTTGTCAATTGATCGACATCTATTGAATTCCCCTCAGTCATCCCTTACCTCTGATAGAGTCCCTGAAATTTCTGAAACAACTTCACTTTCTTTTAGTTCATCACTATTCCCTCACCTTTATGAAGACCAATCCACCCCTCCATTCATTCCATCATTTCCTATTCAGTCAAACACTACTCAAACCCCCACCAACACTTATAGTTCTCTCAACCGAAACACCCCCTATTACTCCAACTCCAATTCATACACCTACCCCATCGAGAATCATGGCCAATAGATATGCTCCCCTTGTGACGCCTGCTCCCCAAGGTGCTATGCCATAGGACTATCAAAGTAAAATTGTTACTTTCGATGGCACTACGACATACACAACACAACAACACACTAGGAAAATGACAAACTACTTTGAACTTCACGATATTGACACAACACATGTCCCAATGAGGATTTTCGTCCAAAGTCTCGTTAGGGAACTAAGAACATGGTTCATATATTTAGCCCCTCAGAGCATAGATAGTTTAAGAGTCCTTTACCAACATTCTTGAATAGGTGGGAAAAGAAGATGGATCCCCTTCAAATTTTATCTGAATATGAAAACCATAAAAGGGGGTTGAATGAAACTATTCAGGACTATTGCACCAGGTTTAATAATGTATATAGTGCCATTCCACTTGACCTTAGACCTCCACCTGGCTTAGCCCTAATCAAATTTCTAGATGGATTTGATTCAGATATGTCTTTTCAATTAAGAGAAAGAAATCCCCCTACTCTGGAAGAAATGCAGAGTGTAGTAGTAAGCGTTGAAGCCAACCTACTCACCAAAAGAGCTAGAGCTAGAAGTGAGAGAAGAACACCAGTCAAAGATGAACCTTCAATTTTTGACCTGAAAATGGATGCTTTAACTAAAGGAATGGAGAGATTGATGGACAGAATTGAAAACATTGAAAGAAAGCCTCACTGGGATAACCAGCAGGCTCCCCCAACAAGAAATCTGAACTTTAGGAAAAACCAGAACTAGAATACTAGAAAGAATATTCCTAATCAGAATATTAGACCACCTTTCCAAGAAAATTATGCAGAAGCTTCACATTTAGAAGATTCCCAAGAAGATACTAAATTAATTTGATGGGTCGGTAAACAAGCTAGGTGCAGGAGTAGGTGTATGGATTTACAACTTAGAAAATGATCATGCAGAAGGTCATGCCTATAGGTCAAACTTCAAATGCACCAACAATATGGAAGAATATGAAGCACTCTTGTTAGGTCTTAAACTAATTAAAGGATTAGGAGGCATATGGGTATCAATTATGGGAGATTATGAATTAATAGTTAAACAGATTAATGGTGTTTACCTGACTAGAGACCCTAGATTAGGATTTTATAGAGGTACAGTTGCATAAATCCTCAACACATTTTTGGAAACCAAGCTTGCTACCATCCCCATAAAACATAACATGCAAGCCCACAGTTTGGCTATGTTTGCTAGTACCTATAAGTTGCCCTTTCAGCCCAACCATCAGTACACTGCTGAGGTTAGGCATAGACCAGCTATTCCTAACAACTTAAAGAACTGGCAAGTATTTGAAAATGATAAACAGATTAACAATTTTTTAACTTTAGACAATGAATTTGTAAATACCAACATAGACACTGACATAACAATAGATTTTGATTACTCTAATGAAATAGAAATTAATAAGCTAGAAGAAGATCAAATAGACAAACTTCATCCTACTAAATTCACAAAAACAGATATTCAAGATTTAAAACAAATGGAAATTGATGAAGTAATGGATGATGAAACTGAAGTCATAAACCTCAAAGATAATTTCTTACCCAAGGGATTAACTCCTTTGGAGGACTTATTCGACTCCAATGATATTCCTAAAAAACCTAAAATGGAACCTTTGAAATTAGACATTGAGGAATGTAATATAGGATCTGAAGAGAATCCCAAGCTAATAAAACTGTCTAAATCATTACCTCCCAATGAAAAACTGAAATATATGGAACTTTTGAAGGAATTCCAGGATGTTTTTTCCTGGAGTTATGAGGACTTAAAATCCTATGATACTAGCATTATACAACACACAATCCCTTTAAAAGAAGATCAGAAGCCCTTTAGACAAAAGCTCAGAAGAATTAACCCTGTTCTACTACCTTCTATCGAAAAGGAAATCAAACAAATGTATGAAGCTAAGATCATTGCATCCATTAGGTTTTTTTATTAGTGTTACAAGGAAAAGTGTCTACTTAGAACTGCTTATCCCACTAAGGTGTTATAGCTGCCTTAGAAACAAACAAAGTAAAGCTACTTTCGTTCTTCCTTTATGAAGTATAGATAGAGAAGAACATAGAAGACCAACCTCTGTCTTGCGCTAATCTCCTGGTTCGATTCCTCTCTTCCTTGATAGTCTTTCGCTACTTGTTCCCTTGCACACCCAGCTTCACAGAGTACCTGTAAGATCATAGTAGCATAGCACTATACAAGAACATGGATCTATAATCATAAACAATCTAGGATCAGATGTAAATTGACCATACAAATGTAGCAAATATAAATGACATAAGAGTATGGAGGAAAACTTGAATAGCTTTTATTGATAAACAAGAAAGAGCCAAGGGGAGTTACAACCAGTTGTTCTGACCTAGCATCATCCTCTCAGCAAGGAAGTCCCTCTTCACCTCATACAAAGCTTAGATCACCCACCAATCTGATGTTTGTCTCAAGAAACCAACAACAATTCCTTACAATATGCAAAATTCCAGCTTCTGGATCTCTAGGATGAGGGATCCATATATATATATCTGTAAGGGAGATGATTCAGCTTGTGATTTGATTAGTGTCTTCCCTCTGATAGTTCTTGCTTTGACTTGGATATTGATGATCTCTTACTCATCCTTGGTCGAATTTAGAGAGGCGAGTGTCACAGGAGAAGTTTCTGGAAGCTTCCATTGCCTCTCCACCTCGTGGAATGACACTGCCATTTGTCATTTCTCGCCCATCGCACCCCATAAAAGGGATTTTTGAAATGTAACGCACCCACACAGTGTGTTTAGGTGAGATGCAATGCACTTTGCCTATGAAGCAGCTGAAATGATCCTGTTTTGACTAATTCTGAGCAGTTTTTCATGGAGAACTTCTAGGAGAAGCTGTAATCAGTTGACCTTGTTCCCTTAAGGGTTAGAACAACACTTTAAGGGACTTAGGAGCCCTTGGTTTATGGACATTTTATGCTTGGGGTTGCAGTGCCCAAAAATGTCTATAACAGTTGCCCCCTAAAGCATGAGGTCGTTAATCTTTTGATGTCGGGTGAAATGCTTTACTATGAGGATTCAAAGTTCTTTCAAGTTGGGAGGAGACCTGTAATAAGATACAATACAATACATTATCTTCATAATATTTTCATGATCTAGCTGAGGCGGGCATTCCCATGCTTAGCTTTATAAATTCATTTTTATGTACATAGGACAGACAATTGTCTGAGTGTAGACTGATGATTCTGGTAGAGCCATCATCCCTTTGATTGGATGATTATCTGTGCAGCAATGATGTACATTTAATGTCTTTATTTCCCTGAATATATATCGCAACCCGGATGGATGAAACTAGATCCGGGGTCTTCAATCTCGTTCGATCTTCACTCGAGGTACAAGTTGATCCATGTGAGAGATGTTTTGGAGTCGAACATGGAAAGGCATCGCCTTATTACCAGCCAATGATGTAAGCTGTTAACAGGCGCAAGAGGAATCACCAATAATGATAATGACCCTCAAGGTACTGCAGTACAATTCACGTGGTGTGAATAAAGGACTTGGCATCGAACACCACGCAAAGTCTTTCGGTCGAAGGCCATTGATGTAAACGTGTCGCCGGAAGTGAGAAACTTGCCATTGAGGCATGCAAGCTTCAAAGTACTAAATGGGGTGTTCCTGGATCGACTTCTTGGATAATGAGCTGATGTCGAAAAGAAGCGATCCGTCACAGGAGGACCTTAATGAATCCCACATCAATGACACGAAACAGAGCAAATGATTTTAATGGAGGTGAAAACGATCTGGTGATACAAGGTTCAGGGTGGCGGTCATGAAAGAATGGAGTGTAGATGTATTGTAGCGGGTGAGACACAGGTGAATTCTCTGAATGACTTCTTTCGAACATATCGGTGACACTGACATGATGGATTGGTAGCATTAACCCCAAATATGGATGGTGTGATGGGACCATGGTGATGTGACCGGTGAATGAAACAACCCAACCTGACTTGGATGCGGAGTGAAAGTGTCATGTTCAAGAGCGACTTGCTACCAACAAAGTTTCTTCAAGTTTTCTTCCCAATTTTTCCCCAGTCATTGCTAACTAGTACCTATTTATTTTTGTAAAGCTTGAGGAGGATAACATATGCTTGTTCTATATTTTTCCCTTCGAGCAAACCCATCGCTATGTTTTAACGAGCCTAGCGATAGTGAAACTCGTTCTCGTCTATAGACAAGTTTTTCACTATTAAAATTTCAATGAGTTTAACGACAAAGATAACTCGGTCCTTTTCAATTTTAGAGAGTCTGAAAAGGAACGTAAAGGAAACTTCAAAATTAATTTTTCATCATCTAATCCCTTAAGTCCGAAAAAGTATAAAACAATACAGAAGGGATGAATTTTCGACTTTTAACGAGCCGAACAAAACAAGCGCTTGATCTTTTTGTGTAATAATCCCTTAGGTCCAAAAAGATTAAAATTTAGAGGAGGGATAGCACTTCTGGTCCCTTTAACGAGCTGGAGAGGCCAATGGCTCGGCAATCTTTTAATATTTTACGAGTCAATTGAAAAGAGCTTAAAGGAGACTCGTCTTTTGAGGAACGAGTGATAAAATTGGGTAGCAACTGATTCCAGGTAAGGTTTGGAATTTTCCAATCACGGCAGTGTTACAAGGATGGCTAACATGATCACTCTTCGCAGCTGTTCCTCAAAATGGGTAAACAATCAAATGGAGGTGAATGATCGGCCAATGTAAAAGTGGAGGTGACGGTGCAAACACGACCAAGGCTTTAAAGGCTGAAGTGTTACATTCACGATGGTTATTTACCGGAAATTGGTTCATTTTTTAATGAGCTTAAACTCTGGAGGAACATGTTCTCATTACTTATGTTTATTTTTTAACGAGAATGAAGTTCGCGCTAAACTGCTTGATGTAACGGTCATTTCTTAATTTTACCGTAAATAGCTTTGTTCTTTCAAAGATTGTAATGCATTTTCAATTGCTTCATCAAACTAGTTAGAAATGAAAAATATATGTCTGAAAAATGAGTTAGAACACTAATATTTTACTTTGAACTACGTAAAAAGTAATGTAAAAGTGCTTTTACCTCTCATTTTACCGTTTCATTTGAAATTTGGTTTGTTGGAGCTTTGGAGGTGCTTTCCCCCTTTGATTTTCATCAGCTGATTTCGGGAGATTCTGTGGATGATTCTCGGTGTCGTCTGGACTAGGTAGGAGCTAAACTTGAGCTCTTTCATTTCATGCTTTCCATTTTGCATTTTGAGCTTGATTCATGGTTTTACTGAGCCTCTAGGGTTTGAAAAACTCGCTCTGCCTTTAGCGCACCCTCTGTGTATCGAAAGGTGCATTGGATGTTGGCCTGTCTACTAGACATCTGACATGCAACGCACCCAGAGCACTATTGTAGGTGCAATGGGTGCAAAGAAGGAATTTTATGCACAGTTTTTGATGGAAATTTTGCCTGTTTCTTACCAAAATCAGGATCTAACTCTTCTCTTGTTTGTTTTTCAGAGATCTTTGGAGTAAGATGACTATTACATGGCGAGAACATGAGCATGAAGAAGAGGACATGCTTTCCCTACATGATCCGGTTACAGTAAAGGCACTGAGGAACTGTGGCTTGCTGAAGTTTTTCCGCATTTCTAGCATGAGACAACAGATCAACTTACTGCAGTATTTTCTCGATGCTTGGGATCCTACTAACCAGGTGTTCCAGATCAAGGGCAAATCCATCCCCTTGACTGTAGTGGACATCTATTTCTTGACTGGCTTGTCGAGGCGGGGTGCCCCCATCTCTTTATCAGGTTTGGCCCGAGGAGGTGAATTTGTGAGAGATTATGTTCATCGGTATTGCACAGAGGGATCTCAGCCGAGTAAAGACGACAAGATCATCATCTTTGATGTCACTGACAGGTCCCTTAGGACTGTTCTGTTTACTTTTGGTAGGATGGCTGGTGGTGCAGCTCTTCATGTAGCCAACCGATCTTATATGCAGTATGCCTTCGAATGTCTCCAACCGAAGGTGTTCAATTGGTGCGACGCAGTACTTCTTGTGATGAAAGAACAGTTGACCAAGGTAAAGAGCGGGAGGTTGAAGAACTTTGGGTATGGTTCTATTTTGATCACCTTTGCCTTGGAAAAGATACCATTGATGCAGCCGCAGTATATTGCACTCAATTTACCTTCACCGACTGAACCACGTATGCAGATATGGGTCGACCATATGTCTAGGCATGATGGTCAGTCTCAGATTTCATTTTCTGATACCTTCTTCGGGTGGTTTGATCATCAGGAGATGGTTTATTCCGAGTATCCATATGCTGGCATGGACTTCTGGGGTGATCCAAATTTAGTACTATCGGATGGCGAACAGTGGGGCGCCATTGGTAAATTCTTTGACCATATTTCTATTTATCGTTTTTCATTTATAATGTCCTTGTGATTTATTCTGTCAAGACTTAACCAAACTCATGTGTTCATGTAGATGTTGGTCCCGTTCGGCCAGTAGTACGCCTGAGACTGCTAGTTGCCTCCCCAACAGGAGAGGCTGTTGGAAGGGCTATCCTTCGCGACCTCGATGTGGCCGAGACTCTTGCGACATTACAGGAACAGGTTGAGGGCCTCACTCTTGGTATTCCAGATGTGAGGACTAATGAGTTTCCCTTGAGGTTGCAGCGGAATACTACTGGTGTGCCAAGACGATGGACTCGGCTCTTACGCATGATCGCACAAGCTGTGACTTGCTATCACAAGCATCATTAGACTAGGGTGCCCCCTAGTGTTTTGAGTTTTGGGTCATTTGACCAATTTTGTCTTGGTTACAAAACATTATGTGTAAACCATAAACAGTTATATATATATATATATATATATATATATATATATATATATATATATATATATATATATATATATATTTTTGATTTTCGAAGTTTTATTTCGGTTAAGTTACATGATCCAAATGTAATATTGATGGTATGCTTCTTCTTATAAATGTTGCAAATGTCTATCTAACACATAATTTGCCAATGAGTCAGTTAATGTGTTTAAGTTTCTAGAAATATGCTGATATTGAATAAAATCAAATTGCCCTTCCAAAATCTTAACCCTTAGGAACATGCGATAAATATCTGGATTTCAGACAAAGTAGATACCAGTGAGTTGTAGTATGACGAGTTGTGAGTCTAGCCTGACAATCAGTCGGCGTATACCATGTGTGATGGCATCAGAGAGAAGCTCTATCAACGTACTATATTCAACGATGTTATTCATTGATCGACCAATACATACCCCTCTGAAACTTACTAACTCGCCACTTGGATCAAAAATGGCCCAGGTCGCGGAAGATAGGTTCCGCGAACTACGACTCGCTCCGTCGGCATATCCAACACATGACTCCAATAGGTTTGACATCTGCAATAAATGTAAAAAGTGGATTACTTGACCAAAATAAACACTTTAGCGAAAACAAAAACATAACAAAAGCATACAGGTTACTATACTGAATCACGCATAGTAACGCTTGAGGTACAACCCATTACGAGATTGCGCCAGTGGAATTCCGTCATAATCCATTAACTCGTAGGCTCCTTTTGCTAACACTCACTTAAAAATATAGGGGCCCATCCACAAAGACTTGAATTTTCATGCTCCCAATTTATCAGATTCTTGGTCATAAAGCAAGACCAAGTCACCTTCTGAGAAGACACGGGGTTTGAAATTTTTTTCGAACTGCGCTTTGACTCGTTTCTTATGGGCTTCGTTAGCCAAAGCAGCATCATGATGGGTTTCATCCAATTGGATTAGTTCCAAGAAACGAGCTTCTTCATCTGAAGTTCCAGGGAGGAGGTCAATTGCGAGTTTGAGGGATGAGATTTCAAACTGGATTGGTAAGACTGCTTCCAGGCCATATACCAGTTGAAAAGGTGTAAACCCAATTGCATTCCTTACCGATGTTTGGTAGGCCCACAAGACTGAGTACAGAATTAGGTACCGGCTTCTTTTGTGAACTCCAATCATCCTTTGCAGCATGCGCTTCAGGACCTTGTTGATCGCTTCAACTTGTCCATTGGCTTGCGGGTAATATGGAGTAGAGCTGTCGTGAGACAACCCCAGTTTGGCAGCTAATTCGACCATCATGTAATTGCAAAGATGCGATCCATGATCTGTGACTACAGCTTGTGGGATGCCGAATCTGGCGACTACATGATTGAAAAAGAAGAGGGCAGCTGTTTCACCAGTATTATCTAATGTAGGCATCGCCTCGGCCCATTTGGTAAAATAGTCAACTGCGACTATGATATACCCATGCCCCTCGGTCGAGGTGGGGTTACATGTCATGAAATCGATGCCCCATTTGGGGAATGGCCCAGTAGCAACTATTGGCTACAAAGGTGCGGGTGGTCTTCTAGTTTTGCTATCGAAAATTTGACAAGCATGGCAACTTCTGACTGCGGTTATGCAATCTTTGAACATTGTTGGCCAAAAGTATCCTACTCGTATGATTTTTTGCGCTGTAGCATAACCGGATTGATGCACCCCCACACGCTCCTGAATGACAATCATTCAGGACTTTTTCGGCCTCCTCATGGGTGAGGCACCTTCTCAGAACTGTATCGATACCGCGACAGTAAAGTGTATCACCGACGATCATGTAGTCTTTTGCTTGGTATCGAATACATTTTTGTTCGGAGCGAGAGGTATTTGGCCTATATTTTTGGGTTTGGAGATAAATTATTATATCCCCATACCACTGATTGCTTGAAGATATCAGAAACAAATTTTCGTCCACGATCGTTTCTTCGGATGTTTCATTGTTGGACGACGATGGGAGGCCGCATAATAATTCTGCAAAAACCAGAGCTTTCTTTGATTTGGATTTTACAAATTCCAGATCAAACTCTTGTAGAATTGCTATCCATTTTGAATATTTTCCCCCGAGCAACTGTCGCGACAATATATAAGTCATGGGGTTGCAATCTGACAGAATGGTAGTTTTTCGAAAGAGGACATAGTGTCAAAATCTTTGTATCGCTTGAACAGCTGCGAGCGCTAGCTTTTCAACATAAGGATATTTGCTTTCTATGTCATTTAATTTCTTACTTAAATAATATATAGGATGTTCAATTCCATTGTCTTCTTGAACTAAAACCATTGCGATGGTTGTATCCGCTGCAACCAGATACAAGTTAAAGTCCTTTTGATAATCAGGAGCGTACATTAATGATGCTTTCATTAGGGATTCTTCTAAAGCATCAAAGGAAGCTTGCGCAACCTGATCCCAAACAAAGGGTACTTCCTTTTTCAAAAGACGTGTATAACCTTTAGCAAGTTCGGCGTAATTTGGAATGAACCTCCTCAGAAAGTTTTCTTTCCCTTGGAGTTTCTGAATCTGAAGCAAATTTGTAGGTGGAGGCAAATTTATGATTGCCTGAACCTTACATGGGTCAAGACGAATCCCGTCTTTCGAGACTACAAAGCCAAGTAAATGACAGAATTGAACCAAAATACACATTTGTGTGGATTGAGTCGTATTTTGTAGTGTCGGCAATGTAGAAATATCGCTCTTAAATGTTGCAGATGATCAGTCCGCTTTCGCGAATGAGCTGGAAGGCTGTCGAGGTACGGTTGAACAATGTTTTTGATGTCATGGAAGGAATAATTCATTTCCCTCTGAAATGTTGCCCCTGCGTTCTTTAAACCAAAGGGTAATTTTCGATATGCGAATGTGCCCCACAGACAAATAAATGTAGTCTTTGACTGGTCCTGTGGGCGGATATTTATTTGATTATACCCGAAGAATCGATCCATAAATGAAAATATTTCACATCCGGCGCATTCATCAATTATCTGGTCGATGAAGGGTGTAGGGTAGTTGTCTTTTGGACAAGCTTGATTTACATCCCTATAATCGACGCACACTCTAATTGTTCCTTGTTTTTTCATAACAGGAACAATATTCGATACCCAATCGGTTAGAGGAACCAGGTAAATGAAACCAACATGGAGAAGTTTTTCAACTTCTACCTTAATGGCAGTGGCTTTCTTGGGGTGCACCTTCCGTAGCCGTTTTCATACTGGTTTGACATCTGGATAAATCTTGATTTCGTGTTCAACGATACTCGAGTCAATGCTTGGCATTTCATTATATGACCAAGCAAAGACATCTCTGAATTCGCAAAAAAGAGCGTTATATATTTCCAATTCTGAAGGAGAACAACATTTTCCAACATAAATATTCTCTACAACATCTGTTTTGGTCGAGATATTTATGGCGATAGTCTCTTCAATGTTGGACAAGTTTCGCTCGGAATCCACCGTGTTTATAGTATTTGATAGAAAATCAAAAACTGAAGGATGATAAAGGTCATCAGGATTATTTTCTTCACAATTCGGAAGAAGGGAACGATGGTGGTAATCATCCCATGGTGCCCCTTCAATTACCATTGATTAAAAAATTCCTTCGTCGGTGTCATGCACTCTTGACCAAGGATCTGAAGGGGTGCCATATTCCTTAGACCTATCTATCCAAACGCTCGATGAGCATTGATTTGGGTTTGCCTTCCAGGCTAGGAACATTGATTGCTACAATATTTCTATTGGGCTTGGAGGCAAAACCATCTTATGGTCCATGTCGATATCGTTTTCTGAGATCTTTTTAGAAGATATCATGTTGCAGGTTCCTATTGACGCTACTTCCGCCAAATTGATTGGAGGTGGAAGGGAAAAAGTTCCCATTAATACAGGGTCTTTTAGTGGGCCTACTCTGATATTTTGAAGCGAATGGGGGCTTCCATGGATCATAGGAATGCTTCCTGTAACTTGAGAACCATTGGGGAGGAAGTTTTGTTGATCGAAGATTGTAATCCCTCCTTGAAAGGGAAATGCAATCTTCCTAAAATAGGTAGACACAACAACAACCATAGCATATATCCATGGTCTTCCTAGTAGGATGTTGTAATCGAGATTTCCATCGATTACCTCAACATCTATTTCTACTGTTTTCCCCCCTAGTTCAACCTTCAAGTTATTTAGAATACCATATGAGGTATATGTTCGTCCATCAAATTCTTTTAATGTCGTCGAAGATCACGACAAGGTTGGAGATCCTAAAGTTTTCCAGCAACTCATCGACATAATACATGTAGATGCCCCCTCATCAATAATTGTTCGATGAACAGTTTTGTTGAGGGCTTTCACTTGAACGAGGAATGCTAGTTGAGCTGGTAATTGAGGATCGTATCCTTTATGATCGAAGGATACAAGATTGGAATCCTTTGGGTCTATCCCACCAATGGCTGATAATAAAGCCTGCTTTTGGGATGGGAAATTTTGTAGTACTTCAAGGGTCGACATAGCGGATGGAGATTGGGCCAAATCTTCCACTATATTATAATGCTGTGCCGCTCTAGCGCGGGGATTAAACGTCGACTTGTGTACTACTCCCTTTGGCGATTTTATTGTCAACTATGGAATGATGGGTGGCACAACTTCTGTCGAAGTTGTTGTCGAACTACTAGGTTGATCTTTATCCTTGTTGTTTGACAGCTGTGGATTCCCATAATCTTTGTTTCTTGTCGATATCAAAGCATCATTTTGCTGTTTGGAAACTGACAACATTAGCACTTGAGATGGGGAAGCATTTCCACTGTCAACCAGATTTGTCCCTGGATTTGGAAACGGATCAGTCAATACTGCCGAGGTTTTTGAATTCTTAAAGAATTTTTTAAGCTCAGCTCTGTGTGGAAAATCTAAAGTCCAATGATCCTCATCGCATATAAAGCATGGATTTTTTGGTTTCCTATTTCTAGGAGGGTTTGCAGAAGATTTTTCAGGTGATGATTCTTCCGGTTTCTTCTTCTTCCCTTTGCCTTTCTTCTTGCCCCCTGGTTGCTCGGTTTCTTTGCCTTTATCTGTTGATACGGCATTTACTTCCAAGGCAAGAAGTTCCTCTTTTTCATTTTAACCGGAAATCTTACGGGCCTTTTTGAATGTAGCCTTTGTCGATTTCGTGTTTGTTGCGCCAATCACGCCATCGCCGGCATGAGAGTCATTGTTTGATTTAGGAGGAGGAGGAACTGAGAATTCCGGTCTAGGAGCGTCAGGTATTTTATCGTAGAGCGTGCCGAAATAAGTGTAAATCAAGTCCAAATATTGCGCACGAGCGATAACTTGCTCTTCTGTGATGACTCCCCCTTTTGCTACATCTTCCATGATGGAAGGTAGCAATGACTTGATAAACCATTCAACTAAGAGCTGATTGGGAACATACGTTTTCACCATTCTACGACGACGTCGCCACTCATGTATATGATTAGATATGTGAGTGGCCGTCATTTGTTTGAAGTTGGTAAGAAGTTCTGTTCCCGTTTCATACCTTATCGGTAACTGAAAATGGGTTAAAAAGGTTGTGGCTAGGGTACTGAAGTTGTCGAATGAAGCTCTAGGCAATTCGATGTACCATTTTGCTGCTGGACCAATTAACGTCCTCTGAAAAAGACGAAGCCTAATCGAATCATCGTTTAGGGTGTTTGATGAACACCACAGATGAAAGGTCATCACATGATTCGAAGGATCTTCACTCAGATTTCCATTAAATTTAGGAATATCTGATGGAAGTTTATGCGGAATCGCTAGCCACCAAGGGGCTTAAGCAATTGGATCGTTTGTTAACCGATTTAAATCAGGTAACTCTAAAGTTGCCACGAAGGGTAACTGTTGATTCAGGTTAGGTGAAGCATACCCAGGATAAGATGGGATTGCCTGAGCAGTTGGTCTTTGCATACCAGCATAATGCATTTGATGTTGGTAACTTTGGTAAGGTTGGTGGGCATGACCATTGTAAAATGGTTGATTTTGACTGTTTTGAATATACGGCTGCCCACTATTTGCAAATATTTGTTGCTCAGAACCTTGGTATACTTGTTGGAACTGCGGTTGTTGATATTGTACTAGCCATGGTTGTGAAACCATGTGTTGTTGCCCGATACTAACTGTTTGACCAAGATGAGGGGTAATTGTACCCGTTTGAACCTTTGTCATTCCACCAGTCGGCAATTATGGTTGAGTCGCAGGGTCAAGGGGCTGTTCATTACAACCTGAGAAACCTGAGGTTGGCATACAACAGACAGCGCTTGAACTTGCGACACCGTTATAATAGCTGGCGTAGTCGGTATATTTGACATAGGTAAGCACTTTTGCATCGAATATACAACTCTTGGTTGTTGAGGTAATATCGGTACCCAACCGCTTGAAGTAATTCTAGCATAACCCGAATTTTGTTGTGAACTCCCATATGGCTATCCTCCTGGATGGGATAATGAAAGGGCATACTACCCCCCATACGGTGGTAATCTGGTACTTAAGGGAATGGTTTGCCCTTGAGGGCCGGACTACCCAAATTGACCTCCAAATGGATCAATTTGTTGAGACTCAACATAAGAGTTTCTGGATATTATTCCGGATGAACAAACAGGAACAAACCATACCGTCGAAATGGCCCCTGAGTGGGCCCCTTCTAGCGATTGAGAGCTAGTTGGGACAGATGGTATACCGGCGAACATTGTTGGAGTGATAACAGGGAGTTCTACTGTCGCCGTGTCAGATGACACAGTCCTAGATGTTGACGGTTGTTCAGACATTTCTAGTCTATCCAAAAGATTACCTAGCGATTCTACAGGAGCTTTCGCTGGTGGTAGACTAAATTCTGATGAAGAAGGATACAGAGTGATCCCGACTTCAAATTGCGATGGGGTACTAGATGGAGGATCTTCCACAATCTCTTCTATAGCAATCAGACTAGGTGGAACGGGTAGACCGTCAAGTCCATAGAATATTTCTGGTGCCGAAGAAGGTATGGAATCGGCAATGATAGATGTTTGAGGAGCAACACTCTCTGAACCGGTTGTAGATGGAACTGGTTCGGTGATACAAGTGTTTACCCTTAGACTAGGATCAGTACTACTGTCCTTCTGTGGCTGCTGAACTTCTTCTGTAAAGGCAGGGATACCATAAATGTTTGGAGTAACCGGAGTCTCTGATGTTGTTGGAACACTTGTTCTAACTTTAACAGGAGATTTGGAATCGGTTAAACGAGTTCACTTTGTCCGTACTAGCCTCGATTCCGGAGACAAAGACGGTTGACTCGTAAGCCTCTACGAACGACGGGGTTTCAATTGACTTTCTTCCACGGTTGCGGATTACTCGATCAACTAAAAATAAAGGGGAAGTATGTTTCCATATTAGATGAATTTTAGACGCTTTGACACAACTTGTTTTTTCAATTTTTAAAAGTCGAGAAAAAACAAAAGATGACTCCAGTCGCCTTCCATTTTTAATGAGCCTGAAGTGACAAGTGCTCAGATGGACCTTTTCCGTTAAGGAGTCTGAAAAGGAACGAAAGGGACTAATCTGGAAATCTAGGTACAGGGATTACCAAACCAATCGCAAAACTGCAGAATACTTTTTACGGTACGACAGTCAATCTTCCCGAATGCTGTGTTCAGTGCATTGCGATCGATAGGGTGGCAGACATGGCTTCCTATGGATAAAGGATTAAGCCTATTGTGGTCTCGCAAAATATACTCGACCGTACGTGGGAGCACAAGTCCGTACTGGCACTTATCGTCTCAAAGTGGAGGAATCACCCAACCATCAGTGAGAACAACAGTTACCAGGCTTCACAATGCCGGAATACGTCTCTAGCCTAGACTTCTAAATGTTGTGCGTTAGGTTCCAAAGCGTTGTTAGATTCATTGAATTTATTTTATAGTTGATCTTGTTTATGAAATTTGCCTTTCAGGTTCACCGCGAGATGTAGTATAATTCCTAAAATGCAATCTAAGATGATAAACAATATTTTTATCTTCTTTGTGCAATGAAAATCCTAGCTAATAAGGAAAGAAAGACATAATCCTTTCACAAAGAGCAAAGAGCACACTCTAAATGCACTTTCCTAAATCAAACAAATCAGACTGTATAAATGCAAATCCACATGCATGTATTTGTTTTCGACTTTCTTAGTATGTAAATGATAAAAAGAAAGTTGATGCACAAATCTAAATTACTTTTCAAGCGACAGTTATCAACAAGTTTCTTTTCGAAATCGAAAATAGAGGCAATCATAACACCTTATGATTTTGAAATGAATACTTGTTTTTGACACTAGAAAAAATTACAAATTCAGACCAAAAACAATAGTAACAGGATAACCGACTATCAATAGCAATCAAACTCTTTCCTATGAATGAAAACAACACTTGTGACACTTTCAAATCAAAGGACGAGAGTGCGATTATGTTACTTTTTGCAAAGGAGAACTGAAAATGACTCAACAAACACAAAAAAACATTTACAGTTCTTTTGTACAAAGGAGGCAGAATAACAACAAGGAAAAGGGGTATCAAACAGAGATATATTGATCACAGGCAGCAAAATTCATGAATAGAACTGGAAAGAATGAATCACATAAACCAAAACTGAACAATGCCTAGTCTGATCAGCGCACCTGTAACACAGGGAATTTGAAATGCAGTGCACCTACTACACTCGGGAAGTGCGCTGAATTTCAGATTCTAAGAACAGTACCTGCGTTGGGCCAGAAACGAGACTTTGCTTGGGTTTCGGGTCACAGTTTGCAGTTCAGTTCATGGGTTTTGGCCGAGCAAAAGTTAATCAGTAATGCAAAAATCAGGGGTAGATCTAAGGAGGATCTAAGAGCTATCATAAGGGCAGTCAGAGAGTTTGTGAATCAGTTGTTTAATTCATAAACAAATCCCGGAGATTGACTGAAGTGGCATTTATCTACTTTGCATTAGCATAGAAAATGCAGTTCGAAAGCTACCTGGCACGACTTCAGACTCCGTCTGTAAGTTTATGAAATAGACAACAAGGAAGATAAACAAACAAACTAACTCGTCCCCAGTGGAGTCGCCATTTTGTTACAGGGAAAAGTGTCTACTCAGAACTTCTTATCCCACTAAGGTGTGATAGCTGCCTTAGAAACAAACAAAGTGTAGAAACTTTTTCTACAATTATCTAGCTCCGATACCATGTAGAAATTTTCTATAAATCATATAGCTCTGATACCATGTAGAAAATTTTTCTACAAATCATCTAGCTCTGATACCATGTAGAAATTTTGAATAATATGACACATATTCACAGAGATTATCGTGATCATACAATTATAAGCGGAACATGTATAATACATAATCTCCTCTACATTGATCATCAATTTACAGAAGCAGAAACATTCACAGGCGCACATAGAAGCATCAATCAAACTCATAAACACAGTATGTATCCCGGGGAAAGCATCTCGCTAAAAACCCCACACTATCTGTATATTATATTGATTGAATCATGTAACAATACAAAGCATAATACTTCTCACAAGTATCTCCACCTCTGTTACACACAATACAGCTCAGATTTGATCTCCAAATCTCCCCCGCTGCTTGCCTGCCTCCACTGCTCAATACCTGCTCAAGAACTGATGAGAATAGCTTCCCAAACTCGATTTTACACTGCAAAATAGTCACCCACACTATGTTGGACGTGAGCAACAGCTATAATATCATGAATATACGTGAGCAAACTCATTGGCATACTCAATCCTTTGATTGTGCAAATCATCATGCACAGCTATAGTCACAACTGATAGCAATCTGATCCTCTAACACCTGTCCCTGCTGAACTGAACATGCACTGACATGCAACTGAGTTAACTGATGTATTCTATAGTTGCATTATGAGTTAATAACTTGTGAATTAATTAATAACTAATTCACCCAACTCATCGTTAGTCTATTGATCAGTTAGACTAAATACAACCAGTTTAACAAAGCTAAACTGAACACAACTCCATCAACTGTACCTCCAGTCCACTAAACTCAACTCACTTGAGTTCTAACTGAAGTCATGCATGCAACAACTCAACTGACTCATAAGAAAAACGAATTTCCTTCTGACAGCTGCATGTGCCACTTCCGTAGCTCAAATTGAAGTGCTCCAAGAGAATAAGATTAAGTTTATAGTCCAAATATTATTGTGAGATAATAATATTTGACTTTTCTATTTTTGACTTTGATCACTCACACTGTGATCACTCACACTGTAATCACTCACACTGTGATCACTCACACTTTCATCAAAAATAGAAGTCCATCTATTTTTCCCAACTTGATCAATCATCCATAGACATGATCCATATGTCTAAAAATAGACGTAGTCTAAAAATAGACTTGCGCCAAAAATAGCCTGCGGGCCCACTTAGTGAAGGCGACTCTTTTCACTAAGCTCCATCATCTTGTTGCACTCTCAACAAGCATTTCTTGTTGCACACTTTTCAACACTCCCTCTCAACAAGAAAGGATTCCTCTCAAACCCGATCCTGTAACTCTGGAATGTTCTCCATGCAACACATTTGGCCGGTCCACTTGCTCTGTCATCAAAGTCTCTGACTGCTGTTGCCTCTGTCAACTGAAACTCTGCATCTCTGTGCTCTTCAGTATCTGACTGCTCTAGCCTCTGTCACTTTGATCTCTGACTGCATCCGTGCTGCTGCTGGTTCTATCTCCCAGCATTGCATCCGCACTGCACCTCCCAACTGACCTCCCTGTTGGGATAGAAACATCCTCTGATGCTGAAGCTCTACCTGCTGCTGACAAGTGCTCCCTCTCTGACATCTGCGCTACTGCAACATCTCCATGCATCTCGCACCATTGCACACCTCTCTGTGCCACCTAGCACTGTGCAAAACACTTGTGCCTCTCGCATTGCTACAGCCTGCTAGCTATGTGCTGTCCTGGGATTCCCTGCACTGTCGCTTTCTATACCGCTCCATCCGCATCTGTCTCTACCCAATCAGTCAGTTCCTGCTACTACACATCGGGGCTCCTGTAGCAAGGTCTCATCCAAGAGGTTGGGTACCTCAAGGATCTTGCCCCTCCTCCTTGGGACAATCAATCCACATCACCCCACCTCCTACCAGGAGGTATGGCTGCATGCGATCCCTCAGCCCACCTGGCTCGAAGTTTCCCTCTACTGGAGGTCTCTGGATGAGTAGATGTCTCTACTCGTTCTCCTCTTAGCTTCCCTTTTTGTGGCTCCTCCACAACCTCCTGAAGCTGCTGCACCAATCGTGGATCCTCCACAATCGTCTGAGACTTCTTCTGGCTATGCATGTTGAGAGGTAATATACGCTCCCTCTCAACCACCAAGTCTCCATCAGTTGCCTCACTGCTCAAGGCTTTGCATGCATCTTGAACCTCAAGAGCATACAGGTTCCTGACCCATGAACCAATCTCATGACAACGAAAGCATCGCACCTTCGACTCGTCAACTTTCTTCCCATCACTGGAAGAACAAGATTCGAAAAGAGAAACCTTCTCCTTCCCCTTCTTTGCCTTACTCGCTAAGGCACAGTTCTCCTCATCCTGCATGGATGAAGAACCGTCTCTGGTGCTCCGTCTAATCTCCTCCTGCATCAAATCCGACCATGGTCGTTCCCAATTTGGCAGTTTCTCCCTTCCATTCACCGAGTCCTGGTAGCTATGCCAACTCTTAGGAAGGTCAAGGAGTCCTAGACTCACCATCCTCATCATCAACAGTAACCCCCACACTTCCCAGCTCATCTCGACACTGAGTGAACCTCGTGAGATACTGGGGCATACTATCTCCATTCTCGAATTGAATGTTTCTGAGTTTTATCTCTTGCTTTGGAATTAAATTCGAATTCCACCAGCACAAAACTCAACTGCTTCCGAATGATCAATCCTCGCTTGATATCCTGTAAAAATCTCTTCTACAAATCAAGCAGCTCCGATACCATGTAGAAACTTTTTCTACAATTATCTAGCTCCGATACCATGTAGAAATTTTCTATAAATCATATAGCTCTGATACCATGTAGAAAAATTTTCTACAAATCATCTAGCTCTGATACCATGTAGAAATTTTGAATAATATGACATATTCACAGAGATTATCCTGATCATACAATTATAAGCGGAACATGTATAATACATAATCTCCTCTACGTTGATCATCAATTTACAGAAGCAGAAACATTCACAGGCGCACATAGAAGCATCAATCAAACTCATAAACACAGTATGTATCCCGGGGAAAGCATCTCGCTAAAAACCCCACACTATCTGTATATTATATTGATTGAATCATGTAACAATACAAAGCATAATACTTCTCACAAGTATCTCCACCTCTGTTACACACAATACAGCTCAGATTTGATCTCCAAATCTCCCCCGCTGCTTGCCTGCCTCCACTGCTCAATACCTGCTCAAGAACTGATGAGAATAGCTTCCCAAACTCGATTTTACAATGCAAAATAGTCACCCACACTATGTTGGACGTGAGTAACAGCTATAATATCATGAAGATACGTGAACAAACTCATTGGCATACTCAATCCTTTGATTGTGAAAATCATCATGCACAGCTATAGTCACAACTGATAGCAATCTGATCCTCTAACACCTGTCCCTGCTGAACTGAACATGCACTGACATGCAACTGAGTTAACTGATGTATTCTATAGTTGCATTATGAGTTAATAACTTGTGAATTAATTAATAACTAATTCACCCAACTCATCTTTAGTCTATTGATCAGTTAGACTAAATACAACCAGTTTAACAAAGCTAAACTGAACACAACTCCATCAACTGTACCTCCAGTCCACTAAACTCAACTCACTTGAGTTCTAACTGAAGTCATGCATGCAACAACTCAACTGACTCATAAGAAAAATGAATTTCCTTCTGACAGCTGCATGTGCCACTTCCGTAGCTGAAACTGAAGTGCTCCAAGAGAATAAGATTAAGTTTATAGTCCAAATATTATTGTGAGATAATAATATTTGACTTTTCTATTTTTGACTTTGATCACTCACACTGTGATCACTCACACTGTAATCACTCACACTGTGATCACTCACACTTTCATCAAAAATAGAAGTCCATCTATTTTTCCCAACTTGATCAATCATCCATAGACATGATCCATATGTCTAAAAATAGACATAGTCTAAAAATAGACTTGCGCCAAAAATAGCCTGCGGGCCCACTTAGTGAAGGCGACTCTTTTCACTAAGCTCCATCATCTTGTTGCACTCTCAACAAGCATTTCTTGTTGCACACTTTTCAACACAAAGTAAAGCTACTTTCGTTTTTCCTTTATGAAGTATAGATAGAGAAGAACATAGAAGACCAACCTCTGTCTTGAGCTAATCTCTTGGTTCGATTCCTCTCTTCCTTGATAGTCTTTCGCTACTTGTTCCCTTGCACGCCCAGCTTCACAGAGTACCTGTAAGATCACAGTAGCATAGCACTATACAAGAACATGGATCTATAATCATAAACAATCTAGGATCAGATGTAAATTGACCATACAAATGCAACAAATATAAATGACACAAGAGTATGGAGGAAAACTTGAATAGCTTTTATTGATAAACAAGAAAGAGCCAAGGGGAGTTACAACCAGTTGTTCTGACCCATCATCATCCTCTCAGCAAGGAAGCCCCTCTTCACCTCATACAAAGCTTAGATCAACCAACAATCTGATGTTTGTCTCAAGAAACCAACAACAATTCCTTACAATATGCAAAATTCCAGCCTCTGGATCTCTGGGATGAGGGATCCATATATAGATAGATGTAAGGGAGATGAGTCAGCTTGTGATTTGATTAGTGTCTTCCATCTGATAGTTCTTGCTTCCACTTGGAGATTGATGATCTCTTACTCATCCTTGGTCGAATTCAGAGAGGTAAGTGTCACAGGAGAAGTTTCTGGAAGCTTCCATTGCCTCTCCACCTCGTGGAATGACACTGCCATTTGTCATTTCTCACCCATCGCACCCCATAGAAGGGATTTTTGAAATGCAACGCACCCACACAATGTTTTTAGGTGAGATGCAACGCACTTTGCCTATGGAGCAGCTGAAATGATCCTGTTTTGACTAATTCTGAGCAGTTTTTCATGGAGAACTTCTGGGAGAAGCTGTAATCAGTTGACCTTGTTCCCTTAAGGGTTAGCACAACAATTTTAGGGACTTAGGAGCCCTTGGTTTATGGACATTTTATGCTTGGGGTTGCAGTACCAAAAAATGTCTATAACAATTGGGTATCCAATCTTGTCCCTATAAGAAAGAAAACTGGGGAAATAAGACTGTGTGTGGATCTTAGAAATTTAAACAAAGTCTCACTCAAAGATAACTATCCCTTACCTAAAATGGATCATATATTGCAAAGGGTAGTAGGTTCCACAAGGATCTCACTATTGGATGGCTTCTCTGGTTATAATCAAATACTAGTCCATCCAGATGATCAAGAAAAAACTACTTTCACTACCCCATGGGGAACTTTTATGTATGTTAAAATTCCTTTTGGATTGAAAAATGTAGGGGATACCTTTCAAAGAGCAATGGATATTTCCTTTGCTAAATAAATCCATGATTTCCTAGTTATATACCTTGATGATATCATAGTGTTTTCCAAATCAGATCAACGACATCTGTATCATCTTAGGCACGTCTTTATTAAGTGCAGGAAATATGGCATCTCTTTAAATCCAAAAAAGTCTTTATTTGGTATGGAAGAAGGCAAATTATTTTGCCACGTTATCTCTAAAGATCGCATCTGGATTGACCCAACCAGGATTGAAGCTATTTAATAAATACCCCACCCTAGAAACATCAAAGAACTTCAAGCATTTTTAGGAAAAATAAACTTGTTGAGGAGATTTATCTCTAACCTAGCTGAACTAATTAGATTATTAAATAATATGTTAAAGAAAGATTCGGCTATTAAATGGACAGTAGAAGCTAAGAAACCATTCGAAGATGTAAAATTAGCCTTGGCACAAATGCTTGTCCTCATAAGTCCAATTTTTGACAGAGAATTTATCATTTTTTCTTTTGCATCTGAACATAGTATTGTTGCAGTTTTACTACAGAAGAATGATCAAGGATTTGAACAACCTATAGCCTTCTTTAGTAAAGCTCTAAGAGATGCATCTTTAAAGTATAACATAATGGAAAAACAAGGTTTTGCTTTGGTAAAAGCTATCAAAGATTTCAGAGTCTATATCTTGTACTCTCATATAGTAGCTTATGTTCCCAATTCTGTAGTCAAAGACATTCTGACACAGAATGGAGTTGATGGCAAAAGGGGAAAATGGATAGCTACCATATTAGAGTATGAAATAGAGATTAAACCTACAAAATTAATTAAAGGACAAGGGTTGGCTAAACTAATGGCTGAAACAAATTTCCAAGCCCTAGGTATAAACTTCATTGCAGAACTGGATAACGAAGAGGAGATGGCAACTCCACAGATCAGTCAGACCTTTTTAGATTCTCCTTGGTATGTTGACATAATATACGTGCTACAAAATTTACAAGCTCCTCTAGGGTTGTCCAGAACTAAAAGTAGGTTTTTAAAAATGAAATCTTTGAAATTTTGCATAATTGATAATACTTTATTTTGTAAAAATCATGAAGGCATTCTATTGAATTGTTTATTAAAGGAAGAATCTGACAAAGTACTCCAAGAATTTCATGCAGGTGATTGTGGAGGACACCTCTACTAGAAGAAAACAGCTGATAAAATCCTCAGAGTTGGATTTTACTAGCCAACCTTGTTTTCTGATGTGAAAAAATTTGTAACCTCCTGCCACAAGTGTCAGATCTTTGAAGGGAAAAGAAAACTTCTGCCTCTACCTTTGAAACCCATTTCTACTAAAAAACCTTTTCAACAGTGGGGCCTAGACTTCATTGGTGAAATTCACCCCCCCTCTTATACTCAACATAAGTGGATCTTTATTGCTACAGATTACTTTACAAAGTGGATAGAAGCCATTCCCTCTAGACAAGCCACTGATATTGTCATCATAGGGTTTCTAGAGGCCAATATTCTGTCTAGATTTGGTTGTCCCAATAAAATTATCACAGAAAATGCTGCAGCTTTTAAATCAAAGAGAATGATTGATTTCTGCCATAAATACCATATAAACCTTGGCCACTCTACAGCCTACTATCCACAAGGGAATGGACTTGCAGAATCTTCCAACAAAAGCCTAATGAATATTATTAAAAAATTGCTGGAAGACAATAAGAAAACTTGGAATAAGAAATTAATAAATGCTTTGTGGGCAGACAGGCTCACTACTAAGAAATCTATTGGAACCAGTCCCTATCAATTAGTCTATGGGATGGAAGCAGTCTTCCCTTCATCATTGGGAATTCCAGTCATGAAGTTACTCCAAGAATCTCAAGTGGAGCCAAATGATATTTAGAGGAGAATCAACCAAACCATTCATTTGCAACAAACCAAGGAGGAAGTATACCTCAGAGCCCAAGTACTATAGGAAAAACTTAATAAATATTTGATAAAAGAACTAAGGCAAAAGACTTCTATCTTGGTGATAAAGTTCTAAAGTGGGACTCCAAAAGAGAAGAAAAAGGGAAACATGGGAAGTTTGACTTCCTGTGGAAAGGTCCATACATTATGTATGCCTTTAGAGGTAATAATGCTTACTTTCTTAAAGAATTGAATGGTACAGAGGTAGAAGGAGGACCAGTCAATGGTTGAATTTTGAAACACTATATTGATCCAAGTTACTAATTTTACCAGTTTCAGTTGTACATACTATATCCTTCATAATGTTTAGAGTGGATTGGATAGTAAAGTTTTGAAGTTGAAGCTCGAAGAGAAGGCCCTAAGCTTCAAAAGTGTCACTGTAATAAATATTAATAAAGAAGCAAAATAAAGGAAAAATTGCAGAATAAAGTCACAATCTTTCAGAAGGCCATTGATCTATAGTTCTTGACTTTCCACCAGGGAAAGCCATCCCCAAGTGGAGCCACTGTTATGTTCCTATACCAATAGGTGTCATAATTTATGATTGATGTAGTTATTGACGTAGTTTATCTCTGTAATATGTACATACCTTTGCTTTCTGCAAATGTTTTCCATATTCATAAAACCAAAAACTTAAAAAATGTAAAGAGGGTATGCCCTAAAAGAAAAATCAAAGGGCAAAAAGAATAAAAAAGGTCAAAAAAGATGAAAATATGAACCCTAAGAAAAGAGACCATGAAAGTGTGCAAGTCCAATGCCACTACTATTTTATTTTTGTACAATAATGATTGTGTGCAGCTTGTTATTTATGCCACAATCCATGGTAACCAAACAGTTTAATCTTGGTTATTCCATGTATTCAATTTCCTACTTAGAGATAGAGAATAAAATCTAACCAAACTATTTAATCTTGGCAGATGAGTAGATAGGTAGAGTAAATAAAAAATGAGCTCAACAGTTTAATCTGAGCCCTTGGATTTAATAAGGATAGACTTAGATAGATTTCCATTGTAAAAGAAAAGAAAAGTTTGATAAGAGTTTGCCAGTTCAAGTGCACCCTAATAAAGAGTAGAAAAAATGGTAGGATGTGTAGGTGGGTAAGTAGAAGAAATGGTTGCAAAATTATGATTAGTCAAAGCTTATATCATTTACTTTCACCATCAACGTACTTTGAAAGTATGGATAACAAAAATACATGTACAAAGTCAAAAAAATAATTTCCCCATTCATTTTACCTCTAATTTCACTAATTTGCCATGAGCAAAGTCAAAAGTACCTAAAAACCTTAAGAAAAAGGGGCTCAAAGCATTTCTCAGAATTTTGGAGGGACCAGACCCTCAACTCAATGACTTATAGGTTCCAAGTGTTTCAACCCCCTTCATCATTCACTCATTTTTTCCAAAAATCCCTTTTCCTAGAGTAAAATTATCATTTACCTAGGAAAAGTAATTAACCCTACATAAAACCCCTTCTTTTCCCACAAAAAACCCACAAAATGCACCTAAGCCTAAGTTATAATGTTTAAGTGTGAAAATGTTAATATATTTCGACACATTTTACTTAGCGCATTCTTATCTCCGTTTCCATTTCGTATTAACATTAATTTACTATAGTTAACGCCCTGAATATACCCCGTCTCTGTATATATTATTAAAATCTCTTATATTAATATCCCGCCCCAGTTTGAAAAATAAACCATAATAATAAAGTAAGAAGAGGGATTAATTCATCGATATGTGATTAATTAAGAACCATAACCTTCCACTGCATTAAAAAGGGATTAATCAATCAAACAATGATTAATTAATAGCCTTCCTCCAATCACATCGCCCCTGACGTCATTAATCTCCCTAATTCATAATTATTATCCCGCCGGGACCCTCCATCAACTCCCGATCAAAACCCTACCCCGACCACCATACGATCTGACCCCTTCAGATCTAATGGTTGACACTCATATCGGGTGGCCTCCAATGCCGAACTTTACCTACCCGATATGAGCGGTTTTACTGTACACCCTCCCGCTACGTGTCACCTGATGATTGGAATCAGGCGGACTCCTCCAAATACCGCCATGCTCTCATAAGTAGTGCGATAAATTCTACTTACTGCCTCCGCACACCACCTCCGCTAAACGACAAAACATCACATCGGTTAATTAACGCCAACTATCCCTTTCCAACACCAACTGTCGCAATTCTATTATACACGCCAAAAGCATTGACTTTTCAAATAAACCCAAAAATATTCATTATTTTTGTTTTACAAAGAAAAGAACCTTTTGTTCTCCATGCACACTCAGAGTACGTTCAAGCCGTCACCCTGCTTCCAACCGTCAACCTCTAGAAGCCGCTGAACTCCAGATTGCCATTACAGACTCGTGCGCTCCATACAAACAGCACACCAGAGCCATTTGTCTCTCCATGCAACCATAACCAGGTATTTACCCCGTTTCGACTAAGAAACCCTGTTTTCCATACTAAACCTGAACTAAATTGCTATATGAATTAAGCAATTTGGGGAAATTAAGCCATTTGACAGCCTTGAAACTCCTTGGGACGACCATTTTTCCATAATTTCTTAAAAATTCCCTGTCGTCGTCCTTGAATCCACAAGAACCAAGGATGGAAGCCCCAGTCGCCTTGAATATCACGCCAATTACCACTTGCCATAGGGATATAGACCATCTTCCATTGGCTGACAAAGATTTTCAAATAAAAGACCTCATCTTTGATATAACCCCTCTGAAATTATATTGCAGATACCGAGATAATTATCTGAACCATGCAGATAATATAGGCCTCTAGGAATCAAACCTGCTCAAGTATCAATTTCCTAGTGTTCATGTTTTCCCGAAAATTATTCACTACTGTCATGCAAAATATTACCCCACTATGAAAGCTATGATATCCCCAGACCAGAAAATCATATTTACCATTACAGCTGAGTCCATAAACGAAATGTTACAATTACAACCTGGTCAAGATCTCACCCCCCTCACCATTGTTGATTTGCTTGAAAGATTTGCTAAGCTATCAAGTTCTAGAATTACCCAAATCCTCCAAACTTTCATTGTCGAAGAGAAGTACATGCCAAAAGACCCTCCACCTCATGTGTCAGCTTTCTTTTCTGAGTTGGGAAAAGATATTACAACAATGATATCTTTCATTTTAGGTTTTACCACCAATGAATATGTAGATAAGATTGTTTTGGCCTACATGTCCATTTTTACCCCTGGTTAACCTCCTCAGGTCAAATTTGATTATGTAAAATTCATAGCAGACAAAATGCATGATCAGTTTATGAGACTTGAAAATGAGAAGGTGTTCAAATATTCATCAGTCCTATATCATCTATTTCTCTACTACCAGACTAATAAGTTTCCTTTCTCTGTTCAAAAGCTTGATAATAAAGGAAATCCTAGATCTGTCATTTTCTGGACCTCTCTATTCCATAGGTCAAGCTCTTCTCACTATCCATACATTGATTTTATTGATTTATTTGTACATCCAATAACTACAATGTTATTAGGAAGTCCCCCTCCTAGAATCAGTGCAAACATTAAAAGAGTTCTCCAGCTGTCAAAACAATACAAAGTAGGGGATTGGTACTTGTACCAAAACCATACTGAAATTAGAATTTATGGGTGTGAGCTGCCTCCTTATAAATTACCTAGATATCTCCCCATGCGATTATTTGCTCTGGAGTACTACAGGAAAATGATCAATTCTGATGAGATTCACTTTGTCAAGACCAAAAAGAAGGCCCAGCTGAGAATAAAAGATCATCTAGGCCCATTTATTTGCAATAATAGAGAAGCAGGAAAGGAGGCAGATGAAATCCTCCAGAGATTAAGATTAAAACAAAGTTTCATCTGGGCCTATGATCCCCACAACTTCATTTGTAACAGAAGGCAGAAACATAGGCTATCACCTTATATCCACCATAGGATCCCAGAAATTGAACAATATGCTAATCAATTAGAATGGGTGGAAGGCACTCTCATAGATCAAGATAGCACACAAGTTGTTGTTGACAATGTAATGGTGGACTTGGAAAGAAGGTTTGATGAAGGTTCGTTTGTACAGGTGTTTGAAGAAACTTCGTCATGAAAGTAGTCACAAGAACACAGTGCACAGCCCTTAGAACAAATATAAGATTCAGAACAACAAGAATAGTCAAAGCAACCTGAAATTTTAGAGGAGCTTGCTCAAACTGAAAAAATCATGAGCAAACCTATTGTTTTGCAGACTCCTCTAAACGAGGAGAAAAATTTGAAAAGAAGCAGTGATGAAGCTACTCCTTCTAATTTTCCTATTGATCAAACTTTTTTTAAAAGGCAAAGATTAAACCCATATGCAGAGGAGGAGTATAGTGAGGGAACAACAGGCAACTCAACAGCTAAAAGGAGTGACAACATGCCAACCATTCCAACAGGAGGCACACCTTCTGTTTCACAGACACAAGCATTGGAAAGACAACAAAGCATAGAGGTGTCTTCTTTCAGAGCCTGGATATTAAAGGGAAGTATGAAGAAATCAAACCAAGGAATGAGCAATTGAAAGCTCAAACCTATGCTCATTACCTAAAAATGGCTCCAACGAATCAGACCATGCTTTTGTCTGCTTTTGACATAAAGGAAGGGAAAATGCAGATGAGCTTCCTCAAGCCAAAGGTGCAACAGCCAAAATCCATGGCTGATTATCTAAAAAATGATTTTGAAGTTTTGGCAAAGGATATTCATCCTATTGACCAAATAGAGCTGCACAAACAAACTGGAGAGATGGTTTATTCCACTTTAACTAATAAAGCCATCACAACACATCAACTACAAAACTCATTTCACAATGCCACAACACAACTGCAATTGGAGAAGGCCTCCTCCCAAGCCAAATACACCAAGATAAAAACTCTAGAAGACTTGGTGATAGAATTGGGGCATGATCCCAAAGATGTCAAAGCAGTTGAGCAACTGATTAAAAGGAAAAATGATGATATAGCTGCACTAAAGAAGCAGCTCAAGATCCCTCCTCTCCACCATCCTCAAACTGTAGAATTCATAGAGAAGAAAAAAGAGGAAGAACTTATGGACCTAGTCCTTAAGTTAAATGACCAACTGAAGGAAACTGAGAAAGAATTAGACAAAGTAATACAATCTAAGCAGAGTGAGTTGGCCACTGCTCCTCGACTGTCATACCCACAGTTTCAACAGTAGTACCCTCTACTTTGGCAACTACCTTGGCACCAACACTTCCACGAGTAATAGCATTGCCAGTAGCAGAGACTACTTCAACTACAGGTACATCGACTAGTGCAGGGACAACAGTAGAAAAAACAGATGAAGTAATCAAAGCCATGGAACAAATGAGTATCTATGCTACAGAACTGAAAAAGCTCAAGGAACAAATGTCAAGTTTGGAATCAAACTACGAGCTAGCACAAATATAGAATAAAGAAGAAGAAAGGAAAAACAAAATGATGGAAGAAAGAATCAAAGTCCTGGAGAAGGACTTAACCTTAGAGAAGCCACTGGGAGAAATGAGAAAAATATTGTGGGCCAATATCATTGATTCCATCAATGATATTTGGCCTTATATCTAGGTCATTTTTTAGCAAACAGAATTAATGAAAGAAGCTATGGAAGCTATACAGAATACTAGAGAAGAACTGGGAGATAAGCCCAAAGAAGCAAATCAATTAATTGATTTTTTGAACAGCAAGAACAGGTACGAACTAAATGAGTTATAAATTGCAGACATAACAACTACTATTATTGACATAAAGAAAGTTATTACTAAAAGGAACTTAATGCTTAACTTAGAGAAAAGATGTTAAAGTATTCAGGTAGATATAGATGACTTCATGTTGAAGTATGGCATTTTGAGGGAGAAAGGCCTTCCCAGTCCAATGGTTATTCATGAAAAATTAATGACACAAACGGACTATATTGAGAAATTAGAAAAACATGCCAAGAGCCAAGCAAGTTCTTCAACAGTAAAGGCATTACCTATAGGAAAGGTGCTTTATGATGGACTTGAGAATCTATTCTATATAGAGCATGAAATAAAACATATATTCACCAGCCAACCCAATTTTTCTAAATACACAGAAGCTGATGAAATTTACAGGAAAATGATCAGGGTAAAATTGCCAGATAATGAATGGTGGACCAGTTTGACTGACTTACTATAGTAAAAAATTGTTTACCATAGTAAAGTCTGGGTAGACAGGTAAAGAGTATCAGCGCAGGTAAAGAGTATTAGTAGGTGAAGATAAAAATGAAATCCAACACATAACTACCAATGCAACTGCAAGAGGAAAATCTGAATTCCAGTAGCCAGAACATTCACAAATAAAGGGACAACAAACAATATGTTTTCCATCTATCTCTATCTTCGTGTTGAAGATATTTCTTGTTTCTTAGATTAATTCTCATCTAGTTATGATATATTTTGTATCACATTTTGTATAAATACTTCACAAGTTGAAGTAATTAGGGTGGATGAAAAAACATTTATGTAGACTTTTATTTTGAGCCAAAGGAGTTGTTGTAATCAAAGTTGGACTAATTTGTTGGATTAAATAAAGTTGAGGACATTTCACTCGATTCATGTGCACTGTGGGAAACAAATAAGTATCATTTCCTTGAGTTTGAATATTGTTTTCCTTTATGTCATACAATATCATATGTGTTTTCTTATAATTCTTAGAAGCAAACAAGGAATAATATCATCAGAATTAGCTTAAGTGCTCTCTGTTTTAACTGTTTGTTTCTTTAATGTTTTCTACTAAATTTCTTAAGTCTGGGAATTCTTAGTTGCTCCCTTACTTCTGTGATTCATTCCCTCTATTTGCCCATAGTACAGGATTCTTAATTTCCCTTGCTATTTGTCAATCCTCCATTCTTCATCTTAGTCCCTATCAAGGATTCTTCATTGCCCTTGGCTCTGATTAAGATTTCCATCCATTGAAACCTTCCTATTTGTCCTTGTTGTGCTAGCTTGCCTTGTGAACTCTTACCTCGGTGATTAATCAAATCCTGTTAAACCTTTCCTACTTGACTCCATAGCCCAATGGCCTGAATACCTGCTCTGCCCATCTGTTTCCTTGATTCCACCAAACAAATCAAAACAAATTCCTTAAGCATTAATAGCTAGCCTAATATCATATCAAAACAACGCTAAATCATAAAGAGAGAGCCCTCTCTGAGTGTAGATTGGCTAGGATCTATACTTAAAAGATTGGTTTGTAGTTACCTTGGATCCTTTCCTTCTTTCAAATAACTTCTAAGGAAAATCTGAGTGATAACAGAGTGAAATATGAATTATGTAACCTCCACACCGTGTTGACCTAGAAGAAGATCAAGTTGGCCTAAGGACCCTATTCGATCCCATAAGAAGCCTATAAAAGGAAGCACATCGAATTCATTTGAAGCAACATTCTCTCATCAAGTTTGAATTCTCTTGTAGCTAGGAAGAAGTGCGAAAATATCTTGTAGTTGGGAAGAAGTGCGAAGTTCTCTTGTAGGTGGGAAAAGGTGCGAAGTTTATTGCCAGGAAGCCGAAGTGAATGCAAGTTTGGGGAATTCTAAGGAGACAAGGAAAACCGAAATTTTGGTGTCTCTCTCTCTCTCTCTCTTTGTTTTGTGTTCTGGATTGGGAGATCGAAGCCTTCCAAGTTTCACAGTTGCAGGAAGATTCCAGTTGCTGGGAAGAGGTCAAAATTATGGTAGGCTGACTTGGTGTGGAGGGAAATTCTAGTGTTGGTCTAGGGTGAAGAGGCTCAAAGAATACTATTCAAAGGAAGAATTATCTTTACTGGCTTTTCCATTCGAGGGGGTTTTTCCCATGGAATGTGCCTACATCTGGTGTCTATTGTTTTATTTGTTTCTGCTTCTTGATGAACTAAATAAAGATGATATAAAGAATCGTAATATTAAGAAACACCACAAGTAATTATCAAGAATAAGAAAATATTTACCGCCTTTCTGATTTTCCAACAATGTCACCATGTGGAAGTTGATGGTGTTGTTGTGGGATGCATTGTCATGAGTGTATGATTGGTTACATGTCATTATATGTTTCTTACATGTATCATTCTTGTATGCTTGGTTACATGTATCATTATTGTAGGCTTGGTTACAAGTATTGTCCGTTTATGCTTAATTATTTGTGTTTATGTGTGTGTTTGGTGGATTACATTTCTTATGCATGTTAATGTTTGCATGTGGTAAAGTGTACAATGATGTAAGGGTGGTGGTCATGAATTAGGTTGTGTTATCTATTGTTGATAAGGTCATGCATTGATGATTGGACCCTAGCTAAAATGATGGTCGCATGGCTATATGCTTATGTGCTATGTTCTATATGTTATCATTATTATGTTATTCATGTATCACGTTGATTTGTGTATATTGCAGACAAGGTATGCTCCCCGAGCTATACTAAGATACATTGGTTTATTGTGGTTTGGTTTAGCTGACATGATATACCTTGTAGGAAGAAATATCCAATGGAATGCAAGATGGTAAACTACAAAGACTCTCCCTACGAATTAGATGAGCATCATGGTGTTGGGAATTCTTCTGATTTTGCAGATACACTGAGAATCTTAAATGGAGAAATAAGGAGTTGTAAGACATATAATGATAGAATCATACAGGCACAAGAGAAGCTAGTTGAGGTAAATGAAGTGATACTTCAGAGTTTGTCAGATTTGCAGTGACAGGGACCACGTCGGATCAACCATGAGCAAGAGGAAGAAACTAATGGGGTATATGGTAGTAGGTCACATGGTGGTCACAGGTCGAATAGAGATGCAACAATGCAATATGGTTGATTATTGGACACTCCAGATAGGATAGGTGATAGACACACGTACCATTCTAGTTTTGGTTCTGACAAGAATAATGATCAATATTGTTATAATCCATATAGGAGGAGTGATAGGGGATACTTGATAAATTATTTTAAGAGAGAAAAGACACCAACATTTGATGGAGAGATGAAGAAATCACAGGACGTAGAGGCGTGATAGCTTGGTATGAGGATTTCTTCAAGTTGCATGACTATTCAGAGAACATGAAATCGAGAGTAGCTACATTCAGTCTCAAAGGTAAAGCAGACATTTTGTGGGAAGATGTGAAGAATGACAGAGGTATACATGAGAAGAACTTAACTTAGAATGAGTCTGAGTGGTTATTCAAGAAGAAGTACCTATCAGAGAGATACTTTGATGACAAGGCCAAGAAATTATGTGAGTTAAAGATGGGATCTATGATAGATGATGAGTACACTAGAAATTTCTTGAAGCTAATCAGGTATGTGCCTTACCTCAAGGAGGAGAACGACAATATTTAGAGATTCCCTAGTGGGTTACCAATGGCATTCAAATATAGGGCTGAGTTTAATGAGCCTAGATCATTGGAGGAGGCCATCCAAAAGCTAAAACATTGCTATGATTAATTGAAGCACAAGTATGAGACTAATCCAGATGGGAAGGGTAATGCAAAGAACAAGGGAAAATGGGACAAGAAGCGAGTAAGACCACACGATTCAAGTAATAAAGAG
Source organism: Pinus tabuliformis (assembly GCA_031772625.1). Lineage (NCBI taxonomy): Eukaryota > Viridiplantae > Streptophyta > Pinopsida > Pinales > Pinaceae > Pinus > Pinus tabuliformis. The sequence continues at coordinate 237,003,943 of CM062806.1, read as the reverse complement.
AATGTTGCACCGCCTAAGAGGTTCAATGCATCTGACATCGATCCAAGGAGCAGAATAAGGAGCCAATGCATTGTTGGACTTGTGGAGGGGATCATCGAAGGAGAGATTGCCTGCAATATCAACATGGTAGGCCTCAGATATATAGTGTGCAAGAGGAAAAAACTGTCGGGGACGTTGGTCAAAGTGTTCCTCGTATTTATGCAACATTGGATAAAAAAATAGACAGACCATCAGGTATCTATCATTGAGATGGATGGTAAACTTTGTGATCAAGTTACTTCTATTTTGATTGGCCTTGGATCTAATTATAGATATGCTAGTCCTAACTTGGTGGATAAGTATGATTTGAGTAAGGAATTGCATGCAGAATCCTAGTTAGTGCAGTTGGATATAGGTACAAAGAAGTGAGTTCATCATTAGGTAAGATCTTGTGCATTTGATTTGAATGGTATGCCTACTGCAACACATTTGAATGTATTACCATTGGGATCATATAGTGTGTTGTTGCACATGGATAGGTTGTACCTTCATAGAACCAAGGTGGTTTGTTATGACAGGGCCATTGAGTGCATGGATGAGAATGGGGAACCAAGAGTCTTATAGGGAAAGAAGAAAGCCACATCAGTTAATATGGTAACAACTATGCAGGAAAAAAGGGTGTATTTTATTTGCAATGCACATTTATAGTTACAAAGGTAAGAAAGTTGAGGATGCATATTTTTTGAGAAGGTACGCAGTTCTATAGAAGTTTTAAGACGTATTTCCTGAGGACATTAGGGAGTTTCCACCACACAGGGAGGTAGAATTTTCTATTGTGTTAGTGCCAAGGGAAGCTCCGACATCAAAAGCACTGTACAAGATGAGCATACTTGAGTTGGTAGAGTTGAAGCTACAGTTGAAGGAAATGTTGGACAAGGGATACATTAGACCAATTGTATCACCTTGGGGCGCACTAGTATTGTTTGAGTTAGTGCCGAGGGAAGCTCCGACATCAAAAGCACCTTACAGGATAAGCATACCTGAGTTGGTAGAGTTGAAGCTACAGTTGAAGGAAATCTTGGGCAAGGGGTACATTAGACCAAGTGTATCACCTTGGGGCGCACTAGTATTGTTTGTGAAGAAGAAATATGGTACTCTCAGATTGTGCATTGACTACAGGAATTTGAACAAAGTGACCATCAAGAACAGGTATCCATTACTGAGGATTGATGACTTGTTCGATTAGTTAAAGGGAGTAGTAGTGTTCACAAAGATTGATTTGAGATCCAGATATCATGAGGTACACATCAAAGAGGAGGACATTTACAAGTTAGCCTTCCAGAGTAGGTACATGCATTATGAGTTTGTTGTAGTTCCATTCCGTTTGACTATTGATCCAACTACATTTATGTGCTTGTTGAATAGTGTGTTGCGTCCGTATTTAGATAAGTTTGTTATTGTGTTCATTGATGACATATTGGTATATTCTAAAAATGAGGAAGACCATGCCGAGCATTTAGCAGCAGTGTTGAGATTGTTGAGAGAGCATCAATTGCATGCTAAGCTCAACAAGTGTAGTTTCTTTTATACCAAAGTACATTACTTGGGGTATATTGTCTCCAAGTAGGGAATTGTAGTAGATCCAGAAAATATAAGGGCCATCATGGAGTGGGCAGATCCTAGAAATGTAGATGACATGCGATCTTTCATGGGTTTGGCAAGATATTACAAAAGGTTCATAGGAACTTATCACAGATTTCTTATCCTATCACATCATTGCACAGGAAAGGTAAGAAGTTTGAACATACAGAGGAGTGCAAGGCTAGTTTTGAGTAGCTTAAGAAGTTGTTGACACATGCACTAGTGTTAAATATTGCAGATCCAAACAAAGAGTTTGTAGTATGCACATATGCTTGCAAGAGAGAAATTGGTGGATTCCTTATGCAGGATGGACAAGTAGTATGCTACGAGTCACAAAAACTAAATGACCATGAGCAAAACTACCCCACACATGATCTTTAGTTGGTAGCGATCATACATGCATTGAAGATGTGGAGACACCATCTTCTGGGCTGGATGTTTATATTGATAAGTGATCAAAGTGGGTTGTGGTATCTATTTGACCAACCAAATTTGAATGGAAGATAGGCTCAGTGGTTGACCATGATCAATGAGCTCGATTTTGAGATAAGGTACATCAAAGGTAAAGAGAATAGGGTGGCAGATGCTCTTAGCAGGCGAGTATAGGTAAATCATTTAGCAACTATAAGCTCCTATGGGACAAACTTGCATGATAGGATTTTGCAGGCTGTTCAGGAGGATGTCATGTATATGAAGATTATGCACAAGTTGCAGCATAATAAAATTGCAGGTACATGTGGTGGTACAGGTACAAGTACATGTAATAGTACAAGTATAGGTAGAGGTAGATACAAGTAGTGGTACAAGTGCGGGTGCACAAGATGTGGACTATTTCCTTATAACAGATGGATTGGTTAGATTCAGAGACAGGATATATGTGTAAGACAATAGTGATCTCAAGAAGGTGATCTTGAGGGAGTTTCATGCGAAACCATATTCATGTCACCCAGGCTATCAAAAGACATTGATCGCAATAAAGAAGTTGTATTATTAGCCTAATTTGAAGAAGGATGTAGGAGAGTGTGTGGTTAGGTGTTTCGATTGTCAGTGTGTGAAGGTAGAGTGTAAACATCCAAGTGGACTGCTATAGCCGATTACAATTCCAGAATGGAAATGGGACGTCATTTCCATGGAATTCATCACAGGTTTTCCGAAGAATTCCAGGTTTATAGGGTGAGGTTTTGTAATAACCTTGGTAAAAATTCTATGCAATAAAAGTATAAACGAAAAATAATAACCACGGTTGATGGATACTTATTTCAAGTTGAATGTTGGGCAAGACATCCTAGTGTGGGTGTTCATCGATTTATTAGGAGAAAAGGGCGGTGAAAGGTCACAGGTTGCATATGAGGAGGAAAATGAAGGAAAATAATGGAAAATGAAGAAAATAGAAGCCTCATTCATAAAAAGGCTTATGAGGATTAGTACACAGAGTTTTGTCAGTTTAGTTTTGGAGCTCTATCATTATTCTCTCCCTCTCTCTCTCTCATTATCTGATACTTAGAGTTTCTTGGAGCACTCTTGGAGAGTGTGGCATACTTGGATTTTTGGAGAAAGAATGAAAAGGAAGAGCAGGAAACTGGAAGAAGACATCAGTATCAGCAATTACAACGGGTTTTTCTTGCAGGTACTGAGTTGCATGTATGTTTTCCTCACTAGTTTTGGCATGCATGGAATATTCATGTGGTTTATTGGCCATGACCTGTCATTGGCATGGAGGATGGTCGGGATCAACAATGGATTTGTCTGGCCTTGCCATTTCCTTGATAGCCATGGTGATTATGGATTTATTTTCTCGTTTCTTTTTGGGTTGGTTCTCATGTTTCCTTAGCTTGTGTTGAGTTACTAGTTCCTGGATCTTTGGTTGGACAAATGTTATGGAGCCCTATATCAACTTGGGTTGAGTTACTAGTCCTTGAGCCTTGGTTGGGAAAATTCTCTAGAGCCCTTAGTGGGTTAAGTTACTAGTCCTAAAGCCTTGGTTGGAAAAACTGTCTAGATCAGTATAAGCTGTGGGTTGAGTTACTAGTCGTGGAGACTTGGTTGGAACAAATTCTTTGGAGCCATGGAAAACTTGAATAGAGACCAATCTCATGATGGTTGTGTGATGTTCGACCATGAGGTGGAATCACTGTTTGATGGGTTGAGGTGGATGGGCTCTGGAAGCCTTGTATAGTTTTGGATTGATGTGTTCTATGAGATCCCACATTCATGCTTGGAATATGGCACGGGGGTGAATGAGTGAATAGAGATTTGGCTCAACCATCCAATGGCTCGGTGGAAAGTGGAAGTCTCATCCTGGCTTTGGATTTTGCATCATCAATATGAGGTTATTTCTCCTTATTTCTATGAGTATTATACTCATTTATATGTGGGTTATATGACTGTGATTTCCTTGGTATTTGTGTTGCTATTTTGTTGGTTATGTATATGTTTTATGAAAGTAGTTATGTATGGATCTCATCATGTTTTTACTTGTAAATGAATCAATAATGTATCTATGAACTAATGGATGAAATGACAACTAATGTGTTGAGACATCAATGCCTCTTGGAAATTCTCAGCTAAGTATGAGACCCTTATGCTTAGATATGTTATTTACACCTATAGATTACATATTCATGATATGTTTGAAGAAATGTCTGTCATGGCTAGTAGGGGTATAGTCAAGGTCTTATTCAAGTAACTACATTTGTAATGTAATTTCCATACTATCTTACTGTTATGAAGGTGTCATTCAATTCTGGGCAATGACCTAGGCTTTGGGCCTGAAAAATGGCTCAAATCCCTGGGACACTGGCATAACACTAAGAAAAATAGTCCCTGGACATTGGCATGCCTTGTCATGAGAGCGTCCAGAGCCTCCTGGATTATGGCATGCCTATAGAATGGGAGCGTCCGGGGGTCAAGTGGTCCAAAATCTCAGTGAGACCCAGGGGCTGGTTGGTAGAAAGGTCGGGATGGTTCCTGAGGGTCCTAATGCTAATTTTGAAGGTATGTATGGTGTGTTTTCATTGGTTCCACTTCCTTAATGTGACTTAGGATATCAAATCATATCACAATGGCCTCTCGTCGTATATTTACCCCAGTTGGCTAGTTACATGGGTAGATATGGGAGGGTGTTACAATGAGAAATTAAATTATGCATCCAACGAGTGCTCCCACTCAAAATTTGAGTAAACATCTGGAGAGATAAGCTAAAAATATGGGTTATAAAAGTAAATTTTTCTTTTTTCGCTCCAAAATTTGATGAGGTGATCCAATATTATTTTATTATTTCCATTATTATTTTATAATATTCCTAAAGAGGCCCATTTTAGACCTCAAAATTGTTCTAATTTTACATGAGGGAAAAAGGTATTAAGGTCTTCTAAAATGTTATTAAGGAACATAAAGAAACCAAGGATTCAAGCAATCAAGTGGCGAAATGTTATAGCCCCTTCATCCAAGGGACCATAAACAAACTTGTTCAAATTTTATAAAATAACATTATGACCACCTTCAAACCTACTAATACCATTCATAGTTCCCTCAAATATGTCAAAAAATCCCATAAACCATTATAGTATGAAAGGCGTCTACTTAATCTTGTACTCTTATGGTAATTGGTAAACCAGACGTGGGAAAAACATGTCATTCCATAAAGATCACAATTCAAGAGAACTTGATTGAAATCTAATATAATCAATTTTGTTCCTCCACTTTATCCAAACACTTCGAAGAAACAAAACACCACATTTGTATAAAAAATGCTAGTATCCTTGCAAAAATTAATCATTATCATCACAAAAAACTCAGAAAAACATTTGAAATTAAAAAATACCCTAATAAACTCAACAATAATGAAAATTTAAAAATTTAAAAAAATTAGATCCGTACATTAACATCCAAATATGTTTCTTTTAAACTATTCCTTTCTCCGTTTCCCTTTAAACTTTAATTCCATATATTATATATATTTATCTTTATACATATAATAATTTTTAATAATAATTAATACTTAATATTATATTTTATCACTTTATATTTTTTAATACTAATATTATTATTACTAACATGTCATCATAATAGTATCTTATTATTACCATATACCATATCTTATCTTATTAACTCCATATTATTAATAACATTTAATTATAATCCTACATTTTTAATACTTACCATTGTTATTAATCATAACATTGTACTTTTCATTAATAACCTATATTTTATAATAAAAGCTATTTTTTTCTTAACTTGTTAGGTGGTTCCTTTTAGCTCTTCCACATTTGATATTTTTGCATATACTTTTGTTTTAAATTATTATTATAACATTATTAATACCATATTATAAAGAAATTCTAGCTTCTTACGTTTCCCTAGTGTTCGTTCTGGTGTTAATTTTAGTTTTTTTCTTTCTTTATTTTTTTTTTTATAAAATCATTTTTTATCACATCTTTTTCTTAAAGATGAACCAAACTTGTTGATATAGATAAATATTGGTAGCCACCTGCCTATTCTACTTGGACCTCAACACTGTTTTTTTTTGTTTCCTTAGATATAGCATAATTTCCTATTTTTGGAAGTTTTCGAGTCTTGAACTTCTAGAGTTGTTTTGACGCTGTAAACGTTTTTTTTTTTTTTTTTTAAATAGAAAAAATGTAATTTGCAAAATGGGTTTGCAATCAAAAGTTGTATTCCTCAGATAAATATTTCTAAAGATATACCTTATGCGTTAAATGGAGATCATATGCGAAAGTTACGACACCAGTAAGTTGATGTACCAACTAACCCCAATTGGGCCCACAATTGTTTTGCGCTTCATCTCCTAGGGTTACGTTTTGGGATGTTTAGGGTTTTCCCTTGTTTCTCAATAATAAAAAGGTCTTCGAGCCTCTAATTGTAACACAGTTCAGAAGGCAGGTCAGTGTCATATCTATTCTCAGATATAAGCTACCATCACCCAAGCTAGTTTATTTCCATTCTACATGTAAACGATTTTTAGTAATTTGGTTTTAATGAATTAAAGTTTTGTTGTCTTTGTAGCTTTGTGTTTATGTTTATATCTATATATCATTTCGTTACTTCATAAATCCAAATCAATGACCTATCAAAGCGGTTGACTCTTTCTCTATTTTTTTGTGCTTGTCCCCAACAAGGTGGGGGTATAAGGAGTTGGGACTTGAACTAGTTGAGCCTTTATAAGACTATCCCCTCTAACACTAATGATCTCCCATGGAGGAAGAAGGAGATCATATCAAACTGTTGCTCAAAGAAGCCCTTGAGTGGCAAAGGAACAAGATGATGGGACAACTTTTCCAAATCCTTTGGCGTATGCCCACCGACGATTGATATTCATCCAACAATCACTACCGAGGCGCCCCCCTTTCAAAGTACATGGTAACTTTGATATCCCTATATTCGAAGTTCAAATAGATGTAGATGTTGTAGATAAATGGTTGAATCTACTAGAAGGATATTTCTTGGTCCAAAGTTTCTCCAATAGGGAGAAGATTACTTTGCACTACTTAAGATTGCCTTCCATGTCAAGGACCGGTGGGAAAATTAATATGAGAAAATGGCCAAGGAACCCTCTCTATTGATGGCCACACCCTCTTGGAACTCTTTCAAAGATGTTGTCAAGGAAAAATATTACCCTGTGGGAAGCTACGAGGATAAGTATATACAATGGACCACACTACTGCAACAAAGGGACCAAGATGTGCATGAGTTCAAAAATATTTTTTATACTCTATGAACAAAGTTGGGTATCAAAGGTTCTGAGCAACATATGGTGCTCAAGTACCAAGACTGTCTGCACAAATACATTAAGGAAGAAATGGAATTCTTATACATCTCCTCGCTTGGTGCAACATACCAATATGTTTCCAAGATTGAACAAAAATTTAAGCAAAAGAAGTGTCACTTTAGATTTGTGAATCAAAAGCAGGAAAAGAGCACCCCCAAACCACAGAACAAAGGAAGAAACCAAGGAAGAGAGGCCCAGGACAACCCATCAAAGCCGTAAGAAAAGAATGGCACCACAAAGACGAAGGACATAGGAAAGTGCTGTGAGTTCCACAAGAGCCCCACTCATAAAAAAAATGAGTGTCATGCCAAGCATCCATTGGTGGTTGAGCTTAAAGCTTCAGAGTTTGATGCATATTCTGATTATGAGCCAAAACATGATAAGGGGAATGAAAATGGGAAGTAATTATTGACACAAAACCTAGTGCCACCATTGTCACCACTAAGGTCTAGAAGGATGAGCCTAAAGATCAAGAGGAGGGGCAACATCTCTTCCAATCACATATATGTGTGAAGATTTCCAATGCATCATCGACAGTGGGAGGAAAAATAACCTCATTTTAGTATAGATGATTAAGTAATTAGGCCTAACAACCACACCACACTCGCAACTATACACCATCGAGTGGCTCCACCAAGGACGAGATCTCTGCGTCAACCAACAATGTTGCCTTCCCTATAGTATCAATCCCTTCATTAATGAGGTATTGTGTGATATTTCTCCTCTTGAGGTTTGTGATGTGTTATTAGGGTAACCATACTTGTGGAAGTGTTATGTTTGTATGATTCCATGCCTCACACTATTATTATTACTTTGGGAAATAAGTTATACAGGATACCAAAGGTAGCCCTGCCTACTTCCATCTCTTTGATATTTGCTAAGTAATGCAGTAAAATCATCTCCCAAACTGGGAAATTTGTTTTCTTTATGTTTCCTCTCAAAGTAAGGGGAAGGTAGTGGTCACATCCATGGCCCCTAGGAAGGGTTCCCCCGCACAACAGAAGCAGGTTAGCAAGGTCATGGAAGAATATAAGGACATCTCCTCACCTATAGGGGTACCCTTGCACTGTTAGGTCAAGCATTCAATCGATTTGACTCATGAAACACCTCTACCCAATGGGTCGATATATCGTCACTCCATTTTGGAAAATGAAGAAATCAAGCAGAAGATCTAGGAGTTGTTGCAAAAAGGGCAGATTCAACAAAGTTCCTCACCTTGTGGGAGCTCGATTGTACTTGTACAAAATAAGGATGAAACCTAGAGGCTCGTGGGCATTAAATAAAATCATTTTAAGGAAAAGGCATCTAATCCCATGGATTGATCACCTTCTTGACCAGCTCAAGAGGGCCAAGTATTTCAGCACAATGCTTTATGTTAATTTACCATGTAATTCCTTGTATTAATTTGTGTAATTCAGTTTCTTATTTTTTATGCATTTCTTTCTTGATTGAATACTAATAACTCCACAATACCAACACTCTAAAATTGGTTTAGTTATCAAAACGTTATTCCAACTCAAAACCAAAAATTCCCTTTCCTTTCTCATGGTTGTTATCAATAATTATTGTTTACAAGGTTCCTTTCACCTTCAAATGCGTGGCTGTCTCTTTGTGAGCATGTCTGAAGATCTGGCACATAAGACAACGAAGAAAGAACAGAAACTAGTGTCTACTAGTTGCTGGGTGATCCTAGAATTGCAGATTTTAGATGGAAAAGGTTTCATTTTTTTCCAATTTTGACGTTGTTTTTCTTTGCTTGTTAGAATTTAATAATTCACTATTAATAGAAACTAGATCAAACTAGGATTGAGCGTTGTTTTTCCCAAAACAACGTGTTTGGGACAAAACTTATCAAACTGAACATTTGACCAATTCTGTACCATTGCAGATACACAAAATCCCTAAAACTGCCTTAAACCTCATTTTATCTATTTAATCATGACTGGACAGGTATTAAAGTTGTATTTTTAACATTCTTTGAGTGGAATTTTTTATTTAAGATATGGATGTAATGAAATTAATAAAGAGTAATCTTATATTTGAATTAGAAAAAGCGCTTTCACATGCGTTAAATACAGATATTTAGGGAAAAAATGCTTAAAAAAATACTAAACCAGAGAATATTCTCAACAGCTTGCGTTCCTTTCAAAACCATCTTCTCCATGTCACACTAGAAAAAGTGGTTGCGATGTTAATTTGGTTACGTAAGACAAACTGCTGTTCGCTCTCAGTGTTTGAGTTGTTAGTTTGTGGAACTGTTAAAAAGCCTCTTGTTTCAGAACTCCAATTATTTTTAAGGACACTTTTGAAAATTTGGCCTTTGAATGCCTCAATATCAGCTTTCTTTTTGAACTCGTGGAGTTCGGAGCAGTTGCAGCTTTCGTGTCTTGAACTGGTGGAGGTTGGAGCAGTCGCAACTCGCCAACAACACTAATAACTCTGCACTTGCAAGGATGTCCCTCGTTGAAGTAAATAACAGGGATTCCTGGTCTCCAACTACTGGACATCAGTGATTGAAAGGAAGTAGAAAGGCCATCTGCTGTTGAGATATTGGGACCTTTGGAGGAGTTAAGGGGTCATTTGACTGTAAATATAAGATGAAAGAAATCACTTCCTTCTATGTTGGATAATTTTTAGCATGTTAATTTTGTTTGTTCACATAGATATTGGATGGTTAAGTTTATGAAGACATACATACTCTACTTCCTTGATTTTGAATCTGTGACCTCTTAAAAAGAAACACATAATCTTAACCATTAAACCCACTTATATATTTAGATTTAAAATAATTTCTTATTTACTTATATATTAAAACATAAATTAAGCGGAAAGCTGTGACCTTTGTACATGCCCAATAAAAACATGTCATTTGTTCCCTTACTAGTTCACTCATTTAATAGAAGGCATTGTCTTAAATTTATCAACTATTTTGATTAGTTTTTTCAATTTCAACTTTATCCAAATCCAAAATCTTATCCAGATTCAAGAATAATTGAAGATTGCAGTGATTCATATTGTTATTAATTTTCTAAATAAGACTGTTATTGTTATCTACAATTTTCATTTTAAACAGTGCTATTCTGAAACTCTATCACAATTATATTCCGTGTCTTATCTATAATTTTCATTTTAAGTTTCTTTTGCCACACAGAAATCGAAATCACTACGGATATACTCTATTTGCCTCTGCATTCTTTGACGAGCTTTATTTCAAACTCTAATATAAATGCAGTATGATATGCTAGGCAATAGCAGTTACATTGCATTTATATTTTTCTTAAAATTGACTTTGATATTTTAGCAGCAAGACAACTGCTATTCCCTTTGCATGTCAAAAACATTTATGTTTCAAGGTTGAAATAGTAACTGCCGCATTCTTCGGTCCTATTTTATTTGCGTTACATTCAATCCGTTTCATTAATGCGTTACATTTAATCCGTTTCATTTCTAACTCTTGGATTAGGATGTTTCGTAGGAATTCTTGTGCTATGTCATGATGATTTTGCTTTGCAAGGTATTGTAGGATCGCAGCTTATGTAAGTTAGGCATGGTGGAAAGAAGCGTGGCATTTGCAGACCGCAGGAACAGCAACAATTGAGGTTCTAATATGTGACCTTAGAGCGCTTTGAGGCTGAAAGAGACCACCGTCTATTAATTTTTGGTGGTGAAATAGATCAATTTAAATTTTAGTTTATTTTGTATTTTTACTTTTTTATGTCTATATAGAAGAGTTTTATATATCAGTATAAATCTATTTTAACTATGTATTTAATATCAAATTTCTTCACTTGTAAATTTTTTTACAATGCAAAATAGGAGTGTTATTTTTCATTGTTTAAATTGTATTTTTGAACTCTAAACAAAGTATATATAAAACCAAATAAAAAATTTAATCATAAAATCTTAATTTCTTTCTTACATATAAATATATATGAAGTTGATATCAACATAAAATAGTTAACGTAGATTCTCAAATAATTTATTTAAATATCTTGTTGAAATATTTTTGAAAAATACATGATTTAAACATCTTATTCACACATTTGTTTTACTTCTAATTATATTACAACATATTCATTTTTTTAAATTATAATCAACATTATTTTTCTATGGTTGAATTGAGGCTTTTGTGATCCATATCAAGTTTATGAGAAGAAGTATTTCGCATGAAAATACATTTGTCGACGTGTTTCTAACCAACCAGTGTGGTCATTGTAAGGACAAATAAATAGGGAGAGCAGATCTTCCAACAACTAGGTTTGAATAAAGAAATGGCTATAATAGACCAAGAAACGGCTAGATTTGACTATTCAAATTGTTAAATTATATTAAAATGTTAAAACTAATATTATTAAAATATTTATCAAAGTTATTTTAAGTAAAATGTTAATCATACTACATTAAAGTAATATTTACCAAATAACTATTTAGTAATAGAAGAGAATTAATATAGACTAAATAATCTTATATAATTATTATAGTAACTTTACAGTATTTTAAAGGGCACTAACCCACTATCAAACTTGCACATCCCCTCATACTCAGTTGTAGAAATAGCATAGATCCATCTTAAATACGGATCGAGAGGGATCCAATTTCTTCACATGCAAATTTTTTTGTTTAAATGTTTTGTATAATTTTTTTTTTAGATTTTTTGAAATTTTTATTTTGGCCGACCTAAGCAAAATTTCAACTTTGATGATGAATGGGCATACATGATACTTGGCTGTAGAATGAGCCTCTTGACTCAACTAAGTAGGTCTCAAGGGATCTTAAAAGCAAGCATATACAAAAACATATATTGCTACTTCATTTTCCAAAGGCACTTCTACCATTGATATATATGGTTTTGTAAAATTATCTTCCATATCCTTATTTGTTGACATTTAGGTGTTTCTATTTTAAAATAGGATTATCATAATTTTAAATTTAATTATTAATAATTCTTAAATGGATGGTAAGGATTTAATTTCTACACAAAATACTATAAAATATTTGTAATAATCTCAAATTAAAGATTGAGAAGCCCTAAACTCATTTAGTTTGGTTAAGTGCTAGTTTTCTTTGAACTTAAGGAAACAGGGTAATGACCGAAGGCCTAGAGCATTTAGCATGAACGAAAGACTTATGTTCTTTCTATCCTTTTAATTAAGTTGATTCATAAAAAAAAATGTTATATAAACAAGTGTCACATAACCATGATTTATAATTTTTGGGACATGTGGAAAATTAGTAAGCTATGTTATTGGCCCTTGGTATTGTAACAAAATCTATTTACAAGTTAAGCATCTCTATAATGAAATGGTCTTGAAACTACACACACATATATAATTTAGTTAATTTTCTTTTATTTTTAACTCTTGGCAATGTGAGATGTATTATAAGATAATTGTTTTGATACATAACTTTTGTTACCACCATTTAACTTCTATGGTTGTTAGTGTCTATATATATATATATATATATATATATATATATGGATGCTTATTGCATCCAGAAGCACCCTAAAACCCAGTAGAGGGAAAATGTTCACATTACATTGTTATATTTAAAATAAAAAATTATGGACAACTCAATTAAAATTAAAAAGAGATTATATATATATATATATATATATATATATATATATATATATATATATATATATCATGTTCTTGAATATTTCTAAGATTTTATGTCTACTAAGATTTGAATGTAGGTCATTACATTTGGAAATAATGTTTTCATGGCTTCCATGGTAAGTTTGAAATTGGTTTGAGATTTGTACTAAACAATTGAGAGATTTTCTCAATTCTTATCTCTAAGATTAAAAGTAATTGGATCTAAATCTACCTATGTAATTGAAAATAATTAGTATAGTTTTCCACTATTTAAAAAAAAAAAAAATTAAAAAATCTCCATGTTATAGCAAAATAGAATATATGATTAATATATTTAATTATTTTTTAAATTAATATATTAAATATTTTATTATTCAATAAACTAAGTAATTATCAATAAGCTATTTGTTACTATATATATTCTATCAAGTGAATAAGTGTATTTATAAATTTGTTGTTCAAATTGATTGAAAGTTGTTTATTTATTGGAAAAAAAATGTACATAAAATTTTGAATTTCAATCTTTACAATAGTGTTAATATTTATTAACATACCCTTAATGTAGGGAAAAGGAAATATCAAAGAGAACATTCTAGGGAAAGAAAATGTAAAAGGGAACATGATAATATATTTTTATTTAAACATCACATTTTATAAATAATATTTTAATAACATATTGTTTTGTAGTGTAAATTATTATTGGTAACTCTCCTAAAATTTTTTATAATATCTCTGGTAAATATCTCAAATAAGTTTCCATTTAAAATAATTCTCTATTTTTTCAAAATACTGAAAGTATCCTATTTTTATTTTCATGAAATTTTTATACTTATTATTATTTTTATCCCTTATATGTTGATATTAATATTTGACATATATATTGAATATTTACTTTAGGAATTAGTGTCTATAATTTGTTACTTGAGCATTGAGTTATGATCATTAAAAATGTTACTTAGGACTTATTGTAGCTCTTACGACAACCCTTGTCAGTCTCTCCTCTTAAGATTGGAGGAATTGAAGGGCCTACCTAGTCAAGTTAGCGTAGAACTTGGTTTGCCAACATCCGCCACAACTTGTAATATGTGAATCTTTTGATTCCTTGAGATAATGAAGGAAGTCTTTCGGACCTAATTCAGCCTTAATGAATAATCCAACGATAATGAGGAGCTCTAACCCCATTCTAGTAGCAGAGAAGAACTTTGTGTCTCTTTAACATATTAAGGTAACTCTTTGGTAGAGGTTTTGACTTGAGTTTATTTGCAATTTCGAGTTTTTCTAGGGTACTTTAATGTTGCATTATCCTTTTAGCCAACGCCATGATACCAAAAAAAACCCTCATCTTAGCACTATAGCCTTGCATTTGACCTTGTGACTTGGATTTAGGCCCTTCAACTTTTGTGTAGCGTCTTACTACATCTTAAAACATTTTTATAGCACCCTCCTAGGCCTCAAGCTAGTGCTATAGCCTTGAGAAAATCCCTATTTTGTGTCTCCCTCTCAAGATTTTGACTTGTAAAGCTACCAAAGTCCACCACTAGGCCCTAGCCCAATCCCATAATGCCATACTAAGTGTCAAGGCAACATTATGGTCTCAAAACTTGGCATTTTAAGTCCAATTGTCTTCTCTACTCACCTAAAAAAAAAAAGGTCTAGGAAGAGGCAGAAACATTAGCCCATGAAAAAACATCTCAATAGGAAGCAACTCAAAAAGAGGAGGAAAAAGTAAGACAAGCCCAAGAAGCTTTTAGAGTAGCTAGAGAGCTTGAACATAAACAATAGAAGGAAGAAGAAATGAAGAGAGACAGAATGAAGAAGGAAAGATGTGGAAGATAGAAAAGCAAAGGAAATCAAGAAATCTAAAGAAGAAAAGAAAATATAAGAAGAAAGTAGAAAAGGCTACAAGATGAGGCCAGATTTAGAGATAGAGAAGAAGTTAAACATGATCAACAAGAAGAAATAGAACTAGAAGCTCAACTAGTGTTAGTTGCAATGGATATTGACCCAATATCACTAGATGTTCCAGAAATTATAGTAGACCACCTACCCATGACATAAATGGGCAACACACTAGCCAAGAGGAAAAAGGTGGTCAACTTGAACAAGTTCAGGTTTGATTATAAATTGAACAATATAGTAAGACACACAAAGAAAACATATGTCATGATGCATCTATCGCCACTACAAATTGCCATTGAGAGGACCATAGTGTTTGACACAAGGAAATATCATCTTCCCATGGCCTCAACAGGCACAACATTCTCTTAAGCCACTGAGAGAAATGTACAAGATTTTCTAAAGAAAATGAGGAAAAAGGATGCATAGATAAATTAGCTTGAACAACACATCAAGATGCTAAAACCAGAAACCAAGACAATAAATTGGGTGAGCATCAAGATAGAGGATTGAAAGCATGTGCTACAAAAGTACAAGAATCTTATAAGGCTATGGTCCTGTAGGTATACCCATATCTATAGATCATGCAGGAAACATCAACTATATTATTACCACTCTGGTATCTAGTTAAGAACAAAGTATCCACTTGTAAGGATTCTTGAATGCTACCAATCAATTATAATAGTGACCTAAAGAATATCCTCATGCCCCATTAGATTTCCCAAGATCAACACTCAAGAACTAGTGTATGACTCTAATGTTGTCAACCGAGCGGTAAAGATACATCATAAACTAGAAAATGAAGTATCCTAATCAGTAGCCCAATATCAATAATGTTACTCCTTATCTGAAAGAATCATCAAGATGAATATATTTCCATCAATTCAGATCTAGGGGGAAGTCAGGCCAAGTGATGAAGTAATTAGGGAATTGGAGGATTTATTGAATGTAAAAGAGTAATCTTTCGATGTTCTCACTAGCAATCTCACTAAGGACAAACTAAAGCAACACCTTGTCGATATTTCTAAACAATAGACAATCTTGAACTCTTTCTCAGTTTCATTGAAGAAATATGTGCAAGTTATCTCCCAAAACAAAATAGAGTATCATGTAGCCATGAAGAGTTTGCTTCCCAACCAGATTAGATGATTTCATCGTTTTATGAATTTTGGGTGGCATATCTATAGGATGTTATAAAGCTCCCAATTAAAGATCCAATCAAATTGTAAAAGTGGTAAACCTCATTTTTTAAGGTTCATTAGAATTTTCTTTTGTTATGTTTGTAAAGTCATGAGAATTTGAAGTTGTAATTGACCCCAAATAAGCTGAACAAAAGGGGTAGTTACTAACTCAACCTATAAATGTTCTAAAACTCTCAGTAGGAGATGTTACATTTTTTTTTTCAATTTCTTAATTTTCTTGTAGACCAAAGCTAGGAGGCTAGAACTTCTACACTCTTTATTATTATATTAAGAAGCCATGAGGGACATTGTTGAAGCTATATTCCTACATGCATCGTGTCTTTGTTTCTGACTATACTTGAACACGTTCATTCATGTATGTATTTTGTGAGACGTTTTGTTGCTAGGTCACATATTTTTATTTGGAATAGATAGCTTCTTCTCACATGCTTATTATTTTATTTTTAAAGTTTTCATTAATGACCACTTATTAGATCAAAATAATGATTGTTTTGGATTTGTTCTAGTAACTTAAGTACTGGTTATTGTCCTTGAAATCAGCTAATTGTTTCTCTAATTGTGCATATGTTTTTATAGGCTCATCACTTCCTAAATATTATCTATCTTTGATCTACTAGCTATCATATATTAGATTCATTTTTCATTTATTTAGTTGTAGCGTAGAACCTAAATCCCCCTCAATGTGATAATCATCCATATCTCACAACATGCATAAAACCAATAATTGATTCCAAGCTAGAATCCATATGGATCTCTTATCCCAAATAGCGGGAGGTCTCATTGGGACCTCATATTGGAGTGAACACCTTAATAACTATTGTTGGGTCATTTATCACTATTAACAATTAATTTGACTCTATAAGGAGGGCCCAAAAGTGCATGGATAATAGAATTCCTTATTTTCACCATGCTGACATTTATAGTGAATAAAACCCTATCCAAGAACCCCACACCCCCCCATACCAACTCTGAGCATATATATAGAGAGACATTAGCTACAAATATTTTTTTTGCAAGCATAGAACCTTCCCAAGGAAATTTTTACTAAGTTTCTCCCATATAAGTGAACACACTAAGGCATGTTAATTGAGACTACACTCGACAAATAAGAAGACTTCTTGTAGCTCTGCATCTCCCCAAAAACAAGGCCACCAGAAGACCAATCACCAAAGATAGTGTCTTGGTTGATTTTGCTGAAGATTTGATTGAGCATGTTATTGAAGATATCTCTAGTCCTTTTGTTCAAATTACTCCAACTCTTAGTTTTTGTTCTCCTCTATCCACTAATGCTCTATCTAACATTAATTGTGAAATCCCTATTCCTCCTCATATTTAGAAGATGATTTTTATAAGGAAGGAATACCATTTATAATTACAAACCAACTACAACCTAAATATATGTCAAAAGGGGCCCTTAAAATTGCATGCATGCCACATGATATTCCTAAAAGACAAGAAAGGTTGCTTCCCAGACTCGATCCTAGCAAGGCTACCTCATCGAAAGACCACATAAATTTCTTTTGTGTAGCTTTTTGGTTGATGAATGTGCCATATGAAGATGTGTTCTATAGCCTCTTCCAAAATACCCTTGAGAATAAATCCTTGATATGGTACTACAATTTTACTATCGCCTTTATGGTTGGGATGCCTTTGAAACGGTTTTTCTCAACATTTTTGGTGAAGAAAAATGCCACTCTTTTTTAAAGAATTGATTACAGTCAAGATGGAAAAGGAAGATAACATTAAGGAATTCAATTAGAAATTCAAAAATTACTGAACAATATTCTTGCTAACTTTGACCTTGTTGATCCTTTGGCTATAGAGTATTGCACTTCAACTTTGATCATATCCATAATCATGTTCATTAAAAGAGTAAAGAAGAAAACATTGTCCCTAAACTTCAAGGAGGCTATTAAAGTTGAAAACGGAATGATATACCTAGCTGGAAACATTCCTAAAGAAGAACCTAATGAAGTGGAAAGGATCCTCTAATTTTGAATAAGTCAGAAAAAAGAAGCTATAAACCTAGAGAGTGTGCTTAAACTAGTCAAGAAGCTCTCAGATGAAGTAGTTGGCATGAAGAGAATTTAGGATAATCTCATCTAGACATAGAAATTTTCCTCCATTCCAAAAGAAGACTAATAATTATTGTAAGACCATTGATGGCTCAAATTGGAATATGAACATAGATCATTTTTCCATGGACAATCTTTGTTCATATCATCAAGACAATCACTTTGAGAAAACCTTTCCACAGTGGGCCATTCTATGACACCGGTCATCAATACTCTTTTGGAGAAACAATCATTATCTGATGGATCTGCACAAGAAGCAAAGGATGAGACCAACATGAATGAAGAAGAATCCAGTGAAAGGTTTGTTATGTTTCTATGGGCCTATGTGGAAGACACAAAAATTATACAATTAGGGAAGTATGCTTAGGGAAAAATCAAGCCACTTAGACAACTCCTAGAAATTAAAATCATCACAAAAAAGGGCCTATGCTTGAAACTACCGAACTTGCTAAAGGTAAATCCTTATTAAGGAAATTTCTAAAACACCAGTTTACTATGAAAACCAATATCTCTACACCCAATGCCAATTCCAGTGTTGCAAAAAATTCCAAGTCTAATGCCACTCCCATGTAGAGCACAAAGAAAACCTCATCCTTTACAAAAATAAACAAGACCCCTCACCCGACGTAGAAAGTAAAGCCCCATCCTACTAAGAATAGTGAACTATAAACTTCTTTAACAAAGCCCTTGGAATACAATTTTATTTAGGATATGAAGAAAACGAGGGCTAGTTATCATAATAAGATATCTGAAATCTTCCCCAAAGAGATGCCTACTTCTTAAAGCCTTTCAAACCTCTCATGCTTTGTCAAAATATGCAAGAACCCTTGATACTTCTGCTAAAACCCTTACAATTGCATCTAAAAACTTAGATGTTGTCAAATCCACTATAAATGTTGTCGTCATCATGACACATTCAAAGTCACAAACCTCACCTTTTCTTTTGACTTTCAATGCTTTTAATCATAATATATAGAATTGTTTGGTGGACTTTAGAGCCTCCTCCAATTTCATGCCCAATTCTATGTGCAAGAAGATTATTTTTGTTTGAGAAAAATAACAACACTAAGATCATTCAATTGGGCAAGTCATAAGTAGAAGTCATAGGTGAAATTAAGGATCTATTTATTATATTTTTCTCTGACTCTTAGGTTCATCAAGTTATTAATATCATAGTCATGGGCATACCTGAGGCTTATGTTCTTTTGCTAAGTAATGATTAGTCACATAAACTATAAGGATATTTTTCTACTAATTGATCATGCCTGTGGCTACCCTACAAAGGCAAGAATAATTAGATAAGGTAGAAAAATGAGCCTCACATGAATTATATGGTGAATAAACCAGAGGAGGCCAATGAACCAATGAGTTTCACAAACACTACTTTGGGGTATTGTTTTGTTGAAACTGTCATTGGTTGTTATTCGACCTAGTCATCCCCTTTCACATTTGAAACCCATTTTGATCTCCCTTAGTGTTCAGAAGCTGGTGATAGTGAGTCTCATATATTAGATGTAAATAGTGATGATTGTTTAACTAGATTTGAATCTAATGTTAACATGTGGACTTTATATTTTGATGGTTCTAAAACAAAGGATGGAGCTGGTGCAAGGTGTATTTTGATCAATCCACACAAACAAAAAACCTTGATATCTAGACAAATAGAGTTTAAGGGTACCAATAATATAGAAGAACACAAAGTGCCCATATTTGGTCTAAAAAAGTTTAATTCTCTCAAGGTAGAGTGCTTAAAATTTCTTGGTGACTTGAAGATAATCATGTAATAGGTATATAATACTATTCACTATTTATCTCCACATTTGAGAAGCTACCAATAATAGGTATGGAAATTAATTATGGAATTTAATGAATTTAATATTACTTCTATTTCTCATTCTATGAATTCTACTGCTAAAAATTTGAGAAATGAAGTGTTATATTTACTCCATTGTGTCACGGTTTTATTTATTTATTTAGCTTTTAGAACTACTTTCCTAGACAATGCCACTAGTCAGTGGGTTTTCAATGATGAGGAATATATGATCAAATCCCTAATGAATGCGAACTCATTAAAATATAATTAATGATGAAAAACATTATCACTAAGGCTAGCAAGCGAAAAATGATAAAAAAGTGAACAAGGGTAATCCAACCCTTAAAAGGTTTGTTTCACTTCAATTTTTTTTATTTGCAATTGAGATTTTGTGCACCTACCAATCCCAAGACCCACAATTCCACTTTGATACATGAGTCAGTGAATATAGGAATTGAAAAGGTTTTGAAGGGTGGCAAACCCTCTCAACAAAATATTCACAAAGATTAAAGGATGCATGAATAATCTATAACATCAAGCATTCCATGTTTATCTCAAAACTTGTGTTGATGAGGAGGAAGTCATCAAAGAATAAAATTATCTCGACAAATTTCCATTTTTTTAGAGAAATGCTTGGTGTAACAACCATTGTTGTTGTTATCATACATAAATAAACTTGTTTTCATGTTCAATTTTCAACTTTGGCTCTTGTTTCCATTATTTTTTCTTTTCTTTCAATTAATCTAGTTTCTCTGTGTACATAAATATACTATGTTTTGACAATGGACTTGATGTATATACCTAATAGGTGTTTTCTTCATTCGACTACTTATTTTAGGTATGGTGTAGGTAAGACCATTAATATGTGTTTAATTCTTGGGATTACTTCACAATCACATTCCTATTCACATCCATCCTATGGATAGTAAAATCATTGCCTAGTGGGGAACAATCTATGAACAGTGAGAATGTTGAGTGGAAATTTATCCAATTACTAATTTAATTGAGAAGCCTCTTACATCATGTTAAATCTTAACTAAGGGATCATTTTGAAATTAAATCTCAAGATTGTACAATGATGCTAAGGAGACCTATTAATAACAATCAATCATTAACCTTTTATAAGGAACCATTCAGAGTATCATTCGAGATCCACTCATCCACCTTATGGCTAATTGTGCTTGATAAAGAAAAGAAAATATATAACAATTCAATAAATCTCAATGAATAAGAAAGGTAAAGACTTGAGAATGGTTTCCCAAGTAGTTGGAACACACAAGAAACTTCATTGGGGCTATGGACACTCATTGGAAGCAAAGTAATTCTTATGACTCCAAGGAGACTCCATTGGATTCTTGTTGGCAGTAGAGACAACAAGAGAAGCTCATCTTCAATCCTAGATATTTTAATCTCCTAAAGTATCATTCTTTGCAGTATTAGATTTCAAGTGTAGAGGCAAGCCCTTGGTAAATTTTATATCCTTTTAGTATATTCTTACACTATGACCAAACCAAGAAAGATGAAGTCATGTTTTCAATATTCCATAGTTCTATGTAATGGTGCCCATATGACATGATTAAAAAATATTCTAGGCACAACAATCACACGTTAGGTGGAACAAATTCTCAAATAATGCTCATAGATTCAAGGGTCATACTACTGATTTGCCATTTTTTGTAGTTATTATGAAAACCCTACCCAATCTCTCCTAACACCTTAGGCCTAGAGGAATTGTGGGGCCCACTTAGTCAAATTTACTTAGAGTTTGGCTTGCCAAGCTTGGATAGAACTTGTAATCTTTGATCAACCTTTTGATGACTTGAGATAGTGAAGAAAGTCTTGTAGACCTGTTTTCGCTGTGATCAACACCCTCTAAAATTTTGCTCACACTTGAATTTTGGAGCATACTAAGGATCTTACGATCTATCACTCTATGGCTACTCCATGGTAGTTTGATGTTTTGAAAAGTGTTTAGTCTTCTTCCTCGTTTCAAACTGTCAAGTCACTTGCACACTGTTGGGACTCAGAATTGACCAATTTTGACCTTATCTTTTTGCCATAATATTATCCTTCTTCAGTCATAGGTTGAAAGCTTTTGATTTTATAATGACTTAATTACCCCAAGGTACGAAGTAACTTTCCGCATATCTATATGTTTAATTGTTCATTGCATATTCGTGAGTATCTTTATATTTATCCTTGGAAAAGCTGACTAAATTGCCAAGTAATTGTCTTAAGCTTGCAGGAATTATAATTTATAGTTGTTGTAACACCAGAAACAGCAACTACGCAGTTGCTGCAACACCAGAAACAACAACTACGCAGTTGCTGCAACACCAGAAGCAGCAACTCCGCAGTTGCTACAGTCAGCAACAGCAATCATCTAAAGCAAGCTATTTTGCAACAGCTACGAATAACAACGGCAACTATCTGAAGAATGATGACGCGGCATGATCAGGCAGATGTCTAAAGCGGGTAGAACACAGTTACCATTGCCTAAATCAGGAACAGCATGGGGAAACGACAAAGGAATGCGAAGATCCCGAGAAGACGGTCGAAGTCAGTTACCAGCTGTGTAACAGCCAGAACCTAAGAAAGAATATATTATTATACTGTTGTAACAGCGTTCTGTAATTCTTATTTTTGATAGAATGGGTTAACTGAATGAACTGTAATCGTCTATTGTAATAGATGTCTCCTCTATAAAGAGCAGACATCTACATGAGAAAAGGGGTGTGGAGTCTGTAAGTGAGATTTTTGGAGAGACATCAGCAAGTCTGAACTTTATTGTACTTAAATCTTTTGGCAGATGAATATAAAATTGTTCTGAGCACTTAATCTAGCCTTCGTGTTCCGGGGAATCTTGTGAGAGGGACTGGGCCCACCTTCCTCACAAGATTCACCCATTTACTTTTCTGTCAAGTGTGTAAGTGTGTAATAGTTTCTTTCTGTTGGTACTCTGTTTGGATTCTGTAGCATTACCTCTGGTATTTATGTTCTGCTAGTACTCTGTTTCATTAATTGCTTGAAGTTGTTTCTCACCAGTGAATTAGAGTGCAGTGTGTATTAGCAATCTGCTTACAGGGGCAGGTGCTGAACGTCCCCACTTGGAGGATAGGGTCCTGATCCTCTGCCAACAGAACATCCATCACTTTGCTTTTCAGATTTGTAGTTTTAATTAATTACTCTCATTTTATCAGTACTGTGATGACTTAGTGTAAGAATTACGTATACTACAGCTTTTCGATGCTTTTAGAATTTAAGTACATACAGTACGCGGTAGCCTTTGGAATAAAAAGACTTTCCCTGGTTGACAATTAATGTGGTACTTGATCGTTTAATTAATAAACAATTCAACTAGCCAACATTTTGGCGCCGTTGCCGGGGAAGGCAACTAAAGATTTCTAAAAGCATTAATGGTTTCTTTGTGAAAATAACAGGTGTATGAGAGGACGCAAGAAACCTAATTTCGCAGGCGGCAAGGGAGGAAGAAAGACTTTTATTGACGAGATTATCTCAAAGGCCGAAACATCACAGAGGACGAGTTCCCGGAGACCGCAAATCCAATACTCCTCATAGACGGACCAACAGACGGAGGAAGTACTGGGACCTGAAAGGAAACTGGAAGCACCAGAATACACTGAGGAACCGGCGGAAGAACCTGAAGATATAGAAGACAAACTAAGTGATTCAGGAAAAAGACCAATGGAGGATAACAGAACAGAAGGAAGAGGGGAAAATTTGCTTTCTACCCTGGAATTCCCTATTGGGGAGCTCCCGAGGGGAACGACCCCTATGAAGAATATTCCACTCTCAGCATTACCCAACTTCCATGGGTTATCCTCTGAAGACCCAGACAAATTCCTCTTTGAATTCGACATACTATGCAGAAGTTATGATTATGTGAATCCTAATCAGAAACTTAAATTGTTTCCAGCAACATTAAAATGGAACGCTTAGGAGCTCAGGTAATCACCACCTGGGACCAGATGAAAGAAGGATTCCTGGCCAAATATCAAGACTACTGCCGAACGAGAGAAAGGAAGGAAGAACTGTTCAAAATGGTTCAAAAGGAAGATGAGAGCTTAGAAGATTTTGTGGAAAGACTGCAGTATAATCTGCAAAGGTCTGACCATCCCAATATGAGTAAGGATATTCTAAAAACCATATTATTGAAAGGGGTAAGAGATGACTGCCTGGACATGTTGAACATGCTAGGAAAAGGGGACATTTCCAAAGAATCATTTGATGAAATCATCAATCTCTGCATGAGATGCTCAAGAGGAGCAGGCAGCAGATCAAAGAGCAGAGATAATGTGTATTCAAGAGTTCAGAAGTCAGCCAGTGGAGGAGCAACAAGGGCCGAAATAGGTAACTTATTAGAAGAATTTAAAACTAAGATGATAAGCTCTTTTGCTTCACAAATCGATGCTCTGTAGGTTAAGAAGAAACAGGCGGAAGCAGAAGCTGCTCTAGCTATCTTCTGTTCCAAATGCAGAGAAAAGCACCCACTCAGGGAATGCCCACTGGATAAGATACCTATCTGCACAATCTGCGAGAAGGACCATGAAACGCAGCAATGCCCCTCTCTGCCTGGAATCAAAGCAGCACTGTAGTCAACTGAAGAAGAGGTTGAAGCAGTGTACCTGATGACACAGAGGAGGCAATGGCCACAAAGACAAGGTATGAGCTCTAACACAACATTCTGTCGTTGGAATAATAATCCTCCTTTTCAAACAAGCTACCCACCCATGAACCAAATGCAGTACCCACCCTTCAATACAATGAATTTTCCACTTATGCAACAACCAAATCTTCCTTTCCATGATCCTACTATATGGAATCCTTGGGCTCCCCAACAACCATATTTCAATCAATGGAATCCAAATTGGGCAGCCCAACAGATGTCATTTCCTCAACAACAACAGTCTCTTTCCTTACCATCTAATACTCCTCCAAATAATCAGGCAATTAGACCACAGCTGCCTGTACAACCTAACCCCAATCCGTATAACAATAAAGCCCTGCAAGTAATTGACATTCAAAATCAACCTGTCTCTCCCCTGCAATGTAATGATATCCATCTTCGCTCAGGGAGAATTGTTGAACCCATTATAGATGATATTACTGACTCTGACAAAGAAGAAGTTAGAAAAGAAAAATTAGCTAACAACAATGCTGAAACAGCAGAATCAGCACCTAATAATAATGATCAAACGATAGATGCACCCTTTCCTGAACGGCTAGCTCTCACGAAAACACTTGAGCAACCTACCTTTAACCTTTTAGGAGAGTTACAGAATTTGTATGTTAAAATCCCATTATTGCAAGCATTAAGAGATGTTCTTATTTATGCTAGAACTATTAGAGACATTTGTATAAAAAAACAAGGAAGAAAGGCTAAGGATCCCCTCACAGTTCATGTGATGGGAGAATTAACTGCTTTAATGACCGAAAAAGATTATCCTGTGAAGTATGGTGACCCTGGTCACCCTACAGTAATAGTCCAGGTTGGAAAAACCTTTATCTCTAAAGTTCTAGTAGATTTAGGAGCTGCAATAAATATTATGACACTCGAAACAGCACAACTGCTTCAGTTGAAAAACTTAATTAGGGAAACTCCAACAATTTTAGAGTTGGCTGACCGATCTACAATTAAACCTGAGGGGGTCATTGAAGATCTTATAATTTCTGTAGAATCCTGGAACTACCCGGCTGACTTTGTGGTGCTACAAACTAAAACAAAGTTGGGGGGTCATCCGTTGATTCTAGGGAGACCTTGGCTGGCTACAGCAGATGCTTTCATCAGCTGTAGATCAGGATCAATGACCATCTCCAATGGGCAGGAAACTAAACAGCTTACCCTCTATCCTCATGCCACACCCATGATTAATAGTGACAACTCTGTATGGGTAGACTATGAGGATGAAGAAACCCAACCAATACTGACTATTGGACAAGCCTTGACTTTTAAGGACTCCACCGAAGACGAACTAATCAGTAGCTTTATTTCTGAACCCTCTTCGGTTAACCCTGAAACATATAATCACTTCACTGCAATCTTAGAATATGAATCCCAGCAGAATATGAAAGATGAAAACTTATTCCAAACAGCATTAGGCAGCCCTTCCAAGAGCACAACAATTGAAATTGAGCCTGGTAAAACACTAAATATAAATCCTGACTTGGTTGATAATGAAAAACAACGATTAATAAAGTTACTCCAAGAAAATAAAGAGGCATTTGCATGGGACTACACAGACATGAAAGGGATCTCCCCTGAATTATGCACTCACCGTATTTATATTAAGTAGGGATCCCGGCCAGTCTGTCAACCCCAGCGAAGAATGAACCCCAACCTTAGAGAAATTTTGAAGGAGGAACTCCAAAAACTCTTAAATGCAGGATTTATATATCCGATATCTGATAGTGAGTGGGTTTCCCCACTTGTAATTGTACCTAAGAAGAATGGGAAATGGCAAGTATGTGTGGATTACAGATCATTGAATAAAGCCACCCAAAAAGAACATTTCCCTTTACCATTTATTGATCAGGTATTGGATAATCTAGCAGGTAAGAAATTCTTTTCATTCTTGGATGGGTTTAGCGGATACAATCAGATTAGGATTGCACCCCAGGACCAGGACAAGACCACATTTACTAGCCCATGGGGGACCTTTGCTTACAGAGTACTTCCATTTGGGCTATGTAACGCTCCAGCAACATTCCAAAGAGCGGTGATAGGGATCTTTTCTGATATGTTAAATGATTCATTAGAAATATTCATGGATGACTTTACTCCTTATGGATTGACCTTTGATGATGCACTGCAAAACCTTGAAAAAGTACTTAAGCGGTGCATAGAAGCACGCCTTGCCTTAAGCACTGAAAAGTGCCATATGATGATGAATCAAGGTATTGTATTAGGTCATTTCATTTCATTTTTAGGAATTCAAGTCGATCCAACTAAAATTCAGGTGATTCAGAACCTTCCTATCCCCAAAACACAAACTGAGGTGAGAAGCTTTTTAGGACATGCCGGATATTATAGAAGATTCATTAAGGATTTTTCCAAAATAGCTTCTCCTCTATTTGTGTTGTTAATGAAAAATGCTGAATTCAAGTGGACTGATGATTGTGAAAATGCATTCAATAAACTTAAACATCAGTTGTCCGCAGCTCCCATTTTGAGAGGACCTGATTGGGCATTACCCTTTCATATCTCCTCTGATGCCTCAGATACGGAAATTGGAGCTGTCCTGGGTCAGGAAGAAAACAATCTCCCCTATGCCATCTATTTCATTAGCAAAAACATGACACCAGCTGAGCTAAATTATACAGTCACTGAGAAGGAATTTCTAGCAGTTATTTATGCTATTAATAAATTCCGACATTATATTACTGGCTATACTACTTTTGTGCATACTGATCACTCGGCCATTAAGTATTTAATGAATAAATCAATCACAAATGCCCGAGTCACCAGGTGGTTATTACTATTACAAGAATTTGATATCACAATTGTAGATAGGTCAGGAAAAGAAAATGTAGTTGCTGATTTCCTTTCTCGTTTAAAAACTGATGAAAATGCTCCAGTAGATGATTCTTTTCCTGATGAGTATTTATTTGCAGTCTCTGCTCACTCACCTTGGTATGCAGACATTGCCAATTATCTAGATGTAGGAAAATTACCATCACACCTATCACATAGGGAAAGAAGAAAGATCATCCAGCAAAGTGCTAGGTACAGCTGGATAAGCGGGTGTCTGTTCCACACAAGAATAGATCAAGAAATCCGGAGATGCATTGGGGAAGATGAAATTTATGATGTACTAAAAGCTTGTCACGATGGCCCTTGTGGAGGACATTTTGCAGACAAAAGAACATCACACAAGGTACTTAGAATGGGTTATTATTGGCCATCACTTTTTAAAGATGCTAGAAAATATGTGAAGGCTTGCGACAGCTGTCAAAGAATGGGCCAGCCTAACCATAGGGATGAAATGCCACTTAATCCCCAGGTAACTCTTGAACCTTTTGAGAAATGGGCATTAGATTTTATAGGTCCCATTAATCCTCCATCTAATCAAAGAGTGTACATATTAGTATGCACGGATTATATGACTAAATGGGTAGAGGCCAAGGCACTCATTAAAGCTAATGAAGAAGCAGTACTAACATTCTTATTTGAAGAAATCTTTGTTAGATTTGGACTACCTAGAGAATTAGTCACGGATGGAGGACCTCCTTTTAATTCTCATGGCTTCAAAGACACGCTCCAAAAATATCATATTAAGCACAAAATGACTACACCATACCATCCCCAAGCAAATGGGCAGGTGGAAAGTACCAACAAAGTCATAGAAGCCATCTTAACAAAAACAATAAAGGAGAATAGAAGGGATTGGTTTCAGAGGTTACCCGAGGCTCTATGGGCCTATAGAACCACTTGGAGGAATACAACAGGCTTTTCACCCTATGAATTAGTTTTTGGAAAGAATGCTATTTTCCCTGTAGAGTTTGAGATTAAAACCTTAAGAACTGCCTTAGCTGTTAACCTTGATTTAATTGATGCACAGACAGCCAGGTTGCAGCAGCTTCAGGAATTGGATGAGAAAAGACTGGATGTCGTCCATCAAACAACTATAATACAGCAACAAAGAAGCAGATGGCATGACAGAACCATCAAGCAAAAGCAGTTCCAGAAAGGTAACTGGGCTTTACTTTATGATTCCCATTTCGAGAATTTTCAAGGGAAGCTAAGAACAATGTGGTTGGGGCCGTATGAAGTGGATGCTGTTTTTCCAAATGGAACAGTCAGACTTTTAACAATTGATGGGAGCAGAACACCACTATTAGTGAATGGCTACCGACTTCGGTTATATCAGCGGCCGGTTTCCAAAGAAGATTTTAAAGCCACTTGCATGGCAATAAAACAGTATTCTTTTCCAGGGGAACTTGCTGTCCCTCAAAGCACTTGAATTTCTATTATTTATGTAATTTTCTTAGGCTAGATATTCTTGTTTTTTTTAAGAAACTAATAAAATCCTGCCAAGGATTGCGATATTATATTTCATTATTTTGCAGATTTTAGCTTGGGAAGTAGCTGAGAACAAAAGTTCAAAGGAATTACTGTGCGGACTCGGAATTCCTGTTGCTGCAACACCATTCCATGTTGCTGCAACACCACTCTCGTTGCTGCAACACCATTCCCTGTTGCTGCAACACCACCCCTGTTGATGCAACACCATCTTTCGTTGCTGCAACACCACTCCTGTTGCTGCAACACCATTCCCCGTTGCTGCAACACCATTCCCATTGCTGCAACACCATTTCCTGTTGCTCCAACTCCATTTCTGTTGCTACAACACCATTTCCATTACTCCAGCACATTTCCCGTTTTCACAAACGTCTTTTTCCCGATGATAGAACACCAGTCCCTGTTGCCACAACAGAAATTTTCCGTTGCTGCAACACCAATCCCGGTGCCACAACATCGCTTCCTGATCACGAAATACCCTTCCCAGCAAAATTCCTCCACGTACGAAAATGCCAGTCTTACCACTTCAGCCCCAAGGAACAAATCTTGATAAAATATACCACTTCTTGTGATGATTACAACACCCTACTATCACTTCCCGTCATTATCATTACAAATCGCTAATATTACCATGCTTTCAGATCCGCGGTAATCATTATGATCCAGCAGAAGACAAGATAAGACTTTTTGACGCAGCAATTAAAAAGGTAAAATACGAAGGTACGCATGATTATGTATGGACATTAAATAATAGATAATGCGGAGGAGTTGATAGGACCATCAAATGATTGCACTTCCAATCATATCATTTACACGTAGGAGGGGGGGGATTACCAAAGCAACTCTCATAATGACATACTACGCCAACTGCCGCCACCCTTAACTCTCCCGGTAATATGTAAAAGCCACCCTATCACGGCATGTTACCATTTGCGATGTTTTACTCTGAATTGAAATCGGAAGCTCGGCTCTGAACTCTGAAATTCACTGAAACAACAGCTATGGGAGGAACCCTCATTACACATGAACCTGGCATGACAGCAGTCCTGGAACTCTTTCCGGAGATTTATCAAATCTTCTTGCAAGCAGGATGGATAGAGTATTTCAGGAGACTCCCGGACTTTGATGAGCAGCAAGTCCTTGAATTTGCATGCAACTTAACAGAAGGATTCTCTGTCGTCCAGGGAGTTCAAGTTCCAGTCACAGAGGAAATCATGGCCGAAGTTATCGGGCTACCAGCCAATGGCACACGGTGGTTCAGCAGAAAGCACCTGATTCTGAATGCGCAGTAGGATTTTCTCCGACTAGGCGAGCAAGTAGAGCCCAAGGGCAGAGGCGTAGCACTTCGGTCATTACCTCAACCATGGCCGAAAGTCGCTGAATTTGTCAAGCAATATCTGACGTGCGAAGGCCGCTACCAGGTAATTTACCAGCACGATTTCGTCCTGTTAAATCATTTGAGAAATGGTCAGTTAATAAACATGCCATATTATCTATTGGGTTGTCTCAAAAACATGTCACGTTATGCTATTAAAGCGAAGCATCCACTTCTCTCCTTAAAACACCACCGTTTAGCCCAATTGCTGATTAATAGAGCCCTCACTCTAAATAACCCTCCACCCCCCATTAATCCCCATCAGGAGGTAGAAATTCCACAGCCGGAACATGAAATTCCTCATCAAGAAGAGGAAATTCTTCGTCAAGCTGAGGACACACCTCAGCAAGACGAAGAACTTCCTCAGCAAACGGAGGACATGCCTGAGCAAATCCCTTCAGAAAACCCTCAGCAAGCAGAGCACATTCCTGAACAACCCCAGCAAACATCCCCGCAAGTTGCTGAGAATGAACAAGCAGCAGTAGAAATAACCACATCTCCCAAAAGAACCAATCCTTCCATTCCCATACTTAGTATTTCTACTGATAATTCCGATGACAATATCCCAATTACCTTGCTTAAACGAAAAATGCAGCAGGGAAAGAAAACCCCAGTGAAAAGAAGAAGAACCAGGGTTTCAGCTAAAGCACCGGCTACTCCGGCCACTGTCCCTATCTTAAAGAAAGCTAGCCGGAAGAGAAAAACGCCTGAATTCCCTGCTTCTCTACCAAAGCGAAAATCCGTAGCAGTTGAATCTCCTAATTCCTCCAGTTCACCGCCCATCACTATAAGAATCCGCACTCCCACCAGTCCTCAAAACTCCTCTCCCTCACCCACGGAAGCTAAGATGCAGAGCGTTCATAGCTTCGTGACATCATATTTTAAGACAGCTGATACACAAGAACCAGCTGCCGACACCCAAGGTAATAGTGATCAAGTGGCTGCAACACAAGAAGTAGCCACTACCCCAGGTGACACACAAGAACCACCTATGGGGAATACTGATCAAACTGACGAAACACAACCTCTGCCTCCACTAGAATCTACCGCTCCACAGGATCAGCCTACCATACCTGCCCTATAGGAAGAAATTGAATTTCTGAAATCTCAGATTCAGGACTATCAAGAAGAAATAATAAGGGTCAAGGAAGCATATCAGAATGAATTTAGCCTGCATGTTTTAGCACGAGTAGCGTCTGCAACAGAGAAAAGTAAAGATAATGAATATATGTGTACCAATTGTGGTGAAATATATACTCTAGCAGGATATAAGGTAGTGGCAGAACCAATGAAGGAAGCCTCCGCTGCTGGAGATGAAACAAAAGAGCCTGCTGATACACAGACGGAAATCCCACAATCCTCTGCTGAAGTAGAAGAACCTGTTGACACACAAGAACCAACAGGTTCTCCAGAAGAAGCGCAGACAGAAGGACCTATTGTTACACAAGAACCAACAGGCTCTCCAGAAGAAGTGCAGACAGAAGGACCTGTTGCCACACAAGAACCAACAGGCTCTCTAAAAGAAGTGCAGACAGAAGGACCTGTTGCCACACAAGAACCAACAGGCTCTCCAGAAGAAGTGCAGACAGAAGGACCTGTTGCCACACAAGAACCAACAGGCTCCCCAGAGAAGATGCAGGACCAAACAGAAGAGCTTACTGACACACAAGAACCAGTAAGTTCCCCAGAAACTGCACAAGAGCTTACTGACACACAAGAACCAGTAAGTTCCTCAGAAACTGCACAAGAGCTTACTGACACACAAGAACCAGTAAGTTCCCCAGAAACTGCACAAGATCAAATAGAAGAGCTTGCTGACACACAAGAACCAGCAAGTTCTCCAGAGACTGCACAAGAACAAACAGAAGAGCTTGCTGACATTATGCAGGAAGAAACAGGGAATAAGAAAGAAGAGAATATGGATTCACCCCGACCTACCCAAATTGTGGAAGAAGAAGTTACACAAGAAGCAGGAAATGAAGAAGGAAACACAGACTCACCCCGGCCCACCCAAATCACCATGGAGCAAAATGAATCAGTACAACAGGAAGAAGAGACACTAGCCAGAAATGAAGAGAAAGATGTTGGATCACCCTAGCCTACTCCAACAGAGCAGATTATCCTTGTTGATGCCTTTACACAAACAGAGCTTCCCTCTGTTAGTGATGTATGCACATAAACAGATAGTTTTCGGGCATTAAAAGGAAAGTGGTGGAGAGAATATGAGCAGTCTCAAGGCAAATCATTTTAACAGAAAAAAGGGACCTGGTTCAATCATGCCTATAAGAATTGGGAAGCACTGGAGCAGTGTAGAGCCCAGTATAAAGAAATCAAGAAACTGAAAGCCAAACTGTCCCAAATGTTTGAATTATTCCAAAGAATGCTGGCCACAAGGAAACCCTCTTTTAATTATGCCACATTTTTTAGGGAAAAACTCACATTTCTACAGATAAAGGCTGTCAAAGAGGGAAGGCCTCATCAGGTAGTCACATCAGAGCAGTTTATGCAGACCTTTGCAGAGGCACCTAAAAATGATCAAAACTTGTTATGTGAACTGTACCTCCATAATGAAGCCATGTCCAAAGAAAGAAACATGAATATGATACCTGTAGTTGGCGACATACAGCTAAGAGCCTTTATCTCCTTTTTGGCTAATCAACTTACCTGGCAGAATGCCTTTGTCTCACCTCAACATAATGAACAGAATTGTCTTCTGTGGATTAGAGCTGAACCGCAGAACGCTGCCACTTTCATTGCACAACACCTAAGAATGGTAAGTGATCTTGAAATGAAGGACCATGTTAGGCAACTGCAAACAGTGGTCCTAAGAGACTGTCAGCATTATGTGAAGACTAAGGCATCCTTGGCTGTCAAAGCAAATAAACTGTTTTGGGAAAACTGCCCCACAGAGAGGCAGGAATATCACCCTTATAATCCATCAAATTTGCAGGTAGCACTCTCAAGGGTACCTCATTATGTTAAATGCATGCAACACTGTGCTGAAAATTGGATGGGTTACAAATTTAAATTTCCACTTTTATGGTTATCTGGTGAACAATATAAGGGCCAGTTTGGACTATCCAACAAGGAAGAAGCAGCAGCATGGAAGCATATACAGACTGTTTGTGGGTTCAAGAAGAAGTTTGATGCCACTTCCTATAACTATTGTCTCAGTAATCTACATTGTTCATCCCAGTTCTCCGACTCAGACTCAGAGTAGCCATTGCATAGGGACATGCAATCTCTTCAGTTGGGGGGGATGTTGGGACTCAGAATTGACCAATTTTGACCTTATCTTTTTGCCATAATATTATCCTTTTTCAGTCATAGGTTGAAAGCTTTTGATTTTATAATGACTTAATTACCCCAAGGTACGAAGTAACTTTCCGCATATCTATATGTTTAATTGTTCATTGCATATTCGTGAGTATCTTTATATTTATCCTTGGAAAAGCTGACTAAATTGCCAAGTAATTGTCTTAAGCTTGCAGGAATTATAATTTATAGTTGCTGTAACACCAGAAACAACAACTACGCAGTTGCTGCAACACCAGAAACAACAACTACGCAGTTGCTGCAACACCAGAAGCAGCAACTCCGCAGTTGCTACAGCCAGCAACAACAATCATCTAAAGCAAGCTATTTTGCAACAGCTGCGAATAACAACGGCAACTATCTGAAGAATGCTGACGCGGCATGATCAGGCAGATGTCTAAAGCGGGTAGAACACAGTTACCATTGCCTAAATCAGGAACAACATGGGGAAACGGCAAAGGAATGCGAAGATCCCGAGAAGACGGTCGAAGTCAGTTACCAGCTGTGTAACAGCCAGAACCTAAGAAAGAATATATTATTATACTGTTGTAACAGCGTTCTGTAATTCTTATTTTTGATAGAATGGGTTAACTGAATGAACTGTAATCGTCTATTGTAATAGATGTCTCCTCTATAAAGAGGAGACATCTACATGAGAAAAGGGGGAGTCTGTAAGTGAGATTTTGAGAGACATCAGCAAGTCTGAACTTTATTGTACTTAAATCTTTTGGCAGATGAATATAAAATTGTTCTGAGCACTTAATCTAGCCTTCGTGTTCCGGGGAATCTTGTGAGAAGGACTGGGCCCACCTTCCTCACAAGATTCACCCATTTACTTTTCTGTCAAGTGTGTAAGTGTGTAATAGTTTCTTTCTGCTGGTACTCTGTTTGGATTCTGTAGCATTACCTCTGGTATTTCTGTTTTGCTAGTACTCTGTTTCATTAATTGCTTGAAGTTGTTTCTCACCGGTGAATTAGAGTGCAGTGTGTATTAGCAATCTGGTTACAGGGGCAGGTGCTGAACGTCCCCACTTGGAGGATAGGGTCCTTATCCTCTGCCAACAGAGCATCCATCACTTTGCTTTTCAGATTTGTAGTTTTAATTAATTACTCTCATTTTATCAGTACTGTGATGACTTAGCGTAAGAATCACGTATACTACAACTTTTCGATGCTTTTAGAATTTAAGTACATACAGTACGCGGTAGCCTTTGAAATAAAAAGACTTTCCGTGGTTGACAATTAATGTGGTACTTGATCGTTTAATTAATAAACAATTCAACTAGCCAACACACACATATGCTCAGTGTTTGATAGGTTCATGATAACACTTCCTTTATACAAGCTTAGATAGGCATAGCACCATCCTTCAAGATAGTGCCTATGCGATTTTCAACTCATATAGATAGTCAGTGCACACTTTTATCGACAATCCCCCTCACTTTGTTACATTTGTACTTCTATTTTGGTGAGTTTTCTCAACTGTCATCTTTTGCACATTTTCGCTTTCACAAGTATCGATTTCACATTCGTGGCTGTCATTTTGACTTTCTTTTACTTTAATAAGTGTATTTTTCATGTTATCTTTGCTTTGTCATGTGTTTATTTTAAGGTTGTTTGCATTTTTCAAGTCTCATATTCATGTTTTCCTCCTATCATAGGTGTCGCTTTTGTGTCACTCCTGCATGTGTCACACCTTTGCACATCACCAAAATGAGCTCTACCACACTTTTCTGCATTACACAGTCTTATGTATCATTGGAACATGTTCCAAACAAAATCCTACAAATTACCGCAACTTTTATTCATAATCACCACAGTTATCATAACTTGGTTTATAAGTGTTTTAATGTGTTGTTTCAACTGTTGCACTTAGTAATAGGTGTTGCTTTGCTATTGTTTTAAGGTGTGACCATTGATCATGAGTCTTGGTAATTACATTGGCTTGTATTGATGGCATTTATGTGTGTGACCCATGTTTGAGTCATGTTGGGATGCGTTTCTTTATCTTACTCTGTTGGTCCCACAGTTAGCCATTTTGAGAGCTCTTCTTGGTCCTTCAGCCCAACACAAGTTCTAAAGGCATTAACCCTCTTACTGGGTGATAAGTGCAACTTATTCATGAGTCTAATTGACATGTATTTCCTCCCAAACTTGTGCACTAAGTCTTTTCTAAGTCTCCTACCTCTCATAGTGCATTATTACTTCCTAAGGATAAGTCACCTAGCTTTGTGCTGCCTCCCTTAGTGAAAAGCACATTCCAAATGAATAAGTATCCACTATTGGAGGGAACTACGCCCCTCCAATCTTGAAACACTTCAAAAAAATGAAGCGCACATGAAACTCTCAGTTAAAAAGTGCACTTCAGAAGAAAAAGGACCTTCTCTCCTCCAAAAAGTGCACCCTCGACAAACAAGGACCTTCTTGCCTTAAAAAGTGCACTTTGAAAGATTGAGCACACTTTAGAACTATAAGTGCACTCCTTTGACTCAAATAATTTCACCCTCCTTAAGCACATGGTACACTCATGAAGCATGAAGCTTCAGTGTTCTCCTAGAGCGCATGGCACACTCACGAAGCACAAAGCCTTAGAGCGCATGGCACAATTACGAAGCACGAAGCTTCATCCTTCCCTTTGAGTGCATGGCACAGTCATGAAGCCTGAAGCTTGAGCACACTCCTTCGACACGAAGAACTACACCCTCTTTGAGCGTGTGATCACATCCTAAAGGCTTGAGTGTTTCTCCTTCATCTCTTTGGAGTGTGCCCTCGCACCCTCTTATTCTATTTTAGTGCATGAGTGCACCTTGCAGGCGTGAAGGCATGAAGCCTCACTCCTTCATCTCTTCGAAGTGTGCCCTTGCACCTTCTTAGTCTCTTTGAGTGCATGAGCACACCTTGAAGGCTTGAAGCTTCACTCCTTTGTCTCTTTGAAGTGTGCCCTTGTCCTTCTTAGTCTCTCTGAGTGCATGAACTCACCTTGAAGGCCTGAAGAACTAAAACCTCACTCCTTCGTCTCTTTGGAGTGCGCCCTTGCACACTTGGTGTTCTCTCTCTCTTTCTTGAGTGCACAAGTGAACTTAGAAGGTCTCTTGTGAGCCTTGATGAGTTTATTTGTTCCCTCCTAATCAAGCCTTCTTATTTTAACCCTCTCACAGACCTATCATGAGAAAATAATTCCATGAGCTAGGTAGTGATAAAATA
Organism: Pinus tabuliformis; assembly: GCA_031772625.1. Lineage (NCBI taxonomy): Eukaryota > Viridiplantae > Streptophyta > Pinopsida > Pinales > Pinaceae > Pinus > Pinus tabuliformis. The sequence goes on along the minus strand of CM062806.1, from coordinate 236,967,015 downwards.
GATGTTTCAAGACTGATTTTTCCTTTCCATGAATGATATTCATTTGTAGGAGTACTATCTCAACATGAAAATGATATGCTCAAGAAGATAGAAAGGAGAAATATTAAAGAAACACTGGTGGAGAAGAAGAACAAAAAATAACAATCATGAAAACATGAAGCAGATCATGGACCAAGACAGAAAGAAGACATTGCATGATTACTCAAGAGATTCTAATTTTTATGAAAGGCCCTTTGGAGGGTGAAGATGAGAAACAAAGTGGATCATTCATGAATATGGAGCATACATAAAATCTACCATCAATAATGCAAGATGAAACAACAAGAAATACATCTTGGCATTTCCACCTCATCACAAAGTCCGTGTCATCATTGTCAAGTTGTAACTTGTACAAGTCTCATCATAATGGCTAATATGTGTCCATGTGTCATGGCACATCATGTGGAATGTAATGATGTATTCTCAAAAAATTACAAAACATAAAGTGTGGAAGTCCAAGAGTCACATGTGGAACATGAAGAGTCACATAGTCATATATAGAGAAAGATTGTATAGAAGTCCAAAAGTTATTTAGAAGTTAAAAAGTTGTTTAGAAGTTCAAAGGACATAGTAGAAGTCCAAGAGTCATGATGATAGTCTAGGAGCCATGAGGATATGAAAGGTCATTCCTCTTGTTATAAAATCAATCTCATAACTCAAGGAAAGGGGGATTTTGGAGGCTTAAGCTTTGGAGAGCTAGTCTTGGCTTCTCTACTTGGCATATGAGAGAAAATTATTCGTTGGAGAAGAAAGAAGTGAATTAATGTTCCACTACTAGAACTAGTGTCCACCATTGTAATTGATGTACTTGGTTATTTGGCCTTATAATTGAAGATCTATGAGCCAACACATTTTCATGCATGTATCACAAATGTTTTAGGACTATTCTTGGGATGTTTACAATATATATTGTGTTCATATGTACTAGAGAAATTGAACTATTTTGCTGGCTTCGATACTCTTCTTATTGAATATGTGTTGTATTCACTTTAACATCATTGTGTGAACTATTTCACTAACTAACCTTTTCATGCTCTTATGTGCCTCTTCTAGGATAGTACTATTAATTTCCTCTTAAAGGCTCACTTTTGTCTCCCCTCATGAAGGCTTCATTTTACATCTTGCAATTGGTGCTTCACAATGTCATCTTACATGCTTGTTCAAGGGTTATTTATATAATCTCTTATATTATTCATTGAAACTATGGCACACCTTATGGTTATGGTAGTTGGGCCAATACTCTAGATGGGGCTCCTACTCCAAATGGTGTGAGGTCTAATTCAGACTTCACATCGGGGAGACCACCCTGTATGTTGGTGGGTATCCAACACCATCAACATTTTTGGCACTAGGAGGGCCAAATGACAATATGTGCCCATTGAGTCTGTTTTAAAGCTCTTATCTTAAATGGCTCTTTCTCAAGTCATAATCCCGAGGTGTTTTTCTAAGGATTTTGATTTTACCATCCTAGCGTAAATCATTCATGGCATGTCTCAATTTAAGTGTGATAGCGAGAGTGAATTGACTGTTATTGAACGCTTCTTTCAATTTATGCATTTTTTGTCTCTCTAATAGAAAACATTGTAAAGATCTCATGGCCAGGTTGTTCATCGTCACATTTGAAGGCCAAGTTAATAAATGGTGTCATGCGTTACTTGTTGCTTATATCCATTCACTCGAGAAACTTGTTAAGAAGATTCATGAAGCCTTTAACATGTATGATTATCAAGATGTATGTGATAGAATTTATTTGCTTAGAATGGAACTTGGTGAATCTATCGAGGAATTTATTAATCAGTTTCTTCACCTTTTCTTTGAATTTCCTAAGGGAGTTATTAATTCAGATTTCATTATGGAAAAATTTCATAATTTGATTCTACTTTCTCCGAGATCTTTTGAATTCAAACCCCTGGACGATTCTCTCTCCCAAACTTTTGCTAACCATGGGTTGCCTCAATCTTTCAAGGAGGAACCTATTATTCCTTTTGTTCTTTGTCCTCATTTTCCCGTACCAATTTGGGTGACCCCTAGTGATTATGTTAAAGTGGGAGATCTAAAAATCAAATTCTTGATCTATCCTTACAACCTCCATCCAATTCTCATGCTTTAGAGCCTATGGGGGATACCTTCGAATGGTTTGGTAATTGCATCGATCCTAAAGTGAAAGTTGATCCCTTGGGTTTTCAAGATCATATTAATGTACATAAATCCAATCTTGACTATGATCCAAATGAACACATGACTATCTCTGGGGATACTCTAAAACCTCTACCACCTATGTTAAAGGATTCCTTGTTTCATGATCTGCTTGTTTCACCACCTTCAACTTTGAATGATGTTCAACCTATTTTTTTAAGCGATAATCAAGAACAAGGTAGTTTTATTTCACATGTAGAGGAGAAAAGTGTTGAATAAGTGTCTTATCTTTCTTCCCTCTTTCAAGATGATAATGTTCCTTTCCGACTAAATTTTGATCCTTTAATCTTAATAACCTATAAAATGACACTAAACCTTGCATTCAAGTTGATAGTTTGGATAACCATCACCGTAAAATCTATGTTTCCATTAACACATATGTTGATGAATATTCAAATATATCGAAAGATATATTCTCTTATTTTGAGGGCATGTATTTGCAAGGTATCAATTCAGAATCTATTTCTCATAGTTTACGATCTCCATTTGTGAATTGGGATGCTCTTTTAATTCGTAATGATCCTGAATTTTCTTTACCCCATACATCTTTAGATGTCAAATATGAAAGGGTAAGTCGTCTCATTTTTTAATATTTGGAAGATCCTGGTCAATATGAATGTCATATTGGTATGCCTATCTTTGACCATTATAATGATGACAATGATGTTGATCCAATCCAGTATGATTTAAGTACGAATGCTCCTCATCCTCTCGAGTATTTCAATCCTTCTTCACCTCTAGCACATTATTCATTGTACCCATATATGTTTAATAAGTTTGTCACACTAGTAGCCCCCCTAAATCCTTTGGATCTTTATCTAAATGATCGTGGTTGCAATCAGATTCAGGATGGTGTGATACTACAATCTGAGGATGAAAAGTTTGAATATATAATTCATGATCTATTTAACTATAAATATCTCATAAGCTAGGAGGAATATGTTCCAACTCCAAACGATCAAGGAATTTTTCAAACTAATGTATCTCAATTTTCTATCCATAAAGAATTTGATGTGTTTAATTTTAAATCTAATCAAACTAGTTTCATTAGTAGTTTTTTCATTAATACATCAAATGACAATGGTGTATGTCTACCTATTTATTTTTCCAAACCACCTATATTTGATGATCCACGATCAGAAATTTTAGATACCTATCAAGAATTCGAGGCACTTCAGCCCAAGTTGGTGGCTATGTCAAGTTCTCGCAATCCTATTAATATCTTCGAGCTGAGTTGGATATTTTCATGCATAATTATCTGCTTAACATTCATCCACTAGTTATATGTTCATTCTTAGAGGACTCTTGGTATTTTCAAGTTGATCTTCATAATCTTCAAGATAATTTCTGAGTAGATGAAATGTTCTTGTTTGGTTAGTCTCTTTTCATGTCAACCCCTTGAACTAGACTGAGGGTTGGAGAGCACATTTTTCATGGATCCTTATCATTTCAAGGCCTATCATTTTAATGATCAAGATAAAGGTAATTTTGAGTTGAAGTTTTTTCTCCGTTAAACTCTTCTGAATCTGATCATCTTTTTATCTCTTTTGTGCATATCATTAAGCTAATAATCTCCATGGAACATTTTATTTTCTGGAATAATTATAATTTCTTCAATCATTAAGATGACCAAAACGTTTTTGTTATTACTGATTTTGATTTGACATATGTTTATAATCTTTGTCAACTCATTATCCTGATTTGTTTCCTAGATTCACAATGTCAACAATTGTCTTGAATGTCATAATCTTTCTTATTGTTGACTTTTCATGTGATCAGATACAAAGGGAACCAATAAAGAATCGAGAGCCTTACATGTTAATCAACCAATTTGATCATAATACCAAATATTCTTGTTTGATTTGAATACATTTATTGAAAATTCATTTTCCTAAAAGTCCCAGGGTCTTCAAATCGGTTGTATTGAATACCAATATCCAATTACTAAATGGTTAGAGAAATCTTACGTGCCAAGCTCTTCTGCAAATGAAATTTTTTTATCATTTTTAATGTTTGCAAGAACAAAGAGAGCATATGAATGTGTATTCAGAAGTAGTTTGCAAGGATGGTATAATACACATTTCAAACAAAAAGGTAAATGTTGGAATTGACTCGAACCATTCGGTATGAAAAATTATTTTGGTAATAAGCCATACCTTCAGTTAGTTGTACAAGTTTCCAAAGTTCCTATCTTTTCTATTGCACATAGTTTTATATTGATTTTAGTTCTTCGTATCTTTGTGGTTGCAGGTCAGGAAATATGATGGTTACATTGGAAGTATCATTAGACTTAACCCTGACCTTATAGATAATTAGGTTAGGAGTAGTCTTAGTTTCATTTAGTTTCCCTTGCATTGCATCCACCCTCTTTCCTTCTCTCCATCCTTTCTTTGCATCTGTTTTGTTTTCGTATTCCTATCTTACATGATTTTTTATGTTCTTCCTCCTTTTGCTTGGTTCTTTTAGTTTTGTTTCGTTGTTTTGTCATATTTTGTGTTTTTTTTTTGTTCAATAAGACTTTGTTAAGTTATGGTATGTTCTATTCTTATAACAGTTTACTTCTTTTTCTTATTATATTCCACCGATTAGCAATCACATGTACATAAAGTAAAGTGCAGATAGAACATTAAATGATCGACAGAAAACAAGCCAAGACAAGAGACACAAGATGTGGCGGCTAGCCAGGGACAAACCCCACAATGTGTGGGGAAACCCTTTGATCAAATCTTCTTTTATCTTCAATAATTCAGCAGAGAGAAATAGTACAATAAATCTGATTCATATCAGCAGTAGCAAACCCTAGATCAGTAGCATCAGCATTAGCGGCTTCATTATCAAACTAGGGCAGACCATATCTCACAAACCGACAGTCAGATTGACTTCATTCCACCACCAAAAGTTTCGGCTTCCAGAGGAGGTTCAGATGAACCTACAGAGAAGTTCAGATGAGGAGATCTTCTAGGCCACGCAAGTCAATCTTTACTTCTGCAGTTGCAGCTTCAGTTTCAGCAATTTCCGGCTTCAAACTAGGGCAGTCGATATCTTGCAAACCGTTCGTCGGATTGAATTCATTCCACCACCAAAAGTTGCGGCTTTCAAAGGAGGTTCAGATGAACCTATAGCGCAGTTCAGATGAGGAGATCTTCTAGGCCATGCAAGTCAATCTTTACTTCTGCAGTTGCAGCTTCAAATTCAACAGCTTCCGGCTTCACATGTGTGAGAGAGAGAGACCCATTTCAGCGTAGTAGAGAAGAGACTCATATCTGCGCAGTAGAGAGAGAGAGATGTGATGAGATGAGTGAGTCCAAATGAGGAAAAGTCCTCTTATATTTATACACAACGTTGGTGGGTGAATAGATGCGACTGTTGGGCTTCTGAGCCTACATGAGTTGTAGGTCAGCTTGATAATAATTCCATAATCAAAATAAATTCATATCTCCATGAATACTTATCGGAATTGGATGATCTTTATATCAATCCTACACCTCTCGACGAGAGGAATCTAATAAAAATATTATTAGCCATGAATAAGATGACCCACATGAAGTTTTGCTCTGGTTGCCAATTTTAACACTCCCTCTCAACCATGGAGAACTTCATCTGCAATCTGTCTATCGGTCGTTACTATTCATCCATCAAATGCACTGCCTTGTACAACCTGACCCTTGCCCTGCTCTGCTCTATTTTGCCTATTCTGCTTTGTCTTGTTCTACCCTACACTGATCTGTATTGTTTTGTTCTGTTCTGTTCTGCTCTTGCATTGTTCTGTTCTACTCTGCTTTTGTCCGAATTATGAAGAAGAAGAAATGATCGAGGATGTATCATACTAACTCAAAGTCAGTCTCAGAGTATGTACCACTGGTCCCAGACCAGTCTCAACCAACCCAAAGTCAGCGTCATAGTGAGTACAACTCCAATGGTCCTAGACCAATATCATCCTCCACTGACTCAAAGTCAGTCTCAGAGTATGTACCACTGATCCCAGACCAGTCTCAACCGACCCGAAGTTAGCGTCATAGTATGGTACAACTCCTACCACTGGTCCCAAACCAGTATCATTGATCCTAGATCAATGGAGGTCATCCTAGCGTAGGGAGTACGGTAGTTACAACGATGCGTCCATCGTTACTACTATGGTCCCTAACTTCATTTCCCTGCTCATTGATCAGATGAGAGGTACTTCCCATGAGTCCCAGACTGCATGGGTAGGATGCCTCGATAGGAGAACTAATCAATCCTATCCTCATAGGAGAACACATCAATCCTGCTACAATTTCCATGGAGAACACATCAATCCAGGCCGCCATGGAGAACACATCAATCTAGGCCTCACAGGAGAACACATCAATCCTGCTACAATCGCCATGGAGAACACATAAATCCAGGCCTCACAGGAGAACTAATCATCCTACTACACAGGAGAGCGAATCATCCTATTCCACAAGAGAGCGAATCATCTTGTCCCACAAGAGAGCGAATCATCTTGTTCCAGTGTGCACCACCAGGGGAGGGTGAGTCACCCTGTGGTCGTATGTTGCTCCAGTAATAACCGCAAGCCCTCAGAGCTCCCAGAGCTCAATGTATGCAACATGCAGGACCCTTGTACAAGGGTTTCTTACCGACTCCAAGTCATTTGGGAAAATCACAGATTAGATCTTTCCTCGGGGCTTTGACAAGGTGTATCAACTTGTACATCATCTTAATGCGATGGAGCCTCCTTTCTCATCAACTTACCATATCCAAGATGATGTCTATCTGCTGGAGCAATCGACGAATACTGGATTCCTCAATAATCGAATCCCACCTCTGGTTGTTATAGAGAATCACAGTGGTATCCAATGTAAATCCAAACAGCTCACTGAAGAGCTTTCGCAACCACACTACCTCACATGAGGTTATGCTAGCAACAATATATCCTGCTTCGGCGGTGCTCAAAGCCACCGACTTCTGCTACCTGCTCATCCAGGATATCGAAGCAGATCCCAAGGTGAAACAACAGCCGGAAGTGCTCTTACGGTCCACCACACTGCCTGCCCAATCAACATCAGTATATCCAAGTAGTCTCACATCTCCGACAGTGTATCTTAATCCATGAGAGATTGTGTCCTGAAGACATCTCAAAAGATTCCTGGCATCAATCCAGTGAGGCTCAACCAAATATGAGCTCACAATGCTAACTGCAAAAAAATATGTTCGGACGGAGGTTCACCAAGAACATCAATGCAAATGAGTTTATGAAACTCAGAGGCATTTCCCAAATCTGGTCCGACATCACTACCATATAACTTCTAAAAGTTAAGATCCTCGAGGTAGTCACGGGCTTGCAGTCCATCATACCAAATCTTTCCAATATCTTTACCACATATTTCCCTTGAGATAGGAAAATTTCCCTTGGCTTCTGCCATACTTCAAGTCCTAGGAAGTAGTGCATCAGTCCTAGGTCTTTCATTTCAAATTCAGAGGCCAGCTCCCTCTTACATTTGTGAATGAGAGGGTCTGCACCTGTTAGAAAGAGGTCATCCACATACAACACCAGTATGAGAGGCATGTCATATTCAACCTTAAAGTAAAGGTTAGGATCGGCTTCACTCCTAATGAATCCCAGCTTCATCAAGTAGCTATCGATCCTCTCATACCATGCTTGGGGTGCTTGCTTCAGCCCATAGAGAGCTTTCTTCAACCTGCATACATGAGATTTTTTATCATAAATCTCAAATCCTTTAGGTTGCTCCACGTAGACCTCTTCTTTGATCGAGCCATGCAAGAACGCAGCCTTGACATCCATCTGATGTAGGTTCCATCCTTGTGAAGCGACAAGGGCTATGATCGAGCGGATGGTTGTATATCTGGCAACAGGTGCAAACATCTCATCATAGTATATACCTCCCTTCTGGGATAAACCCAGAGCAACAAAATGAACCTTATATTTTTCCATACTTCCATTTGCTGCATGCTTTATCTTGTAAAGCCATTTTAAAGTAACAATTGTCTTGTCCAGGGTCTGGGAACTACTTCCCAGACATCATTCTCCATAATAGACTCATATTCTACGGTCATAGCATCCTTCCATACTTGATGCTTGACGACATCTGAGAATGACAAAGGCTCATTTTGTATGATCGTGCTCATGATGGTCAGGTATCCTTGATACCTATTAAGTTTCTTACTTTGACGGAAGGTTCCTCAGGGTGCAGCATGTCCTTTAGCATCATCAAGTATCCCCTAAGCCATGAAGGCCTCTTCCTAGAAGAGGAAGGCTCATGTGGATGAGGATCAATCGGATCCATGGGTTTTTCTACATCAGGCATTGATTCATCATCCTTTTCTTTCGGTTCCCTGGTGTCGGCTTCTTGAGAGCTCCTTAAAGTCGGAAGATTGATCACCTTGCAGAGAGCCATATCTTCGTCAAAGGTGACATCATGACTAATTATGACTTCCCTTTGACCGGCTACATAGATTCTATATCCTTTAGCATTTTCACCATAGCCCACGAAAATTCCCTTCTTTCCAGATGCTCCCAATTTATTTCTTTTCTCTTTCGGCACATGAAAGTATACAGGGCTTCCAAAAATTTTAAAATGAGAAACATCAGGTTTCTTACCGGTGAATTTTTCTTCAGGAGTCTTGGAACCCAATGCTTGATGAGGGCATCAATTTTGTACATATACGGCAGTGTTTGCAGCTTCAGCCCATAGAAACTTTTGAAGTCTTTGATCATGTAGCATGGCCCAGACAGCTTCCATCATTGTGTGGTTCTTCCTTCCCACCACACCATTTTTCTCAGGAGTATGTGGTGTAGTAGTCTCCCTCTTAATGCCAACCTCAGGTATGCCTGAGTAAACCAATTGTAATATATCGGAGGTCTTGCTTTGGCTTGAGGGGAATGGTCCCCTTTTGAGCTTTCCTTTGGCACATCTCGGACATACACCTTCTTTCTCTACTTGGAATTCGGGCATCCCTGTTACCATCTGTCTTACATCGAGTAGAGCTTTGTAATGAAGGTGGGAAAACCTCCAATGCCAAAGTTCGGACTGAAGCGTTGTGTCGCAAGACATGACTCCTAGCGGACTTCCATCGACCTGATATAATGAATCAACACTAAACCCAAGAGTAAAGGCATCTTTAACATTATATTTCCATATACATACCTTACCATTGTTGAAGGTTACCTTGTAGCCTCTGTCTTCCATTGCCAAGATGGACACTAGGCTCCTTTTGAGGTCAGGTGCATTTAATACATCGTGGACTTTCTAGCCTTCTTGAATGGTTGTCCTCTTCCTCGATCTCCAGCTCTCCTCTTACCTTTGCTGTTGAATTTGTCATTCCTTTGATTTGCCATCAGAGGGATTTTGATCATCGTCCTGGTGTGAGTCCTTTCTTTTCTTTGCATGAGAAGAAAAGGCAGCAGGAGGACCTTTAGGCATGGGCATTTCTTGCACTTCTTCCCTTGTTTCTTCTTGAATGCATCTAGCCATTAATTCCTCGAAACCAGGAATTACATTATAGTTCAGAAGAGTAGTCCTGAACACATACCATTCATATGGTAATCCTCCAAGAGTTGTGAGTGCCATTTCTCTGTCAGTAATAGTTTCCCCAATAGATAGGAGATCGTTATTGATCTCGGTGATTCTTAAGAAGTATGCTTGCATACTTTCATCTTTACCCTTCTTGATTTCCCTCAACTTATTTCTAAGAAACAAAACTTGATTTGCATCATTAACTTTAAATAAACTCACCAGTCTGTCATAGATTTCCTTGGAGGTGTCTAGATCAGAGATGTAGGCCCCCAAGCGCTTGTCGATAGAGTCCTGGATGATCTTTTTTGTTTTGACTTCTCCATTTTTCCATTTGTTCCAGGCAGCAGTAGATGCATTTGATGAAGGCTCAACAATATTGCCTCTTACATGGTCCAGCACTCCTTGATCTTCAAGGGTTAGATCGATAGACATCTTTCATCCGTGATAGTCAGCTTTCTCACGAAGCTTGTCTTCGGCAGGAAAGAGTGTTGAGGACCCCATAGTTCTTTTAGGATAGCCTTGCCAATCTTCTCTTCAATGATTGCTCTTGCTCTTGCTCGGGCTTTGTCTTCACCTCAGCTCTGATACCATGGTAAGTTATGGTATGTTCTATTCTTATAACAGTTTACTTATTTTTCTTATTATATTCCACCGATTAGCAATCACATGTACATAAAGTAAAGTGAAGATAGAACATTAAACGATCGACATAAAACAAGCCAAGACAAGAGACACAAGATGTGGCGGCTAGCCAGGGACAAACCCCACAATGTGTGGGGAAACCCTTTGATCAAATCTTCTTTTATCTTCAATAATTCAGCAGAGAGAACTAGTACAATAAATCTGATTCATATCAGCAGTAGCAAACCCTAGATCAGTAGCATCAACATTAGCGGCTTCATTATCAAACTAAGGCAGACCATATCTCACAAACCGACAGTCGGATTGACTTCATTCCACCACCAAAAGTTTCGGCTTCCAGAGGAGGTTCAGATGAACCTACAACGCAGTTTAGATGAGGAGATCTTCTAGGCCACGCAAGTCAATCTTTACTTCTGCAGTTGCAGCTTCAGTTTCAGCAGTTTACGGCTTCAAACTAGGGCAGTCGATATCTTGCAAACCGTTCGTCGGATTGACTTCATTCCACCACCAAAAGTTGCGGCTTTCAAAGGAGGTTCAGATGAACCTACAACACAGTTTAGATGAGGAGATCTTCTAGGCCACGCAAGTCAATCTTTACTTCTGCAGTTGCAGCTTCAAATTCAACAGCTTCCGGCTTCACATGTGTGAGAGAGAGAGACCCATTTCAGTGCAGTAGAGAAGAGACTCATATCTGCGCAGTAGAGAGAGAGAGATGTGATGAGATGAGTGAGTCCAAATGAGGAAAAGTCCTCTTATATTTATACACAACGTTGGTGGGTGAATAGATGCGACTATTGGGCTTCTGAGCCTACATGAGTTGTAGGTCGGCTTGATAATAATTCCATAATCAAAATAAATTCATATCTCCATGAATACTTATCGGAATTGGATGATCTTTATATCAATCCTACACCTCTCGACGAGAGGAATCTAATAAAAATATTATTAGCCATGAATAAGATGACCCACATGAAGTTTTTCCCTGGTTGCCAATTTTAACAGACTTTGTATGAAATATTATCCTGTTTGGCTCAAAAGACAATGTGGAAAAAATTGAAAAGGGAAATTGTGACGATGAACAATGCTTGGCTAATCAGTTACCTCTTCTCTATCCTGGGTTTACATATATTTATTTAGTCAATGATGTCTGAATGTAAAATATGATCCACTCAAATAGAAAGCCTTTGGTCGAACTATAAAGCCTGTATCTATTCTAGGATCCTCATTCTCCAACTTGGTATTGTAAGTATAAAGTGTTTTTCTTACTGGTCTGGTCTAGAAGAGAAAGAATAAGGGGAAAATCTAAAGTGAGTAAACCAATATCAGAGGTTATATAACCACTTCTCTAAAGGGGTAACCTCCTCTACTCTCAATAAGTATGGATCCATCATCTACCCGTTGAAAATAATAAGTGTTGTAGCATAGTCCTATTAAATAAATAAATAAAGGGTGAAAGAAGATAAAGGCTTCATGTGTAGGAAGGTGAAACAAGTGACTTTGTCGAGGTATTGTCTAGGCTCGCCGGCAACGAAGAAATGCTTGTTGAATCAGTCGAGGTATTGTCCAAGCCTGTTGGTAGAGGAGAAACACCAGAGATGAAACTCATACTCTAAATATCTTAAACTTGTCATGCATCTTACCCTTTCCTAGATCAAAGCAATTGTAATTTGGTAAGCCTTGATATGTTTTTACCCGAGTAAGAAAATGGAAGTAACTACATCTATAGCCAGGTTAAGTAGGGAAGCAAAGGTAATCTCCAAGATGAATCAATACTTCCTGAAATACTGAGACCTTTCACTTAGAGAGTTAAACCTAAATAGAGAAGCTAAAGTTCTACCAGTGTGTCTCTAAGCATTGTCACTGCAATCAACACCCTCCAAAATTTTACTCACACTTGAATTTTGGAACCTACTGACGATCTTATGATTTTTCTCTCTATGGATACTCCATGGTAATTTGATGTTTCAAATTTTTTTATGTCTTCTTCCTCATTTCAAAATGTCAAGTCACTTGCACCAACATGCTTAGTCTCTTATGGGTTCATGTGAACACTTCCTTTATTCAAACTCGGATAGGCATATCACCATCCCTTAAGATAGTTCGTGTGCAATGTTCAAATCATATTGACAGCCAGTGCAAATTTTATTGATAGTCCCCCTCACTTTGCTGCGATTGTACTTCTATTTTGGTGAGTTTTCTCAATTGTCATATTTTGCGCATTTTCACTTTCACAAGTGTCTCTTTTACATTCACGGCTATTGTTTTGACTTGGTTTTATTTTAATAAGTGTCATTTGCATGTTATCTTCACTCTGGAAAGTGTCACTTTGCATGTCATTTTCATTTTGCAAGTGTCGTCTTCATGTTTTCCTCATGTCATAGGTGTCGCTTTTGTGTTTTCACTCCCGCAAGTGTCACACTTTTGCACATCACCATAGTTACCTATGTCACACTTTTCTGCATTAGACAGTCTTACATATCATTGGAACATGCACCATACATAATCCTACAACTTAGCACACCTTTTGGTCATAGTTACCACAATTGTCGTAACTTGGTTTCTAAGTGTTGTAATGTGTCGTTTCAACTGTTGCACTTAGAAATAGGTTTCTATTTGCTAATTTTTTAAGGTGTGACCATTTTTTATGAGTCCTGTGCATTCCATTGGATTTTATCAATGGAATTTATGTGTGTGACTTATGTTTGAGTCATTTTAGGATGCATTTCTTTCTCCTACTCTACTAGTCCCACACTTAGCTATTGTGAGAGCTCTTCTTGGTCCTTCAAACCAGCGCAAGTTTTAAAGGCATTGACCCTCATATTAGGTGATAAATGAAACTTACTCATGAGCCTCATTAACATATATTTCCTCCCATGCTTGTGCACTAAGTATTTCCTAAGGTTTCCTCCCTCTCATGATGCATTAGTACTTCTTGAGGATAAGTCACCTGGCCTTGTGTTGCCTCCCTCAATGAAAAGTGAATTCTAGATGAACAAGTAGCCACTGTTGGAGAGAACTGCGCCCTTCGAAGCTTGAGAACACTTCAAATTCTTAGTGAAAATGTGAACTTCATAATAACAAGGACCTTCTCTCCTCTAAAAAGCACACTTTGGACCAACAAAGACCTTCTTGCCTTAAAAATCACACTCTGAGAGCTTGAGTGCACTTCAAAACAACAAGAACACTTTGGAACTATGAGCACACTCCTTCGACTCGAATAATTGCACCCTCCTTGAGCACATGGTGCACTCATGAAGCATGAATCTTCATTATTCTCTTAGAATTCATGGCATACTCACGAAGCATGAAGCTTCATTCTTTTCTTAGAGAACATGGTGCACTCATGAAGCACGAAGTGTTAGAGCACATGGAAAAATCATGAAGCACGAAGATTCATCCTTCCCTTTGAGTGCATGGAATAGTCAAGCCTAAAGCTTGAGTGCACTCCTTCGGCACAAAGAACTACACCCTTTTTGAGTGCATGAGTGTATCCTGAAGGCTTGAGTGTTTTCGCTTCATCCCTTTGGAGTGCACCCTCTTATTCCCTTCGAGTGCATGATCACACCTTGAAGGCCTAAAGGCTGAAATCCTCCCTCCTTCGTCTCTTCAAAGTGTTCCCTTGCATATTATTAGTCTCTTTTATCAGATAAGTGCACTTTGAAGTCCTCAATCCACATTCCTTTATCTCTTCAGAGTACATCCTTGTGCCTTCTTAGTCTCTTTGAGCACATGACCGCACCTTGAAGGCCTGAAGCCTCACTCCATATCTTCGGTGTGTGCCCTTGGTGTTCTCTCTCTCTTGCTTGAGCACACAAGTTCACCTTGAAAACGTCTTGTGAGCCTTGATGAGTTCAAACTCACCCTCCTAATCATTTCTTCTTCTTTTAACCCTCTCACAGGCCTATCATGAGTAGATCATTCCATCATCTAGGTAGTGATAGATTAGATGTTTTAAGACTAATTTTTCCTTTCCATGAATGATCTTTATTTGTAGGAGTATTATCTCAACATGGAAAGGAGATGCTCAAGAAGATAGCAAGGAGAAAGCATAAAGAAACACATGCGGAGAAGGAGAACCAAAAAGAACAATCATGAAGACATGAGGTAGATCATGGACCGAGATTGAAAGAAGACATTGCATGATGACTCAGGAGATTATGATATTGATCAAAGGCCCTTTGGAGGGTGAAGATGAGAAACAAAGTTGATATTTCATGAAGATGGAGCATATATCAGATTTACCATCTAGAATGCAAGATGAAGCAACAAGCAAGACATCTTATAATTTCCACATCATCATGAAGTCCATGTCATCAGTGTCAAGTTGTAACTTGTACAAGTGTCATCATAATGGTTAATATGTGTCCATGTGTCATGCCACATCATTTGGGATATAATGATGTATTCTTAGGAAAGGACAAAATGTAATGTGTGGAATTCCAAGAGTGACATGTGGAACACGAAGAGTCACATAGTCATATATGGACAAAGATTGTATAGAAGTCCAAAATTCATTGAGAAGATCAAGAGTTGTTTAGAAGTTAAAAGGGCATAGTAGAAGTCCAAGAGTCATGAGGATAGTCCAAGATCCATGAGTATGTGAAAGGTCATTCCTCTTGTTATAAAAACAACCTCATAACTCAAGGAAAGGGATATTCTGGAGGCTCAAACTTTGGAGAACTAGTCTTGGCTTCTCTACTTCGCATAAGAGAGAAAAATATTCTTTGGAGAAGCATGAAGTGACTTATTGCTCAACTACTAGAACTAGTGTCCACCATTGCAATTTATGTACTTGGATATTCACCTTGTAATTGAATCTCTATGAGCCAACACATTTTCATGCATGTATCGCAAATGTTTTACTATTCTTGGGATGTTTACGGTATATGTTGTGCTGTATTGGAGAAATTGAATCATTGGCTTCAATACTCGTCTTGTTGAAAGTGTGTTGTATTCGCTTTAACATCGTTGTGTGAACTATTTCAATAATGAATCTTTTCATGCTCTCATGTGCCTCTTCCAAGATAGTAATATTACTTTCCTCTTATATACTCACTTTTGTCTCCCATTGTGAAGATTTCCTTTTACATCCTACAATCGATGCTTCACAATTCATCTTACTTTCTTCTTCAAGGGTTATGTATATAATCTCTTATGTTATTCATTGAAAGCAAGGTAAACCTTACAGTTACGACAGTCAGGCCAATACTCTGAATGGGGCTCCTACTCCAAATGGTATGAGGTATAATTGGGACTTCACATTGGGGAGACCCCCTATATTTTGGTGGTATCTAGCACTGTCAATAGGATCTAATTCATCCTTGATGACTAATACAACAACAATGAGGAGCTCTAACCCTAATCCAATAGTAGAGGAGAACTTTGCAACTCTTTAACATATTGAGGTAACCCTTTTGGAGAGGTTTTGACCTGATTTTAATTGGAATTTTGAGTTTTTATAAGGTAGTGGAGTGTTAAACTGGCCCTCTAGCCAATGTTATAGCACCCAAAAGACCTTCATCTTAGCACTATAACCTTGCAATTCACCTTGTGACTTGGTTTCATGCTCTCCAATTTTTGTGTAGTTCCCTCCTAGACCTTAATAAAATGTTATAACGCCATCCTATGCCTCAAGCCAATGCTACATCTGTAGGAAAAAACCCATTTTGTGTCTCCTTTGAATTTTTTGACTTGTAAAGCTACCATTGAACCTTACAAAGTCTCATCTCAATGCCATAACACCCCACTAAGCCTAAAGGGAGCATTATAGCCTTATAATTTGGCCTTTTAAGTCAAGTTTTCTTCTCTCCCAAGCCTTCTTAGTGCACCACTATGCTTCTAACCAACACTATAACACCCTAGAAAGCCTCTAGCCAATGCCATAGCCTCAAATTTTATTCCCTGAGCTAATCATTTGGCCTATTTCCTTCTCTGTAGTTCATCACTAAGCCCTTTAGGGGCGAGATAACACACCACAAAGTCTCATCTATGCATTACAACATTTATTTAAGACTTAAGTAGGCAACATAATGATAACTTCAAGATATTCTCTCACTTTCAAGGATTTTATAGAAGTTTCTTAAGTAAAATTGAGTTAACAAAAGGTAAAAGTCAAGTTTAATAAAGAAATTACTCAAGTAATTGATGAAAAATATCTTGAGAAACTCTTTAAAAGAGGCTCATTGCATTCTTATTTCCTCATACCATTTGGATATCTTCTTTTGGAGGTCAAATAAATTGATTGATGATGCATTCACATTAGCCTTCCTAATCAACATTAGTTTCAACCAACATTTTTCCCTTTACCTCAATCAAGTGAACAAGGGGTAGGCATATCCTTACTTAGTAATAAAATAATAGAGCATAGTTTGCCACACAATATAATGTGGAGTCATGTCATCAAGGATTGGTCATGATATAATGTATATTCTATCACAATAGATATCAGTAGAGTTGTGGACACTAATGTGAGTGCCCAAGTGATGGCCCTCAAAGTACATAATACATTCTCTAATTCAACTTGGGGGAGGCAACATGCTTGAGTGATGTAGCCACATGCCCCAAGATCTTTGAATCCTATCGATGGTACAACTCGGCTACATGTGAATGAATGAGTTGACGTCGAGCACGTAGGGACACCATATGGTTGTTAGGAATTAAGGGATCACATTAAGAAACATGAGGAAGATCACCAATTATGAAAATGGTTCCCAAGGTACCTAGAAAAATATATCGAGTGCGAATAAATGATCTTATGTCTAGCACTTTTAGAATCAATGAACATGGGCCAATGAGGAAAAACTCACTATCAATTACGACGAAGGATAACACTTATGACTGCAAGCTCCAAGGTACTATATTGTTTCTAGACATAGATCTCAGATAAGGTGTTGATGTTGAAGGTAAGATATTAGTCGAAGGAGGGCCTTGATGTATCCCTGATCATTCGACATGAAACTAACACCAATATGAGGTCTCAGATGATAGAAAATGAAGAATAAATGCACAACTAATACAAGAATGGTTGACACAAAAGATAGAATGATATTGTAGATGGTTGACTTTGAATAGGACTTCGATTGAACATATAATGGCACAATAGAAATGTGAAATTGGTAGTTTGGAATGAAGAAAACCATACAATCATAGTGGCGACACTGGAGGTATCACCATAGCCTAAGGACTAGAAGGGTAACCAACCGAGTGAGATACTAACTCAATAACAGAGTGAGTCAACTCATGTTGATGGTGTGCCTCTAAAGTCGAGAAAATACCAACTGTAAAAGGATGAATCAAACAAGTACCATGTTTAAGGGTGACTAACAACTACCATGATAAAACGAATACTATTAGACTCTTCCTCCTCTCCCTTTATATAGGTGATCTACTTCATTTTTAATGAGCACAAACTAGAATAATTGTGATCTCAATAGTGTCTTCGTCATTCAATATTAGTGAGCCTGAAAATGAGAGAAAATAATACTTGGATCGATCCATGAGTTTTATAACAAGGTCAGAAAAGAGATGAAAGTACACTTGTGTCCTTTTCATGGTTTAAGAAGTGTGATAATAGAGAGGAGTTTTCTCAATGAATTTCATCTTGACTAACATGTATGAAAGAACGAAAATAAATCAATATTTTAAAATAGTCTAATGAGATTGAAAATATTGCATAAATAGGGTTTTCATTGTTTAACAAACACAAAAAGAGAGCCAAAAGAAAGCTCATTCTAGATAGATGAGTGGGATAATGTTATGCATCTAGTTTCGAGGCTGACAATACCTACCTAAGAAAAGAAAGAGGCAATGGAAAAGTGTCTAGCAATGGAAATACACTTGTTGCAGTGACCTCTCTGAATTGGTGAGATGGGTTGTAAGATGGAGGCAAGATTGATGCAAAGGAAAGAGGTCAAGCATGGATGCAAGGTTGGAAAACGAGATGAGGGCAATGTGAAAGCCAACATAAACTACAAGCATTAGAATAATAGTCTAAGGAAAGAAGTCAAGCATGGATGTAAGGCTAGAAAACAAGACGAGGGAAATGTGAAAGAAAACATAAACCAAAAACATTATAAGAATAGTCTTAGAACATCCACAAGCTATGCATGAAAATATGTTGAACAAATGACTTCTAGTATTAAGAAAAAGTTCCAAGATACATAAGTAAAATGAACACCACTAGCTCCAATAGTGGAGCATTATAGCCACTAATTTCTCCCCAAAAGTACTATCTATATATTTGTAGTGCCTCGTGGGGGAAGCCAAGGTGAAAATTCATTTGCTTGAGTAATGAGGCTCCTTTTATAAATTGAGGAATGACTTTTCATATCCTCATGGATCTTGACTTTATAACTTCACATGACTTTTGGACTTCTATAACTCTTAAACTTCCAAAGGAATTTTTGAATTACATATGACTCTTGAAATGACATGTATTTTGGACTTCTTCACATGGATTTTTTTCTCATACATGCCTCTTGAACTTCTACTTATTTGTCTTTACAATAATTACATCATTACATCATAGTTTCCACATCATCGTGTGGTGAGGACATGACAACTCATTATCATCGACGAATTGGACTCAAAGTGACTACTAACATGGAATTTGTTGGATAGGTGATAAGGTTTCCATGTATGCCTTCAACCTTGCATGAAACTTATGTGTTGTTGATGTCTACACCTTCCAAAGGGTATTTGACCATATGGCGTCCTTTGGGTTGCCTCGATCATCAGGATTTCAATGTTTTCTTCTTCACGAATAATTCCCTTGACTGCCCCCTTTAACCGATCTCTTCATGCATCATTACCTTGCTATTCTCAAAATAAGTACAACTACAATTGCTGATGGCGAGAAAACATCAACTTGAAATATATCCTATCCTAACATGTTTCATGCGATTTTTTTTTCATATAATAGTGCACTCAAAGAGGACTAGGAAACTTTTGGGCACAAGGGTGCACTGTGAAAGGTTGTAGGTTTGGGGCTTCGAGGCTTCAGGATGTGTTCAACAAGGGAGAGAAATGATCATAGGTCAGAAAGATGAAGGAAGAGAATTTAGGCTTCTAAAGTGCATTGTGTGCTCATGGGAGGAAGGAAGGGTGCATGGTGCATTTTTGAAGCACAAAGGGATGAAGTTTTGGGGTTTTGATGTGAGCTCATGAACTCAAGAGCACTAAGTAGGGAACAAGGTGCAGTGTTGAAGGATGAAGGTATGAAACTTCAACCTTCCCAAGTGTTCCATTCACTCAAGAGAGGCCAGGGGGTGCATGGAGTAGTGTCAAAGTTTGAAGGTGTCGTGATGATGCTTTGATGGTGCACCATGTGCTGAACATGGAGGAAGGATTTATTTGAGGACATAGTTCAAAACAAGGAAGGGGAATTATGCTTAGGGGTGTGCTATGCAATATTAGAGGGAGCATGTCCCACTTATGAACAACAAAGGAGCCCCTATGAAGGCTCCAGAGTGCGTCATGCACTTATAGCCTTAATGGGTTAAATTTTGCAACCAAAATTTGTCCAAGTTTGGAGGATAGAGAAAGGGGTGAACACAATGAGTCTAGACATGAAATAAAGTGTGACACATACCAACTCATCAATGATACTTAGATATGCTTAAAAAATGAAAACTACACATCAAAATGCTAGTTTACAAACACCCCCCAAGTACAACAAACAGTGTGTGCAACCGTGGCCAAAAGTGTCATTTTACAACAAACACAGGTGTTATGACCATGAGGTGCAGTAGAGATGTTCTAAACAATGTGGTGACACTTAAGGAAATCCATAACACTTGAAACACGTAGAATGGCTTGAAACAACACTTGAACACCAAAGTGACACTTGATGCGACAATTATGTAGGTTCCAAAATTTGAATATAGTGAAATTTAGGAGGGTGTTGTAGTAGCGAAAACACTTGGTGACACACTCAATGAACTTCAACTTCTATGTTTGGGAATATATTTTTATTGAAGGGTCGGCCTTGTTGTAGCTCCTAGAGACAACCCCCAGGTTGAGGAGAGGTTAGTGCCTAGGACATCTTAGTCTCTCTTGAAGATAAATCAGTGCAACTCAAGAGATAAATGTGAAATGGTTTAGATTTTGGTTCAATTACCTTTCTTAGAGGCATATTCAGTATGCTCATAAATAACATATCATTCCCAAGAATAAATGTTTAGGTCTGGTGGCTGACACACAATGAATGCAACTTAACTTTGTTGTTGTAGTGGATATGGAAAGGAGAAACATAAGAGAGGAACCTGGTGCAGAGGGCTGGATAAACACATAATCCTATGCAACAAATCTTGGTAGAATCATGACAAGATAAAAGGAATGAAGTGTAGAAATTATGGAGCACATTTTAAGGCTTTCAACTCAATGTCTCACAAGTACTATCTTCTATATCATAACACAAGTAAATATGCAATCTCATAGGTACCGTTTGTTATTACATAACATAGATAAATCTACAATCTCACAAGTACCATTAGCTATTACATAACATAAGTAAATTTGTGACTTAAGAGTGAATCCAACAACTACAATTACACAATTTCTGGAGAAGAAAATACACATATGAAATGACACATAAAGGTAGAACACATACTACATATCCCAATGCTTGGAATCACCAGAAACTTTCTTCATTAATCTTCAAAAATGAAATACCTGCTACAGGCCTAAACTTGTGAAATCTGCAAAACAAATATAGCCCCTAGAACAGGAAAATAGAACCAAACTTGGAACCTCCTCTGAAAACAGAATTCAGAACCCTCAAACACAAAATTCAGAATCCTCAAACACAAAATTCAGAACCTCTGAAAACAAAATTTGGGAACCCTTACTACTAAGTTCCTCTTCCCTTTTATAGGGAGAGAGGGCTCAAACAACAGTTACAAAATATCTCAGAATGTTACAGCTATCTGAACTACCATCTATCTAAGCATGTGAATGACCTAGCTATCCTAATGATCACCTACTAGACTTGATTCTTTTCTTGAAAATGTGAAATTAACAAAAATGAAAACCATGAGGTGTCATAATTGACATAGAAAAATATCTTTGATGTTGATTCCTCTAATCTCCTAAGGTGGAATCAGGCTCCATTATCTGGATTAGTGATGATATGATCATCTGGCCACACATCTGTCGTGATATTACTACCATGATTATTTTCCACTTCTCCTATCACTTTCTCCCTCTAACTTCTTAAATTCCATCTTTCTGGAGTAGGTCATGATTTGGTGTGGTGGCATTGGACATGCTCTGCACTGACTGATGTCTAAACAAAATCAATAGTTTCAGACCCATTCATCCTCCATACTCTCTGTATTATAATTTCATAGCTCAATATATCATAACTCTTTTAAAATGAACTTTCCAAATTCATAAGATTTTGATGCTCCCAGATCCTTCTTTCTTAGCCCCTTTTTATTTATCTACCATAGTACCATGCATTGTGACCAGAGGCTTTCATACAACACTACATTGGAGATCTCGGAGCCCAATGTATCATAACTTTATTAAAATAATGTTACGAATTACGAATCCCTTAATGGCCTTTAGCTCCTTGTTTCTTAGCCTCTCTTCTTGTTTCTCCTCCATGGGATTGGGTGTTGTGACTAACAACTTAGAATTTAGGTGCTAAGACCTTTATGACCCTTCCAAGTTCCTTCCTTCCTTTTTATTTTCTCTTCCACCCTTGGTTCTTTGGGCTTCCATAAAAATTAACCACCAACATATCGAAGCTCCTTAGTATAGTAGCCTTTTCAAAATACAATTAGAAGAAAGTTACAATGTCCACTTCTTCTGATATTATTTATAACACTTAGGTTCTTTACCCTCTCTAAGACCTTGGTTCTTTTGGGTCCTCATGATCAAGTTCCACTCAACATCGGAGCCCCTCTCATCAGAACTTTTTCAAAAGGATTTTATAAAGGAATTCATATATTTCCAACCTCCGATATGTTGACCTCTGAGATGACATCATACATACATCATCATTGCCACATGGCACCCCATGAGTGGTGACACGTGTCACATAGATTTTCCCCATTAGTCCATCTAAAATGTTGAAACTAACTGCCACATGTCCACCCTACGACCACATCATGGTGACACCATTTGCCTTGTTAGCTTCATGGGGCTGATCATCTTCTATCATGTGTCTTCTTAGAGGAGAGAGAAATGGTCATTGGGATCCTTGGTTTTGTGATGATTTCCTTTATATTCCCCCTCTGTGACCTCATCGCTTCTCAAGGAATGGAATTTATTTAGTATTTATGAAATTCCAATCTTCGAAGTTCCAAAATGACCAACCTTCCAAAATTTGGGTTCTGATATGTCGCCTATTCCAGCCCTTCCAATATGTGGCCCCAATATTCCTAGCTCTCTCCAATATCCATCGTTCCAAAAATTGGTTCCCAATATTTCAGCTCTCCCTTTTCATTTCCCTTTAGTATGCCTAGATTTCACCTATCCTTCTTTATACCAGGGATGAAAAATAGGACCATTTGACACAAATACAAGATGGCATCGCCAATAACAACATTTCCTCCAATTGGGGACAATGTATTGGAAGCAATGCATTGAGAACTTGTAGATTAGTAGCCTTCACCATTAGCCATGGAGTCAAAAATATATTGAACTTATAAAACCAGAAAATCTCCCTGGAACTTTATTTGTTCGGAGTCCTCTCCTCATAATACTAAAATGAAGAACTACAACTTCTAAAAACTAGAAATTAGATACTCACATAGTGATCTTATTTATGTACAACTCCTACTTATGTACACGACTAAATTCACCCAAGTGAAGTCAACCTTCCAATGATACCATCCCAACATCTCAGTACTAGACCTTATTCCATTTTTCTCTTTAAAGTCAGCAGTTAAAATAAACACGCACCATGTGAAATTTTCAAGTAAAACATTTAATACATACCCAATAATTGAGACCTTCTCTTAACCAAAGAAATATGCTATATAGCAAGCTACTAAATCATAGAGTTGATGAGAAAAAATTACAGTTGCCTCCCTTTTTTGAAAAAATTCCAGAGCGGAATATTTTTGCAAAAAGAAATCACTGATACTGCTTGCCTCTTCAACTTTGGGCTCTTCTTGAAACAATTGTTGCTGGTAATTTTCTCTCCACTTGCTTGTAAGAAAATCCCTTTGAAATCTACAACAATCTCATCCTCCTTTGAATCATATCAATCATAAATTGGAGAATCTTCATCAACTTTATTACCTACTCCTTGAACCTCAAAAACAAATATAGGTATAAACATGGGCAAGTAAAATTGATTGGAAACCACTGATATATACTCAGAAGAAGAATCTGTCTTTATTTGGTGGGGATCATTTTCTTCTTGTGGCTTTCTTTGGAATATGCTAATACCTTGATCTCCATCTTAAGGATGTAAATTATACACAAGAGCCTCTTTTTTAACCCCATTGTCAGCTTCTTATTTTTGTGCAGCTTACCATGACTGGGACGATTGTGGTTTTGCAGAACCCAACTCCCCATCTGAGTGATACAAATCATACAAATCATAGCCAGCAAGTTCAACAAAATACAATCTCTAAGGGTTTATTTGGAGCTTAACAATGTCTCCTTCTTCCTTTTCTTAATTGTTGGGCAGTTCTTCTTGATGCAAGTATATTTTTTCTTGGAGTTGAGCTCCACAAATATCTTCAATAACATCATTAGTCTTGGAAATATTTTCAACACTAAAATATTCACAACAATCTTCAAACAAAGAAGATGGTCGATATAATCCTTTGAAAACATCATTATATGTTATGTGAAATATCTTCAGAGAAGATATGATGCCATGAGGTAGGGTTTTGTACCAAAGCCTAGCTTCTTTAACTAAAGAGTACATAAACAATTTCATTTTCACATCTTCATGAACAATACCATGTTGCTCCATGCAACCATGAAATTCCTTAAGGTTTTGGGTCGGGCTTCCATTTGCGCTTCCATTGAATCTAGGAAAATAGGCATACCATTCTTGAAAAGGAAGAAAATGATGAGGGTAATCAACAACATAAGAAAAATATAATGGGGCGAATTTGTGGCTAAGAATGAAGGAATAGCCATTTTGAAAAACTCTTTGGGTGAGAGATCTCAGGGTCAAATATAGGGAAATTTTTCTATCGAAAAGTGTCAGAGCGAGTATGAGGCCTTTTGAAATCTAGGATGATCAAATGAAGTTTTAAACAGTGGAATCTCTAAGGTGAGAGACATTCAACCCACACCCCCTCTTTCTCACCTAACCGAGGGGTGTAAAAGTGTCGTACTTGGGGAAATATTCTGATTCTCTCCTTAGAAATGACACCAAGAGATGTTTAGCTCCTAGAGATAACCCTCGGGTTGAGGATAGGTTAGTTCCTATGTCATTTGGGTCTCTCTTGAAGATAGATTAGTGCAACTAAAGAGATAAGTGTGAAATAGTTTATATTTTGGTTCGATTACCTTTCTTAGAGGCAGATTTAGTATGCACATAAAAAACATATCATTCGCAACAATAAATGTTCAGGTCTGGTGGCCGACACACAAAGAATGCATGTTAATTTTATTTTTTATTTTTTGCAGTGAATATGGAAAGTAGAAACATAAGAGAGGAACCTGGTACAGAGGGTTGGATAAACACAAAATCCTATGCAAAAAATCCCAATAGAATCATGACAAGATAAAAGGAATGATGTGCATAAATTATAGAGCACATTTTAAGGATTTCAACTAAATGTCTCACAGATACTATCTATTATATCATAACTATTGACTTGGTGGGTCCTGACCCAGGTTCGGAGTTAAGTTTTCCAAACAAATCCCTACACCATTGGCCCATTCGGCATCCACCTGCATAGTGCGGACTGAAGTCTCCCCTGAAGCAGTATGGGGGGGTGCTGGAACCAAGTTTCTGCACCCAAAGATTAGTGTAATGTCATTTTGTGCCCTAACTATGTCTTCGCGCAAATCGATAAGCCCTTTAGGGTTTGTTGATGTACTTCTCTTAATAAACCTCTAGATCTTTTTGAAAGTCTATGACTGTCCTTTGCGAACCTTATACAGGTCAATCAACCCTTTACACACCTCTATGATTACTCCCAGTTATGTAATTTCCTAGATCGGCTTAAGTACTTGATAACTTTAACATGCAACAATAGATTCTTCGTGTAGACAATTATTATTACTTTCATTCTTATAACAAGGTAAAATATGCAGAATCACGCATCAATATAGCGTTAAATCATAAACCCATCATTCAACATAATATAATCGCATACATTCATAACAAACGTAGAAAGGCAAAACACAGATATTTCCAAAATAACTTCTTTATTGATACTTCAGTACTTCTTACAGACTCGATATTACCCTGCGCACTCAGCGATAGGGGTCTGTGCATTCAGCTGCGGAATCTTCCTAGGCCTCTGTGCACTCAACTTCATAGCCTCTCTTCTACTCTAAGACTCTTTCTTCTTCGCTCTACAGACCCATTACATCAATCTTCCATGACTCTACTTTCTACTCAACTAAAATGTCTTAGACTCTCCTTTTTATACAATCCCATGTTCCACGGACCAAGGGTAGATCTACTAAAGCCAACAAAACTTACATAAACAAAGGGTAAAACCATTTATGAAAATTTACCATCTACACGCTATGTGACCACAAATTGCAGAGACTTTACACTTTTACATATAAAACTTGGGCTTTCTGCCCCAAAACTTGGGCTTTTGCCCCAAAATTGACCTTAGGGGACCCTGTGCCAACAGGCCCCCAACAAAAATATCGTGACTCACCCCGAGTCACTTTGTTGGTGCAGAGATCTTACTGTGAAGACCTCCCAACTCCACTTGGGCCACAGCTACCTCAGCTTCACTCTGTGTGGCAGCCTACTTGATCTGCTCAACGAGATGCTCAGTTGTTGGTCCTGCGCTATCTTCATTAATCTTCTACTGTGTTTGTTGTAGGCTAACCAATTTCTCCACAGGGGTAGCAGAGATAACATAGGCCTCATCCAGCCAAGGCCACAATCTAGCATTGAGGATTTCCTCTTTGCACTGCAATTCTTCTACCTATTCAAGTAGTTTTTTTGCCTCCTACAGCTTTGCCAACCTCTACGTGATAGCAAAGGTGTGTGTCATCGCTCTGTCTTCATCATATTGCTTCTACAAATCTCGGGCCTCTGTGTTTAAACTATGCAAGTTATGGTCTTCCTGCAGAGTGGTAAGTAATTCCAGCGACTGCGCGAAGAATGCAGTGCATTCTACCACCATGGCATCTACTATAGCGACCCCATCTTTACAGCGGCTTCACTCTGTTCTCTAACCTGTAGTAGAGTTGAAGGTTGGGGCTTCAACTCGAGCTTAGTGATATTTAGGTTCATTTCAAACTAAACCTTGGCCACTTCAGATTTCGTCTCACGCACACCTGCAACCAATTTCTGAATCTTAGCCCCCAATGACGCTTCTTCTGGTATGTGTAGTTCTGGAACTGTTCTGCACGCTTCGACGACCACAGCTGCAGTGTGCTCATTCGGCTCATAAACCTTTTTCCATGCATCCATCACCATTGTCTTTTGCATGAACATTTGTTTTTTGTTGACCTTCTTCTCACTGATCAAGTTCAGTGCATGAATATCTCTGGCCTTAAGTTCTGCAATCACACCTACTTGCAGAGTGTGAAGGAATTCTTTTGGGAGCGCAGCCAGGTTCAAACCAATATTCTTTATCACGCTGATAGTGGCCTTATCAGTGTCAGCCTCCATGCTCAGAACTCCATCTGGTAGCACGACTGCCCTAAGATCCAAATATCGAACCAACTCGACTACTTGAGTGGTTCCCGTCATCCAACTGGTTGTTTCCACGCTACTTTTCCCCGTTCCCACTTGCATTCTTGATTTCTGGATCTGCAGCTCATGCAGATCCTTCTGAATGGTGCTTAATAGTTTCTTTTGTTGCTACTCAAGTGCTGCAGAAGATCGGTAGTGGTATCCCTTACCTTGTCCCCTATATCATCCAGATCACCTTTTGTCAAGGTAATAGGGTCAAGCGACGACTTGGAGGCTTTGCTCTTTTTGCGTTGTCCCTCCTTTTCCTATTCCCTTCATGGATTTACACAAAATGGAGTGCTCTCCTGGTTGTCACTGCCCTACTCTGACCACTCTTCCTCCTCTTTGTGGGGTGAAGGAGATCTTTGAATTCTGTCGGATTCGTGCTCTTCTTGCTTTTCTTGCTCTATGGCCTCACACTTTACTTTTGTGCTTGCATTGTACTCTGCTTCCTTCTTATGCTTTTCAACCAACTGCTGAACTTTTAATCGGGTTGCTTCCTTTTTATTCTTGTCCGTAGAATTGCTAGTCCCAGCGGGCAAGTTCGATGGTGTGCACCAATCTATAGGCCAATGCTTGAGAACTTTTGCGATGGCATCATCCGTCGCCAAGTATGGTAAATCATACGATTTATGTTCTAGATATTTGCACGCCTGGATGTAAACATGTTGGAAATCTGCTTTAAACTCTGTGTATCCCGATAACTTATCAAAGACAATTGGCGACAACTGCAGCTTCCTTTTGATGGCTGCACGGATGCTTGACTGCATGAGCACCCAAAATATTTTACTCTCCCGAACACACGCAACGTCCTTGGTAGCCCATAAGGATGCAAATTTTGCCGCTTCTGGAAAATCCGTCTCAATTGGAGGAAATTGGCTATCCTCTGGCAATTCCCATGCGACCAGCACGATTGAAAGCAGCAACCATGTGTAACGAAATGTCTTGTTCTAGTCCTATGCCTCCCTGCAGTTCACGAGGAACACGCTGCACATGTAGTGCGCCCACTTGAATTGTACACCCTCCATGCACTGAGCCGCTAATGATACCACTGGTGCTGGCACCTTGTCCGCGCAGCACTTCCTCATCACTTTGCCAGCCAAGATTTGTGTGGCCACCTTTACCACGGGGTATATAATTCTAGAAATTGAATATCTGCACAACTTTTTGACAAGTTTGAACTTGTCCTTCATCCTCTCGGTGAGGTCGCGCTCGCCCATATTTTCACCAAATGCTTTGGCTAGATTCAGCCCTGAATGAGGGAGCAATGTGATCATATGGATCAACATGTTAGTAATAGGAATTGACTCACCCAACCACAGACACCCATCGTGCACCAAGGACAACAATTTCTTGATGACTATCAAGTTTATGGGGGCACGGTGCTAGTGCGGCACCCAGAGCAGATTCAACAATCCTGCGTTATTCACCCCGCAAATCCATTCCACCAGCTCTCGCAGGGTGACACCAGATTCCTTGTAGAACACCCTTGTCATGAAAGTATCGGTAGCCAAGTGGGCAAACCGCTCAGCGTCCCCCAAGACCCAATCTTCAAGCTTCAGATGTGGGATGCGCACCAAATGCAGACCTTCGAACATCATATTCTCTGGAATCAAGGGTGTATTCAGGAGAAACTGTCCCTTATCAGGGTCTTTCGGGACCTTCACCTTGCCCTGGCGCAAAGGGATATACTCTGGTAGTTTGGAAATGGGGTCTACCCCCTCAATATCAATATATTTCGCGCTTTCCTCAGCTTCCACATCGACCACTTTATCCTTCTCCTTGGCACTTGGCTTTTCTTTTCTGTGAGCCTGGGTGGTTGCATGCTTCTGTGGTGACTCATGCACCAGGATTAGTTTCTTTTGTTTATCCTTTTTAGGCCTTAGGACCTCCCTCGCCGGCATAGGCTTCGGCCTAGGCGACCTCAGCATCGTAGGCACTACTGTTGGGACCCCTACCCTTACAACTTCAGGGGCCTCTCCCTCAGAGGAAATAGCTTCACCGGACACAACGGGCTCAGTTGATGCAGACATAATTCTATTAAGGAGTTGTTGGGTTTCCTTGGGCAATCTCTCAAAGATAAAACTAGCAAGAAAATCTTGAAATACATTAGGGTTCATGTGCAACAGACAACACAAGCCATAAATTATCAAAATGCAAAGTGTTTCTCACTGGGCAGCTATGGGTAATTTATAGGCGATTTCGAATTCAAATTTGACCGTTCTCCCCAAAATCCGCTCATCAATGCAGATTTTCAAAGATTTCATTCTTAAATTCAGCCTTAAATGTCACCCCCCTGCTCCTCTTAACTGTTTTATCACTGTCAAATCATGAACAGTGACACTAAAAATCACTTTTTTCTTTTGTTGCATGGTCTCTCCTCCTATAGCACACCTCCCTTCACGCTCGTCGATGTGGTGACATTATTTCGTATCACGCAGACCCTCTATCACGTAGCTCTATAACTCGGGCAGTGTAGTTTATAGTCTCGCGCCTCCTTGTAGCTTCCTCGAGCGCTAAGACTGTGCTACTATCATATATTCATCTGGCCGAATCCCCGATGTATGGCTTCAATCGGCTTCCATTTACCTTTACCAGAAATGGATCTCCATTCAATTTCACAAGCTAGACTACTCCACCATCGGTAATCTCCTTGATAACATATGGCCCCAGCTAATGCATCTAGAATTTCCCTGGAAAATTATCAAACTTGCTATCATACAAAAAAACCAAATCGTTTACCTTAAAGGTGCACAGTTTAATGTGTCGATCATGCCACACCTTTTCACGCTCCTTCTAGACTTGCTAATAGAATCCAGCCAAAAATCTATCCTCCTCAAGCTCTGTTAGTTGCGCGAGCCTCGCTTCTAAGGCTCCGCGGTCTGCCATTCTTGTGAATGCCACTATGCATAGGCTAGGCACAATGTATTCCATAGGCATCACATCATCTACACCATAGACTCGCCTGAAAGGCATCTACCCAGTCATCTTTTTACAAGTAGTTATATAAGACCATAACACCACAGATATGTGCACGTCCCAATCATTATTCTATTCATTACAATCCTTCTTCAGTGCATTCTCCAATATCTTATTGAATCCTTCAACTGTCCCATTGGCCTAAGGATGATATGGCATACTTTTCTGATGATAAACTTGGAATTCTTTTGTCAAGGCACTGATAGTTTCATTAAGAAAATGCATACTGTGATCACTCATCAAAACCTTTGGGCAACCAACCCTGGTCAGCACATATTCAAATAGGAACTTTGTTGTTGTTGCCCCTGTACAGTCCTTCATGGGTTGTGCCTCCACCCATCTGGTGAGATACTCAGTTGCGGTGATGATACACTGTGCACCTGTCTTCTTTCCTGGATGCTGAATTGGTCCTATGAAATCAATTGCCCATTTCTAAAATTGTTGTAATGATACCCGCAAATTCAAGGGCAACTCATCCCTTTATGATGGCTTGTTGGTCCTCTAACATGTATCACACGCCCTACAATATACTTTGGAATCCTTATGCAGTGTTGGCCACCACAACCCAGTGCGTAAAATCTTCTGTGTTGTTTCTTTTCCTGCATAATGACCTCTCGTAACTCCTCCATGAGCTTCAGCAAGGACACTGTTTTGTTCAAACTCGAGCATATAGCATCACAATATTTCAGTCGATCCCATTTTGTACAAATGTCGTAGAATAATAGAAAAATATGTTGCACACACCACCAATTCCTTCCTTTGTTTATTATTATATCCCTTCGGAGTTGTTCCTGTAGTCAGGAAGTGGATAATGTTCGCAAAGTGATCATCTACTACATGCACTGCAAAGAGTTGCGTGTCAGGAAACACTTCCTCTAAATTGGTAGGCTCCTCTCCTGTTTCAATGCACGACAAATGATCTAGCCCTGCATTCAATCACCCTGGCCTCACAATTACTTCAAAATCTTACTCCTGAAACAACAATAGCCATCTGCATATCCTCCCCCCCCCCCCCCAACACAGGCTTGTTGACCATGTACTTTAATGCAGAATGGTATGTATACATTTTAAAGTGACCACCTAGCGAATAATGTCTGAACTTCTAGAGCACGTACACCATATCCAAACCTTCGTGCTTTGTTGTTGAATAATTATTTTCAACTTTAGACAACTTCCTGCTTGGAAACGCTATAGAGTGATCTAGTTATCCTTCACCGGCCTATGTCAGCATAGCTCCTAGTGCAATACAAGACACATCTACATGCACATGAAATTCCTTCTTCCAATCTGGGAAGACAAGGATCGGTGCGGTAACCATTATTTCCTTTAATATAGCCAAGCTCTGCTGACATTCTCCATCCCAACATAATGTAGCATCCTTCTTTAACAACTTTTCCATCGGTGCGGTAATCTGGGCATAACTCTTGATGAACTTCCGATAGTACCCAGTGTGACCTAGTGTTGTGTGCAACTGTTTAACACTTATTTGCACCTCCAAATTGATTATGACCGTGATCTTGGCAGGATCTCCCATTAATCCTTTTCTGCATACTATATGACCCAACAAGATTTCAAAAGGGACGCAGAATAAGTGCTTCTTGAAAGTTATCATCATTTGATACCTTTAGCATGTGTCCAACATCAAGCACAAGCTAGCTACATGATGCTTTACCAGTGCAAACACCGTCCAATCATCAAAGTACACCTCCAAAAAATTGTGAATGAATTCTTTGAACACTATTATGACGACACGTGAAAAGATCGCCGATGCATTCTTAAGTCAGAAAGGCATTACAGTGTACTGAAAACATCCCCTCTCAATCATGAAATTTTTCTTACTCCTATCTTCCAGCACGATATTAATCTGATGGTACCCAGAGAACTGATCAGTGAATGAATAAGCCTCTTGCCCTCCAACATTGTCTAGAACTTCATCCATGAATGCTGTCGGAAAAGGATCATGGACACAAGCATCATTAAGCTTCCTGAGATCGATGCATATCCTTATTTCATCCTTCTACTTCTTTTCCTAAAATACCATTGGGCTCACCTAATCAGACTCCTCTACTGGTTCAATAATACATATTGCAAGTATTTTGTCTAACTCCAAGCGGACCTTTTCTTTATATTTTGGATTAAGGTAATAGGGCCTTTGCTTAATTGGCTTCGCGTCGAGCTTCAAAGTAATTTTCATTACAACCAAGTCTCCTATTATTCCTTTCAGGTATGATATTCACAGAGTAGCTCAGCAACCTTATCTACTGTGGCATTGTCTCAGTACTCCCTAATCTTTGCAAACTTCGGCTCTACATCTGTGCCAATGTTTACCTATCTGGTCTTCAATGGCACGACGATATCTGGATTCTCTATTTGGGGTCCCTCCACTTCATGGTGACCTTCTGCCTCAAGGATATTAATGTTCCTGGGATCCTTGTCTTCTTCTTCAGCAGTCACATTGTAGCATTCCAACGCATGGTGTAGCTCGGTGGTCCAATCTGGCTGAATCAAATCCAAAGGATCCTACAGTATTTTGAAGATCTCTACCTTGACTTCCTGCAATGCCTCATCAATGCATTCGAATCCATCCTCCAAGCTAAATTTCATTAAAAATCCATGTCACAAAACATCCCATTCTTTAGTGCCATTGCAGAGCTCCATTTCCTGGTACCAATTCATCGAGATTACCTCCAAAGTATGACAGAACAAATGCACCCATTTAGGTTGTGGCTTCACTCCATAAGCCTCAGTCCATTTTGCCAGATGATCGCGCATATCATTCCTCCCATCATATTTTTCTGTTAATTGAACTTTCAGGTGACCAAACCGCAATCTCATCATCTTTCTGTACACATGCTAGTCATCAAAACTATCCTTGTGTGTACCCCACCATCTTGCGGGCGTAGCGTGCAACACCAAATCCAAAGCTTGGAAGTGATGTTTCTCTGGCACTTCTCTTTCAAATGCGTCCTTAAATTTGTCAACATCAGTTAAATCATCATAATAAGGCAAATTTCTTACCTCCAACAATACGCAACGAAGCAACTTAGTCATCATGTTACAGCACAGCGTAGACACTTTGTGCAATCGATTCTGCTACTGTTCCAACCCCTCATCTGAATCTGATGTGCAAGAACTTTTGCGGTCCCATTCAATGCATCCATTAGCTATCAGATTTACCCAATATTGATCTCACGCCATTATCTTATAGATTTGGTCCAAATCATCATCACTATCGTAGTTGTGGACTGGTTCAGTATAGTGCGGTCCTTCTGCAGGGTCCAAAGGTACTACTACGTGGAGTGATTTCCTTTCAAATGATATCGTCCTCTTCTTCAAATTGATTACCCCATTCATGTCAATAGCCCAGTCAATCCTAAGGAGCGCAGGGTAGGGATTGTTGTCATCCACAATCTCTATCGCTTAAAAATCGCCCAACGCGCTTGTGCCTTCAATGCCTATTGTTACCCCTTGTAATCTTCCCATGGGGATAATCGTTTGTTGAATCACCATCCTCAATTGAATTGGAGACCACTGTGGTGTAGGTCTCCCCATTCTCTCCCACGTCTATTTAAGCAAAACATTTGCATCTAACCCCCGATCCAGAATAACTTGATCCATTTCATACTCCCCTATTTACGTAGTGAGCCTCATCTCACACCCTATTCTCGCCTTATAGTTGCCAATTTTTCTGACTACACACAGTCCCTCAATAACATTTTATTTTCCATAACACTTATTTATCAGTTCTTGTAACCATTCTACGACCTTACTATTGCGGAGTAGCTTCATGCAAGTTTCCAAGAATGTGGTAAGAATGGAGGGGTCCATATTGTCATACAGTTTATCCTAACTCCCTGAAGTAGAAGCTTCAGCGAAGCTTTTCTTGGGTTCCATGAATGTATCCTTCGTGTGCTCCAAATCAAATCGATCCTCCTTTTCTGGAGCTTTTTGGACCCACTCACTTTCTTCAGGTTTCTTTCCTTTGTATTCACCAATTGTCATTCCACTTCACAAAACGATGTTCATAGTAGGATCCTCTTCACAAGATTGAACCCTCATCATCTGTAAGTTCTAGGTAGGATGTTTAGGTTGCGCCCCCTTCTCCCATATTTTGGCTATTAATACAGGGAAATCTTCTATCACATGGTCAAATTGATTATAGTATCGGCATGACAAGCGCGTTGGGCTCGTGCACTCCTGCACATAGTTCATTGGCACTCCGTAAATATAACAAATAAATTTCCCCCGACCTCTACCAAGTCCTCCTCCACCTCCTCGGCCTTGTCCATGCCCTTGATATCCCCCACCCGCTCCCCCATCACCTTAATTAGGAGGCCGAGTTTTTTTCTGCATTCAATATGCAGGCGTTCTTTCCATCATTAGCTCGTAGCTACGGCAATTACACTCATCATGGCCCACTGGTTTGAAGAAGTTGTAGAAGAGTTGTTGTAGTGTCTGCACGAATTTCTGTAGTAAGTGAAAATTGACTGTCACATGTTTTCCAGCTATCTGATAGATAGCGCACCACAACGCAGGCCCTATACTTGGCCTCGATTGAAATTTCGACCTCAAAGGCATCAGTCCCCCTCTTGCAACATAATTCACAAAGATAAGGCAATGATCTTTATCATGCCCCTAGATTTTACATTTTAGACACCAAACTTCTTCGCGTGGCTCTGGCTGATCCGCTCTATCCTTCTTTAGACTTTGGAACTCTAAGAAAAGATTCTGCAACACCACATGGATCTGTTGAACTCCTAAGGCTGCATCTTGAATTTTCATCTCATGCAATCGCATCGCAATTTCCAGGGCTTCTGCCTGGGTCCAAATGTTTTATTGTGATAAGGAAACTCTTAGGTGAGGCACAAGCGAAGCTACAAACCATTTGTAGTGCTGCCCATCTGTAAGACTCATGTTAGCTTCACGGATCTGGCATTTCAATCTTTGATCCAGCTCCCAGGGTGTTTCACCAGGCCTCATCATGATTTCCTTGAATCCAATGACCGATTGCGCTTCATACTTGGGCCTATTGAATTCCTGATTCAACGATGTCTAAATGTCTACTAACGCGGCCATCGGGTGATCAGTGCAGTACTTAATGTACCACGTTAGCGCGCGGTCCTATATAGAAATAACCAATGTTGCTTTCTTCATCTGGTCATCTGTAATATTATGGGTTGTCCACACAGCCTTCGCAATGAACCAAAACTGGTTCGGGTCCTCATTTCTGAAGCCCTTGAAAACAAGAAACTTCACTACATTCGCCATATTGAATGGTGGCGAAGGTGGTGGCGGTGTGGGCAAAGGTGTATGTTGTGGAGGCTAAGGCGGGGTTGGTGTAGATGGCTGAGGTATTTGTGGAAACCCCTACCTTATTAACTAGATAGCGCTCTGTGGTGAAGTCTGTGCTACTCCCTCGTCGTTTCTTAAAGGAGGTTTAATTAGCGGGCTATATTCAGGGCCTATTCTCCCTCTATCCCTGAAGAACTTTCCACTTCGTGTAGCTCCAAACATCAAGGTAATTACATAACCCTCTTTCACATAAGAGCATATTAATCCAAGTATTCAAAGACCTTAAATACTTACCTTGCAATCCCTTGAAGACGTGTCACTTTGCTTCACTGTAGCTGACCAAAGTATCGACTGCGAACTCTGTCACAAAGTCTCCTATGACACAATCAATCCAGTCATCAATGACACACGTGATCTTATTTTCAGAGGCTTCCAATCTTGGCACTAACTCCGGGGTCCACACTATCGTACCATAAAGCCCCCACATTCATTGGTCATCTGCCAAGTTGGCGAGCCACTCATATAGTTCGACTGGGAAGGAATAGAAGAAAAGTTCATGTATCTCTGTGTATAGATATTTGTCCAACCATTGTCCTTCTGACAATCGTGGATTTCTATTTTCTTGCACCATGAATTCGTGGATCTTTCTATCCAACCAATCCTCGATTTCCTTCTTAGTTGGATTCCAATGATGCGACAACACACATCTCTTTATGCAGATCCTAGTCCCGACAAT
Organism: Pinus tabuliformis; assembly: GCA_031772625.1. Taxonomy (NCBI): domain Eukaryota; kingdom Viridiplantae; phylum Streptophyta; class Pinopsida; order Pinales; family Pinaceae; genus Pinus; species Pinus tabuliformis. The sequence continues at coordinate 236,930,768 of CM062806.1, read as the reverse complement.
GGAACCATTTGTTGGCTTGGTGGGTCCTGACCCAGGTTCAGAGTTAATTTTTCCAACCAAATCCCTACACCAATGGCCCTTTTGGCATCAGTCTGTGGAGCGCAAATTGAAGTCTCACCCGAAATAGTATGGGGAGATTCTAGAACCAAGTTTCTGCACCCAGAGATTAGTGTAATGTCGTTTTGTTCCCTAACTCTGCCTTCGCGTAGATCGATAAGCCCTTTAGGGCTTATCAATGTACTTCTCTTAATCAACCTCTAGATCTTCGCCAAGGTCTATGACTTTCCTTCGCAGACCTTAAACAGGTCAATCAACCCTTTATGTGCCTCTGTGATTACTCCAGGTTATGTAATTGCCCAGATCATCTTAAGTACTTGATAATTTTAACATGCAACAATAGATTATTCGGGTAGATAGTTATTATTACTTGTGTTCTTATAACAAGGTAAAATATGCAAAATCGCGCATCAATATAACATTAAATCATAAACCCATCATTCAGCACAATATAATCGCATACATTCGTAACATAAGTAAATACGCAAAAAATAGATATTTCCATAATAACTTCTTTATTGATACTTCAGTACTTCTTACAGACTCGATACTACCCTACGCACTCAACTGCAAGGGTCCATGCACTTAGCTGTAGACTCTTCCTAGGCCTCTGTGCACTCAATTGCATAGCCTCTCTTCTACTCTAATATTCTTTCTTCTTCGCTCTACAGACCCATTACATCATTATTCCATGATTCTACTCTCTACTCAACTGAATTGTCTTAGACTCTCTAAGACTCTCCCTTCTGTACAATCCCATGGTCCGCAGACTAAGGGTAGATCTACTAAAGTTGACAAAACTTACATAAACAAAGGGTAAAACCCTTTATGACACTTTACCATCTACGAACTCCGTGACCACAGATTGCTGATACTTTACATTTTTACATACAAAACTTGGGCTTTCTGCCCCAAAACTTGGGCTTTTACCCCAAAATTGACCCTAGGGAACCCTGTCCCAACAATAACACAAGTAAATCTGCAATCTCACAGGTACCTTTTGTTATTACATAACATAGATAAATATACATGTAGGTTTTAACCCCATACAGAAATTACCTACATAAGAATTCTAAAACACAGAAAATAAATAATGCGAGATCATAACACATAAAACACATATACACAGAGATTTTCCTCTGAATCCCAAAACCGGGACTACCAACTTGATTTTTCATTATGTTCCTTTAAATGTTACAATACATATTTATACATGTCGAAGCATCGAATACCATGGACCGAAAACCATCGCGTCCAATACCATGGACTGAAAACCATCGCGTCCAAAAAACATGTGCAAAAATCATGCACAAAACCATAGGTGGGTCTGCCCAACCTAACATAGGGTCCAAAACCAAAATTTTCGGGGGCGCTGCCCTGGACCCCATAAAGTGGGGTTACGGGTTCCCTTCAAACCCCCTGTTAACTACATGGAAAGAATATAACACAACCCAACATTCTCCCACTTGTTGTTTTCTTTCCACAGGGAGCCACAAGAGAGCTTAGTCATTTTCCTAGCCCTGAAATTCCCATTGTCTCTCTAAACCAAGAGAACCTCTCAGAGCTCATAGATTTTGTCAATGCATCTACAGTATTCTTCAAAGTGTCCACCTTTACCAGCAACACCTTTTTGTCTTCTATCATATCCCTCACAAAGTGATACTGAAAATCAATGTGCTTTGTCTTTGAATGATATGCAGGTTTCTTTGACAAGAAAATTGCACTTTGGCTGTCACAGTCTATCCTTATAGCTTCCTGTACTAACCCCATACTTGAACACAATCTTTGCAACTAAACTGCTTCCTTGCTTGCATGAATGGCTGCCATGTATTCTGCCTCTGCAGTTGATAGTGCCACTACAAATTGTTTCTTACTCATCCAGCTGACTGCACCTCCAAATAGGTTAAACACATACCCACTTGTAGATCTTCTCTGATCCAGATCTCTAGCCTAGTCTGCATCAACAAAGCCATGAATATCCAACACTCTGTCCAATCCTAGTCTTCCTTGGTAGCACAGACCATAATCACTAGTGCCACACAAATACCTGAAAACCCGCTTCACTGATGTCCAATGCTCCTTTTCTAGTACAGACCATTGCATACATTAGGCTACCAACTGCACTTGCATATGGAACACGGGACATGTCCTCTTCCTCTTCTTGTGTCTTGGGACATTGTTCAGCAGATAACCTCACACCTACAGGAATAGGAACCTTCACCAGTTTACTATCCTGCATATTAAACCTCTGCAGTATTTTCTTGACATACTTCCTCTGGTTTAACCAGAGCTTCCTCTTTGCCCAATCTCTTTTAATTTCCATGCCCAAAATATAGTTTGCAACACTAAGATATTTCATGTCGAATTTGGAGGACAATTAGGTCTTCAAATCCTGGATAATTTCTTTGTCATTTCCAACCAGCAACATATCATCCACATACAAGACCAGATAAATAACAAGGTCACCAATTAATTTAAAATACACATAGTGATCTACTTTTCTTCTGGTGAAGCCAAGTCCCCGTATAAATGTATAAAATTTCTGATACCACATCCTTGGTGACTGTTTTAACCCATACAGAGACTTCTTTAACTTGCATACCACTTCTTTTTTACCCTTCGCTACAAAGCCTTCAGGTTGATTCATGTAGATTTCCTCTTCCATATCCCCGTGAAGAAATGTTGTCTTCGAATCCATCTGTTCTACCTCAAAATCAAAAGCAGCAACAACAGATAAAAGTAATCTAATAGAAGTTACCTTGGCAACAAGAGAAAAAATATCACCAAAATCAATTCCCGGCACCTGGGAATAACCTTTTACTACCAACCGAGCTTTGTATTTCTCCACTTTTCCTTCTGCATTTGTCTTCTTTTTGAACACCCATTTGCTGCCAATGGGTTTCCTTCCGACCGGTAACTCCACCAAATCCCAAGCCTCATTTTTGTGCAAAGATTCCATTTCATCAACCATGGCCTCTTTCCAGAGTTTTCCATCCTCTAAATCTACTGCTTCCTTCACAGTTCTGGGATCATCATCAGTAATAGATAAAGCAAAATTTGAACAGAAAGCAGATGGACTATACCTTTCAGGCTGCCTTCTTTCTCGAACTGATCTTCTCACAGTTGGAGTTTGTGGCTCTTCATCTTCTGATTCCTCCTCTGCTGTAGAGTCTGATTCTTCCTCCTTTAGCTCAAACTCTATCTTCTCAAGTTCCTTTCGTTGGACTTCATGTTTAATAACATCTTTCACCTCTCTGAACACCACATCTCAGTTGTACACAACCTTCCGTGTGACTGGGTTCCATCCTTCTTGCCCTTTCCATCAACGTCTTATTCATTCTTTTTGCAACTCCATTTTGCTGAGGTGTATATGGAGTAGTCTTATGTTGTGCTATACCACACTTCTTACAGAATTCTTCAAATTCCTTACTGCAAAACTCTCCACCATTATTTGTCCTCAGCACCTTTATCTTCTTCTCTGTCTAGTTTTCCACCAAAGCCTTAAATTCTTTAAACCTGTCAAAGACTTTATATTTCTTCTTAAGGAAATATATCCATGTATTCCTTGAGAAGTCATCCATAAATGATACATAGTACACAGACTTACCTAGTGATGGAACCTTCACAGGTCCCAACACATCACTATGCACAAGTTCTAATATTTGTTTCGCCCTCTTACTACCAGAGGGGAAACTCACCCGATTCTGCTTCCCATATACACAATTTTCACAGAAATCAAAATCCAGAGAGTTATTACTCATACCTTCTACCATACCTTTACCATGAAGTATCCGAAGGCCCTTTTCTCCAATATGTCCAAGCCTTTGATGCCACAACATGGTCTTCTCTCCAGAGACCACTAGATTTTCTGCTCCACTTTCAGGAACCACAGAACTATTGCACCCATCAATAACAGTGCTACCTTGAAGCTTGTACAGAGTTCCAATTCGAACTCCCTGCATCAATACTAGTGCTCCCTGAACCATCTTGCAAGTATCCTTCTCAAACATTGTTTTTACACCTACATCATCCAGCTTGCTAACAGAAAACAGATTTCTAGCTAATGCGGGAATACGTAGAACACCTGGAAGTGTTCTAACCCTTCCACCTTGCAACTTCAACTTTACTTTTCCACGACCAACAATTCTAGCCTTCCTATCATCCCCCAAGAAGACATCACCACCATCATATTTCTCATACTCGCAGAACCACTCTCTATGGGGAGTGAAGTGAAAGGATGCACCTGAGTCAATCAAACATGCCTCATGATCTACATGTGTACTTGAAGAAGCCAAGTACACATCCCCACCTTCATCTGAGGTGGTTTTTTCCTCTATAGAAGGAGCCTCATCAGATCCCTTCCCTTTGTCAGGAGCTTCAGATTTACAATCCCTTTTGTAGTGCCCTTCCTTTCCACATTTCCAGCACACCACCTTTACAGGTTTTCTTGGAGATTTAGATCTCCCACTCAATGACTTATTTTTGTTTCTGTTCTAGGTCTGCCCTCATACAGACAAGGCATCACCATTTTGGCTCTCCATATTTTTCCATCTCATCTCCTCCATCAGCAAGGATGATACTATTTCATCAAAATGCAAGGCAGTTGCATTGCTACCTATTGCAATAACCAAACTATCCCACGAATCTGGTAGAGAACACAACAAACTGATGCACTTATCTTCATCTGAAATTTTAATATCAACAGATTCTAACTGACTTACCACAGTATTAAATGCATTCAGATGCTCTGTCACCAAGTCTCCATCTTTCATCCTCAGGTTATACAGCTTTTTCCGCAGGAACAATTTATTCACCAGAGACTTAGATTGGTACAAAGTCCCTAACTTGTCCCACAAAACCTTCGTCGTAGCTTCCCCTGATAAATTCAGCAATACTGAATCTGAGACACACAATTGTATTATGTTCTTTGCCTTCCAATCCAACTTCTTCCATTCTTCATCGAACACTCCCATTGGTTTAGTACCCAGATCTACCACGATCCACTGGTCTTTATCCACCAACAGATCCTCCATCTTGAGTTTCCACAACTCAAAACTCTGACCATTAAATTTCTCGATATCTATCTTTCCACTGCTCGCCATCTTCTTTCACCACCAGAATCAATCTTGCAGATCTCCCACTGAACAGGGTCTACCACAGGCCTGAGCGAAACCCCTCAGCAACAATGGCATCTCCTTGAAGCTAAAACAGCTCTGATACCAAATGTAGGTTTTAACCCTGTATAGAAATTACCTGCATATGAATTCTAAAACACAGAAAATAAATAATGTGAGATCATAAGACATAAAACACATATACACAGAGATTTTCCCCTGGATCCCAAAACCGGGACTACCAGCTTGATTTTTCATTATGTTCCTTTCAATGTTACAATACATTTTTCTACATGCCGAAGCATCCAATACCATGGACCGAAAACCATCGTGTCCAATACCATGGACCAAAAACCATCGCGTCCAAAAAACATGTGCGAAAATCATGCACAAAACCATAGGTGGGTCCGCCCAACCTAACATACGGTCCAAAACCAAACTTTTCGGGGGCGTTGCCCCAGACCCCATAAAGTGGGGTTACAAGTGCCCTTCCAACCCTCTGTTAACTACGTGTAAAGAATATAACACAACCCAACAATACAATCTCATAGGTACCATCAGCTATTACATAACATAAGTGACTTAAGAGTGAATTCAGCAGCTACAATTACACAATTTCTAGAGAAGAAAATACACATATGAAATGACACATAGAGCTAGAACACATAATACGTATCCCCATGCTTGGAATCACTAGGAACTTTCTTCATTAATATTCAAAAATGAAATACCTTATACAAGCCTAAACTTGTGAAATTTCCAAAACAAATACAACCAGTGGAACAGGAAAATATAACCAAACTTGAAACCTCCTTTAATAATAGAATTCAAAACCCTCAAACACAAAATTCAGAACCTCTAAAAACAAAATTCAAGAAACCTTACTACTAAGTTCCTCTTCACTTTTATAGGGAGAGAGGGCTCAAACAATAGTTGAAAAATATCTCAGAGTGCTACAACTGTCTGAACTTCTAGTTGTCTAAGCATGCTTATGGCATAGATATCCTAACAATCAACTAACAAACTTGATTCTTTTCTTGAAAATCTGAAATTTACAAACATGAAAAGCATGAGGTGTCATAATTGACACAACAAAATATCTTTGACGTTGATTCCTCTCATCTCCTAAGGTGGACTCAACCTCCATTATCTAGATTAGTGTTGGGATGATGATCTAGCCACACCTCTGTCATGATATTGATACCATGGTTATTTTCCACCACTCCTGTTGCTTTCTTCGTCTAGCTACTTAAATTACCTCTTTCTAGAGCAGGTCGTGATTTGGTGTGCTGGTGTTGGAAGTGCTCTACACTGACTAATGAATCGACAAAAGCAATAGTTACCAACCCATTCATCCTCCATACTCTCTTTATTATAATTTCAGAGCTCAATATATTGTAACTCTTTTTAAAGACACGTTACAAATTCATAAGATTCCGATGCCCCCATCTCCTTCTTACTTAACCCCCCTTTTTGTTTATCTACCATAGTACCATGTGTTGTGACCGAAGGATTTCATACAACACTGCTTTGGATATCTCAGATCCCTAAGTATCGTAACTTCATTAAAAGAACGATATGAATTACGAATCTCTGATTGGCCTTTAGCTCCTTGTTTCGTAGCCTCTCTTCATGTTTCTCCTCCATGGGATTAGGTGTTGTGACCGACGGCTTGGAATTTAAGTGATAAGGCCTTCAGGCCCCTGCTGAGGGCCTATCTTCCTTTTTATTTTCTCTTCCACCCTTGGTTCTTTGGGGTTCCACAACCATGCGCCACCAACACATCAGAGCTCCTTAGTATCGTAACCTTTTCAAAATACAATTAGAACATAGTTACAATGTCCACTTCCTTCGATATTATTTATAGCACTTAGGTGCTCTTCCCTCTCTACAACCTTGGTTATTTTGGGTCCTCATGACCATGGTCCACTCAACATCGGAGCCCCTCTCATCAGAATTTTTTCAAAAGGATTTTATAAACAATTTTTAATATTTCTAACCTTTGATATATTGACCCCTGAGATGATGCCATATAAACATCATAATTATTACATGGCACCCCCTGAGTGGTGACACGTTTCACGCTGATTTCCCCATTAGGCCATCCAAAATGTCAAAACTAATTGCCACATTTCCACTATACGTCCACATCATGCTGACATCATCTGCCCCATCATCTTCTCAGGGCCAACCATCTACTACCATGTGTCTTCTTGGAGGAGAGAAAGGTTTGTTGGGGTCCTTGGTTTTGTGATGATTTCCTTTGTATTTCCCCTTCTCTTCGACCTCGACCCTTATCAAGGAATGAAATTTATTTATAACTTACGAATATTTGATCTCCGAAGTTCCAAAATGACCAACGTTCCAAAATTCAGGTTCCAATATGCCACTGTTATATAGCAAAATGACCCCCTCATCAACTCAGAGGGGAAAGAAATGATAGCTGAAGCAAAGACCAAGATCACAAGCCTTGTTTCCACACTAATGCTGGCTAAACACTGACAACATGCCTTATAAAGCTTTTATGTAAGCCTAAGGGAACGTTAGTGACCCTACTAACTCTAATTGTTGGTTCAGGAACAATGTTAGTGGATCCTAATGAGCATCTTGAGATCAAAGGAGCGAATTGACTCATAAATATCTCTATATTCCCTCCTAAATCTACTCATAAAAGCAAGGAAACATCTCAAGTTCGACCTATTTGAGGGATTTCTAATACTAATGAAGGAGGCAAATGGGAAAGAGTTGAAAAGAATGGCAACATCATTGCTTTTATCTTAAGGGACTCATGGAGGAACTTGGCAACCCTAACTCAATTGCTACATAAGCAAATCTAGGGCTATGGTGATAGAGGTTAGATCATTTGAAAGGATAGCTTACTTGATTGTCGAGCATAGTCTCAAATCTAAGCATAAGAAGGTGGTAAGAAGGAGAGAGAGAGAGAAGTTGGAGGGGTAAGGAAAGGCTAATGCAACACATGGTTGTAATAACTCTTCCGACATTAATATAGAACTGCAGTTGTACTGTCTACTCCATGGTGTTGGTACTATCATTCATTTACTTATTTGTCCAATATCTTTTAGCATGAGTAGCTTAGTTATGTGTAACTAGATGTATTTTACGTATTCATGTATTAGTTATCAAGGTTGTATGTCATGATTATGCTTGTCTCTTCTATGCGCAAGACTTGATCTGGAGCCGACTCACACCAATTTTCCCCATTAGGCCATCCAAAATTCCGAAACTTACTGCCACATTTCCACTATACGTCCACGTCATGTTGATGTCATCTACCCTGTCATCTTCTCGGGGCCAATTACCTACCACCATGTGTCTTCTTAGAGGAGAGATAAAGGGTTGTTGGGGTCCTTGGTTTTGCAATGATTTCCTTTATATTTCTCCTTCTCTTCGACCTCGACACTTATCAAGGAATCAAATTTATGTAGAGCTTACGAATATTCGATCTCTAAAGTTCCAAAATGAGAAACCTTCCAAAATTCGAGTTCCGATATGCCACCTATTATAGCCCTTTCAATATTGGGCCCCAATATTCCAAGTCATCTCTATTATCCATCACTCTAAAAATCAACTCCCGATATTATGGCTCTTCCTTTTAATTTTGGTTTCTAACTTCCAAATTTATATTCCCAAAATTTCGGCTCTCCCTTTTCATTTGCCTTTAGTAGACCTAGATTACACCTATCCTTCTTTGTACCAGGGATGAAAAATAGGACCATTTGACACAAATACAAGATGTTATGACTGATAAAAACAATCCCTTTAGGAAGTATTAATTCATCAATTAGACTTCATTGACTTCCCCTTTGGATCGATTGTATACATAACACCTTACTTCCCTTTACTTAGTTCAAACACACAAAAAATGTGCAATCTAGGAAACGGTAATATGCATGGCAAGTTAAAGATATTCATAATATGAGTTTCATCTTAGTGCTGCTCCTCTTCTAGTAGGCATGAATAGTAATTATATGGAGTCACTACAATAGCACAAGCATTGCTTCGCTACTAACGAGCTTGAATAGTACCGAGGTGAAGCCACTTGTTTCACTCCCTGCGTAGGAAGCCTTTCTCTTCTTTCACGCTTTATTTATTAATTAATGGGACTATGCTTCGAAACTTATTATTTTCAATGAGTGGAAGAGGGATCCTGAGTTATTGAGAGCATAGGATGTTTCCCCTTCATAGAAGTATTGACATAACCTCTGATATTGGTTTTCTTGCTAAATATATTCCCCTTATCCTTTCTCTACTCGATTGGATAAGCATGTAAACACCAAGTAGATTCATCACCAATTCAAGGAGTTAGGCTATTAGAATAGATTTAGGTCCAATTGGTTCCCTCAAGGTTTTCCTTTTTGAATGTATCTTATTTTTTGTCCAGGATTGGCTCAACCTATGGAATCTTCCCAAGCAAAGCAGGAGAACTAATAGATAGTGAAGCATTGTGGTTGTCATATTTCCTCTTTATTCCGCCACAATCCATTCAAATCCAAAAACTCTTTCACACAAGGTATTAATTATATACAATTACCAAGACATAGAACACGAGAAGATATTACTCAAAGAAACAATACATGAAATGCATGACAAATGACAAAGAATGAAACTATACAAGGAACGTATTTTAGCGTTGCTACTAAAAATAATGTTTCAGATCTCATCCATTGATATGAAGAGGGTTATTCTTCCTCTCTAAATATTTCAACTTGAAAGTATTATGGCCAATTTTTCCTTCAATAGTGTATGGGCCTATCCACATGGGTTGGAATTTCATGTGTTTTCCTTTCTCTTCATGGGTTTTATCCCACTTCAATACTAAGTCACCCACATCGAAATTTTTAGTCCCTATCGATTTCTTATCGAACCGGAATTTGATACGGTTTTGGTGTATGAAAAATATCTCTTTGGATTTGAGCCTTTCTTCCTTAAGCTTAAGAAAAGTATCTACCCTTATTCGAACCAAAAGGCAATGTGTACCTTGGGACTCTTGGGATAGTTTCAAGGCTGGGAGATACAGGTTAGGAGGAAATATAGTTTCTTTACTATAAACTAGGAAGTATGGTGAGGTTTTGAGGGAAGGTTTTAGAGTTACACAGTCAGTCCATAATGCATTTATCAAAGCATTGTGTTAGTTCTTTTACTCGGAGAATTTTTTTTTCTTGATTATGTGAATTAGATTTGTGTTTATTGATTCAGCTAAACCATTTCCCTACGGGTAATAGTTGGATGCATTCTTTACCAAAATACATTTTCTAATGAAAATTCATAAAGTTTCAATGAAGAAAAATGTCACAGTATTAAATACAAAAGACATTGGAACGCAAAACCATGTTATAATGTTCTACTTTAGGAATTTGATGACTTCCTGATCGTTTACTTGTCTTAAAGGAACTACTTCTGCCCACCGAATAAAATAATATGTTGTCATTAAAATGTATCAATGCTTCTTAGACAAATGTGGGAAGATTTCCCGAATAATATATAATCCGCGCTGTTGGAACACTTCCTCAACTGCTATTGGTAGCAGTGGGGCAGTTGATTTCTGATCTCAACCGGAACATCTTTGAAAAGTTGGACACTTGCAAGAATAAGCATGAGAATATTTGAATAAAGTGAGCCAATAATAACCAACCCACATTACTTTATCAATAGTTGTGTCACCCACAAAGTGTCCCCCTATCGGTCCATTGAGAAAATCCCCTAATACCTTCTCTTTGTATTGAGGCTCAAGGCATATTAGCAAGACACTATTGTGATGCTTTCTAAAAATAATTCCATGACCAAGCTAATAAGATAGATATTTGAGGTGGATTTCCCTCTTTTGTTTGTATTATAAATGTGCAGGCAAAGTTTCATGATCTAGATATTTCTGATTATTTGAATACCAATACATTGTTGAATTTGTTTGGGGAACTTTCTCAATATTATACATCTCTATTTCCTGCTCCCATCTTGAAAAAACCTTCTCTAGAGCATCTCTTGCTTCCACTGCTAATTGACATAGGCCATGACCTTTAATAGTATGAACTGGTTTAAACTCCAAGTCATATTCTTGCAAATAGGTCATCCAATTTTCCCTCTTCTCACCCAGTTCTTATTGCACAAAGAGTGTTATGGTAGCTAGATGAGGCACGTATATGATTGTGTGAAATCTGAGTAGGTAGGGCCTTAAATTTTTGACTACCTTATACATTGTGTAATCTTATTTATCAATGGAAGGGTAGTTCCATTCAGACCCCTATCAATTAACGCTCATAAAAGAAATAAGTTTTTCATTTCCTTCATGATCATTTTGTGTCAAGATGACCGTGGTGGATGAATCAAAATAAAAAGTATAAAGCAAAAAATATTTGCCATAATTAGGACTAAATAATGTGTGCATTAGCAACAATTTGTTTGATTTGAGCAAAAGAATATTTCTCTTTTTTGTCCCATTTATAAGTTGCATCTTTCTTAATCATCTCCTGTAATGGTTTAACTATCTGAGCATAGTCAAAGATGAAATTGCGTTGGAAATTGATCTTCCTAAGAAAGATTGCATAACCTTCTTACCAGGGAAAATTTTAAGGATGGAAAATTATCTTGAAGTTTGAAAACATTGGCGAATCTCACTAGTCCCTAATATGCAAACTATAAAATGTTTATTGATGTATTTGTAAAATTATTCAAATTTATAATGACTTTATATATACTCCCTATATAATTTTGGTGATTTTTAAGATAAAACAAAAATTATATTGTAAAATTTGGGTGAATCATTTTGATAAAAAATAGAAATTGGCGAATCTTTCTTTTTGGAAAATCATGGAAAATTAGCTCACCTAAGAATATTAGCCCCTAAAATTTTCCATGCTTCTTATTACCGAGAATGAAATTTGAGTTATAGTTTTCACCCTCTCAGGATCAACTTTGATTCCACTCTTTGCAATGATGTTTCCTAAGAGAGTGCCTTCTGACACACTGAAGATGTTTTTCTTGGGATTAAGAGAAATCCCATACTTTATATATCTCTAAAATATTTGTTTTAAATGATGCACATGGTATGATATTATTTTAGAAACACAGTTACATACTCGAACTATACCACCACACTTTTACTAATTAGGCCACGAAAAGCAGTTTTATTTTATATTTGGAATGTAGCGCCAACATTGATAATCCAAATGGCATGCACTTAAATGCAAAATTTCCCCACTTAGTTTTGAAAGTGTTTTTTAGTCAATCTGGTTCCACCACTAGCACTTGATTATAACCAGAGAAACCATCTAGTGGCAAGAACATCTCAGACCAATATATTGTTTGGAGGATCTGTTCCATAGATGGCACATGATAATTTTCTTTGTCTGATGCTTGATAAAGATTACGGAAATAATCATATAACCATGTTTCATTAGACTTCTTCCTCACAGGGACCAAGTTCAAAACCTAAGTAGAATGTTTGACTTTAAAAATGACCTGAGCATCCATCAACTTCCTTAATTCCTTTTGTATTAGGGGTTCTCATGTTCGATGAACTTTCCTTAACTTCTGCTAAAAAGGTTTCACCCCTTCTTTAATGGTAATGACTTTCTAGATGATATGAGTATCATATGTCTTCAGATCATCACAAGTCCATGCAAATACAGTACTAGTTGAAGAGGAAAATGAATGCTTTTCGTTCTTGTGGAGAACAACACGTATTGAGGTTTTCATATTTTGGATCGTCTTGAGTTCCCAAATTGACTTGTTCAAATGAAAAATTCAATCTTTGACTCTTAGTATTAATTCATCCTCTAAATCGGTTTTGTAGGTCATAAATCTTTCTCAAATATACTACACCTTTAGGCATAATATTTCCTTTTGTTATATCTACAGTTTCCTGTAAAACTCTATCTGCTCATATTCTTCGATAGATACATCTTTGAATACATCCACATTAGCCATAAAATGCAGTATATGTTGGTCATCATTGAAAACACGAAAATTAGTCACATTATCAGGCATAGATGGTTTATATATAATTTCCAATGAAAAATAATTTTTCAAAGGCAACAATCTAGTGGCTACATTAGCTAATGTATTTTTTGCAACATTTCTAATTCTAGGAACATTAATAATTTTGAAATGTTTAAAATGATTTATCAATCTCCATACCTCTCGTTGGTAGTTTCTTAAACTTCAAGAAACACTTTGGATAGTATTTCCTAATTGGCGAGTAACCAATTATGAATCACCAATTACCTTGAGAAATTCTACCCTCAGGTCGATGGATTTCTTTAACCCAAAAATGAGTGTTTTGTATTCGATAGTATTATTTGTACACTTGAACTCCAAACAACATGATAAGATGTACTTCTTAATATGTGGGTCTATGATAATGCAACTAGCTCTAGAGCCATCTTGCGTTTTCGAACCATCAAAGTACAAATTCCAAATATTCTTAACTACTAAATTGGTTCCTATTATATTATTACTATGTAAATATATATTAAAATACTCATTAGCACCATTTGGAGTATAAGGAAGGAAATTCAACTATGTTTCTAATAGGATAGGTCATGGTTGTGCTTGATAACACTTGTGATCGATTTCGAAGAAACAATTTCCAAAAATTATGTCTACAAAGCCAACAAGCTCATTATGACCGTCAAGTGGTGTCACATTGTATTTCATGTATGGTTCACTTTCCACTCGAATCTAGTTGTTTCTGCCCTTATATGGAAGCCATAAATTGAACCAGGCTATAGAAAAATACTGTTGTAATTTACCAGACCAGTATCAATTCAGAAGTACGCCATATGCTTCAGGAATGTCCACAATTCCAATGTTTATACATTGGTGTACCTAGTGATCAAATGACAAGCGGATACTATTATTTTTGAGTTCACCAATAGCTTAGTCAAGGGATATGTCAAACTGAATGATTTGTGAATCAATTTTATCCCATTTAGCATTAATTTTCTTAGCAATAGAAAATGGCATTAAATTCATAGATGCACCTGAATCAACCAAACAATTATGGACATTGTAATTAAATATTTCAAAAGTTAGCCAAAATGGAGGGTAGAGATTGTTAACATCTAGAGTTACAACATTAACCACATATTCGAGAGTTCCAGAAGATTTGTCGAGCACCTTTTGAGAAATATAAGCTTTGTCACCTAATGAAGGTTATGAGACGGCTTGGATAAGTAGTTCATGTTGGCATGCTATCTTTTTGAGCTCAAAGATAGAAATGTTGGAACAAGATATTTTCAAGTCTTCAATGATATTATAATCAATCACTTCATATTTGGCAGGCAATGTTGAAGGGTTTGGAGGTGTAGCTTTATTCATAATTTATGGAGTGATAGACTTGGTTTTGCTACTAGTGGAAGTGTTTTTTAGAAACAACAACATTTTCATATTTTCTTTGTGTATTATGAGCAAGATTGGTTGTTGGTGAGATTCTTCTTAACATTTGCCCCTTCATCTCTTGTTTTGATACTTCCCATTCAGAAACTGGTCCTTTTCTCCTCAAATTATAATGATTAGCTTGTTTCTGAGGAGGAGCTTCACTTTCAGGTGGTTCTTCTATAGTTTTGTTATTTGTATTAATAATGAAATCAAAAATATTGATTTAGTTCCCAATCATTGTACTTTCTCATTTGTTTCCTCTACCTAATCAAACTACTCATAAGATAGTAGAGTGTCAACAGTATGGGCTGCCATGGCAGTGATGTTGTGATTCCACTGTAGACAAGTTTTCTCTTAATGCCATTCTTGATGGAAGGTGCAATAGTTGACCATGCCCATGCTTTCAATATTAAAAACTGCATTTGAGCTTTGGGTAAATTTATTCGACTGACTATTTTTTTCTTTATGAATAAGGAAAACTTGGGGCTTGCTACTGGTAGGCGCCTTACTTGACCTTCTCTTTAATTCTGATACTTCATTTGTGAGTGACTTCAAAGTTTTGGCCAAGCTTTAAATATCAACATAATCCTTTTCTTTAGCCTTATTTGAAGAGGCTTGAGACTTGTTTCTAGTGTCCTTAGAGTCTTTAGATTCTTCATCATCGACAATAGCTCCAAGGACATGTAATTCCTTATCTACAGCAATGGCTTCTGCAAAGTTTAAAGCCAATGTCTCTTTTGCATCTCTCTTAACAAAAACAAAAATGTTCATCACAAGGAAGATGTATAATAATTATAGTAATAAGATCCCGAGGTTGTGTGTTTGGGGGAAACTTGTTCAATATATGATTGAACCTCTGATTGAAATCCTTAACTTTCTCCTTTTCCTGCATTTTTGGATTCCCAAAGTTCTTTTAATAACATGGTAGGAGTTTTATCATAAAGAAAAGGTACTTCTTAAACTCCCTCCAAATGTTAATTGAATTGGCTAGAAGACTGTGATACCATACAAATGCTCTACCTTCTAAAGTGTATGGAAGGAGTCTACAGGAAACATTGTCAAAGTGTACCTCTAGCACCCACAGGTGTAAGTACAAGTCATCGAGATGGTCTTCTACTTTGGTCTTCTTATCGGGATTGGACTTTGAAAATATATTTTCTGAATGTATTGGAATCTTATGGAGATTATATGAAAGATAAAGTGGCCCTTGGGCCATCCAATCTAAGTCTGAAATCCATGTCTTCATCTTTTTCCTCCTCCTCTCTTTCTGAAACTGAAGAAGCTTATCCTTCACCATTAAATTATGTGTTAAGTTCATGATGTTCTTCATCAGAAAACTAAAAGTCTTCTCCTTCTTTGTCCAAATTCTCTTCAATGAAATGAATTTACCCTTGGTGACTTGTTCCTTCAGCAGGTTCAAGTTACAATCCCGAGTTAAAAGTTCATGTAATAAAGTTAATAAAGGAAAAAATAATACCAAGATCATGGGACATGTATTCCAAGCTGAATGTTGGGAAAAACATCATAGTGGGTGTTCATTTTAGTTTATTATGGCTAATTAATTTGGAAAAGGAATTGGAAAAGACAATGGAAAAGGCAAAGAGTTGTTAACTGGCATTTTATTTATGAAAAGAACGGAAAATAGGAGAAAAGGGGGGGGGGCAGGGGGGAGGGTTGTTAAGGGTCACAGGTTTGCATGAGAGGAAAATTGAAGGAAAAATAGATGAAAATGAAGGAAAATAGATGCCTCAATGATAAAAAAGACTTATTAGGATCAGTTCACAATTTTATGTCATTTTGGCTTTGGAATTAGTTTCAGAGAGAGAAGAGAACCAAGAAATAAAGGAAAGGAATGCAAAGGAAGGACGAGGAAAGCAAGGGACAAGCAAGGAAGAGTTGGATCAAGTAGCTTCAACTGGAAGACTTGTAGGTAACATCTTGCATGTGTGATTTCCTAGCTAGTGTGTGAATGCATGGTACATGGATTTGTGTATTTGGTTCTCTTGTTGTCATTGACAAGGATTTTTTTAGGTGTGACAATGGTTTCATCCTTTCCTTGCCATTTCCAGATATCTAAGGTGTGATGGAGTTCTTTTTTTTAGTTGAGATTTGGATTGTTGGAAGATTTTGGAACTAGGTGAGGTGGTCTCATGAAAATTCCTAAGGGTTGGGGTGGACATGATTTAATCTCTTAGAATCCCTCGACAAGTGGGTGGAGACAGGAAAATTACTCAAGGTATTGGTGAAGAAACTCTGACGCATCCAATCTTGTTTTGGGTATTGATCTCTTGACTAGTTTTGGAAAGATCGTGGTAGCCTGAGGGTTGAGGTGGTATAATCTCTGGGAAGACTTGGTTGTTTATGTTTAGAGTCCCACATTCATGCTCAATATATGGCACAGGGGTGGTTGGTTGAAAGAAACATTTGGTTCAGTCCAATCTATGGTTGGGTGGTATGTAGAAGTCCCTGACTCTGATGGATTTTTATATGTTAATAAGAGATATTTTCCTATTATATTTCATGAGTACTTGTACTTGTTATTATGTGGTTTTGATGGTTGTTCTATCATGGTTATTATTCTAGTTATGTTGGGTACAAGCATGGTTCCATAATAGGTTCTAGCTATGGATCTTGATATGTTTGATTTGTTGATGAATGGTTAATGAATGCATGAGCTAAAAAAATTTATTGCAGCTATTATGAGAGGAAATTAAGCCTTCTTGGTGATTCTCAAATTTGTTTCAGACCCCTATGTTCAGATATGCATTCATGACATGTATATTACATGTTCATGAAGTGTTTGAAAAAATGGCGGTCATGGTTAGGCCTAGTTAGGTCAAGTCTTTAATCAAGTTTTGTATCAATGGATTTGTCCTGATGTTAGTAATCATTCTAGAAAGTTTCACTGAGTTCTGGTAGTGGTATGGAGGCTATCCTAAAATGGTGCTCAAAATCTGGGACCACACCCTCTGAACTAGAAGTTTTGGACCATAACTGCACCCTAGTAGGCTTATGCATGTGGTGATAGGCCTATAACCGCATGGAGGCCTTATCATGCATGTAGTTGGGATATTAGGTTATCAAATAAAAATCCAGCTCAGGGTTTTGGCACTCAGAGTGGTTGTTTAGTTCGTGGGTGTCTTGTAGCTCATGAGGAAGGTCAGTAAAGTTCCAATTTATCAATTTCACTTCCGTAATCATACATAGGAGCTTGGGTCATCTCATATTATCCCTTAGCTCATTTTTACCCTAGAATATAAGTGAAACTGGTTAAATGTGGGAGGAGGCATTACATATTGGTATTAAAGCATGGTTCAAATACTTAGATTGAATGGGAAGAATGTTTTTTTCATCCATGCATGCATGTTAGTATCTATATGGGTGTTATGCATGCATTTTCATGGTTATGGGCATTATCATGCATGATGTTGATATATTGGTATGATTATGTATATACATGTATCATGCTAATTTGGTTGATTTTTTAGATGAGATTTCCTCCTCTGAATGTCAATGACGTATGTTGATTGTGTTTATATTTGGTTTATTTTACATGGTATGTTTGCAAGAAGAAGAGGATCAAATATTACTAGCAAAATGGTGGGTTATAGCTCACGAGACTCTCCTTATAGATTAGATGAGAAACGCAGAGATGAGTACTCTCCAGACATAATAGATACCTTGGTAATTTTAAAGGCATAAATCCAAAGTTACAAAGAAAATAATGACATAATCATTCAATTACATGAAATACTTAGCAAGGCATAGGATAAACAAGCAGAGGTTAATGCACTTATCCTTCAGAGTTTATCAGACTTGCATAGACATGGAAAACTACAGATCAATTATGGACAGGAGGACAAGATTAATAATACCAAGTCTCATGGTGGGCACAAGTTAGACAAGGATGACACAATCAGAGATGGCAGGTTCTTGGATACACCTGACAGGAGAGGAAGTGGCTATGGGTTCTACTCTAGTTCTAGTTCAGACAAGTACTATGGTCATCATCACTACCATCCTTACAGGAGGAGTGAGAGGGGATATTTGTTGGATGAGTTTAAGAATTCCAAGCCACCTACATTTGATGGAGAGTTGAAGAAATCGGAAGATGAAGAGGCATGGTTGCTTGGAATGAAGAAGTTATTTGAGCTACATTATTACACATAGAACATGAAGGATAGGATAGATACTTTCAGCCTCAAAGGGAAAGTAGACACCTAGTGCAAATATGTGAAGAAAGTCAGAGACATCAGAAGAGAGTAGTTGAGTTGGCATGAATTCAAGAGACTCTTTAGGAAGAAGTATTTGTTAGAGAGGTACTACGACAAAAAATTCAAGGAGTCCTATGAGCTGAATATGCGATCTATGACAAATGAGAAGTATACGATAAAGTTCCTTGAGTTGTTCAGGTATGTATTGTAGCTTAAGGATGAGAAGAAAAAAGTTCAGAGATTTATCAGTGGACTTCCATTAGCATTCAAGGATCGGATTGAGTATGATGAGCCTTGATTGTTGGAGGAATTCATTGGGAATTTAAAGCATTGGTATAAGCAATCGAAGTATAAGACCGAGTCCAAGAAAGCCTGGAATGGGAATGATAAGACTAAAGGAAAGTGGCCCCTGAAGTGGGAAAGAGCCCAGATGTAGGTGAGAAAGGGAATGTTGATCCTTACAAGAGGTTTAATGCAATTGAGAAGGGACATGGACCTCAACTTGGTGAGTCACAGAATAGAGGTAGTGGGCCTTTATAGTGTTGGATGTTTGGTAAGGATCATTGCAAGAATGATTTTCCATTGTATTAGGGTGGTAGGCCTCAAATCTATGGTGCTCAGGAGGCAGAGATAGTTGGTGATGTTGGACAAATAATTTCTTGGATCTATGCAGCATTTGATAACAAGCAAGTGGATCACCAGGCATCCATCATTGAGATGGAAGGTAAGATGTGTGATCGAGCTGTTTCAATTTTGATTAACATTGGATATAAATATAGTTATGTTAACCCTTAGTTTGTGGATAAGTGTGGTTTTAGAAAAGAAGTGCATGCAAAGTCTTGTTTTGTGTAGTTGGATATAGGTACTAAGAAAAGAGTTCAACATTGGGTAAGAGCTTGTGCATTGAGTTGAATGGTATGCCTACAACAACACATATAAATGTGCTTCCATTGGGATCATACAATATGCTTCTCGGTATGGATTGGTTGTACCTTCACAGGACCAAGGTAGATTGTTATGAGAAGGCTATCAAGTGCTTGGATGATGATGGATGTTGGGCCTCCAAAATGTCTTCAAAATGACATCCACTTTAACCTTTATTGCCACCATTTCACTCACGTGTCACAACTCCATAACCATATAACCTTTCATTAGCCACCATTTTCATAAATATATGGGTTAGGATTCTTATTTACCAAAGTTATTTATTTTATGTGTTTAAAGTGAATTTATGATTAAAAACTAGGAAATCAACATGGTTTCATGTATCTATATATGTGGCTTGCATTTCATGACATGTGTAGGTTATTTGGAAGCTTCCAAGACACCCTTATGTGGCCTCCAATGCTCAAATTCGAATTCCCTTCAAAGGAGATTTGGATATGTGTCCTATTTGGATTGTAACTCTATGAGGTGTCTCATCATTTCCTATTTGGATTAGAACTCTATGAGACACCTAGGGGATATGTGTCTCATTATGAGCTATTTGGTTGTAACTATATGATATTTTAGTGGATCCTCATTAAATAGGGTAGCTTCTTATGTTTTTGTATAAATAGGAGAGCCTTTTCCTTTGAAAGGCATGTGTAAAGTTGGGGAAATGCTCATGTTTTGAATATAGAATTTGGATTTGGCACCATGCTCATGAGTGATGTTCACTTTGATTTGGTTATGCTTGTATTTGGAGCCTCTCAACTTTCCATCCCTCATGCTTTTGGATTGGCCATCTATAATGTGTGAGATTTATTGTTTTTCATAGATTAAGATTTATTGCTTTCATAGATTAAGATTTATTTATTTCATATCTTTTCCTGTGTGAGAGGTTAAGAGTGATTGTTTTTATTTGCTTTCATAGATTAAGATTTATTTCTTTCATATATTTTCCTGTGTGAGAGGTTAAGAGTGATTGTTTTTATTTGCTTTCATAGATTAAGATTTATTTCTTTCATATATTTTCCTGTGTGAGAGGTTAAGAGTGATTGTTTTTATTTGCTTTCATATCTAGAGGTTAAGAATTATTGTTTTTGCTTTCATTTCATATCATGTGGTTTTGATTATTCATTTCATAGGATCCTGATTTGATAATGCACACATGATCCCTTAGAGTAGATTTCATTTCATGCAATTTCATTTTTGAAAGAGTGGTGTGCTTTTCAATTCCCGCAAGTGTGGTAGATTAAGACTTCAATTCCTACAAGTGTGGTAGATTAAGATTTCAATTCCTGCAAGTGTGATAGATTAAGATTTCAATTCCAAACACTATACTATAATTTCCTTTGAATTGATTGTTGAATTAGAATAGGTGAATTTGGTTTATCATTATTTGGTTTAGTAGTTAGATTGATCTAAATTGGAAGTTAATTTCTAGCATATATAGTGCACGCACGCTTCACAAGTTTTACAAGACCCCCGGGTTGACAATTAAATGATAGGCAATCACTTTGCCCCAACGTTTTGGCACCATTGTTGGGGAAGTGCGCATAGGAACTAGCTTTCAGTCTAGAGTTCATATTTTTCATTTTTTTAGATGCATGATTAAAGCATATAGATGTATAAATCATTTAGTTGCATATCATTTTTTTCGGTACTAACCATTTATGGAGAAATGATCTAGAATTCGGCCCAAAGACTACATTGAGGAATGGTATCAAGAAGCAATTATGCCACAATATTCGTTAATTCTTCAAGTGATCCTTGCAGAAAATCAAAAGGTCAAGTCGATTTTGCATATCCTTACAAACAATAAGGTACATTTTTCAAGTTGGGATATGAGCATTTCAAAAATTCTAATCCGTAAATGGCTTCATTGGAAGCATAAATATACTTAAAAAAATAAAAAATATATAGTTTTTAGATGGGTAGGAAAAACAAAAATAAATTTTTATAGTTTTTAGGATAAATTTAATTTTTTGTGGTGCAGTAAGAACCACGCATCTACTAACCCTTGGTAGGAAAAATTTGCAATAAAACAAATGGTTGAGAACAAGGAGCGCAAGTGAAGATCACAAATGATAATTTAAGGTATGAGATCAAGCCTTTTCATTTTATTTTTGCAAAATTTACAAAAGAATCGATTGATAAATCTTGACTATGCTAACAAAATAAATCTCTCAAGTATGCTCTCCTCTGCACTTCGTGTGACCTGGAGGATTACAAAAGGAAATTGTTTTGTTAGTATATCATAAAAATTATTTAGCTACAAGAATGCAAATTTTGCAGCTAATTTCTGTTTTCATGATTTGATTCAATTTGATTTTTCAATAAACTTCAAAAAAAAAAAAAATCAAATGCATTTTCTTTATCAATAAATTGTTTTGTTCAAATGAAATATATATGTATCTATTTTCAATTTTAAAAAAATGTGTAACATATATAATTTTTAAAAACAAAACATTTAAAAAAAAAAAAAAAAAAAAAACAAAGAAAAACAAATAAACCATTTGCATACACATTAATTGAAAAAAAGAAACTACAAGGCAGACATAGCACAGATTGTTAAATACTTGCAAACGATGGCATTGTTTTTTGGCAACTCCAAGCTGTAAGTTTGCGTAGCCTTTTCCATGGTTGGAGATTCTGCGTTCAGTGAATAATTTTTTTACTCACTGCATTGTATTCCGTTGAATTCCCAAATCTGTGGAAAACAACAAAAACCATGAACAAAATATAAAGTAAAACAAAGGTTGATCGAATTCAAGTCAATTCAACCTACATTCACTATTTTCCGAGTATGGATAAGTTGTTTACAAGTTTGTTTTGTTGGCAGCGATTATGGGTTTAACAGCACGTGGAGATTTCATTTAGAATGTTGGGTAGAACACTAGTAGTCAAACTTGACCACCATTTCATTTTTAAATTTCCAGAAATGAATTTTATTGTTGATCACCATTGCGAGAAAACACAAAAGTGAAAAAACATCAATTTTTAAACTCAATTTATAGCCAAATGAAAACTAATTTAGGAAAACCAAGACATGGGTTTTTTCGGGAATAGAGAGGATTAATTAACCCAGAAATAGTTTCCTCAATTTCTCAACCGTTTGAGAGAAATCTTGGATTCTTTGTGACACTGTGTCACTGACTGTGTGAGAAAAAAACGGATTTGAAATTAATACACAGAGACAACAATGCAGCCATCAAATCTGATTTTTCGGATGCTATGGTGGTTTGAGGAAACAAAATTCTGATTGTCTGTCATTAAAATCCATGAATTTGCTGCCACATAAGGAATATGTGTAAAAAGGAGTTACAAAACCTCGATGTCATCACGAAAAACATTACAGAATTAAATGAATAATAGAATAGATGATTTTTTTAGCTTGCACTCGGGTTACGAAGAAATCACAAGTTTTAATCACATAATTTTGTTGCTATCTCCCACCATAGCGCCTGAGAAAAGATCCCTGTGACTCCCATTTTCAGCACCTCTTGGATATGGATTTACTACAGGTGGAAGCTCTGTCCAAAAAAAAAAAAAAATCTGACGGTATATACCAACTGCAATTTGTAACTCTCTGAAAAATTCAAATTACACAGAGATGGCAATAGAAACTTAACATTGTCAAAAAAAAAAAAAAAAACTTTTGTCGGTAAATTGTAGCATATAAATGTACGTGTGTGCAGATTGTGGAAAAGGAAAATAGTTTTTGAAGATTTAAAAAAATAAAAAATAAAAAAATATCTGAAAGAGGCATTGTAATTATCACTGGATTTTGGCTCCAGTGAACCACAACATTGTTTCTTACTCTTTGAATTCATTTTTGGTTATTTACTGACTTGGGTTGTTTGTTCAGAATTTTAGCTAAAGAAACTATGCACATTCTGCAGTTGAACAACGATTCTGTAGCTAATCAACAATTCTGAAGCTATGCATTTAACTCAATGATTTATCTGTCAAACAATGCATTCTAACCAGAAATTCATGATCAACATGCCATTTCATCTGCTTACATCATCTTTCACTGAAGCATCATGTTCCCATGCCACATTTTACATGACAATTTTCACTGTTTCATAAAAATTTCAAAACAGTCTAACTTTCTCATATGACATTGGAATTTGATGATTCAAGCATCATTCGAAAGATCTCAATGAGATCTACAAAATGAGGAAGCTATTATCATATTTTGAAATAGTAAAGAATAAATAAATTACTGGAAAGAAACAACAGGTAACTTGAGGCACTACTTTCGACGCAGGGATAAACTCTTTTGGTTTTATTTCATGAACTTGTTTTATAGTACTGATTCTTATATAAATGTCATTAAAAGAGAGATTGATCACCTCTCTATTTTAATAACCTTACAATCCATTGGAGAAGAAGTACTAGTTTTTTGCAGGTTCCAAGAGGAAGAACAGATGACCATAAGCAAATAGTGTCTCTCAAAGACCACATTTATTTCACAAGAAAATGATCAGAGCAGCAACAAAGATGAAACATCAATGCATAAGCCCATGCTAATGCATATCAGATCTAGAAGTTGCAAGCCTTTCAGATTTCAGTATTTCCATTGCATCCATACTCCTTCAGTCAATGAAACCTTCATCTCATTTCCTTTGCAGTCGCATTGCATTTTACTTAGTCAGTCAATAAAATTCTCATCTCATATTTTCCTGCCTTTCTTTCACTAGCTCATAACCCATTTTCATAAAGACATTCAGCTCACTTACATGCTGATTTTTCCTTTTACTTTCCATTCACTTGTCATTTTCCTTTCCATTAAATAAATCTTGATCCATTTCAAAATTTTCCATTCATAGTCCTTTAAAATCATTGTTTCATGCTCGCGTTAGATGATGGAGGATTCCTTAAGGCCTTCCTTCTGACAAGCCTTCGCCTATCAACATCGACACATTATCTAGGTCCAAGGCTAGAGTCCTCATTAGTACCTTGAGGCTTGTATGCCTTAA
This sequence comes from Pinus tabuliformis, assembly GCA_031772625.1. Lineage (NCBI taxonomy): Eukaryota > Viridiplantae > Streptophyta > Pinopsida > Pinales > Pinaceae > Pinus > Pinus tabuliformis. The sequence goes on along the minus strand of CM062806.1, from coordinate 236,906,078 downwards.
TGACGGGCTCTCTCACCAACAATCATGAGAATATATCAATGTCCCTTGATCGTTGGATCTTGCAAGTGGCTCGACATCGGCTAATTTATTCGCCCTTCGCAAGATGTACTTAGGTACCTTGGCACTCGTTGACATTAATGGTGAGTTTGCCTCACATTGGTTAACGACATTCATCAATGGTCGATAATCCAATGGCCTCTCTTCATGCTTGACACCAACACATTTATTCTCATGACTAGACTTGTACCATCAGTTTTATAGTGATTGAAGACTATATCATTTCAACATTTTGCAGTAGATACAACAGATTTAGCAGCAAAAATAAAAGATCCACTTCACAACCTCATCCACCATTTATGCAACCAAGAAGCAGATGAGTTCTACATTCCATGATCCAGAAGCAGCCACACTCTTCAATTTCCATAACTCATGCACATCAAAGGTAAGTGAAGGTATGTGGTTTTCTAATTTTTAGTCATGCAATTCCTTAAAATACTAAAATTGTAACTTTGGGAAATTCCTCACTTCCTCTTTCACATTGTCATACCTTTAGTTGGGGGGAAGGGACATCATTTCATATTCATATATCATACACCATCACACATTTTCATTTCATCCTAACATACTTGTCCTAATCAATTATGATTGCATTATGGTTCAAAAAGTTATATGATTTGCAAATAATGTCTAGATTAAGAGCACACTATATGGCTGATCTTAAAGATGCATTCTTAAATATGTTCAATAAATCTTGCTGCAACAAAAAGAAACAAGGTATTGAAACACAAGAACCAATACCAATTAGAATTTGGTTGAAACACAAGAACCAACCAAACATGTTGCAATTCAATGTATGACAAGGAATACTTTGCAAAAATAAATAAAATTTTCAAATGCAAAGTTTAAGGACATATGATATAATCCAAGCTCATTTAAAAGCAAAGTCGTTGCAAGCAAATCAAAGAATTAATGCAATTACTCTAGTTGGGGGGTATGTTGGGCCTCCAAAATGTCTTCAAAATGACATCTACTTTCATCTTTATCGCCACCATTTCACTCGCATGTCACAACTCCATAACCATATAACCTTTCATTAGCCACCATTTTCATAAATATATGGGTTAGGATCCTTATTTACCAAAGTTATTTATTTTATGTGTTTAAAGTTAATTTATGATTAAAAACTAGGAAATTAACATGGTTTCATGTATCTATATATGTGGCTTGAGTTTCATGACATGTGTAGGTTATTTGGAAGATTCCAAGGCACCCTTATGTGGCCTCCAATGCTCAAATTCGAATTCCCTTCAAAGGAGATTTGGATATGTGTCCTATTTGGATTGTAACTCTATGAGGTGTCTCATAATTTCCTATTTGAATTAGAACTCTATGAGACACCTAGGGGATATGTGTCTCATTATGAGCTATTTAGTTGTAACTATATGCGATTTTAGTGGATCCTCATTAAATAGGGTAGCTTATTATGTTTTTGTATAAATGGGAGAGCCTTTTCCTTTGAAAGGCATGTGTAAAGTTGGGGAAATGCTCATGTTTTGAATGTAGAATTTGGATTTAGCACCATGCTCATGAGGGATGTTCACTTTGATTTGGTTATTCTTGTATTTGGAGCCTCTCAACTTTCCATCCCTCATGCTTTTGGATTGGCCATCTATAAGGTGTGAGATTTATTGTTTTTCATAGATTAAGATTTATTGCTTTCATAGATTAAGATTTATTTATTTCATCTCGTTTCCTATGTGAGAGGTTAAGAGTGATTGTTTTTATTTGCTTTCATAGGTTAAGATTTATTTCTTTCATATCTTTTCATGTGTGAGAGTTTAAGAGTGATTGTTTTTATTTGCTTTCATATCTAGAAGTTAATAATTATTGTTTTTGCTTTCATTTCATATCATGTGGTTTTGATTATTCATTTCATTGGATCCTGATTTGATAATGCACACATGATCCCTTAAAGTAGATTTCATTTCATGCAATTTCATTTTTGAAAAAGTGGTGTGTTTTTCAATTCCCGCAAGTGTGGTAGATTAAGACTTCAATTCCTGCAAGTGTGGTAGATTAAGATTTCGATTCCAAACATTGTACTATAATTTCCTTTGAATTTATTGTTGAATTAGAATAGATGAATTTGGTTTTTCCTTATTTGGTTTAGTAGTTAGATTGATCTAAATTGGAAGTTAATTTCTAGCATATATAGTGCACGCACGTTTCGCAAGTTTTACGAGACCCTCGGGTTGACAATTAAATGATAGGCAATCACTTTGCCCCAACAATGGATAGAAGAGAATCTTGCAGGGTAAGAAGAATCCTACATCAATGTGAATCGTCACAACTATGCAAGAAAAGTGCAATTGCAGGAAAGGGTGTGTATTATTCGCATTGCATCTTTCTAGTCATAAAGGTAAGGATGTTGAGGATGCAAAAGTATTGAAGAGATATCCAATTTTACAATAATTTCAAGATGTATTTCCAACAGATATTTCATATTTTCCTCCTCATAGGGAAGTTCATTTCTCTTTTGAGTTGGTACTAGGGGCAACACCAACATCAAAGACACCTTTTAGGATGAGAATTCCATAATTAGAGGAATTGAAGTTATAGTTGAAGGAAATGCTTGACAAGGGATACATTAGGCGAAGTGTGTCTCCATGGGGTGCACCAATGTTTTTTTTTGAAGAAGGATCATACTCTCAGGTTGTGTGTTGATTACAGGAAGTTGAACAAGGTGGAAATTAGGAACAGGTACCCATTGTTGAGGATTGATGATTTGTTTGATCAGTTGTAGGGAACAATAATGTTCTCGAAGATTGATTTGTGATCTAGATATCATTAGGTATGCATCAAATAAGAGGGAATATATAAGACTTATTTCCAAACCAGATATGGGAATTATGAGTTTGTTGTGGTTCCAATTGGTTTTACTAATACTCCAACTACTTTCATGTGTTTGATGAATAGTGTGTTGTGTCCTTATCTTGATAACTTTGTGATAGTATTCATAGATGATATATTGCTATATTCTAAGAATGAGGAAGAACATGTTGAACACTTAGTAAAAATGGTGATATCGTTGAAAGAGAATTAGTTGTATGCCAAGCTTAGTAAGTGCAATTTATTTCAGACATAGGTACATTACTTGGGACATGTTGTTTTCAAGGAAGGCATAACAGTGGATCCGAAAATGATCAGAGTTATCATCGAATGGGAATATCCTAGGAAAGTGGATAAGTGTTGGACATTGGATAAACCAATTCTCCCCATGTGTTTCACAACATCTTCTTAACTGCCTCTCATGGATTCGTTAACTCTCGAAATGCATTTGTCTACTAACACCTGTGGGTTTTTGTTTAATGGAAATTGCAATTCCAACAAGTTGTATCTGAACCAAAAGTATTGAGTTCGAATCACACCTGGATCACGTTGGGGGGGAGATTGTTGGACATAGGATAAACTAATGCTCCTCGTGTGTTTCACAACATGTGCTTAACTGCCTCTCATGGATCTGTTAACTTCGGGGATGCATCTATTTACTAATACCTACGAGTTTTGGTGTAACGAAAATTGTGATTCCAACAATGAGGTTAGATCATTTATGGGGTTCGCAGGTTATTACATGAGGTTCATAAGGAAATTCTCACAGATTTCATATCCTATTACATCATTTCAAAGAAAATGAAGGAAATTTGAATGGATAGAAGAATGTTTAGCTAGTTTTGAGAAGTTGAGGAAGTTGCTTACAAATGCTCATGTTCTAAAGATTGCAGATCTAGATAAAGAGTTTGTGGTGTATAGAGATGCTTGAAAGAGAATACTTGGTGGAGTTCTGATGTAGGAAGGAAAGGTGATGTTCTATGAGTCAAGGAATCTGAATGAGCACGAGCATAACTATATGACTCATGATCTTGAGTTGGAAATGGTCATTCATGCATTGAATATGTGGAGGCACTATCTTCTCGGTAGCTGGTTTGTTTTGATGATTGATCACAATGGGTTGAGATACTTGTTTTACCAACCTAATATGAATGTCAGGCAAGCTAGTTGGTTGGCTACACTCAATGAGTTTGACTTCGAGATTAGGTACATTAAGGGTAAGGAGAACAGGATAGTGGATGCTCTTAGAAGGATAGTGAAAATAAATCACATAACATATATGAGTTCATATGGGACATATTTAAAATATCAAATCTTATAGGCATGAAAACATGATGACAAGTATCAATAACTTATGCACAACTTATAGCAGTAGGGTACAGGTGAATAGGATGTGGATTATCATCTCACGACATATGGTTTGGTTAGATATAGGCATAAGATTGATGTGTCAGACAACAGTGAGCTCAAGAAGCTTATATTGAGGGAATTTAATGTTAAGCCATATTCAAGTCATATAGGATATTAGAAGACTCTAACAACTATGAAGAAGTTCTATTATTGGGCAAATCTAAAGAAAGAGGTAGTTGAGTTTGTTGCAAGGTGTTTGGAATGTTAACAAGTAAATCAGAGTGCAAGCATCCAGGTGGTTTACTACAGTCAAATTTAATTCTAGAATGGAAATGAGAGTTCATTTACATGGAATTCATTACAGATTTAGTGAGGATATATAGACAACATGATTCCATCATGGTTGTGGTCAACAGTTTGACCAAGGTAACTCACTTCATTCTAGTGAAGTCTACTGATTCAGTTAGTGAGGTAGCTTAGGTCTTCATCGGGGAGATAGTGAGATTGCATGGTATTCCTAGTCCACTTCCAGGTTTTGGAAAGAGTTATTTGTAGGTTTGGGAATAAAGTTGGCCTTCAGTACAACCTATCATCCGCGGGTAGATTAACATATAGAGGGTCAACGGGATTTTGGAGGACATGTTGAGAATGTATATCATACACCACCAGATGAGGTGTGAGGAGTATATTCCACTCATAGAGTTTTCTTACAATAATGGGTATTGAGAATCTTTGAAGATGAGTCTATTTGAGGCACTTAATGGGCAAAGTTTTCATACTCCCATAAGTTGGAGTGATCTAGTGAACATGTCGTTGATTGGATCGGACATGTTGGAAAAGATGGAACTGGAAATGAAGGTTATCAAGAAGAATCTAAAGGCAACATAGGATAGATAGAAGAGTTTTGCATATCAACATAGGGTGTCTAAGGAGTTTCAGGTTGGGGAGCATGTGTACTTGCGCATGAATCCCAAGAGGATCTCCTTAAGGATTGGGTCATGTGCTAGGTTGGCACCTTGGTATTGTGGGCCTTTAGAGATCCTTGAAAGGATTGGACTATTGGCCTATAGACTTGTGTTGCCTTCGACAGTGAAAGTCCATGATTTTTTCCATGTTTCATTGCTTAAAAGATATGTGAAGAATTTTGATCATGTGATTAACTAGCCTTTATTGTAGGTGGATCCATAATCGAACCAGAACCTCAGTGCTTATTGCAGCAGAACAACTTATGCTTCGAAACCAAGCAATCGAGCAAGTTAAAGGTGCAATGGAAGCACATTGGGTCCGATGAAGCTACATGGGAGATGTTTGATCAGGTGTGGGCTATGTATCCTTCATTATTTATTGGTTGAGGCAAGGATTTTTGGTATATGTACATATTTATGTATGGTTTTTATTGTAAATGCCATAATGAGCTATGTTATAAAGCTCTAATAAGAGGTATGGTTGTCATGTTTTTCATGTTGGTTTCACTTTTCAGGAGGTTGTTCATTATAAATACTGCATCGGGCTAAGTTATAAACCTCCATAGGAAGTATGTTTTGGTTTTTAGTGGCCTTGCTGGTCATAGGTGTCATAGAACACTGCTGATGGTGTTCCTCTAAGGGGGAGGGGTCTGTCATAGCCCTGAGCTAAAATTTCATGTAATAAAGTTAATAAATGCAAAAATAAGACCAAGGTCATGGGACACATATTCCAAGTTGAATATTGGGAAAAACATCCTAGTGGGTATTCATTTTAGTTTATTATGGCTAAGGAAATTGGCAAATGCATTGGAAAAGGCATTGGCAAAGGAAAATAGACATTAATTAGAATTTTGTTCATGGAAATAAAAAAAAAAAAATAGGATAAAAAGGAGGTGAAATGTCACAGGTTTGCATTAGAGAAAAAATAGAGGAAAATGAAGAAAATAGAGGTCTTAATGATAAAAAGGATTCTAAGGAGAAGTTCACATATTTTTTTCAGTTTGCCTTTGGCATTAGTTTCAGAGAGAGAAGTGCACTATGAGGAGAAAAAAACCAAACAAGTAAAGGAAAGCAAAGGAAGGACAAGGAAAGCAAAGGACAAGCAAGGAAGAGTTGGATCAAGCAACTTCAATAGGAATAATTGATGGTATCACGTTGCATGTATGATTTCCTAGTTGTTTTGTGAATGAGTGGTACATGAATTTATGTATTTGGTTTTCTTGTTGTCATTGACATGAGTTTTTTCGGGTGTGAAAGTGGTTTCATCCTTTCCTTGTCATTTCCAGATATGCATTATGTGATGGGGTTCTTTTCTTTGGTTGAGCTTTGGATTTCTTAACAATTTTGGAACTGGGTGAGGTGGTCTCAAGAAAATTCCCAAGGTTTGGGGTGGAGGTGGTTTAATCTCTGGGAAGCCCTCAAAAAGTGGGTGGAGATAGGAAAATTGTTCAAGTTATTGGTGAAGAAACTCTGAGGCATCCAATATTTCTTTCGACTTAGTGATCTCTTGATTGATTTTGGCGGGATCATGATAGCCTGAGGGTGGAGGTGGTTCAATCTCTGGGAATCCCTAATTGTTTATGTATTGGTTTTCTTATGTGATCTCTTGACTAGTTTTGGCGATATTGCGGGAGCATGAGGGTGGAGGTGGTTTAATCTATGGGAATCCCTCGTTTTTTATGTATTGAGTCCCACATTCATGCTTGGAATATGATACGGGGTTGATTGGCTGAAATAAAGATTTGGTTTAACCTAATCTATGGTTGCGTAGTAGGTGGAAGTCCCTGACTTGGTTGGGATTTTCATATGCTAATAAGAGCTCTTTTCCTATTGTATTTCTTGAGTACTTCTACTTTTTATTATGTGTATTTTATGGTTGTTCTATCATGGTTATTATTCTAGTTATATCCTAGTTACAAGCATGATTCCATAACAAGTTCTAGCTATGTCTCTTGATATGTTTGATTTTTTGATGAATGATTAATGTATGCATGAGATAATGAATTTTATTTCTACTATTATGAAAACGAATTAGACATTCTTGGTGATTCTCATATAATTTTCAAACCCCTATGTTCAAATATACATTCATGACCTGTCAATTTCATGTGCATGATGTGTTTGACAAAATGACTATCTTGGTTGGGCCTGGTTAGGTCAAATATTTGATCAAGTTTTGTATGAATTGATTTTTCTTGATGTTAGTCATCATTCTGGAAAGCCTCCCTAAGTTCTGGGAAGTGGTATAGAGGCTAGCCTGAAATGGTAGCTTAGAATCCAGGACCGCATCCTCTGAGCTAGAAGTTTTGGGCCATAAATGCACCCTAATAGGATTATGCATATGGTTGGAGGCCTATAACCACATGGAGGCTTTTTCATGCATGCAGTTGGGATCCTAGGTCATTAAAAAGTAATCTAGCTCAGGGTTTGGGCACTGGAGTTGTTTATCTCTTGGGTGTCCTTTAGCTCATGGGGAAAGTCAGTAAAGTTCCAGTTTGTCGAGTCCACTTCCTTAATTGTACTTAGGAGGTTGGGAAATGTAATAGTATCCCTCATCTCATATTTACCCCGATTAGCCGGTGAAACTAGGTAAATGTAGGAGGAGGCATTATAGTTCAGCGAATTGCTCAAGGGTTTTGATAACCAAATCTTTGACCAAATAGACCAATACATCGTTGGGAGTTGTTTCTTTCTTAACAAGTTTATGAGGCAGAAAATAGGGACAATTATTAAACCTAGGGTTGTCACAAACGGAAGGGTAATGGGTCAGATAGCCTAAAGTTGATTGTAAATAAGCTCAAATGCGTGTCGTGAACTATGTTGAGAGGTTTCCTTTATTTCAGAAATATGAGATGGAGAGGAAATGGAACTGCCTTGTGTGGAAGTTTTCCTATTAGGATGTGTTGAGTTATCAGTTATCAAAAGGTGGTTTCCCTTCTTCTAGTGAAAAAAATGTTGACAATGTTGGATCCCACCAACATTCAGGGGATATTCCTAATATGATGTCCCAATTAGACCTCGCGTAATTTGGTGTAGGATCCCATCTGGTTGTATGATCCAACTTCCATTAACTTAAATATTTTCCTTGGCTTAAATAATCAGCATGAGATAGTAGTGTGCATGTGCTTTTGAATGAGAAAGAAAGTGTGCCTTATGAAATGTTCAATTTTCGATGTATCAAGGTTCTTCTACTGCAAGGAAAGAAATTCAGTCTCTAAAAGAAAAGTAATAGTACTAATCTAGTAAAGATGCATGCATACAACTAGAAAGAATCGTTAAACATCAAGCGAAATAGTTTACATAGATTTCATGATCATTAAATCATCACAACACATTTCAAACAAGTTAAGCACCAAAGTCACCAAAATAGTTAAATTACTTAGGTACATGTGAAAGCCAACATCAACCATAAACATTGGAAGCATAGTCTTAGAACATCCATAATCTATGCATGAAAAATTATTGGCCATATGAATTCTATCATTAAGAAAACATTCCAAGATACATAAATACAATGAACACCACTAGCTCCAATAGTGGAGAATTAGAGCCACTACTTTCTACCCAAAAGTACTATCTCTATCTCTCTAATGCCTCGTGGGGGAAGCCAAGGTGAAAATTCCTTTGCTTGAGTAATGAGGCTCCCTTCATAACTTGAGGCATAACTTTTCATATCCTCATGAATCTTGACTTTCCAACTTCTAATGAGTTTGGGACTTCTATAACTCTTGAACTTCCAAAGGACTTTTGGAATTACATATGACTCTTGATATTACATGTCTTTTGCACTTCTTCACATGGCTCTTTTGTCCATACATGAACCTTGGATTTATATTTCTTTGTATTTACAATAATTACATCATAGTTTCTGCATCATCATGTGGTGAGGACATGGAAAGTAATTATCATCAATGACTTGGACTCAAAGTGACTGCTGACACAGACTTTCTTGGATAGGTGAAATGGCTACTATATATGCCTTTAATCTTGCATGAAAATTCCATGTTGTTGATGTATTCACCTTCCAAAGGGTCTTTGATCATATGGAGTCCGTTGGCCTGCTTCGATCATCATAATTTCAATGTGTTCTTCATCCTCAAATTATTCCCTTGACTTCCCCCTCTACCAGATCTCGCCATGCATCATTTCCATGCTATTCTTGAAATACCTGCAACTGCAATCAGTCATGGCAAGTAGACACTAGCTTGAAAAATCTCCTATCCTAACATGTTTCATCCAAATTTTTTGTTCATGACTTAGCAGTGCACTTAGAGAGGAATAGGAAACTTCTAGGCACAAGGGTGCACTACAAAAGACTAAAGGGTTGGGGCTTTGAGGCTTTAGGATGCGCTCATGTGCTCAACAAGAGAGACAAATATCATGGGATGGCGTAAGGCATAGGTCAGAAAGATGATGGAAGAGAATTGAGGCTTCCCAAGTGCACTACATGCTCAAGGGAGGTAGGAAGGGCACATGGCACACTATCGAAGGACAAAGCGATGAAGCTTTGGGGCTTCGGGGTGTGTTCATGTCCTCAAGAGATTCAAGGAGGGTGAAGGGGATGAAGGGATGAAGATTTAGCATTCCCAAGTGCACCATGCACTAAAGAGATGCTAGGGGGTGTAGGGTGCAGTGCCGAAGGTTGAAGGAGTGGTGATGATGTTTCAATATTGCATCATGCACTCAACAAGGAGGAATAATTTATTTGAGGGTGAATTTCAGAACAAGGAATAGGAATGATTCTTGTGGGTATGCTATGCACCCTTGGATAGTGTAGGGCACACTCCCAAAAAATGAATGAGTCTCGATCAAGGCTTAAGAGTGCACCATGTGCTCCTAGCCTTGATGGGTTAGCTTGTGCAACCAAAATTTGTCCAAGTCTAAAAGATAGAGCAAGGGGTGAACACAATGAGTCTAGAAATTAAATCAAGTGTGACACATACGAATTCACCAATAAGACTTAAATAGGTTTGAACAATCAAAACTACACATCAAAATGCTATTTTACAAACACTCTCTAAGTACAACAAACAAAGTGTGTGTGACCGCGACCAAAAGTGTTGTTTTACAACAAATAAAGGCGTTATAATGATGAAGTGCACTAGAGATGTTCTAAACTATGAGATGACACTTAATAATGATCAATAACACTTGAAGCATGTAAAATAAATTGAAATGACACTTGACAACCAAAATAACACTTGATGCGATGGTTAGGTAGGTTCCAAATTTTGAATATAGTGAAATTTTGGAGGGTGTTGTAGCAGCAACAATAGAAAGTTAATGAGTATATCAATTCCAGTTTCAAACCTAATTTTCAATTGGTAATGGTTAATAAATGCATGTTCCAAAGAAATAAATTTACCGTAAATGACACTTTCAAGATCAATGTACCATTTGGTAGCACCAGTGGTAATATTCCACTAAAAAAGACACAATTTGATGCTATCATCCATGAAAGAGTTGAATGAGAACCATAGGTTGTCAGTGGTAATGTGATATGAATGGTTTTTTTTAGGTTTACCATTTGTTGTGAAGATAATCCCTTCTACAGACGTAAGCGATCTATCTAGTCCTATGAGAGGATCTAGCAACAAACTAGACAAACAAGTGCAGGCTTTCCTGGTTTATGTTGGAAAATAAAAGGTGAGATAGATAACCTACCTCACTCTGATGATAAGCGCTCGTTGATGTCGCCCTCCACCTTCTCACTTCTAGGTTTAATCATCTTTATGTCGTTGTGAATGGGTACCTTCAAGGAAGATCAAATAAAAGAGACAAAAGCATACATAACATAATTCATTCTAACATAAACTGCATGACAGAACAAGGAACATCATGCTAAATGAATAATGATTTATACACTTATGGAAAGTAAACACCTGAATTATTTAGTAATAGAAATGAGGGAAGCATACAACCATATGTGCCTTGATTTTGGAAGCCTCTTTTGTGGTGCATTTCCAAGTCCAAGCCAAGACCTTCAAGCACTCCTTCTCCTTAGTAATATGGGCAACATTTAGGCATAGTTTCAACAAAGGAATGCAAACAAGAAATGACCAACCAATTGGGGATAGAAGGGATTTCATATATAGGAAAGGAGAGGGAGTTAGCGACACACAAAAGAGGGAATAAGGTCCACATCTCAAGGGGAATATCCCTAAAGGTAGGATCAAGGACTCAAAATGGGAGAACTTGACCATATCCTTATTCAAAAATATCCAACTCACCATTCTCGAGGCTTCTAGTAAGAGAAGCTTCTCCTCCACTTTAGGAAAGATTGTCATAAGAGGTTCAACGTAGATTTTCCTTTGAAAATATGTGCTAGCAACACTAGGTCAATATGTTGCAACAAGCCATCAACAGTGAAAAACGTGCTTAGAATTATCTTTGGGAAGATTTTTGTCTCTTCTTCAGGGATGTTTCTATATGTGTTTCATGGTGAATACACTGACATCTTTTGTCATTTTGATGCTTCAGGATACAGGAAGAGAAGTGTGAAAAAATATAGTGTAACACCATTGAACTTAGAAATGTCACCTAGAAATTTAGGTGGAGCTATTGACCATGTATGGCTATGCTTGATGAGCTCATTCATTAAATTTGAAAAATTAAGAAACATGAGGGTTTCCAAGAAGAGTGATTTGAATGATGCTTGGCGAGGAGGCGGTTGTTTTGTGCCCTAATTGGACGTTGTGATCCACCCATAGCATGGTCTCCAAAAATGGAAGGAATTCTCGAGGAAGTAGGGTGACTAGAGGAGTTTGATCCAGTGCCTATGTGTGTATCGTAAAGGTTAGTGCCCTTAGGGGGAAGCACCTCTCTAGAAATAGGAATCCACAAAGTTTTTTGACCTCTAGGACCAATGGGTGCACAAAGAGGAAATCATATTGGACTAAAAGTTTAACCAAACAGGTTGGTACCCCAAGGATTAAATGGAGTACTAGGGATAGTTCTCCTAGCCCCTTCTACATTCCAAGGAAATAGAATGTTCCCCTAAAAGGTGGATATGCCTAATGATTGACTACCCCAAGGAAATGTGAACTCACCGAAAATGTAAGTGCCCCTAGATGTGTTAGGGAATGACATGGACCTATTATGATTGTTCGAACCAAATGGAAATTCAACATTAGGTGTGAATGAACTAGTTAGAGATATGCCATGGTCGATAGAGGGCCCTACAGATCTAGATGTAGATGAAAAGTTTGAACCTTGTACTAAGTGGAGGGAGATGGGGTCCTGAGATGTTTTGCTAAAAAGAGAGAATAATATCGATGGAGGTGGTGTGGAAAAGGCCTATGGTGGTGGTATAAGGTATGGAATTTGTTTGAGGCACACTTCTAGTGACACTAGGTGTGGGCACACTAGGCCTTGCCATTGAAGTGGCATTAGCCACAATAAAATCTTTCTAAGGAATGTGTGAATGGAAAGATATAGTCAATTTTATACCCACACCTAATAATATGGTGACAGAATGTGAGTCATGAGGGAATGAGAATGAGCTGGAGGACTTTCGTCAACCACTTTGTGAAATATGGGTTCAAACCCATGAGAATCACCAAAAGTGGCCCTTGAAGTAGGTATGTCTATGGTAGTGGTAGGGTTAAGCTTAAGTCTATGGAGAAGTGGACCCTTCTCATCAAGAGAAAGCACCTCAAGATGATGAGAATGACGCATACTAATCCAAATCACAATGGAAACAAAGGATGTACATAAAAAAAGTGAAATAAATGAAACCTAAGGCTACTAGACATGGCCAAACAACATATACCTATCCAACCTAAGGATGTAGCATGGAAACCAATATAATAGAGGGATAGTCCTGCAACCAAATCTTGGTTGATTAAGTCCCAAGTCAACCATGAAAATATGTTGGGGAAGTTATGTTGGCATCCTACTTAATGTCTTAATTCCTGGTGCAAGAACCTTGTAGGGCATTTGTGTGAGTACTAACCAACATATGTTTTAGGTACAAAAAGTATGTCCCACTCACCATCACTTGTGTCATCCCTAATATTATGTCCATTATGCTTACCACATACAACCAACTTACCTAGGGGTACAATTTCCAATTAGGTCCACACACAAAGGCAGATTATTGAACCCACATCCCCTTGAAGGAGGCCCCCATATGCATGCAGAACTTGCCACAAAAACCAATTGAAGTGGGGTAGATCATTCACTAGCCCCGATGTGACCTAGTGCTTGAACATTGTATTAGAAGGGATCTCTAGGAAATGTTTTATTGTAGCTAGAATTACACTCCCTAACTCAAGATTCTAGTGCTTGTTTTGATAGCCTCGGAGATTTTACCTCATCAACCTATTTTAAGGCCCTAAAACCTTAGGATAATTTTGGTGTGATTCGATAAATGAAAATATGTTTTATTAGTTTTATTAAGCATTACTTTTAGTGGTTGTTTTTTATGTCAGTAGTATGTGGTGTGAAATTCCAATGGTGTTATGAATTTTTTCAAAGAAATTTATCCATAATATGCACATGAAATTTTTCATTTCAATGAATTATATCTATGAGAGAGTTAAATATTTCATAATGGAGCATGAATAGAGTTGTCATATCCCTCTCCTTTATCACTTTGGCATCCACTAACATATCAGAATAAAAAGGTGTAAGAAAATAATGAAAAAATAAAAAGAAATAAAAAAGAAACACACTCAAAACCGAAGACCCTATTTGCAAGAAAGCATGCACCAAAAAAAGGATTCAAATATTAGAACACGCTTGCAAGAAGACAAAAAATAAAAAGGGTGACAAGAAAATGGTGATAGAGAAATACACAACTTCTAATGTCACTATTGGGAATCAAACCAAAGAGGATTCAAAACCATTACACAAGATGAAAAACCACCTATTTGAAGTGGATCTAAGACTGCTTTGACTAAGAAGAATACCAAGGAAACTAAATTTGAAAATGGCCTAACCTTAGGATCAAATCAGTGCAAGAAAACTTGAGAAAACACAGAGAAACCCTTAGAAAATCTCACTTTTGTGAGCAATTAGAGAGTTTCAACACTCTGTCAAAATGAAAATCATAGCATTAATGAGGGAAAAGACACTATGTAAAAGCTACAAAGGAGAGTTTATGGTGTTTCAACATTGTTCTAGATTTTTTCTAGGATAATTCTTCAAAAAAGAATACCCCAAGACGCCTAATGACTAATTGGAAGTGAGAAAAGAAAACAAAAGGAATTAAATGAATAAAAAAATACTACAAAAATATCTAATGGGACTCCCCATTAGAGTTGAAAATTCTGTTAGATGGAAATTTTCTTGCAATGACAAGGTACTTTAAACCCATAGGTCTTCCCATGGCCTATCACAGACAACAAGTTCATGATATACTTAGCCATTAAAATATTACACACATGTGTTTTAGGAAATAAGCAAGAGGAATATTAGATGTCAATATTATCTCAGAAGGTTAATATTTGGTGATGATACTGGTGGTTTCTCCAGATACCTTCACTCCCTAGTTCCCTGCACCTATTACCTACACATAAACAATAGTAGCCACAATACCTACACTCCTACAAAAGAAATTAGAATTAGTGGCATGAATCCCAAATACAAACAAGAATGATATCAAAGAAAAATATGTTTCTAGTGGTGGAAGTAAATGTTTTTATTATACCATTGAAGTGTATAGTATTTTCTCCTTTCACAATACCTAATCCTTGTCCCTCCTTTCACTGCAACTCATTGTCAAGGTACACATTATTCAATAGCTTATTGCAAGGGAAACTTGGGTCCTCAATCTAACAACATTTTGTTGTGTGAACTTTTCTCCCTTTGTTCCATTGAGAGCTTTACTTTTATAGATGACTTAGTGGAGTGATCAAATGTATCTACATACTTTTTTGACCATGTTTGATATGGTCTTTTCATTCTTATCTTCTAGAACTAATCAATTTTGACCTTTTATTCTCTTATCCATTCACATTACCAACCCTAGCTACTCTTGTTGTGTAACTAGATCATTGCAACTTTCCCTGCTAGTGTTATAGGTGAATTCAAGAAGAAAAACACTATTTTTTTGGGGTTTCCATGGACTTTTTTTTTATTTCAGCCTCTATTTTGATACCTTTCCTTAACAGACCTAAGGAGGTGTCACTTTGAACTATGGAGGACCCAAATAATGACATTTTAATGTATAACAGCTACAACTAGCCACTCCCTAGAGAAGACATGTTATTTATAGCAAAAATAACTTAGGTTCTGAAGGGAATTGCTTAATTGGGAAAGCCACTCTCCACATGCAACAATGGAAGTCATCCTCTACCAATTGGGCTAGTGCATCCACAAATTTTTAAATGCATTCGTAGTGCTTTGTTGCTACACAAGGGAGTAGGCTTCTTTGTCAATATAGTCCCTTAAATAACATTCTCTCTCTAGTGCTTGTTCTTCAAACTAGCTAGCATCAAATTTGTGGCCCTATTTTCCCAACTCGGGTTTGGCTCTCCCTTCCCCACATTAGTGTCAAATTCAATATTTATCATGCCAGAACATTTAATAATGGTCCCCAATTGGATTAAACTCCATTTGGGCATAAATTTAGATGCCCTAGGAACTTCTAACTGCCAAAAACAATAGGAAAAAACCCACTCATGAATCAATGCAATTCTCACACATGTTTATTTTTTCCTCTTTGCAAAATATTCCACATCTCAATATAGGCTTTCAACACCATCCCAACACTTAGTAAATTGATATGTTCACCCCTACTTACATTTCCCTATCCTAGCCTACATTTTCGGAGTTATAAAAGGGGATTTCATCGGTCAACTTTCAGAAATTGAGATGGGTATCAGTTGTATCCATATATGACCAAAATTGTTTTCCCACTTCATCCCCATGCTTACATAACTTTTTTTAGTTGGTTTCTCAACTACCCAACTCACTTCATTAACTTATTTTTGGGGAATGGAGAAGGATGGAAGTATTTTCAAATTCAATATCTGGCATTATAACAAAATTGATTTCTTGCTATGGTTATATTTTTAATAAGTGAATGTTGGGAAAAATACTGAGAGGGTGGGGGGGTGAATCTGTATTTTAAACTCACTTCAACTTTTCTTTTCTTATTTTGATTTCCATATGTTATGTACGCGATTGTGATGAATACAAACAACGTATACCCAGATAACTAATTCATCATTTAGTTCATTAATTGTTCATCCTTAACCAATGTTTCATTACTTCATTATTTATTAATTAAGTAGTAACCATAAGCAGTAAGAAGCAAATAAATCATCAACACACATGAACACCAAGATTTTAGGTGGAAACCCAATGTGGGAGAAAACCATCATTGTCATCGTCTTTGTCTTCTTCTTTTATTATAAAGGAAAACATATTACAATCTTGTACTGGCACAAACTCATACCAATACGTAGGCACCCACCTGCAGAAGGCTACAACCTTCTCTCATTCTCCAGCACCCACTAGAAGGGAGCTCCAACCCCCTGATCTCGCTTACTGACTCCTACCGGAAGGGAGCTCCTATCCCTTGCAAAAATTCTTTAGCTACTACTGGAAGGAATCTTTGACTCCCTCATTGAAGGCTCCAACCCTCAGCACCTTTGTGGACCATGTTTCATAATATTTCATACTAGATCCAACTGACTCAAAACATCAAACTTGTAGGCCACATTTCATCATATTTTTAGACTAGACCCACTTCCATCATTAAGCTCAAACCAAGTAAAAATTTTGAAACCAATCACTGAATAAAATACTGAAACAACTCATCTAATCAACATCAGTAAATCAATCACTGAATCTCAATCGACCAAAACAAACCAATTCATATCATATTATATCAATGCACAACCATTAATAAGTATACTAGACCATATACGGTTCATCCTAGAAACCAAATGTTGTCACTACAAACCCTGATCAAACATATGTCAGAATGTATATGCTACTCTTATGAATCATACTCATGTATGTACATGCTTCCCTTGAAGAAGACCTGTATACAGATCTCAAATAACTGACACCTGAATATGAATCACTATCACACTGATCCAATCACTGAAACACACGTTGAATCCATCACATAGCATTGAACCAAATACAGATCACCACATAGTAGCATCATCGTTTATCAACATTCCATTCCATAACAAAATCAAACCAACCAATACTGTCAAACATAGATTATTATGAGAGATACATCATTAACAGATGGCAGCAAACACAACATAGCTAATCAAATATCATCAACAACCCATACTACAAAACCCTACCATGTATACACGACTTTTACATAGGATATCAACGTATGTACACACTTACCATTCTTAACACATGCATACCAATTTTGAAATTTTGCAGAATATATACGCGACTACTTAGAAGATGATCTATGTATGTACGCGACCTCTTAGAGGAAAAATAGCATACATATATGAATTCACTGAGTCAAGCCTTCACTGCAACCACAACACATACTGTGCATACTTCACCTTCACATTTCCACATCATAGCACTATCATCACAGATCTATCATTTTTAGCAATATCACAAACAAATCAAGCAAGCATATTCATTACTATTATTTTAGATCTATCATGGCTGAGCCTCTTCCATGCTCCTTGGTGCATAGTTGTTTTCAAATCAGATTACATACTAATAACCCATAATTTGCACACATAACTCTTTGATCTCCATCTCCTTAGATAGATTTAGCCTTAGCCAATACCTTATGCCAATCCCTTAGTAATGTCGTTGGTATTCTTTGACAGGATCAAATAATTATTGTCACACTCATTAATATGGGCCAATGCCATGGTAAAGACCCTTGGTATTCATAATACCATGGTTCATATTCTGTACGCAACTTCTATTCATCATACCTGTGTATGTACATGGTATTTCTTCACAGAATCCGCGTATACTTTTTCACAATTTATATTTGTCATCCATTTTCCTCTGAACTGATTAGTCATTTATTCTTATCACTTGTAGCCTTGGCATAACCATCATGTTGACATCTTTATCAAGTATGTTGCCATCAAGGAGAACACATTAGTCATAATGCCAAAAATATCTCCCTTTAGATTTGATGGCAACCAATTTGGTGTTTGGTCACCACCACCCGTAAATACCTGCAAACAAATTTGTAAACACACCAAGCTTCTCTCCCAAGAAATATCTGTCTGGTCACCACCACCTGTAAATACCTGTAAACACATTTGTAAACACACCAAGCTTCTCTCCCAAGACACCTCTCCAAGATTATTTCCAAACACCAAACACATATGTAAACACACCAATCTTCTCTCCCAAGATATCTCTCCAATCTTATTTCCAAACACCAAGCTTCTCTCTCCCTTTGACATCAGGGGAAGAGGGCTGACTAATGTTGAATGATGACTTCTCTGACCCTATGTAGAGTGGATCACTATAGGGATGATCTATTGAAGATGAAGACCATTTTCCTCGTGATCATATGTTGAATATCTTTAATGAAGTATTTGAATCTATGACTCAACCAAATATGACATTTCCTATCACCAAGGACTCATGCTTACATCAATTCCCCAACACAGTGGGGTTACATATTTGACATACCATTACATCAAATACCCAAAATAATGGGATTACATACATAAACAACTTGACCGTAATAGTCCATACTTGAATGAATTTTAAAATGTTTGACAATATGGCTCTTTACATGAATTTTGCATCAAGATACAGATATGACATTTATGACCAAAGAAAAGGACCTCAACCATGAGGTAGAAAAACCATAATAGTCATCATAGGAACTTGAAACATAAACTCCTAATAGCAGCAACAATAACATGCACATCCTCATCATCAATATGCAATATAATACAATGTTGTTTCAATATCATCAACCTGTGACCAAGTATGCAGCATAACCAATCAATTGTAGCAAAAATACAAGATTGTTCCATATATATTGTTATCAACTCATCCCCTTGACACCATCAAGTTCAACTTGCTCTTCCTATTTCTAGGAAGAGCCACACTCATCAAATAACAAGGACATATCAATCTCTAGTATCAAAACATCATATAAATATTCTTTCCAACAAAATATGTGAGAACCAAGAATTCCTCCAACATCACAAGCCATAGAACTGATCATCGTATCTTCAGTATACATATCTTCGAGAAACTTTACCAAACTTGAGTAGCATATCAATTTCAACAAGCATTGAGTGAATCATAAACTCATCATCATGAACCAACGACCATATCCTACACACATTCTAGGATTAACAACTTTACTAAGTGCAACTCAAACCAACATGTAACAAGGAATTCTTGAGAAATCATAATGTCAACAATGCACTATTAGAAGCATAGCATATGCTCCCCCTGAACCTGTGCCAACTGTTAGATTATCTCCACTTTATCAATCAAAAAATTCATCAAAGAACCAAAGCATCAATGAAATTTTGTAGCAACTCATGAACCATCATAAACTAATATCATTTCTAAGTACCATCTGATCATCATGATCACACTGTAACCAATCAATGTCATAATAAAAAAGTCAAATAATAATCAATTGAGTCATATCCAAAACTCTCCGTGATTATGTCCCATTGTTTCTTCATCTCAGAGAAACATACACGACTATCTAGATCAATAATTACGTATATATGTTACTGTACTTCATAATATCCACGTACAAAAGTAAAATGTTGATCCAGGTGGTTCTAGACACACTCAGAGGTCAAAGAGGGCTTACAATATCTTAAAATTCAAAGTGGTCAGATTGCTCTCGAACTAGGACCACATCGTAGTTCTCATCGCCCTGATTCCAACCTTATGAATGACACTCAAATCCGAGTTCGTATGAGGAAGATAGAGTTGTTCAAATTTGGACAAGTGGCACGCTTAACGATCCTACAAATTGATCGAGACCCAATGCACAGAATCTAGCCACCAAGCGAGTGAAATTGTTGCCTACTTAATTTGCCCAATGTAAAATTAAAAATAACTATTTGATTTTAAAAACCAAAAAAAAGTATGAAATTAGACCCCCACATATATTGTATTACATATAAAATAAAATAAAAATCAAAACGAGTTGGGGCTCGCAGGAGACTCGAGACCCCACCCACACCCAAGGGCATGATATATTAAACAGCCAGAACCAGCGGGGTTTGAACCCGCCCGGCCAGGTGGGGCCGACCTACCACTTGGGAAGTTCCATAGCAAAATCCATAAACACCACATCCAAAATTTATGTAACTCATTTCAAAACCACCGAATAGTCAACCAAACAACAAATGGTTATGCGACCTACCTTGACCACCGAGTGTTATAACAAATTCCATATAATGGCCACAATATTTGGACCACCAGTTAATAAAATTGTTTTTCGTATTTTGTGATGGCCCAAGAAAATTATTAACCGTCAACTTTTAAAATAATAACATGCCATATGTTGAACAGTAGGGGTTTTAACACTGACCACCTCCAGCCTAATACACTCTGCTACCATTGGGCCAACAACCCATGCTTTAACAACTCCACCCGTGGTTTTCCATTTAAATTCATCTATTCTTCCTAGCTGAGAGATGCAAGAGCGTCGAGCGGAGGAAGAGAGACGAAGCGTTTGTAGGTGAAATAGTGTAGCAGAATCAAGAGCAGGCCAATGGGTGCAGAACCATTACACAGTTCCAGAAGGCTGAACTTTGCCTAGGAGGAGGTGTGGAACCATGAACCCGGAGAATCTCAAGATGCCTAAAAGATCCCTTGGGAGGTAAAATTTTACAGTATGAAAAATCTTATGAAGTATACAGTCATTTTTATCATATTTTCATAGGGAGCGCGATGGTGAAGACCTTTGAATAATATCGAGGAATCTAAAAGATTCACTTGGAGGTTGAAATTTGCCTGAGTCAGAATGCAACCAACTTTATACTCAAAAGTCTCAGAATTCTGCAAGGATCGCAATGGTGAGATCATATTTTCCATTTGAGGAGAATATCTCTAGTCATCCTATGGAGTAGAATCTTTGGAGAATCATAACGAATCTTTAAGATTCCCAAAGGTCTAGATTTTGACAGTGTCAAAATTGGACGAATGGATAGTCAATTTTACACTACTTGATGCCAAAAATTTTGTGGTATAGTCATTTTTAGCAACTTATCCTTTCATTTTTCAGCCATCTTCAGAAGTGAAGGTACATGAAGTAGTCATGTTATGTTTCCTTACATTATTGCTGAGATGTATTATTCTTGAGATCGCTATTTGATACTATGTCGAGGAATTGTTATTGCCACATTATGTGAGATTTCATTAGCTTTTCATGCTATGCATTGTTGTTTATATCCCTATGTAACTTTTTGAGGGAATACTCGTTGCCACATTATGTGAGATACTTGCTAGTTTGTCAGGTTGAAGGAAGCCCATTTTGAGTGAGAGTTCCCATAGGGAGAACGTCTTGTGGAGAGACAAGCCACTCTTGTTGAGGGCATATGACCTTGTTATAACAAATAATAGTCCATGTACATCATAATCATTTCCAACATTATATGAAGTGGCCTCCACCATCTTGACACCGAGCCCAGAAATGTAGCCTACATTGGGTGAACTTCATTATCAAATGTGTCGTGTTCTTGATTTGTTGATCTTCGTCATGTTTTCTCTTGTTTGAGAATGCACATGTGGTTATTTTATACTATTTTGAATGCAATTCTAACAACATCACAGAAGTAAAAGATCTTGGACAACTCTGGTAGTTAAAGGATCCCAAGTCAAATGCAGAGATTTTCACGACAGAAACTCCCTTTGAAAATATCATACGTATTCATGTTCATTGTTATCTCATTAATGCAATGTTAGCAGTATAAGCATCACCAAATGAGTATCAAACTAAATTAGAGACTTATCACCAAGATACTCAAGCATATATCCCCCTAAGATCATATACTATTGATCATGTGGACTTGGTAATCATCACGTGATCTTCATGAGGTCATGTACCTCACATCATTTCTGCAGTCACTATGAGAAGTAATATTTAAGAGCAGTGGGCTACAGTAGGGTCAATATTCCCTATGTTTCTGACTAATGTTCCTTCTTCCTCCAAATCTGCTTACAAGTTTTAATTAAGTGTTGGAACTTATCTTGTCTCCTGGTTTTGTATCAAATACTTGAACTGTTATTAGTGACCTTATGCCAAAATGAGTTACAAGAGAAAAAATATCCATAAAACCATCCTTCGTGCCTATGATATTTTCTTTCAGATGTGTGACTTGATTAAGTTTTTCTTTGAACACTATACTTGTTTCTGTCATCAAATTGTGTATGTGAAGCCATGTGATTGTACCCAATTCCAGTTTTGATGAGAGGAGAGCGGTTTTCAATGGTAATATTCTCTAGAGATTTAGATGCCTTTACCCATTTGTTGATCCTCTTATATTCTTCCTTTAGGGTCACAACTTCATAGTCTAATGTTTCACAATGCTTTTCATTTTCTTGAAGTTGTTTTCTTATGCTTTATGTTCTTCTATTGGTTGCTTCTAATTCCATCTTTAACATGGTTATTTCTTTAACCATGTTATTTCCTTTTGTTTCAATTCTTTGTTTACATTCCTAAGTTTATCATTCTCTTTCAATGCTTTCATTAAGTCATCTACTTCAAAACTATTTGATTCATTAATTAAATGATCTTCAAGAGCCATAACTACTTGATAATGACTATTAGAATATGAATCTGAATTTTCTAGGTCATCAGATGTGTTATGACTATCTTCATTAGATTAAAATATTTTCCTTTCATAAAACTTGTTTTTGGAAACATTCTTTCCATTATCTTTATGATTTTCTTTATATGGACATTTGGATGCATAGTGACCTACTCTTCCATAGGAAAAACATTTGAAGGGAACCTTACCTCTGAATTTTCTAGTTCTTAATTGCAATTTCCTCACGAAGTTTGCTTCTTCCTCATATGATATGTAGCTTGCATATTTGGGTGATTCCTTCTCTTTCCCTTTATATGTGGCTTTGAAAGCTTCTTCTCTCATATCTGATGGACCCCCTTTTCTCATCTCAAAGGTTGTTAGGATCCCATGGAGTTGTTCAATAGTGAGACTCTTCAAATCCTGCATTTCTTCAATAGCAGAGACTTTGGAATCGAACTTTGGAGTTAGTGATCTCAAAATATTTTCAACAATAGTAGCATCTTTTATTTCATCACCAAGATTTCTCATTGAGTTAACAATCTCATCTACTCTAAGGAAAAAACCCACAATGCTTTCATCATCCTGCATTTTAAGTGTCTCATATCGAATTCTAAACATTTGAAATTTAGCACTTTTACCTTGGTATCACCTTCACAAATTTGGATAATCTTATCCCACATTGCCTTTGCAGTGTTAAGCTGCATGACTTTCAAAAATTCAATCTCATCCAAACTTCCCAATATGGCCTTTACAACCTTTGCATTGGTTTCATATTATTTCTCCCTTGCAGTACCTGTGGGAATAGAGGTTGGATATTGATATCCACCTTCAAAAATTTCCCATACATATAATCCAAGTGCCTGAAAAAATGCCCTCATTTTGAATTTTCAAAAGGCAAAGTTACATCCATTAAATAAAGGTGGTCTAATAGAAAATACTCCTTCTTGACTACTCATCTTGACGGATCTCCCTTTAAGCGATCAAGCTCTACTAAGGGACCTGCTCTTATACCAATTGTTGGGAAAAATACTAAGAGGAGGGGGTGAACCATTATTTTAAAATCACTTCAACTTTTCTTTTCTTATTATGATTTCCACACTCTATTATTATTTAGGTAACCCACATATGTATGTGACTGTGATGAATACAAAGTGTAGACCTAGATAACTAATTTATCATTTAGTTCATTGATTGTTCATCCTTATCCAATGCACCATTACTTCATTATTCATTAATTAAGAAGTAAAAATAAGTAATAAGAAGAAAATAGATCATCAACCCATAAGAAATATATCAACACACGTGAATACCAGGATTTTAGGTGGAAACCCAATGTGGGAGAAAACCATTATTGGAGAAAACCAACATTGTCGTCTTCTCTTTCTTCTTCTTTTATTATAAAGGAAAACATATTACAATCTTGTACTGGGACAGACTCATACTAGTATGCAAGAACCCACCTACAGAAGGATACAACCTTCTCTTGTTCTTCGGCACCCACTAGAAGGGAGCTTCAACCCCCTGATCTCGTTTATCGGCTCCTACGGGAAGGAAACTCCTACCCCCTGCACAAATTCTCCAACTACTACTAGAAGGAAGCTTTCACTTCCTCACTAAAGGCTCCAACTCTCATCACCTCTGTGGACCAAATTTCATAATATTCCATACTGGATTCACCTTACTCAAAGCATCAAACTTGTAGGCCACATTTCATCATATTTTTAGACTAGACCCACTTCCATCATTAAGCTCAAACCAAGTAACAATTTTGAAACCAATCACTAAATAAAATACTAAAACAACTCTTATAATCAACATTATTAAATCAAATGTCGAATCTCAATAAGCCAAATCAAACCAATTCATATCAAATTATATCAATGCACAACCAATCATAAGTATACCATACCATATACTGTTCATCATAGAAACCAAATGTTGTCACTACAAACCTTGATCAAACATAGGTCAGAATGTATACGCTACTCTTATGAATCATACCCACATATGTATATGTTTCCCTTGAAGAAGACCTGCGTACAAATCTCAAATAACTGACACCTAAATCTGCATCACTATCACATTGAACCAATCACCAGAACAAATGTTGAATCCATCACAAATTACTAAACCAAATACAGATCACCACACAATAACATCATCATTAATCGACATTTCATTCCATAACCAAATAAATTGAACCAATACTGTCAAACACAAATTATTATGAGAGAGACGTCATTTACAGAAAACAACAAACAACATAACTAATCAAATATCATCAACATCCCATACTGCAAAACCCTAGCATGTACATGCAACTTTTACACATGATATCAACATATGTAAGCGCTTACCATTCTTAATACCTGCGTACCGATTCAGAAATTTCGTAGAATATACACGTGACTACTGAGAAGATGATCCATGTATGTAAGCTACCTCTCAAAGGAAACCAACGTGCATATCTGGAATCATTGAGTCAAACCTTCGCTACAACCACAACACATATTATGCATACTTCAACTTCACATTTCCACATCAAAAAATTATCATCACATGTCTATCATTGTTAGTTATAATCACAAACAGATCAAGCAAGCATATTCATTGTTATTCTTTCAGATCTATTAGATCTTAGCCTCTTCCATGCTCCTTGGTGCACACATTTTTTCAGATCAGATTACATACTAAGAACCCATAACTTGCACACAAAACAATTTTATCTCCATCTCCTTATATAGCTTTAGCCTTAGCCAATACCTTATGCCAATCCGTTAGTAATGTCATTAGTATTCTTTGATGAGATCAAATAATTGTTTTCACACTCATTACTATGGGCCAATACCATGGTAAAAATAACCGTGGTATTCATAATACCATGGTGCAGACACTGTACGCAAATTCTCTTCACCATACTTGCATATGTACGTGATATTTCTTCATAGGACCTGCATATACTTTCTCACACTTTATATTTTCCATCCATCTATCTTTGAACTAATTATTCCTTTATTAATCATCACTTGTAGCCTCTGCATAACCATCATGTTGAAATCTCTATCAAGTAGGTTGACATCAAGGACAACACATTAGTTATAATGCCAACAACGAAGTGTTTTCCCAACCATCTCACTAATCGTAGATCATATCAATTCTCCACAATTTAGTTAGTTGGTCAATGGTTTTTCATTACTTAATGAAATATTTTACATAATTAAACACTTTTACATAGCAACTCAAAAATTCAATAGAGCATATGTGGCACAATTCCAGCAATGCTAAGTCATAATTTAAAATTGCAAAATGGGATAAATCAATGTTACATCCTCACCCCCCCTTAAAGAAACATTTTCCTTAGTGTTCTACCATTTATAAATTGACTTTAGATAGTGAACAAAAATCATTATGTCGCATCCATGGCATCGTCTAGTTCTCATCTGGCATCATCTTCTCCATAGGGCTTCCACTACACATTGACCTATGCAATGGATTTTTTCTAGAGTAAAATCTCCTTCTTGTCTAGTATGCATTGAGGATCAAGGTTGAATTCCCCTTTGGGTTCCACCCAAATCATATCCCAATAAATTATGTGATTAGAATCATATACATACTTCTTAAGCAAATACATGTGACATGCATCACAAGCTTTAACAATGGGAGGTAAAGAAATCTCGTGTGCCATGCGTTTTATTCTTTTTAGAATCTCAAATGGTCCATAGTAACTGAGTGCTAAATTGGCGTAGGTTCCCATTCTCAAGATACTTCTCTTAGGATTAACCCAAAGATTCTCATGATCCTTGACTTTAAAGTCCCTATGTATTTTATTTCTATAGCTATTTTGGTGACCTTTAGTTGCCTTCATCCTCTTCTTGATCAATATGACTTCCTATTCCATTTCCTTTAGCATGTCGAGTCCAATTGTAATATGTCCACTGGATGGTCCCAATTATTAAAGGTATGGCACTTCTGGCCATATAGTGCCTCAAATAGGCTCATGTTCAAGAATTCTCGATAACCATTGTTGTACGCAAACTATACCAATAGTAGATAATGCTCCCATTTAGTAATTTTACACATCAAGTACATGCTAAGCATATCTTCTAGGATATATTTTTTCTTTCTGTCTACCCATCTATTTGAGGATGATAAGAAGTACTAAATACTAACTATTTTCCAATTCCTTCAAACAATTCTTTCTAAAAACTTGAGGTGAAATTAACATTTAGATCATACACAATCACCTTTAACATACCATGTAGTCTAAAATTGATTTCATGAATATGCCATTAATATAAATTTCCTTATGAGTAGATCTCACTGGAATGAAATGAGATACTTCGCTAAACTAGTCCACTACTACCATTTTGGAATCATGGTGCTTCATGATCTTTGATGGTCCTTAAATGAATTCCACGGTTATGGTTTCCCACTTCCTTTTCATAATCATGGGAGGTTGCAACAAAATTTTTAGAGGTCTATGCTCAGCCTTAACTTGATAACATTCTAAGCACCTAGAAATGTATTATATGATCTCTTTCTTCATCCTAGGCCAGTAATATAGTTTTATTATGGCTATAATCATCTTCTGATAACTAGCTTGACCAAACTAAGGCTCTCTATGTAGCTCATCCATGATGAGCTTCTTCGACTTAGTGAAATCTAGTACATATATATTGCCGTGATACATCACTAATCCATCCTTAGTTACCTGGTATCCTACACATCCTGGTCCTTTAAATATTTACTACAAGCATTCTCCAACATGCTTAAAATGTGCATAATTTCGCAAAGCATCCCTTATCCTAGATCTCAAATTAGTCTCATCATTGTTTATCATTGTCATGTATATTACTTGTATGTTTTCACTTAAGGCATATGTCACTTTATTTTCTTAAAATTTTGTGCTGAAACTCAAATGTGTATTGATTGATTAGTTCCAACCATTTGGATTGTCTGAAATTCACATGGGGATAATCAAATAAGTACTTATACCCACTATAGTAATTCATCAATAAAAATGTATGGATGTGCAAGTAATGTCACCACATCTTAAGAGCATGAAAAATAGTGATGAGTTCCAAGTCATGCGTGACATAATACTTCTCATACCCATTGAGCTTCTTGAAATCATAGCTAAGTACATATCTATCTTCCATAAGGAATCCTCATATCCTTGTTGCGGGTGAGATCACCCTAGGGTCTTGGGTTGAAAACCCCAACATAGTGGATGGAAAACAACAACAAGAAATGCTCAGGAAAACAACCTAAATGTTTATTCTACTAAATTGTGTAGGAGTGCCCTTACCTAGAGGTCCTATGTTTGGGTAGATCCCGTAGGGTGAAAACCCTCAACTTCTCCTAATGTCCTTAAAACCTAAAATTTATTCAAACGAAACATATACAGTAGTATACACATAAATCATGTTCATGATATTAACTTTATATCATATAAATGAATGAACAATTACGCATCAATATAAGATTCATAAACAAATTACAATATAAATCAATGCATAAACACGTTTAATATCGGGAACATAACAACATTTCTTTATTGAAGTAAGCTACAAGTAAAGTGGAGAAATATGACCTGAGTCTTTCTCTAGCTCCAAGCAGAACCGTCCTTTGGATCCGTCTTTTCCTGGCCAGAACAATCTTCCTCCATCACCAACACAAGGATATCTCAAGAAAGATGAAGGATATCTCCAACAAGGAAACAAGGGTTTCCTTAAGCTTTGGGGAGTGTAGGAGACACAAGGATTTTGCTAGACTTGATCAGGGATAATCTCACTATAGTATCAAGATCTCATATCTTCTCCCTTAAGGCCTTCCCATGGAGGTTTATTTATACTTCTCCAAATTAGTTTTTTTAGTTGGGAAACAGTTGGGCCACGGGCTATAGGAGGTGAGTAACAGGTAAAACTCGTGAAATCTGCCTGAAATTAAGGAAATTTATTATTTTTAAGTGTTTTAACACATGTATATAGGTTGGGTATATAATGACCCGCATGTACACGCTTTTATCATAGGGAAAAGTAGCGTATAGGGAATAAAAGACTGGTTTTTAGATTTTGGACAAAGTCTGGAAGGAAGGGTTTTCCTAGGTCATAATCAAAGCATCAAATCTATCAAGAGTGGTAAATGGTGCTATAACAGATGCCTCCTAATATATGAGGTCAGAAGGGGTGCATGATGGCCGAAATGTATTAAGTGTATGGAAGGAATCATGCTGAGACCGAGGAGGAGTTCACTAGAATTCAACCTGCCAAGCCAGTGAAAGAGATCAGGAAGAAAATGTTGTCTGAGGCAGGCATACCCATGCTCAAAAATAGTAAAGCATGTCTGCATGTCAAGTACAAAAGTGGATCCAATATTCATACAAGTATAAAGGAACTGAAGATACATAATGGATCATCTGATCATAAAAAAGAAATTACATGTGTGAATATCACATACAAATAGCTGATCAATGATGCTGAAGTATGAAGCTGATCACTAAAGTCAAATTGATCAAATAGTACCAAGTCAACATGGTGTAATAAATGGTATTACACTGCAACTCGGGTGTGTTATAGACATATTTGGGCACTGCAACCCCAATCACATATGTCCATAAACCAAGGGCTTCTAAGTCCCTAAAAGTGTTGTTTCATACCCTAAAGGAGCAAGGTCAACTGATTACATCATCTCCCAAAAGTTTTCCATGAAAAACCACTCAGAACTGGTCAAAGCAGGACCATACAAACTGCCCAGTGCAAAGGGTGCGATGCATCTCACCTACCACATGCAAAAAGTGCGATGCATACTGGAAAGCCCTTCTGTAGGGTGCGATGAGCGAGAGCAGACAAATGGCACAAGCAGTTTGCTAGGTGGAGACCCTGAGAATCTTCTAGAAGCTGCTCATTTGACACTTGCCTCCCTGAATTCGCCCAAGGATGAGTAAGAGATCATGAAATCTCCAAATGGAACCAAGAACTATCAGAGAGATGACACTAATCAAAATCCCAGAATCTGAATCACCCCCCTGCAAATATCTATAAATGGATCCCTCATCCCAGAGATCCAAGGGTTGGAATTTGGTAATTTGCAAAGAGGTGTTGCTAGTTTCTCTTTGAAGACATTGTTGAGTGATCTTGCTTTGTGTGAGGTGAAGAGGGCTTTCAAGCTGGGAGGATGGTGCTGGGTCAGACCAAGTGGTTGTAATCCTCTCTTCTACTACTTTTACTAATAAAGCTATTTGAGTTTTCCTCCATATTCTTGTGTATCTCTGAATATTGTGTTGATATATGCATTTGTATGGTCAATATATATCTGATCCTATATTGTTTACAGTGAAAGATCTCTATGCTTTGATGGTATTATGCTGTTGTGAATCTACGGGTGCTCTTTGAAGTGGGACAAGTAAGGAAGCAGTGGCGATATTCTTTCAAAGGGGAAAGGAAACAAGCAAAGAGCCAAGCAGAAGACTGAGGTTGGTACTCTCTGCTTCTTTCTCATCTCTCTCTCGTAAAGGAAAAACAAGTGACTTTAATCTGTTTGTTTCTAAGATAGCTACCCGTCTTAGTGGGACTAGCAGTTTTGAATAGACACTAGATTTCCCAATAACAAAATGGCGACTCCGCTGGGGAGCGATTAGTTTGATTGCTTGTCTCTATTTGTTTGATTCATAAACCACAGATGGAGCCTGAAGTTAAGCCAGCTAGCCTTCGAACTGCATTTTCTATGCAAGTGCAAAGTAGATCAATGCTGCTTCAGTCAATCTCTGGGTTTGTTTATGAACTGAACAATTGACTTGCAAACATCCTAAGTTCCCTAGAGGTAGCTTGAGTAACCTCATTAGATTAGCCCCTGTACTTTGTAGTTACTAACTATCATTTGCTCGGCCTAAATCCTTGAACTAAACTGCAAACTGTGACCAAAAACCAAGTTAAAGTCTTGTCCCTGAACCATCGCACCTTCTCTTCTTGGCAATCTAGATGCATCGCACCTCCCATGTGCAGTAGGTGGGATGCATCCTCGTTTCCCTGTGTTACAGGTGCGATGATCAGACAAGACTAAATCTGCCTCCAGATTTTGGTTTTTTCTTCACTCTCTGTTATAGACATTTTTGTGCCTTACAGCTCTAAGCATGAAATGTCCATAAACCAAGGGCTCCTAAGTACCTCAAAGTGTTGTTCTAACTCCTAAAGGAACAAGGTCAACAAATTACAGTTTCTCCCAGAAGTTCTCCACCAGAAACTGCTCAGAACTAGTCAAATCAAGATCATTTCAGCTGCTCCACTAGCCAAGTGCGTTGCATAGCACCTAAGTCCACTAGCTAGGTGTGTTGCAATGCACCTAAATGCACTACTAGGGTGCGTTGAGCGGGAAATGACAAGTGGCAGAGTCATTCCACGAGGTGGAGAGACAATGGAAGCTTCCAAAATCTTCTCCAATGACACTTGCCTCACTGAATTCGACCAAGGATGAGTAAGAGGCTCTCAGTCTCCAAGTGGAAGCAAGAACTGACAGAGAGAAGCCACTAATCAATTCATGAGCTGACTCATCCTCCTTGCATACATCTATATATGGATCCCTCATCCTAGAGATCCAGGAGGCTGGAATTTTGCACATTGTAAGGAATTGATGTTGGTTTTGAGATACATATCAGAGAATTGGGTGATCTATGCTTTGTTGGGGTTGAAGAAGGGACTTCTTTGCTGGGAGGTTGATGCTGGGTCAGGAATCATCGGTTGTAACTCCTCCTGGATCTTCTTGTATATCAATAAAACTATTTGAGTTTCTTCTCCATGCTTGTGTTTCATTGATGCTTGTTACATTTGTATGGTTAACTTAAATCTGATCCTAAGTTATTTATGAATATAAACCCATGTCTTTGTATAGTTTCTTTCTTCTGTGATCTTACAGGAACTTGGTGAAGCTGGGCAAGTGAGAGAGCAGGTAGCTGGAAGCTGTCAAAGAGGAGAGAGATTGGATCAAAGGACTAGCACAAGACACAGGTTGGTTCATCCTATTCCTCTTTGTTTATAGTTCATAAAGAAGAATACAAAAGTAGTTTTCTCTGTTTGTTTCTAAGGTCGCTGTCACACCTTAGTGGGATAGAGCAGATCTAGATAGACACTTTTCCCGATAACAAAATGGCGACTCCACTGGGGATCGTGTCTAGTTAGTTTGTTTGTGTTTCTCTTGTTGTTTGTTTCATAAACTTAGAAGCAACAATCGAACTGCATTTTCCATTAACAAATTCTAAGTAGACATCTGCTGCTTCAATCCAGTCACTGGATCTATTTATGATTTGAACAGTTGATTCATAAACCAACTGATTACCCTTGTGATAGCTCTTAGAACCCCCCTTAGATCTACCTCTGATTGTGTATTATTGATTGCTTTTACTCGGCCAAAAACCAAAGATTAAACTGCAAACCGTGACCCAGAACCGGGATAGAACTCTCATTTCTGCCCCAGCGCAGGCTCTGTGAAGAGGTTCTACATTTCAACGCACTTCTCGGGAGGGCTACCTGCGCTGCAATGCAGTTTCTCTGTGTAACAGGTGCACTGATCAACCTAGCCCTGTGCAGCTGAGGTTCTTTGCTTCATTTTTTCAGTTTTGTCTCTGTTTTTGCAGCCTGTGATCAGTATTTCACTATTTCAAACCCCTTTTCCTTACTGATATTCTGCCTCAGTTGTACAAAAGAAACTGTAGATGTTTTTATGTGTTTGTGGCGTCGTTTACAGTTTTCCATTGCAAAAGTAGAATAGTCGTACTGTCGTCCTTTGATTTAGATCTGTCGCAAGTGTCGATTTTGATCATAGGAGAAAGTTTATTTGCTGTTGATAGTCGGTTATGCTTTTACTTTTGCCTTTGGCTTGAATGTGTCACTTTCTAGTGTCGAAATGAGTATTTATTTCAAAATCATAAAGTGTCATAATCGTCCCTACCTTTTGATTTCGAAAGAAGCTTGTTTGTGTTTGTCACTTGAAAGCAAATTCAGATTTGTACAACAACTTTCTTTTTAGGCATCAATATTAAGAAAGTGGAAAAACAAAACACATGCATGTGCATTTGCATATTGGCAGTTTGTTTGGCTTGATTTAGGAAAAGTGCATTTACAGTGTGCTCTTTGCTCTTTGCGAAAAGATTGTGTCTTTCTTTTCCCCTAGTAGCTAGGATTTTCATTGTTGAAAAGAGATAAAAGTTTTTTTATCATCTTTAGATTTCATTTTAGGAATTACATCTACATCTCGTGGTGATCCCAAAAGGAAAACTTCATAAGAAAGATCAACCTAAAATAAATTCAATGAACTTAACAACGCTTTGGAACTTAACGCACAACATTTAGAGGTCTAGGCTAGAGACGTATTCCGGCGTCATAAAGCCTGGTAACTATTGTCCTCATTGATGGCTGGGTGATTCCTCCACTTTGAGACGATAAGTGCTAGCACGGACTTGAGCTCCCATGTACCGTCGAGTATATATTGGGAGACCCCTATAGGCTTAAAACCTTTATCCATAGGAAGTCGTGTCGGCCGCCCTACTGATCGCAATGCACCGAACACAACATTCGTGAAGATTGACTGTCGTACCGTAAAACGTATTCTGCAGTTTTGTGATTGGTTTGGTACTCCCCCTACCTAGACCTCCAGAGCAGTCCCTTTCGTTCCTTTTCAGACTCCTTAACGAAAAAGGTCCATCTAAGCACTTGTCACTTCAGGCTCATTAAAAATCGAAGGAGACTAGAGTCATCTTTTGTTTTTTCTCGACTCTTAAAAACTGAAAAAACAAGTTGTGTCAAAGCGTGTTAAAATTTATTTTAAACGGAATATTCATACCCTTTTCCTACGTTGATCTTGGGTTGAGAAAATGGAGCCTACCAACCAAGGAATTCCCCTTGGTGGAAATCCTAGTCCCTTCTCCTCTTGGGGAGATGTTGGTGCACCCCATATGGCCACATTGTCGCTTCCAGGACTGACAATTGGCTTGCCAGTATGGCTCTTCTCAACCAATGTCATTCAGAACACCACTATTCCTGAACAATCGAATCAGCAATTAGACGAGTCCAGAGTTGCCCACCAGCCTTCTACTTCCTATAATTATTCCTCTCCTCCTTCCTCTTCGCTTGACGGAACTGGTAAAGCTGAAAGCCAAGTTCCTAAGGAGAAGAAGGAAAAGAAGAAGAAAGAGAAGAAGAAGAAGGAGCCAAAGGCTAATGGGGGAAAACGAGTGTCGTCTAACGAAAATCCACACACTGCACTGACCAGGCCTAAATCGCCATGTGTCATTTGCAAAGGAGACTACCTTCATAGAGATTGTCCTTGCATCCCCCGGATACTAAGGGACTGGTCTCCTCGTTTGCACAATCCGGTGTCATCAACCTCTGATGATCAAGTTGAAAGCACACCGTCAACTAGTGAAAGTGAAGCCCCAGGACAAAAAGGGAAAGCTAGATTTCCTTGTAAACTGTGCGAAGGCGACCATGCCCTCCACCGTTGTCCCTTCTTAGACGAAGCTAAAAGAGTTTTGGATGATCGTCCGGTTTCACCGTTACGACTTCCTCCTGGATATAAAAAACTCTTGCCGAGTCCATCACTAGTTGAGAATCCAGCTGGCCCTCTCAGGTGGTCGGCTGAAGCGTCTATCATTGAAGATAAACCAACTGAATCCATACCAGAAGGAAGTCAAAAGGTCGAGGCGGCAGTTGACCCGGTCTTGCCTTCAGAGGTTTTATCTTCGGATGATATAGTCACTGAAGAGAACAAGGATGACACCATCCAAATTCTCTTCATCAACACAGACTCCGACGAACATGGGGGCAATCTACCCATTCCTTTACCGCAGGAAGGAAGTTCGTCAGAGCCATACCCGGCCGTCTACTGGGTCCCACCTCCAAGCAACCTAGTTGTCTCCATCAACTGGAATCAACTAGGCAGACCCCGTTTACCAGCAAGCATACCATTCTGAATTATCGTTCAAATATATAGAATGGTCATGGCTGCTACCATCATAGATGAGGGGGCTTCTGTGAGTATCCTTTCCTCTACTTCTTGGAAAGCGCTTGGTTCGCCATCGCTTTTGCCCGAGATGAGAAATCTGACAGGCTTTGATAAAGGAACCAGTCGACCTTTAGGGATCCTTCCCGATGTGCCCATAACATTGAGAAGGAAGACAGTTCGCATGAACGTCATGGTAGTTCAAGGACCCTTGGATTATAACCTACTCCTTGGACGAGACTATATTTATTGCATGGGAGCCATTGTCTCCTCACTCTTTAGAGTAATGTGTTTTCCGCACGAAGGAAGAATGGTCAAGCTCGTGGACCAACTTTCATTTCCCAGATCACGCATAGAAAATAGTCATATACCGTCCCTAAATGGTCTCTTCATGCAAGAAATGTCTCCATCCCCAGTCCGTCCTCCTGATGAGCGCGAGTAATTCGGAGGGATATGACTGAAACCCAGGGGGCATGCGTCCTAGTCTGTTTCGGCAGGAAAACTTCGGGTATAGGGTAGGTTTCCGCGGGAGAATATGACTAGTCTATACCCCGTCCGTCAGTGGAAGAGGGGTTATTCTAGAATAAGATTCTCTTGTCAAAGTTATGTGAGTTGGCGGACGTCGTCGCTCACCCTTGTTTATCTCGGTAGACATCGCCAAAGAAGTGTTTTGTTTACGCCGTAAATAGGACAATCTTTGGGTAACCTGTAAGAGGTAGGCCTCTCCTGATAGAACAAATGTTTTGTCTGCAAATTGAGGGGTAACCTTGAAACCATAGTTTATACTTGGGGGCATTCAAACATTTTGGCGTGCAAGAAAAGAGCGATTATTTATCTGTTTTTTGGATTAGTCGTTTCCTAACTTGCATAAAGAAAGGACGTGGGGCAAAAATCTAAAAGTTGCCATTTTTATATGAGACATTCTTATCATATGACTGGATTAATCGAGCGGTTTTAGCACATAGTTCAAGCTCGTTAAAAAATAAACATAAGACATGAGCAAATGTTCCCACCCGCGTTTAAGCTTGTTAAAAAATGAACTATTCCCCAGTAAATAACCACCGTGAATGTAACATTTCAGCCATTAAAGCCTTGGTCGTGTTTGCACCGTCACCTCCACTTTTCCATTGGCCGATCATTCACCTCCATTTGATTGTTTACCCATTTTGAGGAACAGCTGCGAAGAGTGATTTCACTAGCCATCCTTGTGACACTGCCGTGATTGGAAAATTCCAACCCTTACCTGGAATCAGCTGCTACCCATTTTATCACTCGTTCCTCGAAAGACGAGTCTTCTTTAAGCTATTTTCAATTGACTTGTAAAATATGAAAAGATTGCCGAGTTTTGGCCTTCCAGCTCGTTAAAGTGACAGGAAGTGCTATCCCTCCTCTAGATTTTAATCTTTTTGGACCTGAGGGATTATTGCACAAAAAGATCGAGCACTTGTTTGTTCGCCTCGTTAAAGCTAATCGAAAATTCATCCCTTCTGTATTGTTTTATACTTTTTCGGACTTAAGGGATTAGATGAAGAAAAAGGAATTTTGGAGTTACCTTTACGTACCTTTTCAGACTCTCTAAAAATGAAAAGGACGTAGTTATCTTTGTCGTTAGACTCGTTAAAAAGATTAATAGCGACAAACTTGTCTTTAGACGAGAACGAGTTTCACTATCGCTAGGCTCGTTAAAACATAGTGATGGGTTTGCCCGAAGGGAAAATTATAGAACAAGCATATGTTATCCTCCTCAATCTTGACAAAAATAAAGAGGTACTGGTCAGCAATGACTGGGGAAAAATTGGGAAGAAAACTCAAAGAATCTTTATTGGTAGCAAGTCGCTCTTGAACATGACACTTCCACTCCATGCCTGAGTCAGGTTGGGTTGTTTCATTCACTTGCCACATCGCCATGGTCTCACCATACCATCCACATTTGGGGTTAATGCTACCAATCCATCACATAAGTGTCGCCGACATGTTCAAGAGAAGTCATCCAGAAAGGCCACCTGTGTCCCGCCCACTACCATACATTATACTCCATTCTTTCATGACCGCCACCCTGAACCATATATCATCAGATCGTTTTCACCTCCATCAAAATCATTTGCTCCGTTCTGTGTCATTGATGTGGGATTCATTAAGGCCCTCCTATGACGGATCACTTCTTGTTGACATCAGCTCATTATCCAAGAAGTTGATCTAGGAACACCCCATTCAGTACTTTGAAGCTTGCATGCCTCAATGGCAAGTTTCTCACTTCCGGCGACAGGTATACATCAATGACCTTCGACCGAAAGATTTTGCGTGGTGTTCGACGCCAAGTCCTTTATTCACACCACGTGAATTGTACTGCAGTACCTTGAGGGTCATTATCATTATCGGTGATTCCTCTCGCGCTTGTTAATAGTTTACATCATTGACTAGTAATGAAGCGATGTCTTTCCATGTTCGACTTCAAAACATTTCTCACATGGATCGACTTGTACTTCGAGTGAAGATCGGACGAGATTGAAGACCCCGGATCTAGTTTCATCCATCCGGGCTGCGATATATATTCAAGAAAATAAAGACATTGAAATGTACAGCATTGCAGCACAGATAATCATCCTACCAAAAGGATGATGGCTCTATCAGAATCATCAGTCTACCATCAGACGATTGTCTGTCCTATGTACATGAAAATGAATTTATAAAGCTAAGCATGGGAATGCCCGCCTCAGCTAGATCATGAAAACAGTATGAAGATAATGTATTGTATTTTATCTTATTACAGGTCTCCTCCCAGCATTGAAAGAACTTCGGATCCTCCTAATAAAGCATTTCACCCGATAAACGGCCTCATACTTTAGGGGGCAACTGTTATAGACATTTTTGTGCCTTACAGCTCTAATCATGAAATGTCCATAAACCAAGGGCTCCTAAGTCCCTGAAAGTGTTGTTCTAACTCCTAAAGGAACAAGGTCAACAAATTACAGCTTCTCCCAGAAGTT
This sequence comes from Pinus tabuliformis, assembly GCA_031772625.1. Classification (NCBI taxonomy): domain Eukaryota; kingdom Viridiplantae; phylum Streptophyta; class Pinopsida; order Pinales; family Pinaceae; genus Pinus; species Pinus tabuliformis. The sequence continues at coordinate 236,868,191 of CM062806.1, read as the reverse complement.
CTCCACCAGAAACTGCTCAGAACTAGTCAAATCAGGATCATTTCAGCTGCTCCACTAGCCAAGTGCGTTGCATAGCACCTATGTCCACTAGCTAGGTGCGTTGCAACGCACCTAAATGCACTACTAGGGTGCGTTGAGCGGGAAATGACAAGTGGCAGAGTCATTCCACGAGGTGGAGAGACAATGGAAGCTTCCAGAATCTTCTCCAATGACACTTGCCTCACTGAATTCGACCAAGGATGAGTAAGAGGCTCTCAGTCTCCAAGTGGAAGCAAGAACTGACAGAGAGAAGCCATTAATCAATTCATGAGCTGACTCATCCTCCTTGCATACATCTATATATGGATCCCTCATCCCAGAGATCCAGGAGGCTGGAATTTTGCACATTGTAAGGAATTGTTGTTGGTTTTGAGATACATATCAGAGAATTGGGTGATCTATGCTTTGTTGGGGTTGAAGAAGGGACTTCTTTGCTGGGAGGTTGATGCTGGGTTAGGAATCATCAGTTGTAACTCCTCCTGGATCTTCTTGTATATCAATAAAACTATTTGAGTTTCTTCTCCATGCTTGTGTTTCATTGATGCTTGTTACATTTGTATGGTTAACTTAAATCTGATCCTAAGTTATTTATGAATATAAACCCATGTCTTTGTATAGTTTCTTTCTTCTGTGATCTTACAGGAACTTGGTGAAGCTGGGCAAGTGAGAGAGCAGGTAGCTGGAAGCTGTCAAAGAGGAGAGAGATTGGATCAAAGGACTAGCGCAAGACACAGGTTGGTTCATCCTATTCCTCTTTGTTTATAGTTCATAAAGAAGAATACAAAAGTAGTTTTCTCTATTTGTTTCTAAGGTCGCTGTCACACCTTAGTGGGATAGAGAAGATCTAGATAGACACTTTTCCCGATAACACTCTCTTCAACTTTATTCAGTAGTTTTACTGTCTATGATCAGTAGACGACTGTTGAAACCCCCTTTCTTTGCATCATCCAACCTCCATTGTGCAAATATTTGTGAATGTTTTTATGTATTTTTCACCATTCACAGTTCTCATTTACAAAATGGTAGCTTAATCAAACTGTCGTCTTTGGATTTAAAAGTGTCGCAAGTGTCATTTTCAGCCAAGGAAAAGAATCGTTCTCTTTTTTATAGTCGATTAAATTGTTACTCTTGTATTTGATCTGATTTAATAGTACTTCAAGTGTTGAAAGCAGCTTTCAATTCAAAATCGCAAAGAGTCATCTTGTCTCCCTTTTGTTTCTTGAAAAAAAAATCGTTAGTACTGTCGCTTTGAAAGAAGATATAATTCAGATTTGTTCTTAGCATTCTTTTTGTCATTCACACATTAAGAAAGCGGAAAACAAATACATGCATGTGCATTTGCATTTAGACTGCTTGTTGATTTTGATTTAGGACAGTGCATCTAGTGTGTGCTCTCTGCTCTATGTTGAAAGGATTTCGTTTCTCTTTCCTCAGTAGTTAGGATTTTCATTGCAAAAAGAAGATTAAATGATTGTTTATCATCTTAGATTGCATTTTAGGAATTGTATATCTGCATCACGCGGTGAACCTTAAAGGCGAACTTCTTAAGAAAGATCAACTATAAAATAAATTCAATGAACATAAAAACGCTTTGGAACTTAACGCACAACATCTAGAAGTCTAGGCTAGAGATGTATTCCAGTGTCGTAAAGCCTGGTAACTATCGCTTTCATCGTAGGTTGGGTGATTCCTCCTCTTTGAGACGATAAGTACCAGTACGGACTTGTGCTCCCACGTACCATCGAGTATATATTGGGAGACCACAATAGGCTATATCCTTTATCCTTAGGAAGCTTTGTCTGCCGCCCTATCGATCGCAATGCACTGAACACAGCATTCGGAAAGATTGACTGTCGTATCGTAAAAAGTATTCTGCAGTTTTGTGATTGGTTTGGTAATCCCTCTGTCTAGATTTCCAAAGTAGTCTCTTTCGTTCCTTTTCAGACTCCTTAAAGGAAAAGGTCCATCTGAGCACTTGTCACTTCAGGCTCATTAAAAATCGAAGGCAACTAGAGTCATCTTTAGCTTTTTCTCGACTGTTAAAAATTGAAAAAGCAAGTTGTGTCAAAGCGTCTAAAATTCATTTAATTCAGAATAAGAATTTTCCCTCTTATTTTGAGTTGATCGAATAATCCACAATCTTGGAAGAAATTCAATCAAAACCCCATCATTCACGGAGACTGACGAGTCAACCATCTTTTACTCTGGAAACGAAACCATTCCAGGCCAAGCGAACTCGTTTAACTGGGTCAAAGTCTCCTGGTTTGTTTAAAACTTGTGTTTCAACATCCTCTAAGACTCCAGTTACTCCAACCATTTCTGGTATCCCTGCCTCTACAGAAGAAGTTCCGCAGTTACAAGAGGACATTGGGATTGATCCTAGTGTAATAGTAAACACTTCGATTCCTGAACCAGCTCCATCTAGAATTGATTCGGAAGGTGTTACCCCTCCAGCATCTGTCGCTGCAGAATCTATACCTTCTTCGGCACCAGAAATATTTTACGGACCTGACGGTCTGCCTCTTCCACCCGGATTGATTGCTATAGAAGAGATTACGAAGGATCTCCCATCCAGTATTCCATCGCATTTTGGGACTGGGATCCACCTATATCCTTCTACTTCAGAAGTTAATACCCCTTCATCGCAAGTTCCTGTAGAATCGCTAGGAAGTCTTTTGGATAGACTCGATATGTCTGGACAACCATCGACATCTAGGATTGTGTCGTCTGATACAGCGGTAGCAGAACCCCCTGCCACCACTCCAACGATGCTCGTTGGTATACCATCTGTCCCAACTAGCTCTCAACCACTAGAAGGAGTCCACCCAGGGACTGTTTCGACAGTATGGTCTGTTCCCATTTGTTCATCTGAAATAGTATCTAGAATCTCTTATGCTGAATCTAAACAAATTGATCCTTCACAACAATATTAATTTGGGTAGCCTGGTCTCCAAAGGCCAATCATTCCTTTGAGTACTGGATTGCTGCCATATGGGGGGCACTACACCCTTTCATTGTTCCCTCTGGGAGAACAACCATATGAGAGTTCACAACCGAATTCGGGTCAAATTGGAATCACATCCAGCGGTTGGGTGCCAATACTACCTCAACAACCAAGAGTTGTATACTCAATGCAACCAAGTCTACCTGTGTTTAATATCCCCACTACACCATCTATTGTGACAGTGTCGCAAGTACAAGCATTGCCTATTATATGCCAACCTCAAGTTTCTCAGGTCGTTGTACAACAGCCTCTTGTCTCCGCGACACAACTGTAATCGCCAATTAGTGGCTCCTTAATTGGAGTGACTCAGGCTCAAACGGGTACTTTTACCCCTCATCTTGGTCAAATGTCTAGTATTGGGCAACATCAACAACCGCAACTCCAACAAGCTTACCAAGGACCTGAGCAACAAAACTTTGCAGGTAATGGGCAGTCGTATATTCAAAATAATTATCACCAGTCGTCTCAAATTGGTTATTCCTAGCCACCTTATCAAAGTTATCAGCATCAAATACATTATGCTGGTATGCAAAGACCCACTGCTCAGGCGATCCCATCTTATCCTGGGTACGCTTCGCTGAACCTGAATCAACAGTTGCCCTTCGTGGTGACTCTAGAGTTACCAGATCTAAATCGGCTAACGAACGATCTAATTGCTTATGCCCCTTGGTGGCCGATGATTCCTCATAAACTTCCATCAGATATTCCTAAATTTAATGGAAATCCGGTTGAAGACTCGTCGAATCATGTGATGACCTTTCATCTGTGGTGTTCGTCCAACACTCTCAATGATGATTTGATTCGGCTTCACCTTTTTCAGCGAACATTAACTGGTCTGGCAGCAAAATGGTACATCGAATTGCCTAGAGCTTCATTCGATAACTTCAGCGCCCTTGCCACAACCTTTTTAACCCATTTTCAATTACCAATAAGGTATGAAACAGGAACAGAGCTTCTTACCAATTTCAAGCAAATGACGGCCACTCACATATCCGATCATATTCATGAATGGCGACATCGTCATAGAATGGTAAAAACATATGTCCCTGATCAGCTACTAGCTGAATGGTTTATTAAGTCTTTGCTACCTTTTAAAAAGATGTGGCAAAGGGAGGGGTCGTCACTAAAGAGCAGGTCATTTCTCGTGTGCAATATCTAGACTTGATCTACACCTAGTCTGGCACGCTCTATGACAAAATCCCTGATGCTCCGAGACCAGAATTTTCTATTCCTCCTCCACCTAAATCAAACAAAGACTGTCATGCCAGCGATGGAGTGATAGGTATGACGAGCACGAAATCGACAAAGGCTAAATCTAAGAAAGCTGGTAAGATTTTTGATCAAAATGCAAATGAATAAATTCTAGCCGCGGAGGTTAATGTCGTGTCAACTGACAAAGGCAAAGAACCAAAGCAACCAGGAGGCAAGAAGAAAGGGAAGAGCAAAAAGAAGAAATAGGATGATTCATCTCCTGAAAAATCTTCTGCAAACCCTTTTGGGCAAAAGAAACCTACTCAGCCATGCCTCATATGCTATGAGGATCATTGGACGAGAGATTGTCCATATAAAGCTGCAGTTAAGAAATTCTTTAAGAATTCAAAAACCTCAGCAGTATTGACTGATCCATTTCCAAACCTAGGAACCAATCTGGTTGCTAGTGACAATGCTTCCCCATCCCAAGTCCTTATGTTTTCCATTTCGAAACAACAAAATGATGCTTTGATATCGACAAGGAATAAAGATTACGGGAATCCACCGCTATCGAACAACAAGGCTACTAATCAACCTAGTAGTTCGACAACGACTTCGACCGAAGTCGTGCCACCCATCATTCCTGAGCTAACGATAAAGCCACCAAAGGGAGTTGTACACAAATCAACATTTAATCCTCGTGCCAGAGCAACACAGAATTATAATATAGTAGAGGACCTGGCCCAATCGTCGTCCCTATGTCGACACTTGAGGTACTGCAAAATTGCCCCTCCCAAAAGCAAGCTTTATTATCAGCAATAGGTGGGATTGACCCAGCGGATTCCAATCTTGTGGCCTTTAATCATAAAGGATATGACCCGCAGTTACCAGCTCAGCTCGCTTTCCTCATTCAAGTGAAAGCCCTCAACAAAACTGTTCATCGAACAATTATTGATGAGGGGGCATCTACATGTATTATGTCAATGAGTTGCTGGAAAAATTTAGGCTCACCACCCTTGTCGCGATCGTCGATGACGTTAAAAGCATTTGATGGACAAACATACACTCCATACGGGATTTTAAGTAACTTGCAAGTCGAACTGGGGGGAAAAACAGTAGAAATTGATGTGGAAGTTATCGATGGAAACCTCGATTACAACATCCTACTGGGAAGGCCCTGGATTTATGCTATGGCTGCCATTGTGTCGACATACTTCAGAAAGATTGCATTTCCCTTCCAAGGGGGAATTACAATCGTCGACCAACAGACATTCCTCCCCAATAGTTCGCAAGTTACAGGAAGCATTCCGATGATCCACGGAAGCTCTCAGTCGCTTCAAAATATCGGAGTAGGCCTACTAAAAGACCCTACATTGATGGGTACTTTTTCCCTACCGCCTCCAAACAACTTGGCGGAAGTGGAAATGGTGGGAACCTGCAATATGGTATCTTCCGTTCAGAAGATGTCCGAACACGATATTAGCATGGATCGTCACCAGGTGTTGCCTCCAAGCCCAATAGAAATATTGTAGCAATCAATGTTCTTGACATGGGAGGCAAACCCCAATGAACGCTCATCAAGCATTTGGGTAGATAGGTCTAAGGAGTATGGTACCTCTTCAGATCCTTGGTCGCAAGTACATTCTACAGATGAAGGAATTGTTCAGTCAATGAACATACAGGGGGCACCATGGGAAGATTACCACCATCATTCCCATCTTCCGGATTACAACGAAGATTACTCCGACAACCTTAATCATCCATCAGTCTTTGATTTTCTATCAAATACTGTAAATACGGTGGATTCCGAGTGAAATATGTCCAATATTGAAGAAACTATCGCCATAAATATCTCGACCAAACCAGATGTTGTAGAAAATATTCATGTCGACAAATCTTGTTCTTCTTCAGAACTGGAAGTATATTACGCTCTCTTTCGCGAGTTTAGAGATGTCTTTGCATGGTCATATGAAGAAATTCCAGGCATCGACTCAAGCATAGTTGAACACGAAATTAAGATGTATCCAAATGTCAAACCAGTAAGACAACGGCTTCGGCAGGTGCACCCAAAGAAAGCCGCTGCCATCAAGGCAGAAGTTGAAAAACTTCTTCATGCTGGTTTCATTTACCCAGTTCCTCTAACCGATTGGGTATCGAACATTGTTCCTGTGATGAAAAAACAAGGAACAATTAGAGTGTGCGTCGATTACAGGGATGTAAACCAAGATTCTCCAAAGGAAAACTACCCTACACCCTTCATCGACCAGATAATTGATGAATGCGCCGATGTGAAATCTTTTCGTTTTATGGATGGATTTTCCGGGTATAATCAAATAAATATCCTCCCACAGGACCAGTTAAAGACTACATTTATCTGTCTGTGGGGCACATTCAAGTACCGTAAGCTACCTTTTGGTTTAAAGAACGCAGGGGCAAATTTTCAAAGGGAAATGAATTATGCCTTCCATGACATCAAGAACATCGTTCAACCATACCTCGACGATCTTCCAGCTCACTCGCGAAAGCGAACCGATCATCCGCAGCATTTGAGAGCAATATTTCCACGTTGCCAACACTACAAAATAAGACTCAGTCCGCACAAGTGTGTGTTTTGCATCGGTTCTGGTCGTTTACTTGGCTTTGTAGTTTCTAAAGACGGAATTCTTCTCGACTCGTGCAAGGTTCAGGCAATCATCGATTTGCCTCCACCTTCAAATTTGCTTCAGATTCAGAAACTCCAAGGGAAAGCAAACTTTCTGAGGAGGTTCATTCCAAATTATGCCGAACTTGCTAAAGGTTATACACGTCTTTTGAAAAAAGAAGTACCCTTCAACTGGGATTAGGTCGCGCAAGCTTCCTTTGATGCTCTAAAGGAATCCCTAATAAAAGCATCATTAATGTACGCTCCTGATTATCAAAGAGACTTTAACCTGTATCTGGCTGCAGCAGATACAACCATTGCAATGGTTTTAGTTCAAGAAGACAATGGAATCGAACATCCTATTTATTATTTAAGTCGAAACTTAAATGATACAGAAAGCAAGTACTCATATGTTGAAAATCTAGCTCTCGCTGCCGTTCAAGAAATACAGAGATTTCGACACTATGTTCTCTTTCGAAAAACTACCGTTTTGTCAGATTGCAACCCCATGACTTATATCTTGTCGCGACAGTTGCTTGGGGGAAAATATTCAAAATGGATAGCAATTTTGCAAGAGTTTGATCTGGAATTCATAAAATCCAAATCAAAGAAAGCTCTAGTTTTCACAGAGTTACTATGTGATTTCCCATCGTCGTCCAACGATTCAACATCCAAAATGACAATCGTGGATGAATCTTTGTTTCTGATATCTTCAAGCGATCCGTGGTATGAAGATATAATCATTTATCTCCAAACCCAAACGTATAGGTCTAATACCTCTTGCTCAGAACAGCAACGTACTCGATACCAAGCAAAAGACTACATGATCGTCGGTGATACGCTTTACCGTCGTGGTATTGATACAGTTCTGCGAAGGTGCATCACCCACGAATAGGCCGAAAAAGTCCTGAATGATTGTCATTCAAGCGCATGTGGGGGGCATCAATCTGGTTATGATACGACACAAAATATTTTACGAGCAGGATACATCTGGCCAACAATGTTCAAAGATTGCATAACTGCAGTCAGAAGTTGCCATGCTTATCAAATCTTCAACCGCAAAACTAGAATACCACCCGCACCTCTGCAGCTAGTAGTTGTCGTTGGGCCATTTTCCAAATGGGGCATAGATTTCATGCAATGTAACCCCACCTCGGCCCAGGGGCATGGGTATATCATAGTTGCAGTTGACTATTTTACGAAATGGGCTGAGGCGCTGCCTACATTAAACAACAGCGGCGAAATAGCCGCTCTTTTCTTTTTCAATCATGTAGTCGCCAGGTTCAGCGTTCCACAAGCTATAGTCACAGATCATGGATCGCATTTCCGCAATCACATGATGGTTGAATTGGCTGCCAAATTAGGACTGTCCCACGACAGCTCTACTCCGTATTATCCGCAAGCTAACGGGCAAGTTGAGGCGATCAACAAAGTCCTGAAACGCATGCTGCAAAGGATGATTGGAGTCCATAAACGGAGTTGGCACCTAATCCTGTACTCAGCCTTGTGGGCATACCGGACATCGGTAAGAAATGCAACTGGGTTTACACCCTTTCAGCTGGTGTATGGCCTGGAAGTAATCTTACTAGTTCAGTGTGAAATTTCATCTCTCAAGCTCGCAGTTGACCTCCTCCCCGGAACTTCAGAGGAAGAGGCTCGTTTCTTAGAGTTAATCCAACTGGATGAAACCCGTCATGATGCCGCCTTGGCTGACGAAGCACATAAGAAACGGGTCAAAGCGCAATTTGAAAAGAATGTCAAACGCTGCATTTTCTCAGAAGGTGACCTGGTCTTGCTTTACGATCAGGAATCCGATAAATTGGGAGCAGGTAAGTTCCAGTCTTTGTGGATGGGTCCTTATATTGTTAAGCATGCATTAGCAAAAGGGTCCTATGAGCTAGTAGATTATGACGGAATTCCACTGTCGCAACCCCGAAACGGGTTGTACCTTAAGCGTTACTATGCTTGACTCGGCATGGTAACCTCTTCATATGCTTTTGTTACATTTTTGTTTTTGTTAAGAGTGATCATTTTGGTTAGGTAATCCACTTTTGCATTTTGTTGCACATGTCGAACCCATTGGAATCATTTGTTGGATATGCCGACGGGGCGAGTCGTAGTACGCGGAACCTATCTTCTGCAGCTTGGGCCATCTTTGATCCAAGCGGCGAGTTAGTGAGTTTCAGAGGGGTGTGTATTGGTCAATCAATGAACAACATCGCTGAATATAGCGCGTTGATAGAACTCCTCTCTGATGCCATCACGCATGGCATATGCCGACTTGTCGTCAGGCTAGACTCACAGCTCATCATTCTACAGCTTACAGGCATCTATTCCGTTCGGAATCCAGCTATCTATTGTATGTTCCTAAGGGTCAAGATTTTGGAAAGGCAGTTCGATTCTATTCAATATCAACATATTTCCATAAACTTAAACACATTAACCAATTCATTAGCAAATTATGTGTTAGATAGACATTTGCAACATTTGTAAAAGGAAAGCATTTTATCAATAACTGCATCAGGATCATATAACTTAACCAAAATAAAACTCCAAAAATCAAAAATATATATATAACTATTTATAGTTTATACATAGTGTTCTGTGTCCAGGACAAAATCGGTCATATGACCCAAAAACTCAAAATGCAAGGGGGCACCCTAGTCTAATGATGCTAGTGATAGCTAGTCACCGCCTATGCAATCATGCGTAAGAGCCTAGTCCAATGGCTCGGCACGCCAGTGGTATGGCGCTGTAATCTCATAGGCAGCTCATCGGTCCTCACATCAAGAATACCAAGGGTGAGACCCTTCATCTGATCCTGCAACACTGCAAGGGTCTCGGATACAACCAGGTCGCGAAGGATGGCCCTCCCTACAGCCTCTCCTACTGGAACAGCAGCTGCTGCTCGCGGACGCACTGCTAGTCGCATAGGCCCAATATCTACATAAACACATGAGTTCCAATTAGTCTTAATGAACATTTGAAAAACACAAGAACATTATAAAAACAATAAACAGAGATATGGTCAGAGATTTTCACCTATGGCACCCCACTGCTCGCCAGCGGGCTGCACCAAGTCTGGGTCACCCCGGAAGTCCATCCCAGCATATGGATACTCGGCATAAGTCATCAGCTGACGGTTGAACCACTCGAAGAAAGCATCAGAGAATGAAACCTGCGATTGACCAGCATGTCTGGCCATAAGGTCGACCCATCTCTGCATCTGTGGCTCAGTCGGTGGTGGCAAGCCAAGTGAGATGTACTGGGGCTGCATCAGTGGGATCCTCTCCAAGGCGAAAGCAGTCAGAATTGAACCATAGCCAAAGTTCTTAGATCTTCCAGTTTTCACCTTGGTGAGTTGTTCTTTGATCACCGGAAGTACTACATCACACCAGTTGAATACCTTGGGTTCGAGACATTCCAAGGCATACTGCATATAGGACCTATTGGCCAAGTGAAGGGTCGCGCTACCAGCCAGTCTAGCAAAGGTAAATAAAATAGTCCTCAAGGACCGGTCTGTGACATCTCGGATACTGATCTTGCCGTCCCTGCTCGGCTGAGATCCTTCTCTACAGTATCGGCGAATATAATCCCTCACGGATTCGCCCCCACGGGCAGAACCTGATAGTGAGAGAGGGGTGCCACACCTCAATAAACCGGTCAAGAAATAAATTTCCTCAACAGTCATGGGGATGGATTTTCCTCTTATCTGGAACACTTGGTCGGTAGGATCCCATGCATCGAGGAAATATTGCAACAAGTTGATTTGTTGCCTCATGCTAGACATGCGAAAGAACTTGAGCAACCCATAGTTCCGCAATGAAGTTACCGTACCAGGATCATGAAGGGCAACCATGTCCTCTTCTTCATGCTCGCGTTCATGCCATGTAACAACGATTTTTGCTTCGATGAATCTCTGAAAAACAAACAAGAGAAGAATTAGGATCCTGATTTGGCAAAAACAGGCAAAATTTCCATGAAAAATCAGTGCAAAAGTTTTCCTCCTTGCGCCCATCGTACCCTAACTGTGCACCAGGTGAGATGCATCCTAACTGGCCAGTGGCCAGCCTAGGATGCATCACACCTTTTGATGTATACTAGGTGCGATGGAGGCATAACGAAATTTTCAAACCCCAGCGGCTCAAAAAAGTAGGAAAACATGCTCAGAATTCAAAAAGGAAAGAATGCAATTGAAGAGCTTAGGTTTAGCTCCTACCTGGTCCAGACGGCGCCAAAAATCGTCCACAGAATCTTCCGGAATCATCTGATGAAAATCAAGGGGGAAAACACCTCCAGAGCTCCAGCAATCACAACTCCAAAAGAAATGGTAAAATGAGGGGTAAAAAACTATTTTAAGTTACTTTTCACGTAATTTAAGTAGGGTATTAGATTTTTAACTCATTTTTCAAGCATATGTCCTCATTTCTAATCAGTTTGATGGAGCAATTGAACAGGTAGTATGACCGTCAAAAGAACATAGTGTTAACGGTGAATCAAATATCAATGACCATTATCACGAGCAGCTTTACACGAAGTTCAAGCTCGTTAAAAATTAAACCTAGCAATGAGCATATGTTCCACCAGAGTTTAAGCTCATTAAGAAATGAACCCACCTCCGGTAAATAATCATTGTGAATGATTATCATCAGCTTTTGAGCCTTGGTCATGTCCTTAACATCACCTCCACTCTGTTTTAGCCGATCATTCACCTCCATTTGATTATTTACCCTTTTTGAGGAACAGCTGTGACGAGTGATCCTATTAGCCACCTTCTTTACACTGCTGTGATTGGAAAGTTCCAAACCTTACCTGGAACCAGCTGCTATCCGAAAACATCACTCATTCCTTGAAAAACGAGTCTCCTTTAAGCTCTTTTCAACTGACTCGTAAAATATGAAAAGATTGCCAAGCAATTGGCCTCTCCAGCTCGTTAAAGTGATTGGAAGTGTTATCCCTCCTCTAGATTTTAATCTTTTTGGACCTGAGGGATTATTACACAAAAAGATTGATCGTTTGTCTTGTTCGGCTCGTTAAAACTATCGAAAAGTCATCCCTTTCGCATTGTTTTATACTTTTTTAGACTAAAGGGATTAGATTACAAAAAAAAGTAGTGGAGTTTTCTTTCCATCTCTTTTTAGACTCTCTAAAATTGAAAAGGACCGAGTTATCCTTGTCATTAAACTCGTTAAAACAATAGCGACAAACTTGTCCATTCAGACAAGAGCGAGTTTCACTGTTGCTAGGCTCGTTAAAACATAGCGACGGGTTTGCCTGAAGGGAAAATTATAGAACAAGCATATGTTATCCTCCTCAAGCTTGACAAAAATAAAGAGGTACTGGTCAGAAATGACTGGGGAAAATTGGGAAGAAAACTTGAAGAAACTTTATTGGTAACAGGTCGCTCTTAAACATGACACTTTCAGTCCATCACCATGATTGAGTCGGGTTGGGTAATTCCATTCACCGGTCATATCACCATTGGTCCACCATACCATCCACTTTTAGGGTTAACGCTACCAATCCATTTTAGTGTCGCCGATATGTTCAAGAGAAGTCGCTCAGAGAATTCACCTACTGTTATAGACATTTTTGTGCCTTACAGCTCTAATCATTAAATGTCCATAAACCAAGGGCTCCTAAGTCCCTGAAAGTGTTGTTCTAACTCCTAAAGGAACAAGGTCAACAAATTACAGCTTCTCCCAGAAGTTCTCCACCAGAAACTGCTCAGAACTAGTCAAATCAGGATCATTTCAGCTGCTCCACTAGCCAAGTGCGTTGCATAGCACCTAAGTCCACTAGCTAGGTGCGTTGCAACGCACCTAAATGCACTACCAGGGTGCGTTGAGCAGGAAATGACAAGTGGCAGAGTCATTCCACGAGGTGGAGAGACAATGGAAGCTTCCATAATCTTCTCCAATGACACTTGCCTCACTGAATTCGACCAAGGATGAGTAAGAGGCTCTTAGTCTCCAAGTGGAAGCAAGAACTGACAGAGAGAAGCCACTAATCAATTCATGAGCTGACTCATCCTCCTTGCATACATCTATATATGGATCCCTCATCCCAGAGATCCAGGAGGCTGGAATTTTGCACATTGTAAGGAATTGTTGTTGGTTTTGAGATACATATCAGAGAATTGGGTGATCTATGCTTTGTTGGGGTTGAAGAAGGGACTTCTTTGCTGGGAGGTTGATGCTGGGTCAGGAATCATCGGTTGTAACTCCTCCTGGATCTTCTTGTATATCAATAAAACTATTTGAGTTTCTTCTCCATGCTTGTGTTTCATTGATGCTTGTTACATTTGTATGGTTAACTTAAATCTGATCCTAAGTTATTTATGAATATAAACCCATGTCTTTGTATAGTTTCTTTCTTCTGTGATCTTACAGGAACTTGGTGAAGCTGGGCAAGTGAGAGAGCAGGTAGCTGGAAGCTGTCAAAGAGGAGAGAGATTGGATCAAAGGACTAGCGCAAGACACAGGTTGGTTCATCCTATTCCTCTTTGTTTATAGTTCATAAAGAAGAATACAAAAGTAGTTTTCTCTATTTGTTTCTAAGGTCGCTGTCACACCTTAGTGGGATAGAGAAGATCTAGATAGACACTTTTCCCGATAACACTCTCTTCAACTTTATTCAGGAGTTTTACTGTCTATGATCAGTAGACGACTGTTGAAACCCCCTTTCTTTGCATCATCCAACCAACACATATTTAATTAAAATTGGAAATATTTTATTACAAGGACATCACTAGAATTGAGCTCTTTGGTTATTTTGAAATTCTAGATCCACTATTTACTTCCAAATTTAATGAAATATGTGTTAACCTCCATTGTGCAAATATTTGTGAATGTTTTTATGTATTTTTCACCATTCACAGTTCTCATTTACAAAATGGTAGCTTAATCAAACTGTCGTCTTTGGATTTAAAAGTGTCGCAAGTGTCATTTTCAGCCAAGGAAAAGAATCGTTCTCTTTTTTATAGTCGATTAAATTGTTACTCTTGTATTTGATCTGAATTAATAGTACTTCAAGTGTTGAAAGCAGCTTTCAATTCAAAATCGCAAAGAGTCATCTTGTCTCCCTTTTGTTTTTTGAAAAGAAAATCGTTAGTACTGTCGCTTTGAAAGAAGATATAATTCAGATTTGTTCTTAGCATTCTTTTTGTCATTCACACATTAAGAAAGCGGAAAACAAATACATGCATGTGCATTTGCATTTAGACTGCTTGTTGATTTTGATTTAGGACAGTGCATCTAGTGTGTGCTCTCTGCTCTATGTTGAAAGGATTTCGTTTCTCTTTCCTCAGTAGTTAGGATTTTCATTGCAAAAAGAAGATTAAATGATTGTTTATCATCTTAGATTGCATTTTAGGAATTGTATATCTGCATCACGCGGTGAACCTTAAAGGCGAACTTCTTAAGAAAGATCAACTATAAAATAAATTCAATGAACATAAAAACGCTTTGGAACTTAACGCACAACATCTAGAAGTCTAGGCTAGAGATGTATTCCAGTGTCGTAAAGCCTGGTAACTATCGCTTTCATCGTAGGTTGGGTGATTCCTCCTCTTTGAGACGATAAGTGCCAGTACGGACTTGTGCTCCCACGTACCATCGAGTATATATTGGGAGACCACAATAGGCTATATCCTTTATCCTTAGGAAGCTTTGTCTGCCGCCCTATCGATCGCAATGCACTGAACACAGCATTCGGAAAGATTGACTGTCGTATCGTAAAAAGTATTCTGCAGTTTTGTGATTGGTTTGGTAATCCCTCTGTCTAGATTTCCAAAGTAGTCTCTTTCGTTCCTTTTCAGACTCCTTAAAGGAAAAGGTCCATCTGAGCACTTGTCACTTCAGGCTCATTAAAAATCAAAGGCAACTAGAGTCATCTTTAGCTTTTTCTCGACTGTTAAAAATTGAAAAAGCAAGTTGTGTCAAAGCGTCTAAAATTCATTTAATTCGGAATAAGAATTTTCCCTCTTATTTTGAGTTGATCGAATAATCCACAATCTTGGAAGAAATTCAATCAAAACCCCATCATTCACGGAGACTGACGAGTCAACCATCTTTTACTCTGGAAACGAAACCATTCCAGGCCAAGCGAACTCGTTTAACTGGGTCAAAGTCTCCTGGTTTGTTTAAAACTTGTGTTTCAACATCCTCTAAGACTCCAGTTACTCCAACCATTTCTGGTATCCCTGCCTCTACAGAAGAAGTTCCGCAGTTACAAGAGGACATTGGGATTGATCCTAGTGTAATAGTAAACACTTCGATTCCTGAACCAGCTCCATCTAGAATTGATTCGGAAGGTGTTACCCCTCCAGCATCTGTCGCTGCAGAATCTATACCTTCTTCGGCACCAGAAATATTTTACGGACCTGACGGTCTGCCTCTTCCACCCGGATTGATTGCTATAGAAGAGATTACGAAGGATCTCCCATCCAGTATTCCATCGCATTTTGGGACTGGGATCCACCTATATCCTTCTACTTCAGAAGTTAATACCCCTTCATCACAAGTTCCTGTAGAATCGCTAGGAAGTCTTTTGGATAGACTAGATATGTCTGGACAACCATCGACATCTAGGATTGTGTCGTCTGATACAGCGGTAGCAGAACCTCCTGCCACCACTCCGACGATGTTCGTTGGTATACCATCTGTCCCAACTAGCTCTCAACCACTAGAAGGAGTCCACCCAGGGACTGTTTCGACAGTATGGTCTGTTCCCGTTTGTTCATCTGAAATAGTATCTGGAATCTCTTATGCTGAATCTAAACAAATTGATCCTTCACAACAATATCAATTTGGGTAGCCTGGTCTCCAAAGGCCAATCATTCCTTTGAGTACTGGATTGCTGCCATATGGGGGGCACTACACCCTTTCATTGTTCCCTCTGGGAGAACAACCATATGAGAGTTCACAACCGAATTCGGGTCAAATTGGAATCACATCCAGCGGTTGGGTGCCAATACTGCCTCAACAACCAAGAGTTGTATACTCAATGCAACCAAGTCTACCTGTGTTTAATATCCCCACTACACCATCTATTGTGACAGTGTCGCAAGTACAAGCATTGCCTATTATATGCCAACCTCAAGTTTCTCAGGTCGTTGTACAACAGCCTCTTGTCTCCGCGACACAACTGTAATCGCCAATTAGTGGCTCCTTAATTGGAGTGACTCAGGCTCAAACGGGTACTTTTACCCCTCATCTTGGTCAAATGTCTAGTATTGGGAAACATCAACAACCGCAACTCCAACAAGCTTACCAAGGACCTGAGCAACAAAACTTTGCAGGTAATGGGCAGTCGTATATTCAAAATAATTATCACCAGTCGTCTCAAATTGGTTATTCCTAGCCACCTTATCAAAGTTATCAGCATCAAATACATTATGCTGGTATGCAAAGACCCACTGCTCAGGCGATCCCATCTTACCCTGGGTACGCTTCGCTGAACCTGAATCAACAGTTGCCCTTCGTGGTGACTCTGGAGTTACCAGATCTAAATCGGCTAACGAACGATCTAATTGCTTATGCCCCTTGGTGGCCGATGATTCCTCATAAACTTCCATCAGATATTCCTAAATTTAATGGAAATCCGGTTGAAGACTCGTCGAATCATGTGATGACCTTTCATCTGTGGTGTTCGTCCAACACTCTCAATGATGATTTGATTCGGCTTCGCCTTTTTCAGCGAACATTAACTGGTCTAGCAGCAAAATGGTACATCGAATTGCCTAGAGCTTCATTCGATAACTTCAGCGCCCTTGCCACAACCTTTTTAACCCATTTTCAATTACCAATAAGGTATGAAACAGGAACAGAGCTTCTTACCAATTTCAAGCAAACGACGGCCACTCACATATCCGATCATATTCATGAATGGCGACATCGTCATAGAATGGTAAAAACATATGTCCCTGATCAGCTACTAACTGAATGGTTTATTAAGTCTTTGCTACCTTTTAAAAAGATGTGGCAAAGGGAGGGGTCGTCACTAAAGAGCAGGTCATTTCTCGTGTGCAATATCTAGACTTGATCTACACCTAGTCTGGCACGCTCTATGACAAAATCCCTGATGCTCCGAGACCAGAATTTTCTATTCCTCCTCCACCTAAATCAAACAAAGACTGTCATGCCAGCGATGGAGTGATAGGTATGACGAGCACGAAATCGACAAAGGCTAAATCTAAGAAAGCTGGTAAGATTTTTGATCAAAATGCAAATGAATAAATTCTAGCCTCGGAGGTTAATGTCGTGTCAACTGACAAAGGCAAAGA
This sequence comes from Pinus tabuliformis, assembly GCA_031772625.1. NCBI lineage: Eukaryota > Viridiplantae > Streptophyta > Pinopsida > Pinales > Pinaceae > Pinus > Pinus tabuliformis. The sequence continues at coordinate 236,851,031 of CM062806.1, read as the reverse complement.
ACCAAAGCAACCAGGAGGCAAGAAGAAAGGGAAGAGCAAAAAGAAGAAATAGGATGATTCATCTCCTGAAAAATCTTCTGCAAACCCTTTTGGGCAAAAGAAACCTACTCAGCCATGCCTCATATGCGATGAGGATCATTGGACGAGAGATTGTCCATATAAAGCTGAAGTTAAGAAATTCTTTAAGAATTCAAAAACCTCAGCAGTATTGACTGATCCATTTCCAAACCTAGGAACCAATCTGGTTGCTAGTGACAATGCTTCCCCATCCCAAGTCCTTATGTTTTCCATTTCGAAACAACAAAATGATGCTTTGATATCGACAAGGAATAAAGATTACGGGAATCCACAGCTATCGAACAACAAGGCTACTGATCAACCTAGTAGTTCGACAACGACTTCGACCGAAGTTGTGCCACCCATCATTCCTGAGCTAACGATAAAGCCACCAAAGGGAGTTGTACACAAATCAACATTTAATCCTCGTGCCAGAGCAACACAGAATTATAATATAGTAGAGGACCTGGCCCAATCGTCGTCCCTATGTCGACACTTGAGGTACTGCAAAATTGCCCCTCCCAAAAGCAAGCTTTATTATCAGCAATAGGTGGGATTGACCCAGCGGATTCCAATCTTGTGGCCTTTAATCATAAAGGATATGACCCGCAGTTACCAGCTCAGCTCACTTTCCTCATTCAAGTGAAAGCCCTCAACAAAACTGTTCATCGAACAATTATTGATGAGGGGGCATCTACATGTATTATGTCAATGAGTTGCTGGAAAAATTTAGGCTCACCACCCTTGTCACGATCGTCGATGACGTTAAAAGCATTTGATGGACAAACATACACTCCATACGGGATTTTAAGTAACTTGCAAGTCGAACTGGGGGGAAAAACAGTAGAAATTGATGTGGAAGTTATCGATGGAAACCTCGATTACAACATCCTACTGGGAAGGCCCTGGATTTATGCTATGGCTGCCATTGTGTCGACATACTTCAGAAAGATTGCATTTCCCTTCCAAGGGGGAATTACAATCGTCGACCAACAGACATTCCTCCCCAATAGTTCGCAAGTTACAGGAAGCATTCCGATGATCCACGGAAGCTCTCAATCGCTTCAAAATATCGGAGTAGGCCTACTAAAAGACCCTACATTGATGGGTACTTTTTCCCTACCGCCTCCAAACAACTTGGCGGAAGTGGCAATGGTGGGAACCTGCAATATGGTATCTTCCATTCAGAAGATGTCCGAACACGATATTAGCATGGATCGTCACCAGGTGTTGCCTCCAAGCCCAATAGAAATATTGTAGCAATCAATGTTCTTGGCATGGGAGGCAAACCCCAATAAACGCTCATCAAGCATTTGGGTAGATAGGTCTAAGGAGTATGGTACCTCTTCAGATCCTTGGTCGCAAGTACATTCTACAGATGAAGGAATTGTTCAGTCAATGAACATACAGGGGGCACCATGGGAAGATTACCACCATCATTCCCATCTTCCGGATTACAACGAAGATTACTCCGACAACCTTAATCATCCATCAGTCTTTGATTTTCTATCAAATACTGTAAATACGGTGGATTCCGAGTGAAATATGTCCAATATTGAAGAAACTATCGCCATAAATATCTCGACCAAACCAGATGTTGTAGAAAATATTCATGTCGACAAATCTTGTTCTTCTTCAGAACTGGAAGTATATTACGCTCTCTTTCGCGAGTTTAGAGATGTCTTTGCATGGTCATATGAAGAAATTCCAGGCATCGACTCAAGCATAGTTGAACACGAAATTAAGATGTATCCAAATGTCAAACCAGTAAGACAACGGCTTCGGCAGGTGCACCCAAAGAAAGCCGCTGCCATCAAGGCAGAAGTTGAAAAACTTCTTCATGCTGGTTTCATTTACCCAGTTCCTCTAACCGATTGGGTATCGAACATTGTTCCTGTGATGAAAAAACAAGGAACAATTAGAGTGTGCGTCGATTACAGGGATGTAAACCAAGATTGTCCAAAGGAAAACTACCCTACACCCTTCATCGACCAGATAATTGATGAATGCGCCGGATGTGAAATCTTTTCGTTTATGGATGGATTTTCCGGGTATAATCAAATAAATATCCGCCCACAGGACCAGTCAAAGACTACATTTATCTGTCTGTGGGGCACATTCACGTACCGTAAGCTACCTTTTGGTTTAAAGAACGCAGGGGCAAATTTTCAGAGGGAAATGAATTATGCCTTCCATGACATCAAGAACATCGTTCAACCATACCTCGACGATCTTCCAGCTCACTCGCGAAAGCGGACCGATCATCCGCAGCATTTGAGAGCAATATTTCTACGTTGCCAACACTACAAAATAAGACTCAATCCGCACAAGTGTGTGTTTTGCGTCGGTTCTGGTCGTTTACTTGGCTTTGTAGTTTCTAAAGACGGAATTCGTCTCGACTCGTGCAAGGTTCAGGCAATCATCGATTTGCCTCCACCTTCAAATTTGCTTCAGATTCAGAAACTCCAAGGGAAAGCAAACTTTCTGAGGAGGTTCATTCCAAATTATGCCGAACTTGCTAAAGGTTATACACGTCTTTTGAAAAAAGAAGTACCCTTCAACTGGGATTAGGTCGCGCAAGCTTCCTTTGATGCTCTAAAGGAATCCCTAATAAAAGCATCATTAATGTACGCTCCTGATTATCAAAGAGACTTTAACCTGTATCTGGCAGCAGCAGATACAACCATTGCAATGGTTTTATTTCAAGAATACAATGGAATCGAACATCCTATTTATTATTTAAGTCGAAACTTAAATGATACAGAAAGCAAGTACTCATATGTTGAAAATATAGCTCTCGCTGCCGTTCAAGAAATACAGAGATTTCGACACTATGTTCTCTTTCGAAAAACTACCGTTTTGTCAGATTGCAACCCCATGACTTATATCTTGTCGCGACAGTTGCTTGGGGGAAAATATTCAAAATGGATAGCAATTTTGCAAGAGTTTGATCTGGAATTCATGAAATCCAAATCAAAGAAAGCTCTAGTTTTCACAGAGTTACTATGTGATTTCCCATCGTCGTCCAACGATTCAACATCCAAAATGACAATCGTGGATGAATCTTTGTTTCTGATATCTTCAAGCGATCCGTGGTATGAAGATATAATCATTTATCTCCAAACCCAAACGTATAGGTCTAATACCTCTTGCTCAGAACAGCAACGTACTCGATACCAAGCAAAAGACTACATGATCATCGGTGATACGCTTTACCGTCGTGGTATTGATACGGTTCTGCGAAGGTGCATCACCCACGAATAGGCCGAAAAAGTCCTGAATGATTGTCATTCAAGCGCATGTGGGGGGCATCAATCTGGTTATGATACGACACAAAATATTTTACGAGCAGGATACATCTGGCCAACAATGTTCAAAGATTGCATAACTGCAGTCAGAAGTTGCCATGCTTATCAAATCTTCAACCGCAAAACTAGAATACCACCCGCACCTCTGCAGCTAGTAGTTGTTGTTGGGCCATTTTCCAAATGGGGCATAGATTTCATGCAATGTAACCCCACCTCGGCCGAGGGGCATGGGTATATCATAGTTGCAGTTGACTATTTTACGAAATGGGCTGAGGCGCTGCCTACATTAAACAACAGCGGCGAAATAGCCGCTCTTTTCTTTTTCAATCATGTAGTCGCCAGGTTCAGCGTTCCACAAGCTATAGTCACAGATCATGGATCGCATTTCCGCAATCACATGATGGTTGAATTGGCTGCCAAATTAGGACTGTCCCACGACAGCTCTACTCCGTATTATCCGCAAGCTAACGGGCAAGTTGAGGCGATCAACAAAGTCCTGAAACGCATGCTGCAAAGGATGATTGGAGTCCATAAACGGAGTTGGCACCTAATCCTGTACTCAGCCTTGTGGGCATACCGGACATCGGTAAGAAATGCAACTGGGTTTACACCCTTTCAGCTGGTGTATGGCCTGGAAGTAATCTTACCAGTTCAGTGTGAAATTTCATCTCTCAAGCTCGCAGTTGACCTCCTCCCCGGAACTTCAGAGGAAGAGGCTCGTTTCTTAGAGTTAATCCAACTGGATGAAACCCGTCATGATGCCGCCTTGGCTAACGAAGCACATAAGAAACGGGTCAAAGCACAATTTGACAAGAATGTCAAACCCTGCATTTTCTCAGAAGGTGACCTGGTCTTGCTTTACGATCAGGAATCCGATAAATTGGGAGCAAGTAAGTTCCAGTCTTTATGGATGGGTCCTTATATTGTTAAGCATGCATTAGCAAAAGGGTCCTATGAGGTAGTAGATTATAACGGAATTCCACTGTCGCAACCCCGAAACGAGTTGTACCTTAAGCGTTACTATGCTTGACTCGGCATGGTAACCTCTTCATATGCTTTTGTTACATTTTTGTTTTTGTTAAGAGTGATCATTTTGGTTAGGTAATCCACTTTTGCATTTTGTTGCAGATGTCGAACCCATTGGAATCATTTGTTGGATATGCCGACGGGGCGAGTCGTAGTACGCGGAACCTATCTTCTGCAGCTTGGGCCATCTTTGATCCAAGCGGCGAGTTAGTGAGTTTCAGAGGGGTGTGTATTGGTCAATCAACGAACAACATCGCTGAATATAGCGCGTTGATAGAACTCCTCTCTGATGCCATCACGCATGGCATATGCCGACTTGTCGTCAGGCTAGACTCACAGCTCATCATTCTACAGCTTACAGGCATCTATTCCGTTCGGAATCCAGCTATCTATTGTATGTTCCTAAGGGTCAAGATTTTGGAAAGGCAGTTCGATTCTATTCAATATCAACATATTTCCATAAACTTAAACACATTAACCAATTCATTAGCAAATTATGTGTTAGATAGACATTTGCAACATTTGTAAAAGGAAAGCATTTTATCAATAACTGCATCAGGATCATATAACTTAACCAAAATAAAACTTCAAAAATCAAAAATATATATATAACTATTTATAGTTTGTACATAGTGTTCTGTGTCCAGGACAAAATCGGTCATATGACCCAAAAACTCAAAATGCAAGGGGGCACCCTAGTCTAATGATGCTGGTGATAACTAGTCACCGCCTATGCAATCATGCGTAAGAGCCTAGTCCAACGGCTCGGCACGCCAGTGGTATGGCGCTGTAATCTCAGAGGCAGCTCATCGGTCCTCACATCAAGAATACCAAGGGTGAGACCCTTGATCTGATCCTGCAACACTGCAAGGGTCTCGGATACATCCAGGTCGCGAAGGATGGCCCTCCCTACAGCCTCTCCTACTGGAACAGCAGCTGCTGCTCTCGGACGCACTGCTGGTCGCACAGGCCCAATATCTACATAAACACATGAGTTCCGATTAGTCTTGATGAACATTTGAAAAACACAAGAACATTATAAAAACAATAAACAGAGATATGGTCAGAGATTTTCACCTATGGCACCCCACTGCTCGCCAGCCGGCAGCACCAAGTCTGGGTCACCCCGGAAGTCCATCCCAGCATATGGATACTCGGCATAAGTCATCAGTTGACGGTTGAACCACTCGAAGAAAGCATCAGAGAATGAAACCTGCGATTGACCAGCATGTCTGGCCATAAGGTCGACCCATCTCTGCATTTGTGGCTCAGTCGGTGGTGGCAAGCCAAGTGAGATGTATTGGGGCTGCATCAGTGGGATCCTCTCCAAGGCGAAAGCGGTCAGAATTGAACCATAGCCAAAGTTCTTAGATCTTCCAGTTTTCACCTTGGTGAGTTGTTCTTTGATCACCGGAAGTACTGCATCACACCAGTTGAATACCTTGGGTTCGAGACATTCCAAGGCATACTGCATATAGGACCTATTGGCCAAGTGAAGGGTCGCGCTACCAGCCAGTCTAGCAAAGGTAAATAAAATAGTCCTCAAGGACCGGTCTGTGACATCTCGGATACTGATCTTGCCGTCCCTGCTCGGCTGAGATCCTTCTCTACAGTATCGGCGAATATAATCCCTCACGGATTCGCCCCCACGGGCAGAACCTGATAGTGAGAGAGGGGTGCCACACCTCGATAAACCGGTCAAGAAATAGATGTCCTCAACAGTCATGGGGATGGATTTTCCTCTTATCTGGAACACTTGGTCGGTAGGATCCCATGCATCGAGGAAATATTGCAACAAGTTGATTTGTTGCCTCATGCTAGACATGCGAAAGAACTTGAGCAAGCCATAGTTCCGCAATGCAGTTACCGTACCCGGATCATGAAGGGCAACCATGTCCTCTTCTTCATGCTCGCGTTCATGCCATGTAACAACCATTTTTGCTTCGATGAATCTCTGAAAAACAAACAAGAGAAGAATTAGGATCCTGATTTGGCAAAAACAGGCAAAATTTCCATGAAAAATCAGTGCAAAAGTTTTCCTCCTTGCGCCCATCGCACCCTAGCTGTGCACCAGGTGAGATGCATCCTAACTGGCCAGTGGCCAGCCTAGGATGCATCACACCTTTTGATGTATACTAGGTGCGATGGAGGCAGAACGAAATTTTCAAACCCCAGGGGCTCAAAAAAGTAGGAAAACATGCTCAGAATTCAAAAAGGAAAGAATGCAATTGAAGAGCTTAGGTTTAGCTCCTACCTGGTCCAGACGGCGCCAAAAATCGTCCACAGAATCTCCCGGAATCAGCTGATGAAAATCAAGGGGGAAAACACCTCCAGAGCTCCAACAATCACAACTCCAAAAGAAATGGTAAAATGAGGGGTAAAAAACTATTTTAAGTTACTTTTCACGTAATTTAAGTAGGGTATTAGATTTTTAACTCATTTTTCAAGCATATGTCCTCATTTCTAATCAGTTTGATGGAGCAATTGAACAGGTAGTATGACCGTCAAAAGAACATAGTGTTAACGGTGAATCAAATATCAATGACCATTATCACGAGCAGTTTTACACGAAGTTCAAGCTCGTTAAAAATTAAACCTAGCAATGAGCATATGTTCCACCATAGTTTAAGCTCATTAAGAAATGAACCCACCTCCGGTAAATAATCATTGTGAATGATTATCATCAGCTTTTGAGCCTTGGTCATGTCCTTAACATCACCTCCACTCTGTTTTAGCCGATCATTCACCTCCATTTGATTATTTACCCTTTTTGAGGAACAGCTGTGACGAGTGATCCTATTAGCCACCTTCTTTACACTGCTGTGATTGGAAAGTTCCAAACCTTACCTGGAACCAGCTGCTATCCGAAAACATCACTCATTCCTTGAAAAACGAGTCTCCTTTAAGCTCTTTTCAACTGACTCGTAAAATATGAAAAGATTGCCAAGCAATTGGCCTCTCCAGCTCGTTAAAGTGATTGGAAGTGTTATCCCTCCTCTAGATTTTAATCTTTTTGGACCTGAGGGATTATTACACAAAAAGATTGATCGTTTGTCTTGTTCGGCTCGTTAAAACTATCGAAAAGTCATCCCTTTCGCATTGTTTTATACTTTTTTAGACTAAAGGGATTAGATTACAAAAAAAAGTAGTGGAGTTTTCTTTCCATCTCTTTTTAGACTCTCTAAAATTGAAAAGGACCGAGTTATCCTTGTCATTAAACTCGTTAAAACAATAGCGACAAACTTGTCCATTCAGACAAGAGCGAGTTTCACTGTTGCTAGGCTCGTTAAAACATAGCGACGGGTTTGCCTGAAGGGAAAATTATAGAACAAGCATATGTTATCCTCCTCAAGCTTGACAAAAATAAAGAGGTACTGGTCAGAAATGACTGGGGAAAATTGGGAAGAAAACTTGAAGAAACTTTATTGGTAACAGGTCGCTCTTAAACATGACACTTTCAGTCCATCACCATGATTGAGTCGGGTTGGGTAATCCCATTCACCGGTCATATCACCATTGGTCCACCATACCATCGACTTTTAGGGTTAACGCTACCAATCCATTTTAGTGTCGCCGATATGTTCAAGAGAAGTCGCTCAGAGAATTCACCTACTGTTATAGACATTTTTGTGCCTTACAGCTCTAATCATTAAATGTCCATAAACCAAGGGCTCCTAAGTCCCTGAAAGTGTTGTTCTAACTCCTAAAGGAACAAGGTCAACAAATTACAGCTTCTCCCAGAAGTTCTCCACCAGAAACTGCTCAGAACTAGTCAAATCAGGATCATTTCAGCTGCTCCACTAGCCAAGTGCGTTGCATAGCACCTAAGTCCACTAGCTAGGTGCGTTGCAACGCACCTAAATGCACTACCAGGGTGCGTTGAGCGGGAAATGACAAGTGGCAGAGTCATTCCACGAGGTGGAGAGACAATGGAAGCTTCCATAATCTTCTCCAATGACACTTGCCTCACTGAATTCGACCAAGGATGAGTAAGAGGCTCTTAGTCTCCAAGTGGAAGCAAGAACTGACAGAGAGAAGCCACTAATCAATTCATGAGCTGACTCATCCTCCTTGCATACATCTATATATGGATCCCTCATCCCAGAGATCCAGGAGGCTGGAATTTTGCACATTGTAAGGAATTGTTGTTGGTTTTGAGATACATATCAGAGAATTGGGTGATCTATGCTTTGTTGGGGTTGAAGAAGGGACTTCTTTGCTGGGAGGTTGATGCTGGGTCAGGAATCATCGGTTGTAACTCCTCCTGGATCTTCTTGTATATCAATAAAACTATTTGAGTTTCTTCTCCATGCTTGTGTTTCATTTATGCTTGTTACATTTGTATGGTTAACTTAAATCTGATCCTAAGTTATTTATGAATATAAAACCATGTCTTTGTATTGTTTCTTTCTTCTGTGATCTTACAGGAACTTGGTGAAGCTGGGCAAGTGAGAGAGCAGGTAGCTGGAAGCTGTCAAAGAGGAGAGAGATTGGATCAAAGGACTAGCGCAAGACACAAGTTGGTTCATCCTATTCCTCTTTGTTTATAGTTCATAAAGAAGAATACAAAAGTAGTTTTCTCTGTTTGTTTCTAAGGTCGCTGTCACACCTTAGTGGGATAGAGCAGATCTAGATAGACACTTTTCCTGATAACAAAATGGCGACTCCACTGGGGATCGTGTCTAGTTAGTTTGTTTGTGTTTCTCTTGTTGTTTGTTTCATAAACTTAGAAGCTGCAATCGAACTGCATTTGCCATTAACAAATGCAAAGTAGGCATCTGATGCTTCAATCCATTCATTGGATTTGTTTATGATTTGAACAGCTAATTCATAAACCAACTGATTACCCTTGTGATAGCTCTTAGAACCCCCCTTAGATCTACCTCTGATTGTGTATTATTGATTTCTTTTACTCGGCCAAAAACCAAAGATTAAACTGCAAACCATGACCCAGAACCCGGATAGAACTCTCGTTTCTGCCCCAGCGCAGGCTCTGTGAAGAGGTTCTGCATTTCAACGCACTTCCCGAGAGGGCTACCTACGCTGCAATGCAGTTTCTCTGTGTAACAGGTGCGCTGATCAGCCTGCCCCTGTGCAGCTGAGGTTCTTTGCTTCATTTTTTCAGTTTTGTCTCTGTTTTTGTAGCCTGTGATCAGCATTTCACTATTTCAAACCCCTTTTCCTTACTGATATTCCGCCTCAGTTGTACAAAAGAAACTGTAGATGTTTTTATGTGTTTGTGGCGTCATTTACGGTTTTCCATTGCAAAAGTAGAATAGTCGTACTGTCGTCCTTTGATTTAGATCTGTTGCAAGCGTCGACTTTGATCATAGGAGAAAGTTTATTTGATGTTGATAGTCGGTTATGCTTTTACTTTTGCCTTTGGCTTGAATTTGTCACTTTCTAGTGTCGAAACGAGTATTTATTTCAAAATCATAAAGTGTCGTAATCGTCTCTACCTTTTGATTTCGAAAAGAAGCTTGTTTGTGTTTGTCACTTGAAAGAAAATTCAGATTTGTACAACAACTTTCTTTTTAGGCATCAATATTAAGAAAGTGGAAAAACAAAACACATGCATGTGCATTTGCATATTGGCAGTCTGTTTGGCTTGATTTAGGAAAAGTGCATTTACAGTGTGCTCTTTGCTCTTTGCGAAAAGATTGTGTCTTTCTTTTCCCCTAGTAGCTAGGATTTTCATTGTTGAAAAGAGATAAAAGTTTGTTTATCATCTTTAGATTGCATTTTAGGAATTACATCTACATCGCGTGGTGATCCCAAAAGGCAAACTTCATAAGAAAGATCAACCTAAAATAAATTCAATGAACTTAACAACGCTTTGGAACTTAACGCACAACATTTAAAGGTCTAGGCTAGAGACGTATTCCGGCGTCGTAAAGCCTGGTAACTGTTGTCCTCACTGATGGTTGGGTGATTCCTCCACTTTGAGACGATAAGTGCCAGTACAGACTTGTGCTCCCACGTACCATCGAGTATATATTGGGAGACCCCTATAGGCTTAAAACCTTTACCATAGGAAACCGTGTCGGCCGCCCTACTGATCGCAATGCACTGAACACAGCATTCGGGAAGATTGACTGTCGTACCATAAAAAGTATTCTGCAGTTTTGCGATTGGTTTGGTACTCCCTCTACCTAGACCTCCAGAGCAGTCCCTTTCGTTCCTTTTCAGACTCCTTAACGGAAAAGGTCCATCTGAGCACTTGTCACTTCAGGCTCATTAAAAATCGAAGGAGACTAGAGTCATCTTTTGTTTTTTCTCGACTCTTAAAAACTGAAAAAACAAGTTGTGTCAAAAGCGTCTAAAATTCATTTAATTCGGAAACATACCTTCCCTTTTATTTTAGTTGATCGAGTAATCCGCAATCGTGGAAGAAAGTCAATTGAAACCCCGTCGTTCGCGGAGGCTTACGAGTCAACCGTCTTTGTCTCCGGAATCGAAACCAGTACGGACAAAGCGAACTCGTTTAACCGGTTCCAAGTCTCCTATCAAAGTTAGAACAAGTGTTCCAACGAAATCAGAGACTCCGGTTACTCCAAACATTTCTAGAATCCCTGCCTCAACAGAAGAAGTTCAACAGCCACTGAAGGACAGTGGTACTGATCCTAGTTTGAGAGAAAACACTTGTGTTACTGAACCAATATCTATAACCGGTTCAGAGAGTCTTACTCTTCAAACATCTGTCGCTGCTTCTTCGGCACCAGAAATATTTTACGGACCTGACGGTCTTCCCCTTCCACCTGGTCTGATTGCGATAGAAGAAATTGTAGAAGATCCTCAAACAAGTACTCCAACGCACTTTGGAGTCGGGATCACTCTATATCCTTCGACATCAGAAGTTAGTCTACCACCAGCGGAAGTTCCTGTAGAATCGCTAGGTAATATTTTGGATAGACTACAAATGTCTGAACAACCGTCAACATCTAGGACTGTGTCTTCTGACACAGCGACGACAGAACTCCCTGCTGTCACTCCGACAATGTTCGCCGGCATACCATCTGTCCCGAATAGCTCACAACCGCTAGAAGGAGCCCACCCAGGGGCTATTTCGACAGTCTGGTCCGTTCCTATTTGTTCATCCGGAATAATATCCGGAAACTCTTATGTTGAGTCTCGATAAATTGATCCATTTGGAGGTCAATTTGGGCAGTCCAGTCCCCAAGGGCAAACAATTCCCTTGAGTTCTGGATTACCACCGTATGGGGGGCAATATGCCCTTTCACTATCCCCTCCGGGAGGATATCCATACGGGAGTTCACAACAACATTCAAGTTATACTGGAATTACCTCAAGTGGTTGGGTACCTATACTACCTCAACAACCAAGAGTTGTGTATTCGATGCAACAATGCGTACCTATGTCAAACATCCCGACTACGCAAGCTATTGTGACGGTGTCGCAAGTTCAAGCGCTGCCTGTTGTATGCCAACCTCAGGTTTCTCAAGTTGTAATGCAACAGCCCCTTGACCCTGCGACTCAACCACAATCGCCGACTAGTGGGTCGACACAGGTCCAGACAGGTACAATTACCCCTCACCTTGGTCAAACGGTTAGTATCGGGCAACAGCACATGGCTTCACAACCGTGGCTGGTGCAATACCAACAACCACAATTCCAACAAGTATACCAAGGTGCTGAGCAGCAGATCTTTGCGAACGGTGGACAGCCGTATATTCAAAACGGTCAAAATAAACCATTTTATAATGGTCAAGTCCACCAACCTTACCAAACATACCAGCATAAAATGCATTATGCCGGTATGCAAAGACCAACTGCTCAGGCAATTCCATCGTATCCTGGGTATGCTTCACCTAACCTGAATCAACAGTTACCATTCGTGGCAACTTTAGAGTTACCTGATTTAAACCGGTTAACGAATGATCCAATTGCTTACGCCCCTTGGTGGCCAGCGATTCCTCATAAACTTCCATCAGATATTCCTAAATTTAATGGAAATCCGGGTGAAGATCCATCGAATCACGTGATGACCTTTCATCTATGGTGTTCATCAAACACCCTAAACGATGATTCGATAAGACTTTGCCTTTTTTAGAGGACGTTAACGGGTCCAGCGGCAAAATGGTACATTGAATTGCCTAGAGCTTCGTTCGACAACTTCAGTACCTTAGCCACAACCTTTTTAACCCATTTTCAATTACCAATAAGGTATGAAACGGGAACAGAACTGCTTACCAACTTCAAACAGACAACGGCCACTCACATATCTGATCATATACATGAATGGCGACGTCGTCGTAGGATGGTAAAAACGTACGTTCCCGATCAGCTATTAGCTGAATGGTTTATCAATTCATTACTGCCTTCCATCACGGAAGATGTGGCAAAGGGGGGAGTCACAATGGAAGAGCAAGTTATCGCTCGTGCACAATATCTGGACTTGATTTACACTCAGTCTGGCACGCTCTACGACAAAATACCTGACGCCCCTAGACCGGAATTCTCAATTCCTCCTCCTCCTAAATCGAACAATGACTCTCATGCCGACGATGGCGTGATTGGCACGACAGACACGAAATCGACAAAGGCTACATCCAAGAAGGCCCGTAAGATTTCAGGTCAAAATGCAAAAGACGAACTTCTTGCTTCGGAAGTAAATTCCGTATCGACAGATAAGGGCAAAGAAACCAAACAACCAGGAAGCAAGAAGAAAGGCAAAGGGAAGAAGAAGAAACAGGATGAGTCATCTCCTGAAAAACCTTCTACAAACCCTTATGGGCAAAGGAAACCCCCTGCGGGGTGTCATATATGCGATGAGGATCATTGGACGAAAGAATGTCCATACAAAGTTGAGCTTAAGAAATTCTTTAAAAGTTCGAAAACCTCAGCAGTGTTAACTGATCCGTTTCCAAACCCAGGAACAAATCTGGTTGAAAGTGGAAATGCTTCCCCGTCTCAAGTGCTAATGTTGTCGATTTCAAAACAGCAGAATGATGCTTTGATTTCGACAAGGAACAAAGATTACGGGAATCCGCAGCTGTCGAACAACAAGGAAAAAGATCAACCGAGTAGTTCGACAACAACTTCGACAAAAGTTGTACCACCCACCATCCCTGAATTGACGATAAAACCGCCGAAGGGAGTAGTAAACAAGTCGACATTTAATCCCCGCGCTAGAGCGGCACAGCATTATAACATAGTGGAAGATTTGGCCCAATCGCCATGCGCTATGTCGACTCTTGAAGTACTACAAAATTGCCCATCCCAAAGGCAAGCTTTATTATCGGCCATTGGTGGGATCGATCCAAAGGATTCCAATCTTGTAACCTTCGACCACAAAGGGTACGATCCTCAGTTACCAGCTCAATTAGCTTTCCTTGTTCAAGTGAAAGCCCTCAACAAAACTGTTCACCGAACGATTATTGATGAGGGGGCATCTACATGTATTATGTCGATGAGTTGCTGGAAAAATTTAGGATCTCCAACCTTGTCGCGGTCTACGACGAAATTAAAAGCATTCGACAGAAGGACATATACCCCATACGGTATCCTAAATAACTTGAAAGTTGAACTAGGAGGGAAAACAGTAGAAGTAGATGTTGAAGTCATCGATGGGAATCTTGATTACAACATCCTACTGGGACGACCATGGATATATGCCATGGCAGCTGTTGTTTCGACCTATTTTAGAAAAATTTCATTTCCCTTTCAAGGAGGGATCACAATCGTCGATCAGCAAAACTTCCTCCCCAATGGTTCTCAAGTTACAGGAAGCATTCCCATGATCCATGGAAGCCCTCATTCGCTTCAGAATATCGGAGTAGGCCTACTAAAAGATCCTATACTAATGGGAACTTTTGCTCTTCCACCTCCAATCAATCTGGCGGAAGTAGCGTCGATAGGAACCTGCAATATGATATCTTCCACAAAGATCTCAGAAAACGATATCAACATGGATCATGCAATGGTTTTGCCCCCGAGCCCAATGGAAATATTATAGCAATCAATGTTTCTAGCATGGGAGGCAAATCCAAGTCAACGCTCATCAAGCGTTTGGATAGATAGGTCTAGAGAATATGGTACTCCTTCATATCCTTGGTCGCAAGTGCATGGCACCAACGAAGGAATTCTCCAAGCTATGGTAATTGAAGGAGCACCATGGAATGATTCCCACCATCGTTCTCTTCTTCCGGATTATGAAGAAGATACTCAAATTGACCTTTGCCATCCTTCAGTAGTTGATTTTCTATCAAATACTGTAAATACGGTGGATTCCGAGTGAAACTTGTCCAACATTGAAGAGACTATAGCCATAAACATCTCGACCAAAACAGATGTTGTAGAGAATATTTATGTCGGCAAATGTTGTTCTCCTTCAGAACTGGATATATATAACGCTCTTTTTCGCGAATTCAGAGATGTATTTGCTTGGTCATACAGTGAAATGCCAGGCATCGACTCGAGTATCGTTGAACACGAAATTAAGATGTATCCAGATGTCAAACCAGTACGACAACGGCTAAGGCAGGTGCACCCCAAGAAAGCCGCTGCCATTAAGGCAGAAGTTGAAAAACTTCTCCATGCTGGTTTCATCTACCCGGTTCCGCTAACCGGTTGGGTATCGAATATTGTCCCTGTTATGAAAAAACAAGGGACAATTATAGTGTGCGTCGATTATAGGGATGTAAATCAAGCTTGTCCAAAAGGCAACTACCCTACACCCTTCATTGACCAAATAATTGATGAATGCGCCGGATGCGAAATCTTTTCATTCATGGATGGATTCTCCAAGTATAATCAAATAAATATCCGCCCACAGGACCAGTCAAAGACTGCATTCATTTGTCCGTGGGGCACATTCGCATATCGAAAATTACCCTTTGGTTTAAAGAACGCAGGGGCGACGTTTCAGAGGGCAATGAATTATGCCTTCCATGACATCAAAAACATCATTAAACCATACCTCGACGACCTTCCGGCTCATTCGCGAAAGCGGACTGATCATCCGCAGCATTTAAGAGCGATATTTCTACGTTGCCGACACTACAAGATACGACTCAATCCGCACAAATGTGTATTTTGCGTCAGTTCTGGTCGTTTACTTGGCTTTGTAGCCTCCAAGGATGGGATTCGTCTCAACCCGTGTAAGGTCCAGGCAATCGTAAATTTGCCTCCACCTTCGAATTTGCTTCAGATTCAGAAATTCCAAGGGAAAGCAAACTTTCTGAGGAGGTTCATTCCAAATTACGCTGAACTTGCTAAAGGTTATACCCGTCTCTTGAAAAAGGAGGTACCCTTTGTCTGGGATCAGGTCGCGCAAGCTTCCTTTGATGCTTTAAAAGATTCCCTAATGAAAGCATCATTAATGTATGCCCCTGATTATCAAAGAGATTTTAACCTGTATCTGGCTGTAGCAGATACGACCATCGCAATGGTTTTAGTTCAATAAGTTGATGGAATTGAACATCCTATTTATTATTTAAGTAAGAACTTAAATGATACAGAAAACAAATATTCTTATGTTGAAAAACTAGCGCTTGCAGCTGTTCAAGCGATACAAAGATTTCGACACTATGTCCTCTTTCGGAAGACTACCATTCTGTCAGATTGCAACCCCATGACTTATATATTGTCGTGACAATTGCTGGGGGGCAAATATTCAAAATGGATAGCAATCCTTCAAGAGTTTGATCTGGAATTTGTAAAATCCAAGTCAAAGAAAGCTCTAGTTTTCACAGAATTATTATGCGATCTCCCATCGTCGTCCAACGATGAAAAATCTGAAGAATCAATCGTGGATGAAAGTTTGTTTCTGATATCTACAAGCGATGAGTGGTATGGAGAAATAATCATTTATCTCCAAACCCAAAAATTCAGGCCAAACACCACCCACTCTGAATAAAAACGTATTCGATACCAAGCAAAAGACTACATGATCGTCGGTGATACACTTTACCGTCGTGGTATCGATACGGTTCTGAGAAGGTGCCTCACCCATGAGGAGGTCGAAAAAGTCTTGAATGAGTGTCATTCAGGCGCGTGTGGGGGGCATGAATCTGGATATGCTACAGCACAAAAAATCTTACGAGCAGGATACTTCTGGCCAACAATGTTCAAAGATTGCATAACCGCAGTCAGAAGATGCCATGCTTGTCAAATTTTTGATAGCAAAACCAGAAGACCACCCGAACCTCTACAGCCAATAGTTGTTGTTAGGCCATTCACCAAATGGGGCATCGATTTCATGACATGTAACCCCACCTCGACCGGGGGGCATGGGTATATCATAGTCGCAGTTGACTATTTTACCAAATGGGCCGAGGCGATGCCTACATTAGATAATACTGGTGAAACAGCTGCCCTCTTCTTTTTCAATCATGTAGTCGCCAGATTCGGCGTACCACAGGCTATAGTCACAGATCATGGATCGCATTTTCACAATCACATGATGGTTGAATTAGCTGCCAAACTAGGTTCGTCTCACGACAGCTCCACTCCATATTATCCGCAGGCCAACAGACAAGTTGAAGCGATCAACAAGGTCCTGAAACGCATGCTGCAAAGGATGATCGAAGTTCACAAAAGAAGATGGAACCTAATCCTGTACTCAGCTTTATGGGCTTACCGAACATCAGTAAGGAATGCAACCGGGTTCACGCCCTTCCAACTGGTATATGGCCTGGAAGCAGTCTTACCAGTCCAGTGTGAAATCTCGTCTCTCAAACTCGCAATTGATCTCCTCCCCGGAACTTCAGAAGAAGAGGCTCGTTTCTTGGAATTAATCCAATTGGATGAAACCCATCGTGACGCCGCTTTGGCTAACGAAGCTCATAAGAAACGAGTCAAGGCGCAGTTCGACAAAAATGTCAAACCCCGTGTCTTCTCAGAAGGTGACTTGGTCTTGCTTTACGACCAAGAATCCGACAAATTGGGAGCAGGTAAATTTAAGTCTTTATGGATGGGCCCCTATATTGTTAAGCGGGTGTTAGCAAATGGAGCCTATGAGTTAATGGATTATGACGGAATTCCACTGGCACAACCTCGCAATGGGTTATACCTCAAGCGTTACTACGCATAGTAGTAACCAGTATGCTTTTGTTATATTTTTGTTTTCGCTAAAGTGTTTGTTTTGGTCGAGTAATCCACCTTTTTACATTTATTGCAGATGTCAAACCCATTGGAGCCATGTGTTGGATATGCCGACGGAGCGAGTCGTAGTTCGCGGAACCTGTCCTCCGCAGCCTGGGCCATTTTTGATCCAAGCGGCGAGTTAGTAAGTTTCAGAGGTGTATGTATTGGTCGATAAACGAATAATATCGCTGAGTATAGCGTGTTGATAGAACTTCTCTCTGATGCCATCACTCATGGCATACGCCAACTAATTGTCAGGCTAGACTCACAGCTCGTAATACTACAACTCAATGGTATATATTCTGTCCGAAACCCAGCTATTTATCGCATGTTCCTAAGGGTTAAGATTTTGGAAAGACAATTTGATCTTATTCAATACCAACATATTTCTAGAAACTTAAACACATTAACCGATTCATTAGCAAACTATGTGTTAGATAGACATCTGCAACATTTATAAAAAGAAACACATCATCAATGTTTTACATGTGGATCATATAACTCAACCAGAATAAAACTCCGAAAATCAAAATATATATAGCTGTTTATGGTTTACATATAATGTTCTGTAACCAAGACAAAATCGGTCACGCGACCCAAAAACTCAAAATGCTAGGGGGCACCCTAGTCTAATGATGCTCGTGATAGCAAGTCACAGCCTGTGCGATCATGCGTAGGAGACGAGTCCATCGTCTGGGCACACCAGTAGTATGCCGCTGTAACCGCAAAGGTAGCTCGTCAGTCCTCACATCTGGTATACCAAGAGTGAGGCCCTCAACCTGCTCCTGCAAAGCTGTGAGAGTCTCGGCCACATCGAGGTCGCGAAGAATAGCCCTTCCGGCGGCCTCTCCTGCTGGGGCAACAGCTGGTACTCTCAGGCGAACTACTGGACGAACAGGACCAACATCTGCATGTACACATGAGTTTGATCAGAGTCTTGATAGAATAAAGCACAAGGACATTATAAAAAAAAACAGTAAACAGTAATATGGTCAGAGATTTTACCAATAGCACCCCACTGCTCGCCATCCAGCAGTACTAAATCTGGATCACCCCGGAAGTCCATGCCAGCATATGGATACTCGGCATAAACCATCTCCTGACGATCAAACCACCTGAAGAAGGTATCAGAAAATGAAATCTGAGATTGGCCAGCATGCCTAGACATATGGTCAACCCATCTCTGCATACGTGGTTCAGTAGGAGAAGGTAAGTCGAGTGCAATGTACTGCGGCTGCATTAGTGGTATCTTCTCCAAGGCAAAGGCGGTCAAAATAGAATCGTACCCAAAGTTATTCAACCTCCCGTTCTTTATCTTGGTCAATTGTTCCTTCATCACAAGAAGTACTGCGTCGCACCAGTTGAACACCTTCGGTTGGAGGCATTCCAAGGCATGCTGCATATAGGATCTGTTGGCCACATGAAGAGACGCACTACCGGCCATCCTACCAAAAGTAAACAGGATAGTCCTAAGAGACCTGTCAGTAACATCACGGATGATGATCTTGTCGTCTTTACTCGGCTGAGATCCTTCTCTGCAATACCAGCGGACATAATCTCTCACAGAATCGCCTCCTCGGGCCGAACCTGACAAAGAGATGGGGGCACCCCGCCTCGACAAGCCAGTCAAGAAATAGATGTCTACTGCAGTCAAGGGGATAGATTTTCCCCTAATCTGGAAAGCCTGATTGATAGGATCCCAAGCATCGAGCAAATACTGTAGTAAGTTGATCTGCTGTCTCATGCTAGAAATGCGGAAGAACTTCAACAAGCCACAATTCCGCAGCGCGTTCACTGTAACTGGATCATGTAGGGCAATCATGTCCTCTTCTTCATGCTCTCGTTCTCGCCATGTAAGGGTCATCTTGCTCCAAGATCTCTGAAAAACAAACAAGAGAGGAGTTAGATCCTAATTTTGATGAGAAACAGGAAAAAATTCCATCAAAAATTGTGCAACAAATTCCCTTTCTGCGCCCAACGCACCTGCAGCAGTGTTCCAGGTGCGTTGAATGTCAAACTACCTTCATACAGGCCAGCATTCAACGCAGGTTTCGATACCCTGGGGGTGCGTTGATGGCAGAACGAGTCCCTCAAACCCCAGGGGCTCAGAAAAGCAGGGAATAAGGTACAAAATGCAAAATGGAAACCATGAAATGAAAGAGCTCAGGTTTAGCTCCTACCTGGTCCAGACGGCACCGAGAATCGTCCACAGAACCTTCCGAAATCAACTGATGAAAATCGAGGGGGAAAGCACCTCCAAAGCTCCAACAAACCAAGTTCAAACGAAATGGTAAAATGAGAGGTAAAAAACACTTTTTATTTACTTTTACGTAGTTCAAAGTAAAATATTAGCGTTTTAATCTCGTTTGCAAGCAAATATTGTTCATTTCTAACTAGTTTGATGAAGCAGTTGAAAATACAGTACGATCTTTGGAAGGACAAAGCTATTTATGGTAAAAAATCAAAAACAAGACCATCTGATCGAGCAGTTTTAGCACATAGTTCAAGCTCGTTAAAAAATAAACATAAGACATGAGCAAATGTTCCCACCCGCGTTTAAGCTCGTTAAAAAATGAACTATTCCCCGGTAAATAACCACCGTGAATGAAGCATTTCAGCCATTAAAGCCTTGGTTGTGTTTGCACCGTCACCTCCACTTTTCCATTGGCCGATCATTCACCTCCATTTGATTGTTTACCCATTTTGAGGAACAACTGTGAAGAGTGATTTCACTAGCCATCCTTGTGACACTGCCATGTTTGGAAAATTCCAAACCTTACCTGGAATCAACTGCTACCCATCTTATCACTCGTTCCTCAAAAGACGAGTCTTCTTTAAGCTCTTTTCAACTGACTCATAAAATATGAAAAGATTGCCAAGTTTTGGCCTTCCAGCTCGTTAAAGCGACAGGAAGTGCTATCCCTCCTCTAGATTTTAATCTTTTTGGACCTGAGGGATTATTGCACAAATCGAGCGCTTGTTTGTTCGGCTCGTTAAAGCTAATTGAAAATTCATCCCTTCTGTATTGTTTTATACTTTTTCGGACTTAAGGGATTAGATGACGAAAAAGGAATTTTGGAGTTACCTTTACGTACCTTTTCAGACTCTCTAAAAATGAAAAGGACCGAGTTATCTTTGTCGTTAGACTCGTTAAAAAAATTAATAGCGACAAACTTGTCTTTAGACGAGAACGAGTTTCACTATCGCTAGGCTCGTTAAAACATAGCGATGGGTTTGCCCGAAGGGCAAATTATAGAACAAGCATATGATATCCTCCTCAAGCTTGACAAAAATAAAGAGGTACTGGTCAGCAATGACTGGGGAAAATTTGGGAAGAAAACTCAAAGAATCTTTATTGGTAGCAAGTCGCTCTTGAACATGACACTTCCGCTCCGTGCCCGAGTCGAGTTGGGTTGTTTCATTCACCGGTCACATCGCCATGGTCTCACCATACCATCCACATTTGGGGTTAATGCTACCAATCCATCACATAAGTGTCGCCGACATGTTCAAGAGAAGTCATCCAGAAAGGCCACCTGTGTCCCGCCCACTACCATACATTATACTCCATTCTTTCATGACCGCCACCCTGAATCATATATCATCAGATCGTTTTCACCTCCATCAAAATCATTTGCTCCGTTCCGTGTCATTGATGTGGGATTCATTAAGGCCCTCCTATGACGGATCACTTCTTGTCGACATCAGCTCATTATCCAAGAAGTTGATCTAGGAACACCCCATTCAGTGCTTTGAAGCTTGCATGCCTCAATGGCAAGTTTCTCACTTCCGTCGACAGGTATACATCAATGACCTTCGACCGAAAGATTTTGCGTGGTGTTCGACGCCAAGTCCTTTATTCACACCAGGTGAATTGTACTGCAGTACCTTGAGGGTCATTATCATTATCGGTGATTCCTCTCGCGCTTGTTAACAGTTTACATCATTGACTGGTAATCAAGCGATGTCTTTCCATGTTCGACTTCAAAACATTTCTCACATGGATCGACTTGTACTTCGAGTGAAGATCGGACAAGATTGAAGACCCCGGATCTAGTTTCATCCATCCGGGCTGCGATATATATTCAGGAAAATAAAGACATTGAAATGTACAGCATTGCAGCACAGATAATCATCCTACCAAAAGGATGATGGCTCTATCAGAATCATCAGTCTACCATCAGACGATTGTCTGTCCTATGTACATGAAAATGAATTTATAAAGCTCAGCATGGGAATGCCCGCCTCAGCTAGATCATGAAAACAGTCTGAAGATAATGTATTGTATTGTATCTTATTACAGGTCTCCTCCCAGCATTGAAAGAACTTCGGATCCTCCTAATAAAGAATTTCACCCGATAAACGGCCTCATACTTTAGGGGGCAACTGTTATAGACATTTTTGTGCCTTACAGCTCTAAGCATGAAATGTCCATAAACCAAGGGCTCCTAAGTACCTCAAAGTGTTGTTCTAACTCCTAAAGGAACAAGGTCAACAAATTACAGCTTCTCCCAGAAGTTCTCCACCAGAAACTGCTCATAACTAGTCAAATAAGGATCATTTTAGCTGCTCCACTAGCCAAGTGCGTTGCATAGCACCTAAGTCCACTAGCTAGGTGCGTTGCAACGCACCTAAATGCACTACCAGGGTGCGTTGCGCGGGAAATGACAAGTGGCAGAGTCATTCCACGAGGTGGAGAGACAATGGAAGCTTCCAGAATCTTCTCCAATGACACTTGCCTCACTGAATTCGACCAAGGATGAGTAAGAGGCTCTCAGTCTCCAAGTGGAAGCAAGAACTGACAGAGAGAAGCCACTAATCAATTCATGAGCTGACTCATCCTCCTTGCATACATCTATATATGGATCCCTCATCCCAGAGATCCAGAGGCTGGAATTTTGCACATTGTAAGGAATTGCTGTTGGTTTTAGATACATATCAGAGAATTGGGTGATCTATGCTTTGTTGGGGTTGAAGAAGGGACTTCTTTGCTGGGAGGTTGATGCTGGGTCAGAAATCATCGGTTGTAACTCCTCCTGGATCTTCTTGTATATCAATAAAACTATTTGAGTTTCTTCTCCATGCTTGTGTTTCATTGATGCTTGTTACATTTGTATGGTTAACTTAAATCTGATCCTAAGTTATTTATGAATATAAACCCATGTCTTTGTATAGTTTCTTTCTTCTGTGATCTTACAGGAACTTGGTGAAGCTGGGCAAGTGAGAGAGCAGGTAGCTGGAAGTTTTCAAAGAGGAGAGAGACTGGATCAAAGGACTAGCGCAAGACACAGGTTGGTTCATCCTATTCCTCTTTGTTTATAGTTCATACAGAAGAATACAAAAGTAGTTTTCTCTGTTTGTTTCTAAGGTCGCTGTCACACCTTAGTGGGATAGAGCAGATCTAGATAGACACTTTTCCCGATAACACCTACCTAGCTTGTGTCTCATCCGCTACAAGACCTTCACGCTTCATTCTTTCATGACTGCCACCCTGAACCTTGTATCATCAGATCGTTTTCACCTCTACAAAATCATTTGCTCCGTTCCGTGTTGTAGATGTGGGATCCATTAATTCCGTCCTACAACGGGTCACTTCTTGTCGACATCAGCTCATTATCCAAGAAGCCGACCTAGGGACAACCCTTCCAGTACTTTGAAGCTTACATGCCTCAGTGGCAAGTTTCTCACTTCCGGCGACAGGTTTACACTAATGGCCTTCGACCGAAAGATTTTGCGTGGTGTTCGACATCGACTCATGTATTCTCACCACATGGATTGTACTGCAGTACCTTGAGGGTCATCATCATTATTGGTGATTCCTCTCGCATATGTTAACAGCTTACATCATTGGCTGGTAATCAGGCGATGTCCTTCCATGTTCGACATCAGAACATCTTTTCACATGGATCGACTTGTACTTTCGGGCGAAGATTGAACGAGTTTTGAAGACCCCGGATCTAGTTTCATCCATCCGGGTTGTGATATAATCAAGAAAATAAAGACATCAAATGTACATCATTGTTGCACAGATAATCATCCAAACTAAGGGATGATGGCTCTACCAGAATCATCAGTCTACACACAGACAGTTGTCTATCCTATGTACATGAAAATGAATTTATCAAGATAAGCATGGGAATGACCACCTCAGCTAGATCATGAAAATATTATGAAGATAATGTATTGTATTGTATCTTATTACAGGTCACCTTCCAATGCGAAAAACCTCGGATCCTCATTATAAAGCATTTCACCCGACATCAAAACATTTACGACCTCATGCTTTAGGGGGCAACTGTTATAGACATATTTGGGCACTGCAACCCAAGTCACATATGTCCATAAACCAAGGGCTTCTAAGTCCCTAAAAGTGTTGTTTCATACCCTAAAGGAGCAAGGTCAGCTGATTACATCATCTCCCATAAGTTTTCCATGAAAAACCACTCAGAACTGGTCAAATCGGGACCATACAGACTTCCCAGTGCAAAGGGTGCGATGCATCTCACCTGCCACATGCAAAAAGTGTGATGCATACTGGAAATCCCTTCTGTAGGGCGTGATGGGCGAGAGCAGACAAAATGGCACAAGCATTTTGCTAGGTGGAGACCCTGAGAATCTTCTAGAAGCTGCTCATTTGACACTTGCCTCCCTGAATTCACCCAAGGATGAGTAAGAGATCATGAAATCTCCAAATGAAACCAAGAACTATCAGAGAGATGACACTAATCAAAATCCTAGAAGCTGACTCACCCCCCTGCAAATATCTATAAATGGATCCCTCATTCCAAATATCCAAGGGTTGGAATTTGGTAATTTGCAAAGAGGTGTTGCTAGTTTCTCTTTGAAGACATTGTTGGGTGATCTTGCTTTGTGTGAGGTGAAGAGGGCTTTCAAGTTGGGAGGATGGCGCTAGGTCAGACCAAGTGGTTTTAATCCTCTCTTCTACTACTTTTACTAATAAATCTATTTGAGTTTTCCTCCATATTCTTGTGTATCTCTGAATATTGTGTTGATATATGCATTTGTATGGTCAATATATATCTGATCCTATATTGTTTATAGTGAAAGATCTCTATGCTTTGATGGTATTATGCTGCTGTGAATATAAAGGTGCTCTTTGAAGTGGAACAAGTAAGGAAGCAGTGGCAAGATTCTGTCAAAGGGGAAAGGAAACAAGCAAGGAGCCAAGCAGAAGACTGAGGTTGGTACTCTCTGCTTCTTTCTCATCTCTCTCTCGTAAAGGAAAAAAAAGTGACTTTAATCTATTTGTTTCTAAGATAGCTACCCGTCTTAGTGGGACTAGCAGTTCTAAATAGACACTAGATTTCCCGATAACAGGGTGCCAACATATAGGATGTCAATGTAAGGAACTGCAACATATAATGTGGATGGTGTCAACTAGCAGAAATAGGAGCAACTGACAAGTGAACCAAGACATGCTGATGCAAACCCGAGGTCTTCACTGACTGCCATGGTACATTTCTACACAATGGGAATAAATGATCTAAAGTCGACCATGTGAGAATTTGTTTGATTACCGGTCATTGATGTATACCATTAACAAACGTGAGACTACTCACCGATAATGATGATGAGAGCTAAGGTACCCAGTACAATCTAACAAGTGTGAATAAATGAATTGTAGTTGAACACTTGGAAGAATCTATCAATCAGGAGACAATGATGTTTTCCCACTATCGATAGTGAAGGAATCTACCACTGATGACTGAAAACCCTAAGGTAGTGCCAAATGGACTCTAGATCTCTTTCCCAAAGCAATGAGCTGAAGTCGATGGGAAAATATGTGATAGAAGGAAGGCATTAAGGCATCCTTCATCAATCTAGCGCGAGTGTAACAAGTAGGCCAATAATGTGGAAGGAATCGGATGAAAAAAGATGTAGCAACCAAACCGAAGCATGTTTCTGGCATACACAAGATGTAGCTAGTGCACGATAGAAACCCTCTGAACCAACCAATAATGAAAGCTGACACAAAGGTGAGGAATCCACTAATAGGGTCAAATGGAAACCAAGGTACTGCATGAATCCCAATGTGTGATAATGAAAGCTGCTGTCAAGCACAAGGGAAACCACTCAGTCAAAGACCCATGTTACTGATAGATGTTGAGCACAAGGTGACCTATCAATAATGAAAATAGGGCTAGGGTGCACTCTAGATCTGCCCTCCAAGCAACTTTTTATAGTCGATAAGAGATATACCTGCCAGCAAGAACTCAATGGAGACCTTCTTAAACCAGCATGACAAAAGGACCAACATAGCTGATGTGATACCAAACAAGACGCTGACAACTAGGGATGGCTGACTGAAAAATAGGTCAAGAGACACTGTAGAGAGGTTGACTCGGGTTTACTTCCCTTGAACAAAAGCACAACTCAACTGTGACTACATGGAAGCATATGATAACTTTGTATAAGTTCGTCATGCAGGAGGCATAAGAAAACTCTCCATATGATTGGAAGAGATAACCAATCAGAGGAGTACTGACTCAATAACAAGGTTAAGGCTCTCCTAAGTCAAACTAAAGCCCATCCCAATGGAGGAAAGACTTACTTTTTGAGTGCTTTGTTCAAGGGCGACACAACTGACTCTAGCTGCCATCAATCATGGAAATAATGTCTCATTCCCACTCTTTTTTGGGATATATAATTTTTTTGTCTTTTTCATTTATGTGAAGCTTGAAAAAGAATAAAAGAATGCTATAGTACAGTGGAAAGAACGAGTGTCGAAAAATAATATTCTCTAGTTCCTCAGAGGGGAACATTCCTATGCTTAATGTAAGGTGGTGAAACTGGTCAATGACACTCAAAGGAACATTCTTTCAACAGATAAAAGGGTGTGTCAAGTTGCAGAGGCTAAGTGATTGCAAGGTTGATTTTGCAGAAGATATGGTCGAAAAATTGGCTTAAACACGAGTCCAAGTGAAGACAGCTCAAGGCAAAAAGGTACAAATAGTCAATATGCAATGTAACAATACAACTAAACACAAAGGAGCCTCTAGGGTATAAGGCTAGAAAATAGCGAAGAAGAACGAGAATGAGTCTCCAACGCACAGGTCATGGCAGGACTAAAGAGGACTCCCGAGCCTACTCAATGTCAAAGCATGGGCAAAAAATGTCGGCGAGGATCTAACTAAGATGCCCATGTAAATGTTGGATCTACCATTATGTCATGACTTTAAAAGTCGGTGAGTGAAAATGGTTTGTGAATCAAGACATGATGGGGTCGACCCTATGGCAAAAAATATCACAGTATGGAGGCTACTATGCAAAATGCAATAGAAAGTGATATTCCCTAACCTATATGCCAGCAAAAAAAAATGATACCTGCTATGACAGGTTTGCAATCATGGGACCGAATCGATTTCTCAAATAAGTCTCCAAAATATCCTGTAAAAGAAACCCATTCTCAACACTCCAAACCAAAAGTTCAAAAAATCCATAAGATAAAAATCAACTTTTGAAAAAATATTTTTGATTTTTCAACCTATATAAGGACTTTTGGATTCACATTTTTGTCATTTGTGTTTTGAGGAAGGAGTTGTGGAGAAAAACTCAAACAAACTTCCTCCATCAAATTCAACCGTTCAAATCACTCCAAAACTTCCAGGTAACCCTTTAATCATGATTTTAATCATTTTTTATACTTTTTAGATGTTTTTTCATAATTTTGACCGTAGGAAAATATGTTAAAAATTTCAACTCTGCGTACACGCAAGTTGAATATAGGTAACCCACGTATACGAGGGCCCTACATGCGACTGTGTAAAAAGGGAACCCACGTGTGCACGAGTAAAAAAATTTAAACATGAATTTAATGATTTGAAACATCTTTTTTGGGTAGGATGACAATTACTTGGCGTGAAAGGGAGCACAGTGCCATTGATAACCAAGTGATGGAAGATCAAAATGCCTTAGATGCTTTGAGAGGTTGTGGTTTGTTAAAATTCTTTAAAATGCCAAACATGAAGGCGAATACTCGATTGCTTGAGTTGTTGATTCATTATTGGAGTGCAGAAGATGATGCATTCATGATTGATTAGATGCCCCTGAGGATCGAGATAGAAGATATTTACTTCATTACCGGTCTTTCTCAAAGGGGAGAGATAGTGCATTCTACTGGAAGGATGAGAGGTAGTCTCAGTGTAGAAGACTACATCCACATATATTGTCTTGGTCATCCTGAAAAGGTTGGAAGTCAAATTCCAATCAAGCACGTAGAGAGTTTATACTATTTACCATCACCAGGGTAAACGGTTATGCTGCTTTACATCAGGCTTCACGTGTATCCATGAGCCTAGTAGTGGAATGTCTCACTATTGTCTTTGATTGGTGCACACCTCTGCTAACCAACATGAAGAACCAACTCACCTCCATATAGAAGGGTCAGACAAAGAATTTTGGATATGGCACTATCTTATGCTTGTTCTTCTTTGAGAAAGTACATGGGCTTCAACCCAAGGTATTATCTACCATCAGTAGCTCGTGGAATCTGCGGATGGGCAAATGGGTTGACTTGATGAAACACTTAGGGGGTGGTGAGGTCCCCAGGACGACTTTTGATGACAAGTTTTTCCTTTGGTGGGATCAACAGGTCATTGCAGTTGACGACTACCCCTATGCCAGAATGGATTTCTAGGGAGATCTGGATCTAGTATTGCCACCAGATGCAGCATGGGGTGCCATAGGTATAAATGATTTTTGAATTTTTGAATTTTTAAGATTTTTTTGGATTTTCAATATAAATGAATTAAAAATCTTTTTGATGAGACAAGACACTTACAAAATATATTGATCATGTTTCAGATGTGGGACCAGTGAGACCTGATGGATTTCCTCGACATAGGCATCATGGAAGAGATGTCGAAGGGGATGAAGTTGAGACTAAGAGAATTCTCCATGCAGTTCAGAGGAAATTAGTGAGACTGACTCACCAAGTACCCATGATAGCCATATAGGACTTACCAAAGGAGAAGCAGTGGCACGTAGGAGTACCACGGGACTGGGTTCGACTATTTCAGCATGTGGCCAATGTCATCATTTACTTTCTAGTTATTCATCCTAAGTAGGATCATTAGATAGATGACCAGATCCATTTTTGTGATTTTAGACATGATGATGGGTATAAACCCAAATTTTGTAGGGCATCGTGCCCCGATTTTTGTATATTATTTTGGACACAAACACTCTATCCATATACAAACGATTTTTGATGATCATATATATAGATGATTTCTAGATTATTTTTTATGTTTTTAATTTGATGAATGATTTATATGCTATTCCAATGCTTGATTAGCAATAGAATCTACTAAGGAATTTTCTAATCGTGGAATGTGAAAAAATGTGATGTAAACAAATGATCGTTGCAACAATCGCACTCTCAAAAATTGGCGATACAAATAGGGATCTCGTACCCGATAGATGTTATTTAGTTGAGATACCTATAGCTGCGAATTTAAATAAACCACTAACAAATCAATATCAAGAGATATCGCTTCAGATAGTAGATTGATAACAGCAGTATATTAAACAATATTATGTGAAGAAGGATCGATACATACTCCTCTGGAAACCATCAACTGGAAAGATGGATAATAAATCACCCAAGCCACAGAACCAAGGTTCCAGGTATGCCTACTCGCACCATCGGTGAACCCTAGATATATCAAATCATCCATCAATATCTGCCAAACCAAATCAAAAATAGCAACATCACTAAAATCGATAGATAGATATGTACAAACATATAATGTATATAAACAAGTAAGTTCTCGATCAAAGCCTAAGCAAAGTAGTTCTTAAGGTTGAGCCCATTTCTGGGCTCCGCCAACTTGTTTCCTTCAAATTCAATCAATTCATAAGCTCCCTTTTTAAAAGTCGCATGACAATAAAGGGACCGTACCACATAGACTTAAACTTCCCTACCCCCAAGGCGTCTTTGTCTTGATCGTAGACCAAGACAAGGTCACCTTCAGAAAAAATTCTAGGATGAACAGCTTATCATATTGAGATTTTACCCTGTTTTTATGGGCTTTGTTTATTGGGGTAGCATTTCAACGCTGCTCATCAAGATGCTCCAAATGAACGAGGTGCTCTTGGATACTAGAAGTCTCTAGAATAAGTTCAACAGCTAGTCTAAGGGAAGGAATTTCACATTCAACAGGAAAAATAGATTCCAACTCGTATACCAGTTGAAAAGGAGTAAAACCAGTGGCAGTCTTAACTGGCATTCGGTATTCCGAAAGTGTCAGATACAACATGATGTTCCAATTGGATCTAGCTTTGGCAATCATCCTTTGCAGGATGATTTTAAGGGATTTGTTCATGGCTTCAACCTGTCCATTGGCTGAGGATAATACAAAGATGAATGATCTTGTCAGAAACCTAACTTGAGAGCCAATTCAGAGATCAGTTGAGTCTGGAAGTGACTGCCATGGTTAGTGACAATATCTTTAGGGATACCAAACATGGAAATCTCTTGATTGAAGAGAAACAAGGTCGTTGTTTCATTGTCATTCTTAAAATTAGGCATGGCCTTATCCCACTTCGTAAAGTAGTCTATGCCCACAATAATATACTTGTGATTTCTCATCGAAGGTGGATTACAAGTAGTAAAGTCAATGCCCCACTTTGTGAAAGGGCCAATGGTGATAACAGGAAAAAGTAGAGCTGGATGTGCGTGCATTTTCTGAGTATAGAATTGACAAGGATGGCATCTTTTGACTGCCTCAATACAATCTTTGAAGATTGAAGGCCAAAAGTAGCATGCTCATAGAATTTTTTGGGCTGTCACAAGCCTAGATAGATGACCGCCACAAGCTCCACTATGGCAATCATTAAGCATGGACTCGGCCTCTTCCAAGGTTAAACAACACCTAAGGATTGAATCAATCCCATGACGATACAACGTGTCACCTATAATAACATAATTCTTAGCGAGGTGATGCAACTTCCTACGCTCGTCTTTGGAAAAAGCAGGCGAAAACTTCAAAGTCTGGAGATATATAAGGATATCCCCATACCAAGGATCCTGTCAGGAAATAAGAAATAAATGTTCATCAGGAAAAGTTTCCTCGTGAATAATGTCTTCTTTACAAGGTAGCTTGGATATCAACTCTGCAAATACTAAATATTTCTTATATTTAGCTGACATGAATTCGAGGTCGAATTCTTGCAAGATGACAATCCATTTATTATATTTTCCCCAAATCACTTGCCTACTGAGAACAAACTGAAATGGATTGACGAATTCTAAGACAAAAAATTTTCAAAGTAGAATGTAATGCCAAAGCTAATTTCTCAATGGGAGAATAACACAGTTCAATACCTACCAAGCCTCGGCTTAGATAGTACATTATATGTTCACATAAGGCATCATCTTCCTAAACCAGAACCATACCAATGGTTGATTCTACTGCAGCGAGATACAAGAGGAAATATTTGCTATAATTAGGTGGACTCAATAATGGAGCAGAGGTTAATGATTTTTTCAAAGCATCAAAAGATCGTTGCACGAAATCATCCCATAAAAAAGGGACCCCTTTCTTAAGCAAACACATAAATCCTTTTGTGATCTCGGCATAATTGGCTATAAATCTCCTCAAGAAATTTTCTTTTCCTTGGAGACTTTGAAGTTGACGTATGGAAGACGGGGGAGGCAACTGAAGTATTGCCTCAACCTTGAAGGGATCTACATGAATCCCCTTCGTTGACACGATGAATCCTAACAGCCGACCAGATGTGACTGTGAAAATGCACTTATTCGGATTCAACCGGATTTTATAAAAACAACACCTCTCAAAAATCAATCGAAGATGTTTAGGATGATCCATTCTCTTTCGAGAACGAGCAGCTAAATCATCCAGGTATGCTTCGATAATATGCTTGATGTTGTGAAAAGCATAAGACATGGCCTGCTAAAAAGTAGCTCCAGCATTTTTTAGGCCAAAAGGCATATTTTTGTACGCAAACGTACCCCAAGCACAAATAAAGGTTGTCTTATGCTGATCTTTTGGATGAATAGTAATTTGATTATAACTAGAGAATCCATCCATGAACGAAAAAATATCATTAGGTGCACACTCATCAATAATTTGATCAATAAAGGGCGTGGGGTAATTGTCTTTTGAACAAGCCTTATTTAGGTCCATAAAGTCAATGCATACTCGAATCATTCCTTTTTTTATCTACGGGGACTGGATTAGAGACCCACTCAGTTAAAGGAATAGGGTATATGAAACCCGCCTTTAGTAGCTTCTTGACTTCAGCTTTGATCGCTGCTTCTTTTCTAGGATTAACCGGTTAAAGTTTTTGATGAATGGGATTAGCATTTCCGTATGTCTTGATCTCATGATGGACTATAGATGGGTCTATTCCAGGCATTTCCTCATAAGACTAAGCGAACACATCACGAAACTCTTTGAAGAGATCCATATAATTTTGAATTTCTTCAGGGGAACAGTCAGCTTCAATGAAGACATTTTCAATAGTGTTAGGATTCCTAGAGATGTTCACCATTACAGTTTGTGAGATAACATACATGTTACCTTCAGCAAAAAACTATGATGGTGCCAAAGGGTGTAAAACTGCATGAACATCACTAGTGAAAAGACTGGACAAACTTGACTCAATTTCTTGCAAATGAGGGAGGAAATACGAGCGATGATGTAGATCATCCCGTGTTATATCAACACCCATCATTGATTCTAGAGTTGCTTCTTCAAATGGCAAGACAGTATCTAAACAATCCTGAGTCGAAGTTGAGTCGAGGGTCTAGGTCAGAGCCACATCTCCATCTAGATCCTCTGGTGAGAAAGGAGTAGGATTTGAGTCTGCAGAGTTAACAATAGAATTTCTACTGCATACATAGGACATGCTATTCCACCTACATGTCCTCCATCTAATGTGGTGGTATATGAGGGTAAAGGCCAAGGGTCCGAAAAATAATGAGTTCGAAAGAAATCTCTTCGGGAAGGTCCCTTGGAGGATGAAATAACATTAATTCTAGTTATAGGAGCAAGAAGATCAAAAGTACCCATTAAGGAAGAGTACATTCCAACTCCTAAATTCTCTATAGCTTGCCTGGGATTGTCCACTAATGGAACAATAGAATCAGAAGATGCATGGGAGTCACCTAGATAATAATCCATTTGATCAACTTTCACCATTCTCCCTTGATGAGGAAAGCAAAGGCTGCAAAATAATGATGATACAATGGCATCCATCGCATAAATCACATTCCTGCCTAAAAGGAGGTTGTAATCTAGATTCGTATCGACTATTTATACTTCAATATTTACCACCTTTCCCCCTGTGGGAAAGGCAAGAATAATCCCATGCGGCCTATGAGAATGTCCATCAAATTTCGTCAATAGAGTAGGTGAAGGAAAAACTTGAGGTGATCCAATGGCCTTCCAACATGATATGGACATCACACATGTGGAAGCTCCCTCATCAATAATAGTTCGAAAGATATTGGTCTTTCAATATGTAGACTTTATCTAGAAAGCCATATGATGTGGGAGTCTCTTTTTGACGTTTGACATATCAAATGTAAGCACAAGAGAATTTTTTGGATCAACTGCTCTGATTGTAGAGAGTAATGCACTCCTCTGAGTGGGGCATGACTGGAGTACCTCTAACGCCAACATAGCACAAGGACTCTGAGCCAGATCTTCTACAATCGAGTAGTTCTGGGCTACCCTAGCATTAGGGTTAATGGTCAAGCGTTTTGCGGAGCCTTTCGACATCCGAGGTATAGACTCAACAGAGGGCCTCTCAATATGGAGCGGCTCTGAAGCATCAGAAGTAGATTTAGCCTTAGATGACTCTGATTCACCGTAATCATGCGATCGCGTAGTGACGTTGATATGTGAACTCATCATGTAAACATTTGATGTATTGTCCCCTTCCTGGTTGCCCCCTGCGAGGGTACCGGTACTAGAGTTTGCACCAGCAAATAATTGTTGCCCTTGGGGAAAAGGGTTAGTGAGGACAGCCTGGGAGCTAGAGGACCCCTGCTGAACTAATAAGCACTGAGCATCTTGGATCTTAGGATAGAGATGAGTCAAATGATCTCCATTTCATAGCTTGCATGGAAATTTTACCTTTTTCTTAGATTCTTTCTTCCCCCACCAGCATCATTGTCGGGCTTGTTTGCATTTCCCTTCCCATCCTGGTTCTTTTTCCTACCTCATCCTTTCTTCTTCCCATTAGATTTTTTGTTTCCTTTGGGGTTAGAAGTTTGGAAGGAATTTATAGACGTAGGTTGAGAAGGAGTAGTGATGGACGGTGAAGCCTACATAGTAGAAACAGTTTGTAAAGACAATTGCTACAATTGAGTCAGCAGGTTGGTCGTGTTAGCATCAATCAATCCGACTAGCCCATCGGCATGGGGATGTAGATTCAGCTTGGCTATATCAACCTTGGACCTAGGAGCATTAGGTATAATTTTTTGAGGAACCCAGATTGAGAATATATGAGTTCTAACTGCTGGGCCCTAAAAATAGCCTGCTCTTCAATGAACACACCAGAGAGTGACACGTCCTTAGAGATCTCGGGTTGTAACGATTTAAGAAACCATTCAAGAAGGAATTCTTGTGGAATTTCAGCTTTAATGAGCCTATTCCTTCTCCTCCATTCATGGATATGATCCGAAATGTGGGTTTCCTGATCCTGATCAAAATTAGCCAAAAGCTTTGTTCTAGCATCATAGCGGACAGGAAACTGAAAATGGTTCAAAAATATAGTAGCCAAATCGCCAAAAGAAGTGAAGGTTCCCCCTAGAATTTCTATGTACCACTTAGCCATATTTCCAGTTAGGGTGCGTTGAAATAATCTCAACCTGATTGAATTGTCTATCAAGGAGTTGGACGAACACCATAAGTGGAAAGTGGTTACGTGGTCCCCCAGATTGTCACCAGTATTTCCCTCAAATTTAAGTATATCTAAGGGAAGTTTGGTTGGGGCCGGAGGCGAAACCGGGTTATACCTAATCAGATCATTAGTCAATTTAGAAAGATCTGGCACTTTTAATGTTTCCAGGAAAGGTAGTCGCAGAGGACCCTTAGGATTCCACCCAGTGTGGGCAGAACTCCCAATGTTCTGAAAAGAATGGCTTGTATTTGTGAAGGCACCAGGTTGCCTAAAATAAATCATAAACCCAACTGAACCATAAGGAGCCCCTTGTGGTCTAGAAAAAAACCTTAGTTTGACCAACTCCCGCAGAAAAATTTCCGTAGCCAGTAAAATTGCCCCCTAGAGAGGTGTTGAAAGGAGCAGAGAGCCCTTGGTAAGGGTTCCATGAATTAGCATAGGGAGAAAAGTTATGGAATGAATTGATAGAAGAATATGGCATATTCCCTTGTTGGCCGAAATAAGATTGATTCCCAACTCCTAACCCACTAACCATAGGGTTTGTCCAACCTTGAAATAGATTATAACTTTGACCTATAGAGGAAAAAGGTATTGATCCCAAAGATGGGTTGGAATGTGGTATATGACCACCCCCAAACGGGAAACCCTGAAAAGAAGCTGATCCACTTGCCATGGATGTGGAGGCATTAGATGGAACACTTCACGGGACCGAAGGAATCACACTGGTCGGAATTCCAAAAGGGAAAAAGCCAATGCCAGAGGCAACAACTTGAGAACTTCCACTTGAAGATGGAATGGAAGTAGAACCAAAAATAGCAGTGCTAGGAGTAACGGAATGTTCCTCCTCCTTGTACAGAGACAAGAGTTTTCATACTCGTAGCACTTATCGTGGATGCCATGCTTCTAGCAATGGTCATCGAAGGAAAAGATCGATATAAACATGGGCTCGAAGGCCTGTTGGTTGAAGTCCCAACATATAATAAAACATCTGGATGATCAAGAGGAAGAGGAGAATTAGGAGTCAAAATAGACTCAGGGAGCTCCTTGACTTCAATAATGTCTTTCGACTGGAAGAGGACTCGAGAAATAACTGGAGTGTTTCTCTCCAACTCTCTACTTGTACCAGGTCTATCTTGTGAATCAATAACTCCAACTGGAGGATCAATCTCTGATGTGCTTGCTACCACTGATTGAAAACCACTAGCAGAATTGCTCCTACACCTTCGAGGAGAAGGCTCAGGACTCGTAGGTGAAATCCCACGAAGTATCCTAGACCGACGAGTCGATCGATTAGCCACTTTGAATTACTTTTAATAAATCTACTTAAAGACTCAAAAATTTGTAAATCTAGGCCGACTAGGAGCAAAGAGCACTCTCTAAAAGTCCCTAAAGATATATACAATCAAACTACTTTCAAGTATTTCCGCTCTGGGTGATTATGACTAGACATCAAAGTACAAGAAAGCCAAAATCAAGGGCCTTTCGAAAATAGTTTGGGGTAATTATGCCCTAGGCCTACTAGCGAAGGTATCAGAAGCAGTTATGTTGACCTCCAGACAATAGCCTTTGCTAGTGCAAGCACCCAAGCTTCGCAATGGTACCCTCCAGAAGTACTGCGGAACATGATGCAACATCAGCCTCAGGTGCCACGGGATTCCCATCCGCAGCCACCTATGAGATCCCTCGGATAGGAAACTATGGATACCAACTCGTATCAAAAGTCAGGCGAAACATTCGTGAGGTGGGATCCAACAAGTAGAAGAGGGGGTATCTCTCTTCCTTGTCTTCACTCTCCCTCATGCTTAACTCCCAATCACGGAGCTTTCTCAATCTTTCTAATGATATTGGATTTTGCTTGTTATTCAACTTCTATGTTTGATAATTTGAGCAGCCTTGGAGAGTTAACTCTCCACTCACCTATTCCAAGGCCCTAATGAACCTAAACTTGTTGATGTTTGTTAATGACAAAAATAAAAAGTTCTAGTTCATTTTATTAAATTGCTTGATTTTATAAAGTTGTTCTTTAAGTCAAGGGGAATTTACGAGAGTGAAACTGATGATGTTTTATGACGCAAAAGAAACCAATAGAAACCTAACTATATGCATGCAGTTATTTTATTCGATGAAGAGTGATTTCTACTTGGGTTCTACGAAAACTTATATAAGCAAAATATTTTCCTTTTCTTTTCTGAAACACTCCACACACACTCAAAATCTAAAAAGACTAAGAATGCTTAAGATGCAAACTAACCTAATGCAAGTTTAAATGATGATGCAAGATCCTAAAAAACACTCATACTATAAGCAAAATGTGGTTCTTTATAGAGTCAATAAGCCAACTTGATAATGAAGGGGGTAAAAAATTAAAAACAAATCTCCCTCCAAAGAAAGCAAAACAAATTGCAAAAAGAATCCCAATTTCTTAACAACAACAAAACAAAAGAAACTGAAAACCAAAAGCTTGGAAAAAGAAAAGCAAAGTTTTTGTGTTTTTCTTTTAAGGAAACGAAAGAAACTTTTGAGGTCACAAAAATAACTACCAAATTCGAAAGACCAAGAAATAAGCACAAGGAGTCTTTAAATCTCACAAGTTATAAAACTCATTAATAAATGAAACTTGAAACAAGAAAGACTACAAACTTGCACAAACTGATCTGAACAACAACAAAAGATTTAAGCAAACCAACAAAATTTCAAGAAAGAAACACTTTCAAAATTGCCAAAAAGGACTCTCAAAAAAGCATGAAAAGCAACAAGGCCAATCAAACAAGGAAAAGCAAAGCAAGGAAACTTGAAATCTAGGCTGCAAATGAAATCAAAATCAATTTCTTGTTCTGGAAAACCAAGAACATCCAAGAACTTCAAACAGAATCCTTGAACCCAAGACACAAACCACAAACTTGCTTAAGAATCAATCCTAGGCCAACTAGGCTTTTCAGTGAGAAGGAGATTTTGAAAAAGAAAGCTTGCAGGAAAATTGAATTCTTTAGACAGTAGATGACCATAAAACAACAGACATGACTAGGCAGTAGACCTAACTGGGCAAAAATATTTGAAAAAACAATTCAAAAAATTCTATACGCGACTGTGTAAAGACACGGAAGCATGCACACGTGTTTTAGACACAAGAAACTTGTGTATATGCTAGTCTGCTTGAGGAAACCTGCATGTATATGCGACTATAACCCAAGAAAAAAGCGTATACAAAGTTCAATTAAGAAAAAACAAAAACCAAGACCTGATCCAGAAGATCAGACTTGATTCCTGGGAAGTTAATGAGTCAAATAATACTGCAGAAGCAATCAATCAAGAAAACAAACCTTGATTGAGAAAAAACAACCCAAACCAGGAATAAGAACAATGTTATCCATAGCAAAGTCTCCAATTCTGTTGTGGGTGAGATCACCCTAGGTTCTTGGGTTGAAAACCCCAACAGAGCGAATGGAAAACAACAGCAAGAAATGCTCAGGCAAACAACCTAAATGCCTATTCTACTGAACTGTGCAGGAGTGTCCTTACCCAAAGGTCCTACATTTGGGTAGATCCTGTAGGGTGCAAACCCTTAGCTTCTCCTGATGTCTTTGGAACCTAAAAATTATTCAAACGAAACATATATAGCAGTAGAAACATAAAGCATGTTCATGATATTAACTTTAGATCATATAGATGAATGAACAATTACGCACCAATATAAGATTCATAAACAAATTACAATATAAATCAATGCATAAACACATTTAATGTTGAGAACAAAACAACAGTTCTTTATTGAAGTAAGCTACAAGTAAAGTGGAGAAATATGACCTGAGTCTTTCTCTGGCTCCAAGCGGAACCGTCCTCCGGATCTGTCCTTTCCCGACCTCAACAATCTTCCTCCATCACCAACACAAGGATATCTCAAGAAAGATGAAGGATATCTCCAACAAGGAAACAAGGGTTTCCTGAAGCTTTGGGGAGTGCAGGAGGCATAGGGATTTCATCAGACTCGATCAGGGATAATCTCACTATAGTATCAATATCTCATATCTTCTCCCTTAAGGCCTTCCCATGGAGGTTTATTTATACTTCTCCAAATTAGTTTTTTCAGTTGGGAAACAGTTG
Source organism: Pinus tabuliformis (assembly GCA_031772625.1). Taxonomy (NCBI): domain Eukaryota; kingdom Viridiplantae; phylum Streptophyta; class Pinopsida; order Pinales; family Pinaceae; genus Pinus; species Pinus tabuliformis. The sequence continues at coordinate 236,812,536 of CM062806.1, read as the reverse complement.
GGCCACGGGCTATAAGAGGTGAGTAACAGGTAAAACCCATGAACTCCGCCCGAAATTAAGGAAATTTATTATTTTTAAGTGTTTTAACACATGTACGTAGGTTGGGTATATACTAACTCGCGTGTACATGCTTTTATCACAGGGAAAAGTAACATATAGGGAATAAAACATTGTTTTTTAGATTTTTAACCAAGTCTGGAAGGAAGGGTTGCCCTAGGCCATAATCAAAGCATCAGATCTACCAAGAGTGGTAATGGTGCAATAACAATCCCCTACTTGTATGCATTAGTTCACACAAATAAATCTTTGTCTAGGTTTGGAATATTCAATATCAATTCATTGGTGAGTAGATGCTTTAGTTGGTAAACAAATTCTTCTCACTCCCTTAACTAAAAAACTTTACTCCCTTATTCTATAATGAAGTGATTATGTGGAATATATTTAATAATCCATAAATGAATCTCTAGTAATAATCGTCCAATCCCATAAAGGATCTTAGTCTTGTAACATTCCTCAAGAAAACCCAATCCATGATGGCCTTTATCTTGTTAGAATCTACTGCAATCCCTTGCTTAGAGATCACACGACCCAGATAGTGAGTTTTTTTTGGTAGAATTCACATTTTCTGACTTTAGCATATGAATGGTGGTTCCTCAACACTACTAACATTATCCTAAGGTGTTCTTCATGCTCTTCCCTAATCTTTGAGTAAATGAGAATAGCATCAATGAAGAACAAAACAAATATGTGAAAATACTTACTGAGTATGTTGTTTATCAGGCACATAAATGTATCCAGGCCATTGGTATGACCAAATTGTACAACTACAAACTCATAATTCCCATACCAAGTCTGAAAGGATTTATTGTGAATAAAATTGTCCTCGATCCTAACTTGATTATATCCCAATATTAGGTCTATATTGGAGAATACAATGACTTCTCTCAATTGATCGAACAAATAGTCTATCTTCATCAAAGTGCTCTTCTTCTTAATATTCACTTCATTCAATTGTATATAGTCAATACACAGCCTAAGTGTCTTTCTTCTTCCCAAACAGGACAAGTTCTTCCCAGGGGTACACAACTAGCCTAATATAACCCTTGTAAAACATATCCTTTAATTGTATTTTTAGCTCCATCTAGTGTACTCATCATATATGATACTCGAGATATGGGTACTACTCCTAGCCTGAGATCTATCAAGAAATCCATACCTCACTTAAGTGGAGAGCATGGTATCTCTTCTAGAAATACATCTCATAATTATTGCATTATGAGATAATCTTTAGGCCTTCTCTCTTTATTTTTTATTGATTCTAATACATGAATAGAATAAATTTGGAATCCTTTCCAGTAGCATTTCTTTATCCACATCGCTAAAACCCATCTCACAACCACAAATATGGATATACCCTTAAGGGTCGTAGGATGCCCATTGTCATCCACAAATTCCAAAGTCTTTTTATAGTAGTTCAACTTGAATCATTGTGTTTCCATCCAATCCATTCCAATCAAGATGTCATATGAGCCTATGGATAATATGTTCAACATTTTCTATTTATGTAATTGATCCGTAAACAATCTTGGTTATTCCACTAGATAATTTATCACAACAAATTTAAATAAAAAATACATTAGTTAATTCTTAGTTGAATGCAAGCAATTATCATTTAATCACTAAATAACTAAACCTAACTAATTGTTTATTTAATTAACTAATGATAGATCCCTAAATATAGAAATTTTATTAAACTAGGAATTTAAGTTGAAAAACTAACTAACTAATTTGATTATTCTCATTTATTATTGTTTCATATAATAATATAGATATTTGAAGATTTAAATAAAAAAAGACCATCAAATAATTCTTTGTTGAATGCAAGCCATCGCAAAATAATTAAAACTGGCCAATTAATTATTGAATTAACTTATTTTAGGTCCCTTTCCTTATCTCTTGGTCATGTCTGATTACCCAGTCTAATGTAGTCGTTTCCTAGTCAATTATAGTTGTTTCCTATTCAAATATAGTCGTTCTTGGTCAAATATAGTCATTAGATAACCTACTCTCTCTTTTTATACTACAGCCATGATCTGGTTCTTCAACTTGTCCCGGCGATGAACCACACTAGTTGGTTCGAAATGCGTCGACAAATGAATTATGATGTGATTTCTGACGAAAAATCTTCTAAAAAATATTGATATGGATCACAGAAGCCTAAATTAAACAAGATCTAATTAAATTATACTTAAAAATATAAAAAAAAAAATTATACTATTAGGGTTATTTTCCTCAAATTTATGGATTTATTTAGTTAGTTATTTCATGCATGAAATATGTAAAATTCAAAAAATAGAGAACATACAAATACAATCACACACAACCATAATAACACAAGATATGACCTAGGAAATCCTTTTGGGAGAAAACCCCACTGGAAGGTGAGGCTTCTCTACTCTCTCTTTCACAAGTATAAAGGAGTGATACCTGTGACCCTTGGGCTTCTACAGTGCACAAAACCTATATTTTTTTCTCTCTCTATCTACTCTTAGATACTTTGCATCTATGGAACAAAATGCACTCAAATAGCATGGAACCCCTCTTCTTCCTAGTCGCTTGATTATAACACAACCCAATGGCCTACTAGTGGTTAAGCTTTACTCCTTCAACTCCTAAATACAGTTACACTAGTGACTCTTCTCGAGTCTTCTTCATCATGATCATGTGTCTATACCATTTTCCATTAATAATGGGGGTTAATGTGGCATCCTCTTGAATCATGGTGGTCAAAACAGGAAGGTCAACTCAAGGTGGCATGAATTTTGCATAAGGACTCTGATTGAAGTGATTCTTGCATTGTTGGAAATATATATCTATTTAGAATAACGATAGGGGTACAAAACTTAAGAAATAAATTTTTAAACTCAAAAAACACCATTTAATGCCTCAAACTGCTTCCAAAAGGTTTTAGACCTCAATTTTCCAAACTGTGACCCAGAGGTAAAAATGTCCTATGATCTGATTCTTCTACTCTTTCCACTATGAAATCATCAAGATGATGAAAAATAAAGTAATGATCCCATATAAATTAGTAACCCATTCATTTTATTTGGGCATGCCTCCACTAACTTAGTCACATTCATTTTTTTCCTTGTAGCTAGCTGGACTAACCACAATTCCTTATGTTTATTTTTTTGAAGGACATGAGCATCAACAACTTAGGGTGCAACATAAGTAACGTTAGCTTCGAGGTTAAACAAAATATAAATAGGTTGTTTACTGGTTATACTTTCTAGTTCAACTATGTAATCCTAGTGGTTTGGTTGTTGATTTTCCATAGTTATGTAGATCCAAGGCATCGCTCATGCTAAATCACTAACTATAGTATATTCTTGCACTTATAATATTCCTCTTAATTTTATATTTCCTATGGGGACAGTCTTGGAGTAGATTCCTTTCTCCGTAACCTTGGAATTTCAAGGGCCCCATTCTTGAATACATTTTCTTTCCTTCCATGGTTTCTATCGGCTTAGTCCCACTTTTCATGTGGTCGTTCTGCAAGAGGTTTCTCTTAGATAGGTAGCTCATATTTGTACCCTCTACCAAGGTTTTGTATCACTGCAATTTGAATATTTTCTACTTCAATCTAGTTTTTTCTTTCTTCTTCAAAGGATTATGCAACTCTAGTAGAAATCTAGGTTTCTTATAACAGTACTTGCCTTTCTTACTGTATCATCCAAAGTCTTGGTCTTATAAAATGCTATTTGGTCTTGGTGGGACTAAGGCAATCCACTAAGAAAGCACTAAGTTTCAACCTTCTCTTCCTTGATATATGGAACATAGCACAATAATTCCAAAAATATAGTGGCATAATCATCTATGGTTACTTATCCCAACTTCAAGTCATGGAACTCCCTGATATGAACATTGTAATATCTTTCTAGCAAATATTTTCTCTTGAAATGTTCTTAAATTTCTTGCAAGTGATACTCCCCTCATTATTTCCTTTTATTCTCTTAAGGTCTTCCCACGATATGGATGTTGGGTATGTGTTATATTATTTGCAAGACTATCCCCATGTGCTATATGTTGCATCAAGTGTAGCAGGGGGTCAGAGGGAAGTCAGAATCCCCCTTATGCAGAGGCTTGGGGCCAGTGCCCCAAGAAAAAAATTTGGGTTGTTTTTTACATTTGTTTTTGGTAGTTTTTAGCACACAACTTTTGTTGAAAGTGATTTTGTGGTACATGGTGGCTTTGAACATGGTTTTGTAGTTTTAGTTAAGGAATTACAATTGTATTCTAAGCCAACACAAGTGGATTGGTAGTTTATGGATGGAATAAGATAATATTGTAAAGGATAATAAATTAGAAAAAAAAATATTACTTGGTTTTCCCAAGTTTGGTTTCCAGGATAAAATCTTTGTGTTAATGTGCATGTTTCCATTACATCCTTTTTATTTTTAATTAAGAATTTGGCTGCAGAAATTAATTGTATAAGGTTAAAAACTACATTTGGTATTATAGAAATTTTGGCTTCAAGAGGACATGTTTTTGGTTCAGGGGTTTGGATTGGGATTTGGTAGACCTTGTTTCAATCGGAGACTTGTGGAAGTGATTCTTGTGGTGAAACTAAATGGTGAGTAGCTCAAATATAGAGATAGAAAATTCAATTCATAGTGTTTTGAGCTATGGAAGCTCAAAATGGAATATTTTTTAGTGGATGGAGATCAATGGATGGATGTGGGTATAGCTTCTACATCGATGGGGATATAAATAGAAGATCGGATCCACTTGTATTGAAAGGAAAAGAGCATAATATGATTGTGTCTCTCAGATTCAATATTACTGAACGTTTTAGGAAAAACTACAACAAAGGATTTGTGGAACAAGTTAGGCACTTTGAATTATTCTAAGTCCTTGGTGAACAAATTGTTCATGTGGAAAAAAAATCTATAGCCTGAGGATGAAGGATGGAGACTTGGTGATGGAGTATCTAAACTCCTTCAATACTATGGTAAGTTAATTATACCTGTTTATATAAAAAAAGTCATATCAGGATAAGTGCATCAGTCTATTATATTCTCTATTAGACTCATAGGATAGATTTTTTATTTCCATAGTGTTATAGACATTTTTGTGCCTCGCAGCATGGAGCATGAAATGTCAATAATTACAGGGATCCTCAGTCCCTAAACATGTTGTTCTTACCCCTAGAAGAACAAGGTCAGCAAACCACAGCACTTCCCATCAGTTCTCCACCTGAAAACACTCAGAAACAGGCCATTTTTGGATCATGTCAGCTGCTCCACTGAGCATCTGCGCTGTATTGCAACTGCTCCTCTTTGTACCTGCGCTGTAAGTCAAATTTAATGAAGGCTACCTGTGCTGGGCGAGATTGGCCAAGTGGCACAGTCATTCTGCAAGGTGTCAATTGCCCAGGAAGCTTCCAAACTGACACTTGGTTCATGAGATTCGCCCTGTGATGAGTAAGAGGTACTTGATCTCCATGTGTAAGCAAGGATCTCCAAGTGGACTCAAGAACTGAAGATTAACTGAAGAGGGAGAGGACACAAGGCAGCTTTATGTCAGTCTCAAGCTGACTCATCCTCTCTTCTTCTCTCCTATATATAGAGCTCTCTCATGAGGTCTAGGGAGGCTGGAATTTTGTGCAAAGCAAGGAAGTGCTGTTGGTTTACAGTTAGAGCTATTGGGTGATTGTTTTTATAGAGGTGAAGAGGAGATTTCTTGCTGCTGGAGAGGTGCTGCTGGATTGGAGCCATTGATGGTTGTAACCTTCTCAGAACCCTGTTACTTTTATCAATAAAGCTTTGAATGTTCTCCTATATACTTGTATTGCATTGATGTATTGTATTTACTGGTATATTTGATTCACTCTAATCCATGCATCAGTTATGAGTACATGTTTCTTGTAGTTTCCTCTCTTGTTTTGTGCAGGATCTGTGTGTAGCTGGACCGGCCAAGAGAGCAAGGAGCTGGGAACAAGAGACAAAGAGAGAGGATAAGGATCGACAAAAGCGAAAGACACCGGTTGGTTAATCTTTTCTTCCTTCTCTCTGTACTTTCATAAAGGAAAATATCAAAGCTTTGCTTTCAGTTGTTGCTAAAGACTGTCACCTTTAGAGTAGGGATAGGGTCATCCGAGTCGGATACTTTTCCCCACAACAAACTGGCGACTCCGCTGGGGAGCCTAGTATCTTGTTGGTATTTGTAGTATCTTTGCTATTCATTTCCTGAACCAAAGAGTACCAAATCGAAAAGCTTTTGACTATATCAAAAGCGAAGTAGAGGGGCTGCTACTCTTGCTCATTTTCTGAGCAGATTCATGATTTGAAGAGCTGATCTACAAAAGACTCTTGTACTCTTTGTGATAGCTTTTCATCCTCTTGATCATCCTTTAGCCTGTACTTGACCTATAGCTTTTTATTTCAGCAAAAACAGTGCATTTTTGAGCTTTTTATGACCCGGAAATCCTTGTAAACGCAACTCTCGTGTCTCAGTGCAGGCTGTCCAAAGGCAGTCTGCATTTCAGCGCAGGTACTCCCTTCGGGAACTGCGCTGAGAGTCAATTTGACAGACCAGAGCCTGCGCTGAACCAGTTAGGCTATGTCTTCCTGAGGTTTCCCACTGTGTCTTAGCCCTGTTTTCACTGTTGTTTTGTTGTTGATTGCTTGTCATTGTACTTGCTGTAAACCAACTTTCCTTGACATTATTCCGCCTCAGTTGTGTGATGAAACTGTGATTGTTCTTTCAGTATTTCTTGTTTCAGTTACAGTTTCCCATTGTGAAAAACGAACCAGTATAGCTGTGACCTCTTAATTCCTGAACTGTAAAAGTGTCTTTGTGATCTTAAGAGCTAGTTTTATTACTGTTCATGGCTGTTTGAGTTTGTTTGTTTTTCATTTTATGGTTTGAATTCATACATTTTTAGTGTTAAAACAAGTGCTTGTAAAGCGTCTTTTCATTTTAGACAAAACTTGTTTGTTTACGCTTCAAATTGAATTCGAAAATTATACGACAATTTCCTTTTTGTCTACATCAACATTAAGGGAAAAGAAAAGAAATACATGCATCTTGCATTTGCATATTTTGATAAGTTTACGTGACTGATCTAGGAGAAAGTGCATTAGTTTGTGCTTGGTGCTCTGTGTGGAAAGATAATGTTTTTCTCTCCCCTCAGTAGTTAGGATTTTCAAAGCTAAAAAGATTATAAAGCTTGCTTATCATTTTAGCTGCATTTAGGAATTTGTACCAATACATCTCGTGGTGATCCTGAAAGACAAACTGCTAAACAAGATCAACTTAAAATATATTGAATGAATCTAAAAATGCATTGTAACATAACGCTCACAATAGAGGTCTAGGTAGAGACGTGTTCCGGCGTCGTTAAACGTAGTGACTGTCGATCTCTACGAAGGTGGGTGATTCCTCCTGAGGGACGATAGCACTAATACGGACTTGTGCTCCCGCGTACCGTCGCGTATATTGGGAGACCCCTATAGGCATTTATCCTTTATCCTTAGGAAGCCGTGTCGGCCGCCCTACTAATCGCGATGCAGTGAACATAGCATTCACGAAGATCGACCACCCGTACCGTAAAACGTATTCTGTGGTTTCGCGAGAGGTTTGGCACACCCTCTGCCTAGATCTCCAAAGCAGTTTCTTTTGGCCCTTTTCAAACTCTATAACTGAAAAGGTCCAACCGAGCATTTGTCACTTCGGGCTCGTTAATACATCGAAGGCGACTAGAGTCATCTTTAGCTTTTTCTCGACTCCTAAAACATGAAAAAGCAAAGTTGTGTCTAAAAGCGTCTAATAAAATTCATTCAATACGGAAACATAATTCCCCTTTTTGTATTTTAGTTGATCAAGTAATCCGCAACCGTGGAGGAAAGTCAATTAAAACTCCGTCGTTCGAGGAGACTCGCGAGTCAACCGTCTTTGTCTCCGGAATCGAGAGTAGTACGGACAAAGCGAACTCGCTTGACCGGGTCGAAATCTCCCATTAAAGTTAGAACAACAGTTCCGACAACATCTGAGATTCTGGTCACTCCTAATATTTCTGGAATCCCTGCCTCTATTGAAGAAGTTCAACAGCAACAGAGGGACAGTTGTACTGATCCTAGTCTGAAGACAAGTACTTGCATAACTGAACCAGTTCCATCTGAAACCGGTCCACGGAGTCTTGTTGTTCAAACAACTGTCGCTGTCGAAGCAACCCCTTCTTCGGCACCAGAAATCTTTTACGGACCTGACGGTCTTCCTCTTCCTCCTGGTCTGATCGCAATAGAGGAAATCGTAGAGGACCAGCAAGCAAATACTCCAACTCATTTTGGAGTAGGCACCACTCTTTTTCCTTCTGCATCAGAAGTTTGTCCATCGCCACAGGAAGTTCCTGTAGAATCGTTAGGCAGTTTATTGGATAGACTTAAAATGTCTGAGCAACCGTCGACATCTAGGACTATGCCAAATGACACAGCGACAGCAGAAGCTCTTGCTGTCAATCCAACGATGTTTGCCGGCATACCAGCTGTCCCGACTAGCCCTCATCAGCTAGAAGGAGTCCACCCAGGGACTATTACGACAACTTGGTCTGTTCCAGTTTGTTCTTCCGGTATAATACCCGGTAATTCTTATGTTGAAACTAGACAAATTGATCCCTTTGGAAATCAGTTTGGGCCATCCAGTCCTCAAAGGCAATCTATACCCTTGAGCTCCGGATTGTTACCGTATGGGGGGCAATATGCCCTTTCACTTCCCCTTCCCGGGGGATACCCATACGGCAGTTTTCAACAACATTCAGGTTTGACTGAAGTAACGACGAGTGGTTGGGTACCTATGTTACCCCAACAACCAAGAGTTGTATATTCCATGCAACAGTGTGTACCTATGTCTAGTATCCCGACGACGCCAGCAATTGTAACCGTGTCGCAAGTTCAATCGATGCCTGTTGTATGTCAACCCCAAGTTGTAATGCAACAGCCCATTGACCCTGCAACACAACCACAATCGCCAACTGCCGGGACGACACAGATACAAACGGGAACCATAACCCCGCATCTTGGTCCGTCGGTTAGTGTCGCACAGCAAAACATGGCTTCACAACCATGGATGGTGCAATACCAACAACCTCAGTTTCAACAGGTGTACCAGGGATCTGAGCAACAGATCTTTGCGAATAGTGGGCAACCCTATATTCAGAACGGGTTAAATCAACCACTTTACAGTGGCCAAGCCCACCAGCCATATCAGTCATATCAACATCAGTTGCATTATGTTGGTACGCAAAGGCCTACTGCTCAGGCGATTCCATCGTATCCTGGGTACGCCTCGCCAAACCTGAGTCAGTAGTTGCCATTTGTGGCAACTCTAGAATTACCAGATTTACATCGATTGACGAACGATCCAATCGCCTATGCCCATTGGTGGCCAACGATTCCTCACAAACTTCCTTCGGACATTCCTAAATTCAATGGAAATCCTGGCGAAGACCCGTCGAATCATGTGATGACATTCCATCTGTGGTGTTCGTCGAATACCTTGAATGATGATTCGATAAGGCTTCGCCTTTTCCAGTGGACATTGACTGGTCCGGCGACTAAATGGTATATTGAATTACCTAGAGCCTCTTTCGACAATTTTAGTTCCCTAGCCACGACTTTCTTAACACACTTTCAGTTACCTATAAGGTACGAAACTGGAACAGAGATCTTGACCAATTTCAAGCAGACAACGGCCACACATATATCAGATCATATACATGAGTGGCGTCGTCGTCGCAGAATGGTAAAGACCTATGTTCCAGATCAGCTATTAGCTGAGTGGTTTATAAAGTCGCTTCTTCCTGCTATAACAGAAGATGTGGCCAAGGGAGGAGTCGTAACAGAGGAGCAGGTTATTGCTCGTGCTCAATATTTGGACTTAGTATATACTCAGTCGGGCACGCTCTATGATAAGATACCTGACGCCCCCAGACCGGAATTTTCAATCCCTCCTCCTCCCGGATCGAATAGTGACTCTCATGCCGGTGATGGCGTGATTGGAACTGCAAACGCTAAGTCGACAAAGGATTCAAATAAGAAAGCCCGTAAGACTTCGAATCAAAAAGCAAATCAAGAAATTCTTGCTTCGGAAGTAAATGCTGTATCTACGGATAAAGGCAAAAACTCCAATCAACCAGGAAGCAAGAAAAATCAAAACAAAGAGAAGAAAAAACAAGGAGATTCGTCTCCTCGAAAAACTTCTTTTGGAAAAGGGAAACCACCTTCGGGGTGTCAGATATGTGATGAGGATCATTGGACAAAAGATTGTCCATATAAAGCCGAGTTTAAAAAATTCTTAAAGAATTCACAAACCCCAGCTGTATTGACTGATCTGTTTCCCGAACCAAGTGAAAATCTGGTTGATAATGGAGATACTTCCCAGTGCCAGGTACTAATGGTGTCGACCTCTGAACAGCAAAATGATGCTTTGATTTCGACAAAGTGCAAAAACTGCGGGAATCCGCAGTCGTCGAACAGTAAAGGAAATGATCAACCAAGCAGTTCGACGACAACTTCGACAGAAGTTGTGCCACCATTTACTACGGGAAGCATTCCCATGATCCATGGGAACAATTGTTCTCTCCAAAATATCGGATTCATCTTCCTGAAAAACCCTCCGTCGATGGGCACTTTCGCCTTACCGCCTCCAAGTAATCTGGCAGAAATGGCTACAATGGAATATGAAACTTTCTGTTTCTAATGGATCTAAAGCTCCGAGGATGATTCTTATCTCGTGTCAACCTCGTTAAAAAATGAAACAAGGAGTCATGAGTATAGTTCTTTTACTATGTCAACCTCATTAAAAAAAAATGAAACAAATCCCCGAGGTAAACCTTCATTCCAACCACCGAGTTGGATGCAATGAAGCTTGGGGGGCATGCACCTCGATTTGCATTATTATGCTGGGGGCATGCAAAGGTAGATCGAGCAGTTTTAGCACATAGTTCATGCTCGTTAAAAAATAAACGCAAGATCCGAGCAGTTTTAGCGCATAGTTCATGCTCGTTAAAAAATAAACATAAGTTTATGAGCAGGCTTTCCTTCAGAGTTCAAGCTCATTCAGAAAAAATGAACCGGTAAATACCCTTCTGAGATCGTAAATTCATCAGCCATAAAAGCCTTGGTCGTGTTTGTGCACCGTCACCTCCACCGTCATTTGGCCGATCATTCACTTCCATTTGTGTGTTTACCCATTTTGAGGAACATCTGCGAAGAGTGATTTCACTTAGCCATCCTTGTGACACTGCCGTGATTGGAATATTCCAACTTGTACCTGGAATCAGTTGCTATCCCTGTTTATCACTCGTTCCTCAAAAGACGAGTCTTCTTTGAGCTCTTTTCACTGACTCGTAAAATATGAAAAGTTTGCCGAGTTTTGGCCTTCCAGCTCGTTAAAGCGACCGGAAGAGCTATCCCTCCTCTAGATTTTAATCTTTTTGGACCTGAGGGATTATTGCACAAAAAGATCGAGCGCTTGTTTTGTTCGGCTCGTTAAAGCAATCGAAAATTCATCCCTTCTGTATTGTTTTATACTTTTTCGGACTTAAGGGATTAGATGACGAAAAAGGAATTTTGGAGTTGACTTTATGTACCTTTTCAGACTCTCTAAAAATGAAAAGGACCGAGTTATCCTTGTCGTTAGACTCGTTAAATTCATTAAATAGCGACAAACGTGTCTTTAGACGAGAACGAGTTTCCCTATCGCTAAGCTCGTTAAATCATAGCGATGGGCTTGCCCGAAGGGCAGGTTATAGAACAAGCATATGTTATCCTCCTCAAGCTTGACAAAAATAAAGAGGTACTGGTCAAAAATGACTGGGGAAAAATTGGGAGAACATCAAAGCTTAATGGTAGCAAGTCGCTCTTGAACATGACACTTTTCTTCCGTACCACATCGGGTTGGGTTGTTTCATTCACCGGTCTCATCACCATGGTCTTCGCCAAACCATCCACATTTTGGGGTAATGCTACCGATCCATCGCATCAGTGTCGTTATATGTTCAAGAGAGGTCATTCTGAAAGTGTCAACCGTGTCCCATCCACTGCCATACATTATCCTTCATCCATTCATGATCGCCACCCTGAATCATATGTCACAGTTTGTTTTCACCTCCACTAAAATCATTAGCTCCGTTCCGTGTCATTGATGTGGGATTCATTAAGGCCCTCCTTTGACGGATCGCTTCTTGTCGACTTCAGCTCATTATCCAAGAAGTTGATCTAGGAACAACCCCATCAGTACTTTGAAGCTTGCATGCCTCAATGGCAAGTTTCTCACTTCCGGCGACAGGTATACATCAATGACCTTCGACCAGAAGATTTTGCGTGGCGTTCGACGCCAAGTCCTTTATTCACGCCACGTGAATTGTACTGCAGTACCTTGAGGGTCATTATCATTATCGGTGATTCCTCTCGCGCTTGTTAACGGTTTTCATCATTGACCGGTAATCAAGCGATGTCTTTCCATGTTCGACTTCAGCGAAATTCTCACATGGATCGACTTGTACTTAGAGTGAAGATCGAACGAGTTTGAAGACCCCGGATCTAGTTTCATCCATCCGGGCTGCGATACATATTCAGGAAATATAAAAGCATTTGTCATGTACATCATTGCAGCAAATGATCATCCTACTCAAAGGATGATAATTCCAGCAGAGAATTATCGGTCTACCATCAGACGATCGTCTGTTCTATGTACCAAAATGTATTTATAAAGCTGAGCATGGGAATGCCCGCCTCAGCTAGATCATGAAAACAGAATGAAAAATAATGTATTGTATTGTATTGTATTACAAGGCGCCTCCTCAGCACTGGAATGAACTTTGGACCCTCTAGATAAAGCATTTCACCCGATAAACGGCCTCATACTTTAGGGGGCAACTGTTATAGACATTTTTGTGCCTCGCAGCATGGAGCATGAAATGTCAATAATTATAGGGATCCTCAGTCCCTAAACATGTTGTTCTTACCCCTAGAAGAACAAGGTCAACAAACCACAGCACTTCCCATCAGTTCTCCACCTGAAAACACTCAGAAACAGGCCATTTTTGGATCATGTCAGCTGCTCCACTGAGCATCTGCGCTGTATTGCAACTGCTCCTCTTTGTACCTGCGCTGTAAGTCAAATTTAATGAAGGCTACCTGCGCTGGGCGAGATTGGCCAAGTGGCACAGTCATTCTGCAAGGTGTCAATTGCCCAGGAAGCTTCCAAACTGACACTTGGTTCATGAGATTCGCCCTGTGATGAGTAAGAGGTACTTGATCTCCATGTGTAAGCAAGGATCTCCAAGTGGACTCAAGAACTGAAGATTAACTGAAGAGGGAGAGGACACAAGGCAGCTTTATGTCAGTCTCAAGCTGACTCATCCTCTCTTCTTCTCTCCTATATATAGAGCTCTCTCATGAGGTCTAGGGAGGCTGGAATTTTGTGCAAAGCAAGGAAGTGTTGTTGGTTTACAGTTAGAGCTATTGGGTGATTGTTTTTATAGAGGTGAAGAGGAGATTTCTTGCTGCTGGAGAGGTGCTGCTGGATTGGAGCCATTGATGGTTGTAACCTTCTCAGAACCCTGTTACTTTTATCAATAAAGCTTTGAATGTTCTCCTATATACTTGTATTGCATTGATGTATTGTATTTACTGGTATATTTGATTCACTCTAATCCATGCATCAGTTATGAGTACATGTTTCTTGTAGTTTCCTCTCTTGTTTTGTGCAGGATCTGTGTGTAGCTGGACCGGCCAAGAGAGCAAGGAGTTGGGAACAAGAGACAAAGAGAGAGGATAAGGATCGACAAAAGCGAAAGACACCGGTTGGTTAATCTTTTCTTCCTTCTCTCTGTACTTTCATAAAGGAAAATATCAAAGCTTTGCTTTCAGTTGTTGCTAAAGACTGTCACCTTTAGAGTAGGGATAGGGTCATCCGAGTCGGATACTTTTCCCCACAACACATAGGTAGAATGCAACTACTTTATTCTTCAATGAAATTGCCTAATCCTTATCAATAGAGGAGATGAGATGGAAAAAGCATCGAAAGTGAGAATAGAGATGCATTGTCTATAAGAGGATGCTCCAGGAATAGAAATAAAATTGAGTCCTCAAGTGAGAGATCACAATATAGAGGAAGATCTAAATCTCTACAAAAATTCATAAAGGTATGTTGGAGATGTGGAAAGAAAGGAATTACAAGAAAGGCTGTAAATCAAAAATTGTTGAGAACCAGAACGAATCTAAGGAGGGAATGTGTATTTGTCTTCTTTAAGTACACATGTAGATTATGAGGCATGTTTTGTCAATTCAAGTGAATCCCTTCATATGACTCCCCACAGGGAGTGGTTCTACGAGCATGAAATATATGAAGGTGGCGATGTTTTCTTAGGAGATGAATCAATAACTAGAATCATAAGACAAGGAAAATTAAAGTTGAAGTTCATGAGTGGAAGAAGCATAATTCTCCATGGTATTTTGTCATTCCAGGATTGGCTAAAAAATTGATTTCTATAAGTTGAGAGATGTAGGTGTAAAAATAGTGTTTGAAAAGGATACATATAGGAAGGTTCGAGGAAAATGGTATTTTTGAGAGGATTTTGGATTGAGACTCTATATAATATGCTAGGAAGCATCGTTAATGATTGGTGCAACAATTCCATTGTTCCTAGGAGTGGAGAAGATGAAGAAAAATATCCTAGAATCTTTGGAAAATAGACTATGTTGTGGCATCAAATACTGAGACATAATGGAGAGAAGGGACTTCAAGTATTACATGGTAATGCTATGGGAGAAGGTATGTCTAATTTCTCTTTGGATTTTGATTTCTATGAGCATTTTTTAGATGGGAAGAATGATCGGATAACATTCTTCTTTAGTTCTAAACTTCTACAAGGTCAAAGAGAATATTACAATTGGTGCATAGTGATGTGTTTGGACCTATGTTGATTCCATCACTGGGTAAATTCATGTACTATGTATCTTTTATAATTTACTTCTTGAGTAATACATTGATTTATTTCCTTGGGAATAAATTTCAAGTCTTTGAGAGACTTAAAGAGTTTAAGGCTCTTGTGAAAAATCAGATAGAGAAGAAAATTAAAATGCTAATGAAAACAATGGTGGAGATTTTTGTAGGAATGAATTCGAAGAATTTGATAAGAAATGTGGTATAGAAAGACAAATTGGAGTTGTACCTAGCCTTCCAAGTATAGCAAGGAAAATATTGTTTAAGAAGTTGAATGTAGTAGACAAAGTGGAGAAATACAAAACTTGGTTAGTAGCAAAGTCTTATTCCAAGGCAGAGTGAATTGACTTTGGTGATATTTTTTCTCCTATTACCCAGATAAATTATATTAGATTTATTTTATCTATTACTACTACTTTTTATCTTGAAGTAGAATATATGGATGTGAAGAAAACATTCCTACATGGGGCTATGCAAGAAGAAATACACATAAAGCAACAAGAATGATTTGTTGTGAAAGGAGAGAAAGAGTTGATATGCAAGCCAAAAAATTCCTTATATGGGTTAAATAAATCATGAAGGATATGGTATAAAAAAGGATACTTATATATTGGGACCTAGCTTCACAAAGAGCAAATCAAATCAATGTGTGTATTTCAAATTAGTTGGTGATCATGTTATATATTTGGTCTTGTATGTGGATGATATGTTGTTGATTGTAAATGATAGGAAAATCATCTGGGAAGTGAAAACTCAATTGACCACTACATTTGACATGAAGGATATTGATGCTAAAAATTTATCATGGGCATAAAAATTAGAAGACATTAGGAAAAAAAAAGAAACTTTTTTAAGTCATAGGAAGTATGTTGAGATAATAATGTAGATGTTTAATATGCAGGAATGTAAATCAATAAAGTACTTATTCATATAAGTGCAAATTTATCTATAGATTAGTGTCCCAAGACATAGGAAGAGGAAGAGGACATGTCTCTTGTTTCAAAGGCTAGTGTTGTTGGAAGCTAGACCAGACTTTGCACATGTAATGGGAGTATTGAGTAGGTATATTTCAAAACCAAGGAAGGAACATTGAACAACAGTAAAGAGGGTTTCAAGTTATTTTCATGGCACTACTAGATATGGATTTTTCTAACGAGTACTAGCATTAGAAAAAGTGTTGGAAATACATCGCTTTTTTTATGTAGATTGGGTTGGAGATATGGATCACATAATATCTACAAGTGGGTATATGTTTAACCTATTTGGAAGAGAAATAAACTGGATGAGAAAGTGATAATCTATAGTGGCATTCTCAACTATAGAAGTTGAATTCATGGAAACCACCCATGAAAGAAAGGAAGCAACATGATTATAGAGATTGTGTTCAAGTATTGGGTTGGTATAGCAAGTTGTAAGGATATATTGTGACATTCCAAGTGAAATCTTCCTAGTGAGGAACCCAAATTAACATTCAAAGACAAATCGTATTGATTTCCAATATCACTTTGTGAGAGATGAAGATAAGAAGGCTCTATTAGAAAAGGTGGGCATTTTGAAGAATATTGCAAATTCATTTACAAAATATGTGAGCATTGAGAATTTTTCTTGCTGTAGAGAAACAATGGGAATTATTTCCTTGGATTGATGATAATATACTACTGTGGCTGCTTATATGAAAATAAAAAAGAAAGCGAGAGAATGTTGGGTATGTGTTATATTCTTTACACGATTATCCCCATACATTGTACATTGTGTTGGGTGTAGTCGAGGGTGAGCGGGTCATAGGGGTCAAAATCCCTCTTATTTGGGGATTCGAGAGAAATGCCTCCAAAATAAATGGGAAGCTTTTTGCATCCATTTTTGGTGGTTTTCGGCACATAGTTTTTTCTAAGGCGATTTTTATAGCCCTCAGTATTGCAACAATATTGCTGCAAATCCTAATGGTCACATATTTAATTGTCAACCCATGTTTAATAAAAATTTAAGAGGGGTAGACACTATATGTGTAATAAACATTATCCTTTTCTCTTGTTAACTTTTATATAGGTGGAAGTGATGAGATGAGATCTAGTTACAAAACGACCATTATAATTGTTCTATGCTACAAACAAAATTTAAAATTATAGGAAATGAAAGACAATAAGAAAACTTATGCTAACTACAATGAAATGAGGAAAACCCTCTCAAATATGATGAAATGAAATCATATTTATTCTATTGTGAAAAGAAACAAAACCCACAACTAAAATGAAGCTTGTAAATAACAAACTCCAATTCTGCAAGAAAAAAGGAAATTTCTATAGCAAACTTGGTCAAAGAATGTATTTTATCTCTTTGATTCTAAATTCCATTTTCACTATTCTAGGGACATTGTAACACATAAAATAAGGCTAATAATGAGTAGGATGCAAATTTGGGTGAGTTTTAGAAGAAAATTGCAAACTGCTACTAGAGTCTTTGCGTTTCTACAAGAAATAGTCCAATGAGTAGTAAAATGTGCTAAACATGTGGCTGGAAAGAAAAAGGAACTAAGGAAGGTTAAGGAATGATAATTAACTCATATCCATGTCATTACATTAGTGGTAGAAGGATTTATTTAGCAAAATGTGTGGCTATAGAGTCTCTTATAGTTGCAAAAGCGGGGGATTATACAGTCACAACAAAATAGCAACTGTGGACAACAAGTAAATATAAAAAAATAAAGTTAAATCAAATTAACATATAAAGATGTTATGTGAAAAATATAACCACTACCAATTCTATCATATAATTCTCCAATATCGTGCAAGAAAATATTGTTCATAAACAAGCTAATTATCAACCCCGCATAAAAATGATATTCATAAATAAATTGTAGAAATGAACAAAATGCATAAAGAGTAATGCTACATAAGGGATATTTAGAACTTGGGGTGGGTCATAACCCAAGAAAGCTTGTATTCCTAAAGTAAAATTAGACTAAGAACTAAAACCAAAGATATCTTTCTTTAATTGAAGAATTGCTTGTACATGGAAAAAATTTGCACAATGGAAAATTAGGCTTTCTAATGATCTATATTGATATTCTCCTACTTCTAATACTTCTACTAACTTCATAATGGGATACTTTAGATCACTATTTAAACAAAATGAATGAGGGGTATCCTCCTTGAAAGGAGGATTACTTTCCCTCCAAAAATCTTAGAAATTATGTTGTCCTCCCTGAGTGATCTCACAGCTACAGGGTGAGTATCTATTGCTCCAAGCCAACCGAGTTTGAACCTTTCGTAGTAGGGGGAAGGCCCCACGAACCTCTCTGAATATATATCCTCATAATATGTGCAAAATATTCTCAATATCTTGCATAATAATCAATTTAGGCACATAAATCATGAAAAACCTCTTTAACCATCCTAAGAACTCATTTAAGCTAATAAAGTGTTATTAAGTGCAAAAACTAAAGGTCTAATACATCATTTATGTGCCTAGGAGAGGTTAGATGAACTTGATGTTTTACCTAATTTGGTAGCCCATAATACCCCCCTATTGAAACTATTTCTTACCCTTTGAACAACCTACTCCTCCTCCTTCTTTTGTCTTTCCTCATTAATTTCTTTGGTGGCTTGTTTAATATTCAATGTTGTGCCAAAGGTGGCTATGTATTTTGAATAAAAACCTACATTTTCTTCAATTCCTTTTCACTCTCTTGAATCTTCTTCCTAAGTATGATACTCCTAAAGTCCTAACAACATGGGTGAATTGAATCTAATTTTAATCCATTGGACCCTGATCTTTTCAATGATCCTCTTGTACAAAGGGGTTTTGGCAAGTGGAGCTTGCAACCTGTCAAGCGAATGGTATTATATGATATTCATGTTGTGATGTAGTTCTTTCTATCTCCTTTGGAAAGCCTATGAGTTATCTTATCCCAACAACCTAAAAGTATCATCAAAGTGGAGAATGACCTCTACTTTCCTTTATTTGTAAACTTCCACCACTTTAGGATCCTCTGCTAGGATTGCATGAGTGGAAGTGATGATAGATGGATTGGCATGTTAAAGTCCAATACAAATTGGTTATGTTAGCTCTTCATCCATGGTTCTTTTCACTTCTTCAACTTTGACCTCTTCATGCCTTGGCCAAGACTCTAGAGCCATCAAATGTTCATCTTCAAAATATGGATTTGAGTCCAATATGGTTAGATTAGGAAGTACAAGCTTATGAATGTAAAATTTGCAAACCTTGGCATTATATTTTATACTACACTGGAGGAAGAAGTCAATGAATTCCTTTACATCTTGTAGAGGGAGAGACCCTCTATGTTCAAGTGTTTTTATCTAAACTTGGCTCCATTGCTCTTTGAAGAATAAGGACTAAGTTTTTGAGGGTTTCCTGCAATTCACCACCTCTAAAGAGAGGTGTGCCATGTTACCCAAAAAAATTTCTAGGGTTGCAACTTGAGTTTCCTTCTCCTGCAGTAACCTTTATTTCTATTGTGATTGTGCCTTTAGTTGTTTATTTTTCTTCTAGGTTATCCCTTCTCTTCCCTTCATGAAATATAAGGAGTGTCATTTCTTCTCTTATCTTTTTCATTTCATCTTCCATCTTGTTTATATCAAAAATTCCTTTGGATTGTGAAGCCATATTCCATCAATGGGTCTCAATCTTCTCTTGCTCTAGTACAAGTAATAGTTGTGATGCTAAGTGTATAGGAAGTTTTTTTCTGCCTCAATCCAAGAACAGAAGGAGGTGGTTCTCATTTGAACTGGTTGCTTTGTTTCTCTTTCAATCTATAATTTTGCAGGATGTTCCTATAGTTCCATAGGCTCCTCCCGTAACAAGGAATTATGCTCCTACAATTGAGCACTTTCTCCTTCTAATTGCACTTGCAGCCTCATTTCATTAAGACATGTTTGTATTTTTGCGATGTCGACCTATGGTACCTCTAATTTCTACCAACTGACATCTTGAAGATCCTTTTTTTCAAGGCTAGGAGTTTATTCAATGGTTATAGGAGTAGGTGATGAAGGACATGGTTTCCCACTAAACTGTACTCTAACACTTTTTCTTCTTTTGAAGTAAATAGGTGGTTAGATAGGTCTAGTTTGATTAGGCTTTATGGAAGTGCATATTGCTGCAAATTTAGCTACAATTTATTTTACTTCTTCCTCCAAAATTTCTTCCCCTTCTTTCTGTGCTACAAGGCTTCTAATTGCCTCTTTGTTCCACTTTTTAGCCAACATATTTTATGGTTTCTCACCCTTTCCCTAAGGTTTTGTTGATTATTCTTGGGGATATGTTACCTATATCTGAGAGTCTACTAATTCAGCCTCGGGCTCTGCTAACTATACCTTTTCTAACTCTATCTCATGCAACTTTGTTTCTCCCAACTATGTCTCAGCCAAATCTATCTCTTCCAACTCTTTTTGAAGCTCTATTAATTAATCTCGAGCCTCTAAGAAGACTTGTATATTCATGTCAACAAAATTTTCCCAAGGAATGGGGCACTGGTGATGTTCTAATGCATCCACGACTAGTAATATGATTAGGTCATGATGGGCTAGGTAATTTTGGTTACCCTTCTAATGATGGTGTTGGACCCACCAACATTCAAAGGGTCCCCCCGATATGAAGTCCCAATTAGACCTCACATCATTTGGAGTAGGAGCCCCATTCAGAATATGGCCTAGTTGTTGAAGTAGTGGGTTTTAATTTTATGCCTTAGTACAATAACACATAGAATGATATATTCGTGACTTTGGTGAAACAAGTGTATGACTTTATGAAGGGTCAAGTGCAATGCATGAAAGGTTCTAACACGATGAAGGGGAAGTGAGTGAGCCCCTTAAAATCCTATAATAGTACACAGCTTGAAAGAAACACATGAGCATAAAAAAGAAACACAAGTTATCCTGCAAAATAGTTCACAATTTAACCATGTTAGATATATACAACACCACGCATTCAAGAAGATTCATACTAATGCAAATTAAATAGTTCATAAGAGTTAATTAAATAACATATACTGCAAACACAACAAGAACATTCCTACTATATTCACAACATATGCATGAAAAAGTGTAGGCTCTGAGCTTTTATTAAAGTGAAAGTCCCAAGCATAAATATACCATTGACGAGCCACTAGCCCCAATAGTGGAACATGAATTCAACACCTGCTCCTCCAAAGAAAGATACTCCCTCTATGCTACGGAGAATCAAAGGCTCAAAAATCCCAAATTTTTTATCTTAAGCCAAAAGCCTGGCCAAAAGGGGTGACTATTCTACTCCCTTTATATGAACAATGAGGGTATATTTCTAACAAAAGGGGTGACTATTCTACTCCCTTTGTGACTCTTTGACTTCCCTTGTGACTGTTTGACTTCCTACTACCATGTCCTTTGGACTTCATTACAAAATGACTCTTCACATTCCACAATTTATAATTGGAATTTCATTTACAATTAATTACAAAATAATATTACAATCTTACTAATACCCATGTAAGAAAAAATTGGGTAGAGTCAACTAGACAACCTAATAAGAAAATGTTGGACACCTAATCCTCAATGGGTTAGTGTGGAAGCCGAATAGACAAAAGCAGTCCAAGAGACCTTGGGATATGAAACCCGACGGTCACATAATGTACTATAAATGTATAATAAAAATTGTACTGTCATGTTTTATCTTTCCTATTTTGTGGTTGCCCATGTGTGTTTAACATGGTATCAGAGCAGGCGAATTCTGGCCCTGCTCATATTTGAGTCACTGTTTTCTTGTGGCCTTTTGTTGTGTTTCTCTCACTAGACCTATGCATTGACCATTAATTTTATGTGGGTCGTGAACTCTCGGTGCAGTGATATTGCTGGTTGATTAATTCATGCACTGGTGTTGAATTCGTTGTATATATTTATAGCCTACTCCATGCTGTCACTGAATGGTGCTGCCTAACATTGCCTACGCTCTCTGGCTGTCCCGTCTGTATAACTGTTAAACATTTGCTGTTCATAAACGTTTGCTCTCTGTCTGCCAGAAGGCGACTATTTGTTGTCCAACTGTTAAACGTTTGCTGTCCAACTGTTAAACGTTTACTCTCTGTCTGCCAGAAGGCGACTGTCCATAAACTTTTTCTCTCTACGTGATAATGGGTAACACTTGGGTGACCTTAACACCTCTTTCGTGAGTCTGCTAAGCATATTCTACCATTCTTTCAGATGTTCGATGGGCAGATACAATGGTTATCTCATATGGAACCTGAAATGATTAAGAACCTCTGCGGTGGTCAATCTGTCCACTGCCCCTCCACAGTTGCTGCCCATTAAACGCTACCACTATTTAGACGCTGCAAATCTCTGACATTATCTGTGGATGGATGGCAGCTTATGCGGGAGCGTTTTTGAAACCTTATGTGCGGTCTCTCAGTCATTGAAGAAAACATAAGGTAACAGCCTCTGAGCACTGATATTTTACGTTTTTAGTTGCACCAGACCCAAAAAAAAAGGAAGCTGTCAGCTTGAACAGCGAACGCTTAATCCAGCACCTGCTACAGAGAAGAAGGCGCTCCTCCATAGCTACGCTACGGCAGCAGCCGGCTGCTATTCAATTACCTCAATTTCTGAGCTTGGGTAAAGGCGTATTGTGGGGACTCCTTTATCAGTTCTAAGGTTGTGCTAAGAAAGCACCTTCCACCATTCTTAATCACTAGACAATTATCCAAAGAAGGTTCACGCTCTCCCATGCACCTGAATTTTCCCTTACAGTAGTCGAATCTACTTCTGGAACTGATTCGAGACATCTAGACCAAGACTGGAGTGGAGACAAGCATTTCTGGACAGCGCTATATCAGGTTCACTGTTCCTTGGAAATCTGTGCTATTATTTCTCTGGTTGTGACTGGTGTATGAACTTCTAAGTTCACTCATTTCACCGTATATCTATAACCGAACTTTACTTGCACTATATACAATTGTGAAGTGCTAAATATTGAAGAAAAAATGGTGAACCTGACGTGAGAACTGAACTGAACTGTAGACGACCGGGCATTTGAGGGCTTCGTAGTGCGGTTCCTGACAAGGGCATCTTCTGGAGCAGCTCGAGGTGACTCTTCCTCTTCCACACGGACAGGTATGCCGGCAATCACAATCTACTATATAGAAGATGGTGGAGAGAGCCGGTGATAATGAGGCCATGCTTTTTAGGCTTTAAATGTGAATGACGAGAACCAACATATCATTTTGAAGTTTAAAGAAATGATGAAGGCCCCAACATCCTTGCATTTTGGCAAAGATATATTGGTTTGTGTTCTATGTACATTGAAGCTGACTTGTGACAAAAGAGTTGTTGGGAAGAGAATATATGCCTCCTATATGTTGTATTGGATAGCATGAATGTACAGTAGTTCATGTGCTATTTATATGCTTCGTGTGTCCTCACTCTTTACATGTTCATTGAAGGTGCTCTTCACATATAGCGTTGAAGGCTATACGGTGAAATCATGTCTTTTGGAGTGGTATAGTATTGTTATTGAATTGTGTTGATGGTTGAGTGCTACATTGAGCATTTAAAGCCGATGTTGGTTATACATGCACCTTGGAATGATGGGTCTCTAATGTTTAACATGTTTATGAAGATGTATTAGAATTTTGTTGCAAGCATTGTGATTATTTAGGGTACATTTTCACCTCAACTCATACTAAAACAAGCATCTAGTGGTGCATTTCTAAGTGTTGAGAAAAATGGCGACAATTACTAAAGTATTAGAGTTCATGAAAACTCTTATACATTCTACTGTTGATGAAACATTCCAAATCAGCAAAGGCTCTCTCTCAAAAATTCAAACATGTCTACAATATGCACAAGAACAGATTGAATTTTTGCAGCTTGAATCTCAATTACAGCAAGAAGAATTAAAACAGAGGAGTCATCATTCTGAACATGTTTCTATTCATAAGATTGAAACAGACTCCCATAAAGCAGCAGTTGTACATGCAGATGCAGAAACTCAGTCTACACTTCCCAAGCCCATCATCAGACCTTGGGAATAGCTTGTCCACAACAAGCATAGAACTGGTCTTGGATATGACAAGGACTTGTCCTTTAATATACCAGACTACGCCAAGCCCATTCAGTTTCAGAGTGCTAGATTCATTCATGACAGTTCACTTGCTCTTCATGACAGTTCACATCCAGTTGTTTCAGATTCTGCCCCTTTTCCATAGCAACAACAACAACAACAGATCGTGAAATGCCAACACTGTGATCGAGTTGGCCATTTGAAAGATCACAGTTTTGATCTTCATCCATGTAAGCATTGTCATAAAACCACCCATTCTTCACACAGATGCTTCAGAAACAAACGTCCTGCAAGAACAAAGATTCATCTTGGATGGATCACTTCTTGGCAATGGGCATCAACAGCCAAGAAGATATTCCAAACACATGTCAGAGCTTGTTCCAGAGTATTGATCAATCTTGCAGTTGAGTTTTCCCCATCATCTCACCTTGTATTTGACAGGGGGAAATTATGGTCATCTACAAGCTTCAAAGTCACATCAAGCGAGCCTGAGCCACAACCTGCCATACCAGATTCAGAGTTGTAGCCAGAGACAAAGATGCCCATGAGCATGCCTTCAGTTGGTAATCTGGAACACTTCCTCTAGTAGAAGACTTCAGCTTCTTGCCAGTTTCGGAAGAATTCCAGGAACAAAATTGAGAACACTTCCTCTAGCAGAAGACTTCAGCTTCTTGCCAGTTTTGGAAGAGTTCCAGGAATTGCATTAAGCATTCCAGAGTTTTTGGTCATCCTTAAACCATCACAGGTTGATACTTCCCTTTTCAAGTTGAATTTATCCCTTTTATGCGAGGTGAGACCTCCCTTTATTGGTTGAAGGTTTCCCTCTTCAAAACAATAGGAGCACTTCCTCTAGCAGAAGACTTCAGCTTCTTGCCAGTTTTGGAAGAGTTCCGAGAATTGCACTAAGCGTTCCAGTGTTGGTGGTCATCCTTAAACCACCGCCCTTTATACCAACATTTCAGAGAGCACATTCAGCCTAGTGTTGCCATGCATTTTTGCACATTTTGTATTACAGCTCTCTTCTTGGACTCATACATAACCCTTCAGATTAAGGGGGGGAATGTTGGACACCTAATCCTCAATGGGTTAGTGTGGAAGCCGAATAGACAAAAGCAGTCCAAGAGACCTTGGGATGTAAAACCCAACGGTCACATAATGTACTATAAATGTATATCTCTTGTTAATAAAAATTGTATTGTCATGTTTTATCTTTCCTATTTTGTGGTTGCCCATGTGTGTTTAACAGAAAAAACAAGTTAAGCTTGATTTTGGGGAAACTCCATCTCAACTACTTCCACTTGTAGTTATTGGTTCATATAGTGGTCTCAATCTTTGTACTGTGCGATGACTTCCCCAAACTATGTGATGGGATCAGGATGGAAGCGAACACTAGCCTCCATTGCATTCGGGTAGACTGATTTGGAACCGGTTTGGATTTCGTTCCTCAATAGGGGAAACATCGTGTTTATCTGGATAGGGTCACCAATGTACTTCTGCATATTATTCCTGTTCACATCCATATCTTCCTTAGTGGAGATTTGACTGAGCTAGTCCATGTATTCATTAACCTCATGCCTGACTTGATTCCTGCACTTGGCTTCAGTGAGAGAGCCAACTAAAGGGATCTTGTGTGATTTTGCCATGAAATCCACACTATTGTATAATCATGTGTATGGTTCCTGAATGTTTGTGATGAATGAGGCGATTTTTTTGTTAATTTGGATGATCGTTTGAACTTGTGCTTTCTCCCACTCTTCCTTGTTTTCTTTACCAACTTAGACGATGCCCATTTGTGCTGAATTGACCACTCATGCACTGCAACGATGGTTGTATGGACAACCCTGAGATGTTTTGCATTATCCTTGCACTTCTCCTACATGTCGTGCAAGTGGAAAACTGCTTTATGCACGATGACAAGCTCCTCATAAAGGCCCTGCATGGTTTCTCATAGTGTTGATACTTCACCAAGTACGACTTCCTTGAGCTATTTTTGATTTACCCGCTCAAAAAATATGATTTTTGGACTTCTACTTGGAGTTGCTTAATGTTTTTCCTTGTAGCCTGTAATTTCTTTTCCATCTATTTGTTCTCAGCCATGAGATAATCATTGTTTTACTTGGTAGCACTAGGAAAGGAAAATTTAGTTGCAGATATGGCTTCTAGATTTATTCTTGTGTATGTCACAATCACCCTTTCTCTAACGAGTGTAGGAGATGTAAGATCGTCCAGAAAATGTTTCTTTCTTTCTTTTAGAATCTTCTTCTGAAGCTCATCATAAGTCATATTGTACATATCCATGTCCGGATCACTGTCAAGAGGAACCATTTCCTCTCCCTTGCTTGAATATTTCTCTTTTGTCGGAGGAGGGGGAGACTGAATGGTGACCTTTTGAGTGATTTGCATAAGATCAACATCTTGGTTTAGTGGTTCTAGTTCCACCCCCATGTCTTGAATCACAATGAGATATTCAATTTCTTGAGTAATTTCCTTCTCCTGCAATTGTTTTCTCTCCTCCTCTAGTAGTCGGTTTTGCTCTTGTTTTTAGCCTATTTCTATGATGTTTCTTCTTCTTCCATCCTTCGCCTTTCTTCTTCTATTTGTTTCTATCTTTCTTATTCTTTTTGTTTCTAAATTTCTTCCTCCAATACCCTCTTCTCTCGATCTTCTTTTTTATTCATATCTTCTTCATGTTGCCTCTTCTTCCTCCTCTTTTCTGCTACTATTGCCACTTTCAGGATAATTGGATCTACTTTCATCTTGTGGCTCTACTCTTCCACTGGACTATGTGAAACTTTCGTCTTGCCCTTTTCGCACACTGGATTGCAACTTTCTTTTGGTTCAGCCTCTGGAGTGACTTACTTTTGAGGAGTAACATGTGATGTTCCTTTGAAGCTGACTGTTTCACAGGGCTTAGAGGCATTGTAACAATTCTTCATTTGTTCCTCCTCATGTTTGTATAATGTCCCGCTTGGCCATTGAAAATGAATCCTTACACAATGATCTTTACAAAAATTCCTAGGATCGTACTGATTGTAGTCCAAATGACCAAATGAAAATTTCTCTATCTCCTTTCCTTCAGTGTTTGTAACTTTCAAATTTTTGATCTCATACAATCCAATTTGCAAAGGAAGAATAGAACAAGGTGCCTTCTACTTTCTGTGAAAAACTATTGATAACCTTGTAGAAAAAAATGATAAAATACTTCTTGCATGACCACCTTATTGGTGCCATACCTTGGTAGAATATGAGGAGGCTTATCTCCACCAAATATCTAAGAAAGGTGCCATCCGATGAGGCAAACCAATCTACTAACTTTGACACTGCTTCCATTTCCTCTCGGGACATGCAAGGTGGGTCTTCCTCAAAAATTAACTTATACAATTGAATGAGGAAGTGATCAGTCAACCTTTCCATTACTCCTTTGTAGTTGCACTCTGAAATCAACTTGTAGTAAATGTGTACGCCAATTTCTCTTGGTGATTAGGTATAATTCATAACAAGAAATGAATTATGTGCATCTATTGCATCCAACATGTAAGCATACATATAGAAACGAGATTTCTTACCCTTGGGAGGGTTTTTAGCATTAGCCACATGGGTCCTCAACTGTTGAGCCAACAAATATGACCTATTGAGGGGTTTTCCTTCATTCACAACCTGATTAAGTAAGAATTCCCAACCTTCTAGAAAGGTCTCAATGCTTCTTTGGCTATAGATCCAACAACATAATACTTGATAGGCCTTCTTGAGAGATTTGGTCTTGTAGGTGTTGTTGGGTGTTTGGAGGAATTTGGAAGGCTCTTCCACATAGCCTTTGACAACATCCTTTGTGCTCAGGTAGCTGACGATCGCATAAAACAAGAAATCCATGAGTGATTTTGGCTCTGACATGTGATACATAAGATGGTAGTCAGGTGTGAGGAGAGAGTCAAGCCTTTGTCCGCTAGTACTACTAAGAGTCATGGTCTCAAAATCTGTATGAAATATTATCCAGCTGATAATGTCTACACATGGGAAAGTTGGGTACCTACATGAAATCTTGTGTAATCCCAACCTTTGAACATTGATGTACACTTTCCAATCTTCAAGATCTTATTTGAAACTTTTTCTGAGAACATCTCATTCACTTTCTTCCATGTGATGTCTGACTCTTTCTCTATAAACATCTAAGTGTCTGAGAACACTGGAAAAATCACTAGAACACTCTCAACTACCTCCCCAATGCTACTTTTTGTAGTGTCCTTTGAGACAGATCTCTTGGGAACCATAGTGCCAGTAACTAATCAACAGAATTTCTCAACAATTACAGTACCTAGAGGAGAAAAATTCACTCATGGCAAACACAAATTATGTCAAGCAAAATCACTCACAAAGCAAGATAAAGGCAGCAACCACAAGGATGAGAGGGAAAATTGCATAATTTCTTAGCTAAGGGAAGATATTGTCCTCATGCGTTGCGCATTATGGTCTCAATAGTCAAGGAAGAGGCTTGAGGCTTGAGACTACGTAATGTGTAGTCTCAACTTAGGAAGACTGAAGGAGAGACCACACATTGTGTAATCTTTGTGACCAAGGATGTGTATTGAGCCCTAGAACTTTACATTGAGTAGTTGGGCAAGCCAAGTATTGTGCATTGTGTAGTCTCAGAGGAAAAGCATGAGGCTTGAGCCTTGGACTTACGCAATTCCAGGTTGAACATGGCAACTATTGGCCAAGTAAAGGGCATATATGCCCAGGAAGAGTATGGAAAAGTGGCAGATATAAGTGATAGTGCAAGTAAGAGTGTAGATATGACTAAGGAAATATAGATTAGTAAAAATCAAGTGCAAAATATCAACATGCAAAAGGTAAAACAAACATGCACGAGGAGTCGTCGAAACGACAACCACTAAAGGGTTAAAAACAAGAAGCTGATGTGACACTTGTAAAACAAAAATGACAGACTGAACCAACACTTATAAAATCTAATATAAAGTAAAACACCAAAAAAATATGAGAAGAAATAAGCATAACAACACTCACAGAAGCAAAACGACAAAAAGCGACTAAAAAAGCAACAAAAGATGACAAAATAAAAACTCACCTGGAAAAGCGCCAAAAACTCCACCGAAGGCTCCTTGATCTCCTTAGGAAGGCTAGAGCTCCAAGTTTGAATGTGAAAATGAGCTCTGGGGTGTCTATTATATATATATGGTCTAGTTAGGGTTTGTTTTCACACATGCCTAAAATTAAGGAAAAAGTGACACTTAAGGGAAAGTAAAAAATAGTAATTTGTGCCACTCTTAGGGAAACTAATTTTCCAATCCCTAATTTCTAGGGATTTATTTTTTTCTTTTTTCCTTTTTCTTTTTCAGGAAACTTGCCTTTCACACTACTAAAAAGGATTGCACGATTACTAACCACAAGGGGATGGGAAACTCCTTGACTCATTGAATTGTGCAGTTTCTGAGAGAAATGGAATCTTTTGTGCAATTTTTGAGCTCAAGACTAGCTTTCCTCTCAGGAGTGTATAGTTTTTGAGCTCAAGGTTGGCGTACCTCTCTGGATTGTGCAATTTCTGAATGGAAGGTCGACAAAGATATAAAGTCAAGGCAAGAGATAGCTTGTGATTGAAAATGTTCAGATCGAGATCAAAACAAGAAATCACAATCACTGTATGGAATGATAAGTATTTAACATAACATGAATACTTAATGACATTGAATGATAAGCTCTTGTGGATAGAAGGGAGGCTCCAAAGTCTAAGCATGTGAAAAATTTTGGAGGGTGTTTGTAGCAGCTACATCACTTGGCAACACATTGATATAAGACCAACGCTCTGTATGGGTCTTACTTCATGTAAACTAGGTATAAATCTTCATGAATTATTGTTCTTTTCGTTGATCACCATAGCTTCTTTCACTAGCTTAAGTTAAAGATATAGTCCTTACCATTATCTTCATCAACAACACACTAACAAAGACAAGTCAATCTCAGTTGTTTCAATTGGGGATGGGGAGTATATAGATATACAAGTGAAAAGGATTATCAGAGTCTTATTTTACACATCTGGTGTTGCTCCACTACCATTAGGCCTGGACAATACCCCAACAAAGTCACTTCAAGAACACAAACATTGTTATGTTGTCAGAGAGCTTGGATAGTACCCCGACGGAGTCACTTTAAGAACACAAGCATTGCTTTACTGCGAGAGAGCCTGGACAATACCCCGACGGAGTTACTTGCTAAACCTCCCTGTGTACGAAGCGTTTCTGTTCTTTCTCCCTTTCTTTATTTTTTTAATTTTATTCATATAATTGGGCATAGGCACTTATTGATTTCATGGGGTAGAAGAGGGATCCTAACTTATTGAGAGAAGAAGAGTTTGTCCCTTCAGAGAAGGATATTTATACACCTCTGAAATACAATTCACTTGTTAAATTTTCCTCCCCTCCTTACTCTACTTGACTTGGTTGAAAAGGTAAAATTGATCAATCATTAAAATCCAATTAGAGTAGGTGGTACTAGCTATAGATTTAACCATCATGATTCCATTATGATTTTCTCCAAGAAAGAACATATTTTCCATCAAGGTATCATCGACTAAAGGTGCACAATCCACACAAAGAGAGGGAATAAATAGGTAACCAAGCATTGACAGTAGAGCAATTTCCTCTTGAACTTCACCATGTTTGCTTTGAAAAACAAACAAGGTCTCATGTAGAAGATATCTTGCAAAGAAAAGGAAAGAAAAGAGCAGGGCAAAAAGTAAATAAAAAAAAGGAAAGCAAACAAACTGCTCCTACTCCTAAACTAACAAAGAATAGGCTAGGATTACGTAAAATGAAATTTCCAGTACAACCACTAACACATAGGCTAGCCTATATGGGCGAGGGAATCCATATTAATAAATATATTCAAGAAAAATAGCAGAGAAGAAAGATAAATCGATACATTCCACAACATTCGAAAAGTGAAAATGCACGGAGAAAAATACAACAGAAAATCATATGCGAAATACTCTATAGGAGCATGACGGTGTTCATGCTCATTAAAATAAGATGACATACAAAACAAATCTTTCAAACTTTTAAACTTGAAAAACATAAATAAAGTGAAGACCTTACATTTCACAAATCGGCTTTCTAGGTATGACTCCTCGAAGGATTGAGTAATAGAATCATGGAAAACAGGTGGAGGGTGTGAAGATTATGAAATGGATTAATTTTCAATATGTGCAGTCAACTGATGAGGATCCTTGAAATATACAGTACCCTCCTGATCAATAGTGAAACTTCCCTCAAGACTGCAAGAAGCTGACATAACCATCAGCACAAGCTGGAGTGCCTCAACCGCTTGAGGTAATTCCAAGACATTAGAAGGTAGATCATCAAAAAATGGTGGCTTAGAGAAATCAACAGTAGAAAATTCAGTTTCATGAATAAATGAATTAATGAATATATCACAACATCCATGATCAGAAATACCATCGTCACAAAGTAAAGGATCCTCATGCTCTGCTGAATCATACAGAGGGGAAGATTGAAAACAAGAAATTTCACTCTATGTTTCCTAACAATGATCCAATCATGAATTAGAGAGATCAGAAAGTGAATATTTTCCCTCTCCGCATTCATATGAAAACTGACATTCCACGAGTCTTGAGTATGATCAGAATTGACATTGTGAGGAATTTAATCTTTGATAGATACATGTATGAAAAAATTGTGTAAGATGTCAGTATAATAAGTGAGATGTGAGAAAGGATAAAGATCAACTTTCATCGTAGATTCTTCTTTAGAAATTCAATCCCACACATAATCATCATAAATGATATCGCGAGTTTTTTGGTAAAGACTAGCTCCAGCTTGAGTTTGATCCTCATGAAAATTACAAGAAACAATTGAAACCGATGGCAACAACAACTCGCAATCAATAGGACCAAAAGAACCAACATATGGAGGAGAAGGAGAAAGAACATCACTACAAACATCAAATTCACAATCCAAACCTACATTTGAATTTTGAATATGTGGGGTGGGAGAAGATGGTGGACTCTTAAGTTCTCCAACCTCAACTCAAGCATAAATAGAGCTCTTTAATGAGAAGAATATGAAGAGTCACTTGTAGTAGCAACTTCTTTCATCATAGATTTTCAAGCTCCATAACCAGTGTATGTTGGGAGACTTTCGAAAGATTCATATTCTGTTGGATTCATCGAAATATGAATAAGAAATTTGAACTTCTCTTTCATGAAATTCCAATCAATATCATCTTCAGAAAATTCGTAACATAAATGAATAAAGCAATCATGAAAATCGTTAAGAGATTCATCAGGTGCTTTTCTTAGATGCATGATTTTCTTATAAACGGATTTATAATCATACATGTCAAAGGTGTGGTAAATCTTCTTGACAAGATGTTTGAAAGAGTGAATAGAAGTGGTTGGAAATGTGTAACACCATTCCTTGATGCACACTTCGAACGCGAGAACGAAAAACCTGCAAGCAGTGTCCTCACAATGAATATTGTGCTGAGTGCAAAATTCAAGAAAGCGAGTAGTGTGCTCAAGAATGGTTTTTCCACCTTCACCATCAAACTTCATATTTGACAAGTCATGAATTATCCCCATGGGAACTTTCATATTTGCAGTTCTAGAAAAACATGCCGGGGTTAAGATATGGGAAGAAGCCATTTAAAAATAAGGAGAGTTCAAGCAGACTTCACGGGCTCAACTTGTTATCTGGTCATCCTTCCAGCACTAGAAATGTTGACGGTGTTGGACCAGCCAACATTCAGGGGGTCTCCCAAATATGAAGTCCTCATTAGACCCCACACCATTTGGAGTAGGAGCCCCATCCAAAATATGGCCCGGTTGCCGAAGTAGTGGGTTTTAATGTTATGCCTTGGCTGCAATAATGCATAAAACGATGTATTTATGACTTTGGTGAAATAATTATGTCACTTTGTGAAGGGTCAAATGCAATGCATGAAAGGTTATGAAACAACGAAGGGGAAGTGAGTGAGCCCCTTAGAAGCCTATAATAGTATGCATCTTGAAAGGAACACATGAGCATAAAAAAGAAACATAAGTTAGCCTGCAAAATAGTTCACAAGTTAACCATGTTAGAGATATACAATAACACGCATTCAACAAGATCCATACTAATGCAAATGAAATAGTTAATAAGCATTAGCATAAATGAAATAAAATATATTACAAACATAACAATAATAGTCCTACTATATTCACAATATATGCATGAAAATGTGATAGCTATGAGTTTTTATTAAAGTGAAAGTCCCAAGAATACATATACCATTGACAAACCACTAGCCCCAATAGTGGAACATGAAGCCAACACCTTCTCCTCCAAATAAAGATACTCCCTCTATGCTACACAGAAGCCAAGGTTCAAAATTCCCAAGCTTTTGATCCTAGGCCAAAATCCTCGCCAAAAGGCCTTTACATGACCAGTGAGGGTATATTTATAACAAAAGGGGTGACTATTCATCTCCCTTTGTGACTCTTTGACTTCCCTCATGATTGTTTGAATTCCTACAACCATGACCTTTGGACTTCATTACAAAATGACTCTTCACATTCCATAATTAACACTTGGAATTTCACTTACAATTAATTACAAAAGAATATTACAATATCTCTTATACCCATGTAAGACAAAATTGGGTAGAGTCAACTAGATAACCTAATAAGACAAAACAAGTTAAGCTTGAGTTTCGGGAAACTCCAACTCAACCACTTCAACTTGTAGTTCCTCAGTCATATAGTGGTGCCAAGCTCTATATTGTGCGATGACTTCCCCAAACTGTGCGACGAGATCATGCTGGAAGTGGACTTTGGCCTCCATTGCATCTAGGTATATTGATTTGGAACCGATCTGAATTTCCTTCCTTAGTAGGAGCAACATGGTGCTGATATGGCCATGGACACCAATATACTTCTACATATTATTCCTGTTGCCTTGCGGCTTGTAAGTTATTTTCCATCTGTTTGTTCTTTCTCATGAGAATATCAGTGTTTGACTTGGTAGCAGCTGTAAAGACCATGTTGGTTGTAGTTGTGGCTTTTGGATTTCTTCTTGTGTATGTCACAATCACCCTTTCTCTAATGAGTGCAAGAGATGTAACATCATCCAGAAAATGTTTCCTCCTTGCTTGTACAATCTTCTTTTGAAGCTCTTCATAAGTCAGATTGCACGTATCCATGACTGGACCATCGTCAAAAGGAACAATTTCCTCTTCTTCACTTGGAGTTTTCTCTGCTGTCAGAGGAGGGGGAGAGTGAATTTTGACCTGTTGAGTGCTCAACATAATATCAACATCTTCGTTTAGTTTCTCCAGTTCCACCTCCATGTCTTGAATCACAATGAGATCTTCAATTTCTTGAGAAAGTTCCCTCTCCTGCAATTATCTTCTCTCCTCCTCTAGTAGCTCGTTCGTCTCTTGTTCTTCGGCCTGTTTCCATGTTGCTTCTTCTTCTTCTTCCATCCTTCTCCTTTTTTATTCTTCTTGTTTCTATATTTGTTCTTGTTGTTGTTTCTACCTTTCTTCCTCCAATCTCCTTTGCTCTTGTTGTTCTCTCTACTTGATCTATTTTACCTGCTTCCTCCTCTTTTTTGCTTCTACGATCGCTTTCATGATGATTGGATATACTTTCATCGTGTAGCTCTTCTCTTCCACTGGACTATGTGTAACTTTCCTCTTTCCCTTTTCGCACACTCAGTTTCTCCTTTCTGTTGGTTTGGCCTCTAGAGTGACTTCCTTTTGAGAAGTAACCTATGATGTTCCTGTGAAGCTTACTGGTTCGTGGTGCTTAGAGGCATTGTAACAATTCTTCATCTCTTCCTCCTCAGGCCTGTAGGATGTCCCTCTTTGCCATTTAAAATGAATCCTTACACAACGGTATTTACAAACAATCCTAGTATCATACAGATTGTAGTCCAATTGACCAAATGAAAATTTCTCTATCACCTTACCTCCGATGTCTACAACTTTCAAATTCTTGATCTCGTACAATATGATTTTCAAGGGAAGACTGGGCCAAGGTGCCCTCTTCTTTCTGTGAAAATTTGTTGATAACTCTATGGAAAGATGATAAGATACTTCTTGCATGTCCAGCTTATTGGTGGCATACCTTGGTAGAAGATGAGGATACTTTTATCCACCAAATACTCTGACGAAGGTGCCATCTGATGAGGAAAACCAATCTGCTAAATCTAACCCTACTTCCATTGCCTCTTGGGACATGCAAGGTGGGTCTTCCTCAAAAATTAACTTGTACAATGGAATGGGGAAGTGATCATTCAGCCTTTCCATAATCCTTTGTAGTTGCACTCCGAAAGAAGCTTGCAATAGATGTGTACGACAATTTATCTTGGTGACCAGATCCACTTCATGCTAGGAAATGATTTATGTGGACATATTGCATCCAATGAGTAATAAAACATATAGAAATGAGATTGATTACCCTTGGGATGGTTTTTAACATTTTCCACATGCATCCTCAACTGTTGAGCCAACAAATCCAACCAATTGAAGGGGTTTCCTTCATTCACAACCTGATTAAGAAAAACTTCCCAGCCTTTTGGAAAGGTCTTAGTACTACTTTGGCCATAGATCCGACAACATATGAATATCAAGTACTGATAGGCCTTCCTGAGAGATTTGACCTTGTAGGTGTTGTTGGGTGTCTCGTGGAATTTGGAAGGCTTTTTCACCCAACCTTTGACAACATCCATGAGTGATTCTAGCTCCTGCATGTGTTACATAAGATGGAAATCAGGTGCCAGGAAAGAGGCAAGCCTTTGTCCTCTGG
The DNA here is from genome assembly GCA_031772625.1 of Pinus tabuliformis. Lineage (NCBI taxonomy): Eukaryota > Viridiplantae > Streptophyta > Pinopsida > Pinales > Pinaceae > Pinus > Pinus tabuliformis. The sequence continues at coordinate 236,776,658 of CM062806.1, read as the reverse complement.
TACTTCTAAGATTCATGGTCTTGGAATCCATATCAGATATTATCTAGTTGATGATGTCTACACATGGGAAATTTGGGTACCTGTTGTGGCCGGCAACAACCCCCCCCTTTTTCTTTGTTCATTTAAGTGTTAACCAAAATACTAAATGAATGGGGAACCTTAGTTAATGTTTAGGAAGAACAAGAGTTTCCTTTCCTCAAAATAAGGTTACCATCATAAGCCTTGGTAAGTCTTTTGAATATTTTAAACCTAAGTCTATGATAAGGAGAAAATCTTTAAAGTCGCGTTGCAAAAAAGATAGGAAATGC